>CM076577.1:756052552-757252552 GCA_034641835.2 Pinus albicaulis
ATAGCTGTAGAGTGTTTGATTCACGTCTACGATTGGTGCACAGCCCTGCTACAGAACATGAAACAACAGCTGACCTCTATTCGCCAGGTAAAAACTAAACACTTTGGCTATGGTACCATTTTGACAACATTCTTCTTCGAGAGGGTTCCAGCTTTGAGACCCAGAGTCATCTCGACTATCAGCAGCCCGCGGGACCCAAGAATTGCCCATTGGGCAGACATGATGAAGAGACTGGGGGGCAGCGAAGTACCCCGAACCACGTGGGACGATGAGTTCTTCCTATGGTGGGGAGAACAGATCATCGCAGTGGACGACTATCCCTATGCTGGGATGGATTTCCGAGGAGATCCAGATCTAGTACTTCCACCCGGCGTAGCATGGGGAGCATTCGGTAAGTTTTTTGCAAAATTTTTTGACTTATATGATTTTTTTTGGATTTTTCAATTATGTATGAAAAATGAAAAACAAACATGTTTTTTGGATTGGATTCATAATGACTGACAATTAATGATCATGTTTCAGATGTTGGACCAGTTCGTCCTGAGGGCCTACCGCGCCACAAGCGCCGCAGAGGTGAGGCGGAGACAGTGGATTCCGATAGGACTCTCCAGGACGTTCAGAGAAACTTGGAGGGATTGACCCGCCAAATCCCTATGGCTGCCATGGAGGACTTGCTGGAAGCCGTCCAGAGACGGGTTGTAGGAGTACCCCGTGACTGGGTTAGACTATTCCGCCGTGTGGCCACTGCAGTTATGTTCTATAGGAACACGACTTCTGGGCAGGGTCCTCAGGAGTAGACAGATTTTATATGTTAGATGACTGTATATTCTTTTTGATACTGAACATGATGGGGCATAAGCCCAAGTTTTGTACGACATTTATGGATCCAAATTTTGTAAAGTTTTTGACACTCCGATGATATATACAGCGATATTTGATGTGATGTGATAAATGTATCAAATGTATGATGTTTTTGATGATTAAAATTTATTGTATTGAATGATTAATATGCCAATCTAGAGCTTGATTAGCCAATGAGTCAGCAAACCAATTGTCAGCTCGAGGAATATGAATGAATGTTAAAAATTGAAATGACCTTTGTAACAAACGTACCCTCAAGAACAATCGTAATAAAGATGGATCTCGTACCCGATAAGTGTTGTTCAACTGTGACACCACCAGCTGGGAGTCCAAGAAAACTACCAACGAATCAACACCCAAGGATATTGCCTCCAAGAGTAGATGAATGACTGCAGTGTATTCTGCTACGTTATTGGAAGCAGGACCAATGCAGACTCCTCTTGATACCAACAACTGACCGGAAGGATAATGAAGCACCCAAGCCGCGGAAGCTAAGTTCCGGGTGTGTCTACTAGCACCATCGGCGAAACCAAAATGACTCATGACATCAACACAACCTGCCAAAGCAGATCAAAAACATCACCATCTCATCAAAAATCGAAAATCAAACAGATATGTACAAGACAAAAACTACTATATACAAAGCAAAATGCCGGGGCAAAGCCTAGGCATAATACTTCTTCAGATAGAGCCCATTTCGGGGCTCTGACAACTCATTTCCTTCAAAGTCAACCAAGGTATACGCTCCTTTCTTAAGGACCTTTTTGACGATATAGGGGCCATACCACATCGACTTAAACTTTCCTGCCCCCAAGGCATCTTTTTCTTGGGCATAGACCAAAACAAGGTCACCTTCGAAAAAGACCCTAGGCTTAACCGCCTTATCGTACTGGACTTTGACTCGGTTTTTATGCGCTTCGTTCAACGTGGCGGCATCTCGACGCTGCTCATCAAGATGTTCCAGATGAAGAAGCCGTTCTGCCAGACTAGAAGTGTCAGGAAGAAGCTCAACAGCTAATTTAAGGGACGGAATCTCGCATTCGATGGGAAATACGGATTCCACCCCGTGGACTAACTGAAACGGAGTAAAGCCAGTTGCAGTTTTAACTGACGTCCTGTATGCCCAAAGTGCAGGATATAGCATAATGTGCCAGTTGGATCTATGTTTATCAATTGTCCGTTGAAGAATTGTCTTCAAGGATTTATTCACGGCTTCCACTTGCCCATTGGCCTGAGGATAATATGGAGATGAATGCTCCTGCCGGAAACCCAATTTAAGAGCCAACTCAGCCATCATACTATTCTGAAAGTGACTGCCATGGTCAGTGACAATCTCTCTAGGTATGCCGAAACGAGCGATAACTTGGTTGAAGAAGAAAAGAGCTGCAGTCTCACCATCGTTCCCGAAAGTAGGCATAGCCTCGACCCACTTCGTAAAGTAGTCTACTGCTACGATAATGTACTTGTGACCTTTTGCCGAAGGCGGGTTACAAGTAGTATAATCCATACCCCACTTTGTAAAGGGTCCGATAGTAACGACTGGAAAAAGCGGAGCTGGATGAGCGCGCATTTTTCGAGTATACACCTGACAAGGATGACACTTCTTGACCGATTCAATAAAATCTTTGAAAATCGAGGGCCAGAAGTAGCCAGCACGCAAAATCTTTTGGGCTGTAGCAAGCCCTGATAAATGACCCCCACAAGCTCCACTATGAGAATCATTGAGCACAGCCTCAGCTTCTTCGAAAGTTAAGCAGCGTCTTAGGATTGAATCAACCCCTCGACGGTACAAAGCATCACCAATAATCAGATAACTTTTAGCTAAGTGACGCAGCTTGCGACGCTCATCCTTCGAAAAAGAAGAGGGAAACTTCGCAGTCTGGAGATACACAATGATATCCCCATACCAAGGATCTTGTGGAGAGATTAGAAACAAGTGTTCGTCCGGAAAGGACTCATCATAGATCATCTCCTCTCCACAAGGCAACTCGGAGATCAATTCCGCAAAGACTAATGACTTCTTGGATTTGGTAGACATGAACTCTAGATCAAATTCCTGTAATATTACAATCCATCTATTATATTTGCCCCTAATCACTCGCCTGCTGAGGACAAACTGAAATGGATTGGCAGCTGCCAAGACATAAGTTTTGCGAAGAATAATGTAATGCCGGAGTCGCTGCACAGCATGGACTGCTGCTAAGGCTAATTTTTCTATCGGGGTGTATCGAAGTTCAGGTCCTACCAGTCCTCGACTAAGGTAGTAAATAACATGCTCAACAAGAGCATCATCCTCCTGAACCAGAACCATACCAATGGTAGATTCTGCTGTAGCCAGATACAAAAGAAAATCTCTGCTATAATCGGGTGGACTCAGTAAAGGAGCAGAGGTCAATGCCTTTTTCAAGGCATCAAATGAGCGTTGAGCGTAGTCGTCCCAAAGAAAAGGAACTTCTTTCTTCAACAGTCTCATATATCCCTTTGTAATCTCAGCATAGTTGACGATAAACCTCCGAAGAAAATTATTCTTCCCTTGGAGACTTTGAAGTTGACGGATTGAAGACGGGGGAGGCAACCGAAGTATTGCCTCAACCTTGAAGGGATCTACCCTTATACCTTCCCTAGACACGATAAATCCCAACAGCCGACCGGATGTTACCGCGAAAACGCACTTGTTCGGATTCAAACGAATTTTATAAAAACGACATCTTTCAAATATTTGCCGGAGGTGACCAGGATGATCCATCCTCTTTCGAGAATGAGCAGTGAGATCATCTAAGTATGCCTCGATAATTTTCTTGATGTCGTGGAAGGCGTAAGACATGGCCCGCTGAAAAGTAGCTCCAGCATTTTTAAGACCAAAAGGCATTTTCTTATATGCAAACGTACCCCAGGGACAAATAAATGCAGTCTTATGTTGATCTTCTGGACGGATAGTAATTTGATTATAACCAGAAAAACCGTCCATGAAGGAAAAAATCTCGTTACCGGCACACTCGTCAATAATCTGATCAATGAAAGGTGTGGGGTAATTATCTTTAGGACACGCCTTATTCAGGTCTCTGAAATCGATGCACACTCGAATCGTTCCTTGCTTTTTATCTACCGGAACGGGGTTTGAAACCCATTCAGTCAGAGGAACTGGGAAAATGAATCCCGCCTTAAGCAGCTTTTCAACTTCAGCTTTGATAGCTGCTGCCTTCCTAGGATTAACCGGACGAAGTTTTTTCCTGACCGGCTTAGCGTTTTCATACTTCTTGATCTCATGCTGGATGATAGATGGGTCTATGCCAGGCATTTCCTCATAAGACCAAGAAAAAACATCCCTATACTCTTTGAAGAGTTCGGTATAGATTTGAATCTCTTCACGGGAACATTCAGCTCCAATGAAGACATTCTCGACAATATTGGGATTCCTGGAGATGTTCACCGGGATAGTAGGAGAGATCACAGCCATGTTCCCTTCAGCATAAACCTGTGCTTGTGCTAAGGGGCTCAAGACCGGGTGAACAGGTCCAGGAGACTGAGGACTTGGAAAACTTGTTTCGAATTCGCTCAAGTCAGGTAGGAAGTAAGACCGATGATGCAAGTCATCCCACGGTCTATCTATACCTGTCATCGCTTCCAGGATGGCCTCTTCAGATGGAAGAGTGGTATCTAAACAATCCTGGGCAGAAGAAGAAGTAAGCGTCCAAGCCGGAGCCACATCACCATCCAACTCTTCCGGCGAAAGAGGAGCTGGATCAGACTCTGCAGTGTCAACAACAGACTGATATGAAATCTCAGCTGCAGAAATCGGGAATGCCATTCCACCCACTCGCCCTTCCTCCAAAGTGGCAGTTGGGGAAGGTAAGGTCCAAGGGTCCGAAAAATAATGAGTTCGAAAGAACTCTCTTTGAAGGGGAGCCTTGGAGGATGAAATAGCATTAATAGACACCTTAGGAGGAGGAAGATCGAAAGAACCCATCAGGGAAGAATACATTCCAACTCCTAGATTCTCAACAAGCGCCTTAGTATTATCCAACTTAGGAACAGATGAGTCAGAAGGCGCATCCAGGTCTACAGGAGGACAGTCCAGTTGATCCACTGTAACGATCCTCCCTTCATGGGGGAAACATACAATTCGAAATAGTGAGGATGCAATGGCATCCATCTCATAAATCCAGTTCCTCCCCAACAGAAGGTTGTAGTCCAAGGCTGCATCCACTACCTCAACCTCTATGTTAACGGTTTTGCCCCCAACACAGATGGGCAAAGCCGAGACAATACCATGGGGTCTGTGAGAATGACCATCGAATGCAGTAAGAATAGTGCTAGATGGAACAGCTTTGGGAGATCCAAGTGTCTTCCAACATGCGAGAGACATCACGCAAGTAGAAGCACCCTCATCAACCACCATTCGAAAGATATTGGTCTTTGGATATGACGATTTAATATGAAATGCCATGTGATGAGGAAGTCTCTTCTTAATGTTAGTCATATCGAAAGTAATCAGAAGAGAATTTTTCGGATCAACAGCCCCAATGGCAGTGAGCAAAGCACTGCGCTGAGCCAGACAAGACTGGAGTACCTCTAAAGCTGACATAGCACAAGGACTCTGCGCCAGATCCTCTACAATCGAGTAGTTCTGGGCAGCCCTCGCGTTCGGATTAATCGTTGACCGCTTAGAATATGCTTTCGGCATCCGAGGTATAGACTCAACAGTTGGCTTCGTGATGTGAAGCGGCTCAGTAGCATCAGGAACTTCCTTAGCTTTTGAAGATTCCTCTTTGCCATAATCACGGGATCTCGTAGCGACATCCATGTGAGCACTCATCATAAAGATATTCGATGGAATTTCCCCTTCCTGGGCACCTCCAGAGGAAGCCCCAGGATTTTGGTTCGCGCCAACAATTAATTGTTGCCCTTGGGGAAAAGGGTTTGTTAGCACAGCCTGGGAACTAGAAGAACCCTGCTGAGATAACAGGCGCTGAGCATCCTGAATTTTCGGGCAAAGGTGTGTGAGATGGTCTCCAGTACAAAGCTTGCATGGAAACTTCACTTTCTTTTTTTCCTTTTGACCCTCACCAACACGCTCGTTGGTTTTATTTGCATTGCCCTTCCCGTTCTTGCCCTTCTTCTTGTTATTACGTCCCTTCTTCTTCCCATCGGATTGTTGATTTCCTTTGGGATCAGAAGCTTGGACAACATTTATGGACAAATACTGGGAAGGTGATGAATCAGTAGGCACAGCCTGACCAGAAGGAGCAGATTGTAAAGACAACTGCTGCAATTGAGAAAGCAGGCTGGCTGCACTACTATTGACCGATCCGACAAGCCCGTCACCATGCGGACCAGGTTTGGGTTTCGATAAATCCAATTTGGAGCGAGGAGCATTGGGTAAATACTTATAAAGCATCCCAGACTGAGAATAGATCAATTCTAACTACTGGGCCCTAAAGATGGCCTGCTCCTCAGAAAATACCCCAGATAGGGATACATCTTTTGAAATATCTGACTGCAGAGATTTCAAAAACCACTCGAGAAGGAACTCACCTGGAATATGGGCTTTGATAAGCCTCTTCCTTCTCCTCCATTCCTGAATGTGATTAGAAATGTGAGTTGCCTCATCCTGCTTAAAATTAGCCAGGAGTTCGGTCCCAGCCTCATATCTGACAGGCAACTGAAAATGGTTAAGAAATGTGACAGCCAATTCTCCAAATGTGGCGAAACTGCCCCCAGTGAGCTCTATATACCATTTGGCAGCATTCCCAGTTAGGGTGCGTTGAAATAATCTCAACCTAATCGAATCATCGATCAGGGAGTTCGACGAGCACCATAAGTGGAAAGTGGTGATGTGGTCCGCCGAATCCTCTCCATTCTTACCTTCAAACTTTGGAATGTCTGAAGGAAGTTTGGTCGGGACCGGAGGCCACCCCGGACTATAACGAATCAGGTCATTAGTTAACTTCGACAAGTCTGGCAAGTTTAACGTTGCTTAAACGAGACGAGGGAAGTGCGTAGCCGAGGATTCCATCCTTGATGGGATGGATTCTCAATTTTCTCCGAAAAAGAATAGCTTTTCTCGATGAGCACTGTGTCGCCGTGTAGCGTACTCGGGTAGAAAATTCGAGAAGAACCTCTCCCCACGCCGAGTTACCAAACCCGTACTCGCTCCCCGTCGAAGGTCGATCGAAGAGGAAAGCCCCGGTAGGGGTTCCAAGTATTGTATGTGAGGAGAAAAGGATCGATAAGCACTCGATGAAGGGCAGCATTCCCTCGATGACCCGCGAAGAACCGATTCCCCTCGCCCCCGCCCGTTGTAAACACAAGATTCCATCCCGTAAAAGCAGTCGATCCTTGCCCCCGGCATCAAGCGGTTGAAACTCTGGGTCTTGGACGTAAAAGGAAACGACCCTAAAGAAGGATTGGAATTGGGAATATGCCCAGTCCCAAAGGGGAAACCCTGAAACGAAGCTGATCCACTAGCCATGTTAGACATGGGTGTAGATCCAGCTGCACCGGCGGAAAAGGAAAAAGAGGGATTTCCACTAATGGACATCCCTGAACAGAAGGGACCAGAATGAGAAGGATATGCTTGGGTGAACCCAGAGCCAAACATAGCAGTGCTAGAAGCAATCGAAGATGAAGCAATAGTGCCCCCTGCCTCGACAGAAGCAGGGGTCTGAATGCCTGCAGCACTCACAGTAGAAGCCGCGTTCCCAGTCGTGGCCATCGAAAGATAAGAATGATACGAAAGATCCGGCAGTCTCTCAGACTCCGGTCCGATGTACTGAACAACAAACGGATAATCAGGAGGAAGAGGAGATGGACCTATAGCAGGAGGCTCAGGTATATCTTCTATCTGAAAATCTTCTTCCTGAGGAAACAACACTCGCGAGGTGAGCGAAACGCTCCTCTCGAGACCGACACCGGAATCAGCTACGAAACCTTCAGACCTTGGTGGAGGATCTCTCTCCACAGCGTCAGACTCCACAGGGTGGAAACCACCTGCTAAATCGCTCCTACGCCTTCTCGAAGAAGGCTCTGTACTCTCGGGAGATAACCCCCGGATTCTCCTCGAACGTCGAGGCGCTTGATCAGCCACTTTTATAGATTTATTATATTAGACTCAAAAAAGTGAAAAGCTAGGCAAGCTAGGAGCAAAGAGCACTCAGTAAAATAAAAATCCCTGAGAAACAGCAAGCAAACAGCCTCCAAGTATTTCCGCTCCGGGTGATGAGGACCAGACACCAAAATACAGGAAAGCGAAGTATAGGGCCTTCCGAAAGCAGTCTGGGATGATTAGGGCCCAGAACAACTAGCGAAGGTATCAGAAACAGTTACGCCGACCTCCTAACGACAGCCTTTGCCGGCACAAGCACCCAAGCTTCGCAAGGGCACCCCCCAGAAGTACTGCTGAAAGTGATGCGACGTCTGCCTCAGGTACCACGGGTATTCCCCCCCGCAGTCACCTGTGTGGAACCTAGGAGAGGCAACTATGGACACCAATCCGTATCAGAAGCTGGGCGGAACGGTCTTGAAGTCAGATTCAGTTAATCGGAGGGGGGTATCCCTCTTCTCAACCTTCACTTCCCCTCGTGCTTGACTCTCGGATGAGAGCTTTCCCAGTCCACCTCACGGAGTTGGATTTCGCTCAATTAATCAACTTCTATGTTTGTTTGAGCGGCCTTGGAGAGTTAACTCTCCACTCACCTATTCCAAGGCCCCACAACCTAGCTAGTTGGTGATTGACACTTAGTAAAACTTGCTAGTTGATTTTAGATTAAATCGCTTATTTTAAGGGCTGTTGTATTAAGTCACAAGGATATGGAGATGAAACCAATGGTGTTTTGACGCAAAATAAATTAATAAAAACTTAACTACATGCACATGCAGTTCTTTGTCTTTCGATGAAAATTAATCTCTATACAGGTTCTACGAGACTAAAAATTGTATTTTTCTTTTCGAATTACAAACTCACACTCACAAAAACTAAGAAGCTAACTAAATGCTGAAATTCTCCTAATGCAAATCACTACAAGCATGTAAATCCTAAGATGCATAAATCTCTTAAAACATAGTGAAATTTCCCAAAAAGCTCCTTCAGTTTTAACTCATCTTTTGTTGTCCAGAAAGCTAATTCTTGAAATCAAGAACTCTTAAAATAAGGACACCAAAAACACTTAACAACAAGAAGAAGAAATCAAATGACAACTCCTCCTCAAAATCAAGCCGAAAACTAGAAGCAAGAAACTTCACAAAAGCTCCAAAAGATATAGCCAAACGAAAATGAAAATGCAACAACAAAAACAAAAACAAGAGACAATGTTTTTTGAGTTTTTGAAATGCAAAAACAAAAAGCAAAACAAATGTTTTTTGGGCTTTTTAGTTTTATAAAGCAAGAGCTCGAAAAGACCAAGCACAACTATCAAAATCCAAACCAAAAAGGACCGAATTTCAAGCACAAACTTCAACAATGCTCCCAAACCTTATAAAGCTAACAGTAGCAAGATCAATAAGAGAAATGGAAGACCAAAAACTCAGCCACTCAGCCTAGACAAATAGTGCAAACTCGCTGCAACAAAAAACTCCAAAGAAGCAAGAAAAGTTCTTCGAAAATTGCAACAAAACCCTAGCCTATGAAACTCAAGAAAACCAATCAAAAACAAAGCAAAAATCGCGATGCGAAACACAACACAAAGATAGGAGCGAGTCAGTGAGCAAAAGCTCTCTGTTCTGATAAAGCAGAACAGCCAAGAATGCTCAGAAAGCGATCTTGGAACTCAATCCAGAAGTGCCAGCACCAATAACAAAACTTTTGCCAAAAGACTAGTTTCCACTCAAACGAAAGAGAGAAAAGACATGAAACCACTTCCTCCACACTCCAGTAAGCACAGAGACACTGTAGACACAGTCCTCCACAGCCAGAAAGGACCAAAAAGTCAAGAATCCCAAAAATTCAAAATCTTCCTAGGTATACGCGGCTTCACAGCTGTGCAACCAGCGTGCATACGCGTCTGTTCTAAGGGAAACTCGCGTATACGCGGTTTCCTTCAGAAAAACTAGCGTGTATACGCGACTGTGTGCAAAAGAAGGCGTGTATGCAAAGGTAAATAATGAAAAAAAACAAAAGAACAAGCCTGGAAAAGATACCAAGACTTCAGACTGCCTGCAAGAAAATAAACTGGACTGCAAATGAAAGATAAAACTGTTGGCAACCTACCAAACAGCTGAAACAACCCAACAGGAGAATCACCAGAATGTGATCCCCAGCGGAGTCGCCAGTTCTGTTTCAGGGAAATAACACCCTAGAGGTTGGTTGGGATACAACCTCCACAGAGCAGGGGCATGCTACTTAACAGAGACCCACACAACCATGCACGTTCAGAAAAACCAAATAGAGCAGAATGAGAGATTTACCCGTAGGTCCTACGGTTGAAGTAGATCCACGTGGGGTTCAAACCCCCAGCAACCGTCCTTCCTTCTTAACCTGAAATACAAGAAGAAACCAGCACAAAGGACAGGTTGTACAGCATATATCTACTCTAAATGTCAGTGAGATTCATATAAAACATTAAATAAATCATAATGAATGCTTGTATAACAAATATTCTCATACATAAAAGCATACACTAACACGTTTATTTTGGGAACAGCATGATACTTCTGTATTATAAATAGTACGTACAAAAGTAATCAAGAGGAGAGATCACCTGATCCTTCCAAGGCCTTCGCAGACCGTCGTCCGGATCCGTCCAGCCCTTGCCTCGCTAAGACTCCTTCCAAACTGGTGCATACGAGATAACATATAAAGGGATGTGTATCTCAAGGAAACAAGGGTTTCCTACAATGAACTGGGAAAGTGCAGGAGGCACGGGGAATCAGACTTGGATAGGGAATACCAACAGAATATAATATCAATAATTCTCTCTCTCCCTCTTAGGCCATACACATGAGGGCTTTTTATAGTCCCTCCAAGTAGTTTCAGCAGTTGGAAACAGTTGGCCACAGGCTGGGGTGGTTGAACTACCTAAGTAACCATCGACCCAGCGTGAAATTAGGGATTTTTTATATATTTTTTAATCATTTTAATGGCATACGCGGAAAAGTCTAGCTAGACTCGCGTATACACGCGGAAAAGTACGGGCATAGTCGTGTATGGGGGATTTTACACTGTTTTTAAGTGAATTTGTCCAAGTCTGTAGGAATGGGTGCCCAAAAGCCATAAAGCAATCATGAATCATGTCAAGGTGAGAAATGATGCTATAACAGAAGGTCAACCACGAGTTCCATTAAGGAGAGTGTGGAGGTCATTTGTACTAGAAGACAACAGCCAGCAAAATTTTGAGGGCTGGTTTCTATTGGCCTACTCTCTTCCCTGATATACACAAGATGATCATTGCCTGTCATAAATGTCAAATTTTTGAAGGCAAAAGAAAACTACTACCCCTACCTCTGCATCCAATCACTGTTGAAGCTCCTTTTCAATAGCGGGGACTTGACTTCATAGGAGAAATCCATCCACCCTCTTCTGCTCAGCATAGATGGATTCTTACTACCACAGACTATTTCACTAAGTGGATAGAAGCCATACCTTGTAGGCAAGCCAGTGATTATGTTATTATAAAATTCATGGAGACTAACATTCTCTCCAGATTTGGTTGTCCTACCAAGATCATCACTGATAATGCAGCAGCATTTGGATCGAAGAATATGGTTGAATTCTGTCACAGATATCAGATAACATTGGGGCATTCCACGGCCTATTACCCTCAAGGTAATGGACTTGCAGAATCCTCAAACAAGAGTTTAGTGAACATAATCAAGAAACTGTTGGAGGACAACAAAAAGTCTTGGCACAAAAAGCTAGTTCATGCACTTTGGGCTGACAGATTGACTTTGAATAAATCTATTGGTATGTCACCTTTCCAACTTGTGTATGGTATTGATGCAATTTTTCCAACCAGCTTTGGTGTACCAGTGATGAAGTTGATTCAAGAGTTGCAAAATGAAGATAATGACATGATCAGAAGAATAAATCAGACCATTCATCTTCAGCAAACCAGAGAGGAGGTTTATAACAAATCATTGCAGAAGTGGGACAGCATTAAAAAGATTTTTGACAAAAGAACAAAGGCCAGCAATTTCAATATTGGGGACAAAGTTTTGAAGTGGGACTCAAGGAGGGAAGACAAGGGAAAGCATGGAAAATTTGACAACTTATGGCTTGGCCCTTACTCTATCCATTCAGCTGCTGGTAATAATGCTTATTTCTTGCAAGAGTTGAATGGAGTAGACTTGTTTGGGGATCCTGTCAATGGCAGGATGCGTAAGCATTACTTCTCTTGATCCATGTTATGTTCTGAAAGTCTGTTTATATTTTTTCTCATTATAAATACTTCACCCATCATTGCATTCAAAGTTATAAAAAACAAAAATACAAAAACAGAGAAAAAGAAAAAAAGAGGGCAGATTATGAAAACAAGAAAGGTACAGCCCCATACCAAAAGAGAGAAACAAATCTGAAAGTGTGCAAGCTTAAATGCCACTCCTAAAAAACACACTTCTAGTTATTCAAACAGCCTAAACTTGACTAATTAGTTTTAAATTTTCTTCTTATAAGATAGTGAATTCGATTTGCCAAACTGTTTAATCTTGGCTTATCAGTAGATAGTTTAGGATAGAAATTAAAGGTTCAAACATGCTCAAAATCTGAACCTGAGTTTCCAAAGAGAATGACTCAAATCTATTTCAAATTCTGAGTCAAAAAAGATGTAAATCGGGTTCCAATTTGCTCAAAATCTGAACCAGAGGACAAGCAAAGAACAGCTCAAGTAAGAATCAAAACATAGTTGTAAAAGAGATGAAGGAAATGCTTTGAAATTTCAGATCCTAAGCCTTCCATTTTATTTTAATTTTCTGCAAAATAAGATCTATGTGCAGCTTGTTTTTTATGCCATAGATCAGCAACAAGTTAGACTGTTCAATCCTGACTTGTGGGCTTTTAAATTTCTGTTGTAGGATTTAGTGAATAAAATCTGTTGGACAGTTTAATCCCAACATATAGTAGATTAGGTAGAGAAACATATGGGCTCAACTGTTCAATCTGAGTCCATGGAGAAATAAGGAGTAGAAATAGATTAGATTTCCTGCTTTCAAAAGAATAAAATGTTGTAAAAGAGTTTGCCAATCCAAGTGCACTCTAAAGAAGAAAAAATGTTAGATCTGTAGGATTGGGTAGGTAGAAAGCTGGTTGATGAAAGATCCTATGTTTTTGTGGCTGCTAATATGTTTTCAGAGCAAAAGAAGATCATTCAAGGAAAGAAAGGCAACCCAATGGATGAGGCACTAATCAGCCTCCTAGAGAATGCAAGTCTGAAGTTCTTGATGCCTTCAAGAAGGCATCATCCCCAAGTGGAGCCACTGTTAGCCACCTATGAAATTTGTTATACCAAAAGGTGGCTAAATCATTTTTTGGAGCCTTCAAGGAACAAATTTTATTGCAAAAAGGTGTTATCTCTGAAGACTCTTGAAGGCCTCATGCCTTTGTCCAAAATCTCCCCTACTGTGCCCATTTTACACTCTGGAATTCTGCTAATTTCATGAGAAGAAACTGCTACAAAATCACCTTTTTCCCTTTCCTCATTTGAAAGACTAACCTCCATTTTTCTCCCCATTCCCTCCATAAAACTCCTCTATTTTCATGATTCCCCTTCTTCCCATTCATGAAAATCATCTTTTACCTAGTTTAAAACTCGTTTTGAACTATATCGAAACCCCCAAAATCCATCTAAACATCTTGAAAATGTCCTAAAAAACAAGTATTTTGACTATGGGTTTAAGCCCCTTGGGGCTAAATCCAAACCATTTCCCCTCCATGTGCCCCAGCGCTAGAACCAAGTGCTAAGGTCCTGAGCGCTTATCGTGTCGGAGCAACTCACGGAGCGCATTTGTTTGTGTTTTAAACAAAACTCCGATGTTGATTAGCCCTGTATATTATATCCCCTGGTCATATTACATTTCATATAGACCAAGGCCCCGCAGTTGGGTGCCTATCCACTTAAATATATATCCTTCCCCCAAAGCATTAAACCTTTGTTTATATTAATTTTTTGGTTTTTCATATGGTTTGAAGGGTTTTCCGTCGGCACATTTCTCAAAGCATCTCCACCGTCGATCTGATATGCAGATCGACGGCCCACAGAACCGGTGGTCCCCAACACCTAGTTAGCACACGTGGCAGCAACTGATTGCAGCAGGTCTTGTTTGGTTGCTTGCATGGTCAAGAAACCCAGACCCGATATGCTTTAGGGCGGATTTGATAAATATTTCGGGTCACAAACACCTTGACATCAGCAGACCCCAACCCGGACCTGGGGAACTTTATATGGCAGATTTCATAAAAATTTCGGGTCACAAACACCCTGACATCAGCGGGCTCCTTTTGTGACCCGAAATGGTTTATGCAGTTTGTTTTATGGAGAGTTTTGAAGTCCAGGGTATATTATTTGGTAAAAAAAGGGGGATTTAATGTTTTTTTTCCATTATTCTAAAAAGGGCCGAAGGCTGGGGTATAATTATCACGCCTTCGATTCATTAAAAGGAAGCCATCCGTGGGTTAAATTTCCACGCCTCGTCAATGCTTCAAAGGCATTGATGCCTCATGAGCCCTGCACATCACTGCACACCAGCAAAAGACAGTGAATAAAATCACAAATCAAAGAGTATCAATGTCGAAGACAGAACACACCAGAACAGGAGATTGAAGACAAATCGGTGGGGATTATGGCTAAGATTGATTATCAAAAGCCTAATCCTCCCAATTAAGACATAGTTAAAAGAAAATCATAAGTGTTTTATCAGACAGGAAAGCCTCCACCACCACATCTGAGGCAAATTGATTCCTCCCAGCTACCACAGTGCCACCTGTGCCTCAAAGCATTCAAATAGAGGCTGAAGTTATTGATTAAGATCAGATATTTGCCTCAGCGTAGCCAGAGAGTTAATTCTGCAAATAAACTTAATGAAAAAATATCAGCAGAGTTACTTTAACATAACAGAGAGCCTCAAAAGTCAATAAGGGCTCCCACCGAGATTAATCTTAAATGAAAAACATTAATACAGTCAGAAACATTTGTAAACTTCTTCATCGAGCCCCCCAAAGGCCGAGAAGCCATTAAGACTATATTAATTATCTTTGGAGATCTTTTATCAGATCTCACCTCCTCATTCTTCTATAAATACTACTAGAAAAGATGAGAGAGGGGTTGGTTGCTAAATTGTGAAATATACTTGAGCTTGAGACTTCTACTTGTAAATAGTGTTCACTGGTTCTTGAAGCTCTCCTTGTGATAGATAAGTTAGTCTGGGAAGTGTAGATGATTACTAAACTAAAGCATTGGACTTAAAGTTGTAACTGGTTTGGAGCATCAATACAAGTTGATGTATGGGATCCTGGTCTATGTTGATGGTGATGTTATTTCTTATTGTAAATTTTTATTTTGTTTCTATTTTCATTGTGTTCATATTCTCTTATAAAGAACAGCATGCATAGATTTAGGACCTACTGTATATCAGTACCCTTCTCTGACTGAAAATCTTTATCTAAATGTTTTCTTCCAATTTGTGTTATTGAGGAATGATCTAATTCAGTTTAAGAAGTAGGAATGTTGGCGTTCCCTCGTCCTCCTACCTTAGCTAATTGTTATTCTTGAAAGTTATTTTCATTTCATGTTAAGTAGAGATGAACTAAGGAAGATATGGTATGCCCTGGTCCTAGTTTTATCCTAAAAGACCGTCTGAAATTATCCCTTGGAATGTGTTAAAAGCTGGCTAGTTTCAAAGTACTTACTAGATCTTAGGCCATTCTTTGTTATCTTTGTGTTTGTCTTGAAAGTTACCAATTAAAGCAGAGCTAGGAGAGGATTTGTGGCGAGCCTAGCCCGCTATTTTCTTCTCCAAAAGTTTCCTTCAAGTTTCCCTTTGTTTTTAAATTTTTTCTATTGAAAGTGTTTCAAAGGCTGGCTAGTTTCAAAGTAATTACCAGATCCTATTTTACTTTTATGTTTTTCTTAAGTGTGTGTCAAAGGCTGGTTAGTTTTAAAGTACTTACCAGATCCTAGGCTACTCTTTTTTCTTCATCTGTTTAATTCCCCTTCTTTTTGTCTCATTTCATTCCATAAATCAAACTTTAAAGAGATCCTTAGACATAGATGACTTGCCCCATGGACCTCTCTTGCCCCTTGTTGTTTCAATTAAACCCTATTATGACTCCATAGCCCAATGGACTAAAACCTGCAATTATCTATCTTTTTGGCCGAAGCTTGTTCTATTTGTTTGCAACTTCACACCTTTGAAACTCTTTGCATTTAGAACTTTCCACCTCGAATAATAATCATGCTCAACCATCCAAAAACAAAACAAACCCTTGGCCTTAATAACTAGCCTAATATCATTACCCAAGACTTCAAAGACAAATCCATCTTTGCACTTATTGGAGAGATCCCTCTCTGGATTCAGGAGGGCTAGATCCTAGAATCCCAAAGTGGTTGAAATAATGTTCTCCCTGTAGTCGAAATTTTGCCAATCTTGTTGATTACAAGGTGCTAACAGATCCCACTAGCCCTAGATTGGGTCTAGCAACAATCGAAACATGCAAAGCTATTGATTCCTAGTTACAAAAGATGGAATCGCGCTAGATCGCTTACCGTGATTCCTTCGTTGTTGTTGTCGAAGAAGAGGTGGTGCTTCCGTTCCTAGCTGGACATGTCACGACCCGTCAGCTTGGTGCATCCAGATACCTGTACACATGAAAAGAAGAGAGACAACATGCAACGTAATATTCCACACTTTATAACTATCGATCAGTCAGAGAGGAACGAATGAAATTTCATTATATAACGGACAAACACAATCATGGAACCAATAGTAGAGTCATGTATATTAAGATACGAGAGAATGATTACAACCGATGCTCTAACGTCGTGATCTTCCTTCTATGGGGTTCCAGCGGGACATGTCTCACAAAGCTCATCAGGGATTCGACAAAACTCTCTCTCTCACAGGGTTCTCCTTAGCTCTTCTCTTGATTGTCACTCAGTTATAATTTCCTTCCCAAAATTTCAACTAGCTAGCAAATGGAGAGGGTAGTCTTTTATAGAGGGAAAATGAGAGGTGAGGCTCCCCATAATCATGGGGGAGAGTCCTATCTCTTAGGAAGGTTCCATGAGAGGTGGAAAACCACTTCCTAATCAAGGAGATCCGGAGACAAACAGGCCAACCTCTTTTTGATGATTCATTTTGAAGTTGTTAGAATCAAACTTTTGCCTTCTATTGTTAAAAAAAATTCCTTAATAGGCTTAGCACAGGCACAACACAGGGACATAGTTCCAGCTGGCGCACCCACTAGTGTGTACTTTCCCCATTAGCACGAGGGATGAATTGGATACCTGCACTAATGTCAAAACATGGGTTTTTAGGGTTTTCCAAAGGAAATGTTCTTCAGGAGAATTCTTTCCCTTATCCAGAAGGATACCATGAAGGTGTTTTCATGACATTTTACTGTTCACAGGTCACAGGAATTGTCCTCCAATGTACGGGGCGAGGGATTGCAAGGACAGTGAAAAAATGTTGTGTAACACCATGGTCATTACCAATGTATTCATCTGGTGTTTTAACTAGTATTCCTATAGTTAGTACTGAACGATTTGAATCATTACATCCATCATTAGGGCAATATCAAGTTGGTCCTTATGGGCCAATTCCTTTAAGTACCATATCAACTAGACTCCCAGCATTTGGAGAACAATATTTTCCGTCTTATTATCCTCCTTATGCTGGGGGGCAACCTATGGTCACCCAATACGAAAGTACTCAGTCACATTTTGGTCAAACTAATGTTGACATGAATGTTTGTCAATGGCAGCCCACTCTGCCTATCCAACCACAAACGGTTGTCCAATCGTATCAACCAATTCAACCTATTAAACCCACTTCAATACCACTTGTTAATACATCTATACCCCTGTTACAGAATCAAAATCTTGTACATCAACCTTATCAGGCGAGTTCTTCAACTCAATATCAAAATCCTTTGGTTAATCTACAACAACCTATATCAGGAATCATTTATTCACAAGCTGGTCCACCGTTTTATGGGATGTCACAAACACAATTTGGTTATACATATCAACCAAATCCAACTTATACTAATTTGGGTTATAATATTGGTGGACAGAATCCTTGGCAGCCACAGGCACAAATTCCTCAAACTTCATATCAACAAGTACCATATCTAGGTTTTGGTCAACAGAACTCTCAAGTGTTTGCCATGCAAAACAACCCCTATCTGGGTTACCAGCAACAAATCCCATATGCTGGTGCTCATAGACCTATTTCCCAAGCAATTCCATCTTATCCTGGCTATGCTCAACCTGAACTTAATAGACAGTTGCCTTTTGTTGCAACATTGGAATTACCAAATTTAAACTGGTTAACTAATGATCCTATAAATTATGCTCCTTGGTGGTCGGTGATACCACATAAATTACCCTCTGACATTCCTAAATTCAATGGAAACCCTGGAGAAGACCCATCAACTCATGTTATGACTTATCATTTATGGTGTTCATCAAATTTCCTAAATGATGATTTTGTTCGATTACGTCTTTTTCAGCGAACGCTCACAAGTTCGGCAGCTAAATGGTACATTGAATTACCTAGAGCTTCTTTCAACAATTTCACTGCCTTAGCTACTGTCTTTTTGACCCATTTCCAGTTACCGATCAGATACAAAACTGGAATGGAACTCTTCACCAACTTCAAACAGAGTAATGCTACTCACATTTCAGATCATATTCATGAGTGGCGTCGCCGTCGACGAATGGTTAAGACATTTGTTCTCAGTCAACTTCTTACTGAATGGTTCATCAAATCCCTGTTACCATCTATAACAGAGGATGTAGCTAAAGGTGGCGTCTTCACAGAAGAGCAATTTATCGCTTGTGCCCAATATTTAGACTTGATTTACACTCATTCTGGCATGCTCTATGAGAAAATCCCAAATGCGTCGCGATCTAATTTCAATGTTCCTCCTCAAATAAAGGACTCTCATGTCGGAGACGAATTGATAGGCACTGTAAATACACACAACACTACTACATCTGATCCTGATCCTACTTCCAAAATCAGTGTCGTCTCATTTGACAAAGGCAAAAGTGATAAGCAACCAGGAAGTAAGAAAAAGGGTAAATCAAAGAAAAAGCAAACTTCTAACCCGTAGGAACGATCATCTGATCAACCGTCAGGACCACGGAAACCTCGTTATCCATGCATAATCTGTAATGAGGAAAATTTTATTAGGGATTGTCCTCACCTTGCTGAAGTCTCAAAAATCATCAATACTTCTAATGCATCAGCTGTGTTGACAGACCCATTTCCAAATCCGAACACAAATTTGGTTGCTACGTATCCAGCTCCTAGTTCCCAAGTGTTAATGTTATTCACTACAAAACCTTCACAAGATATTTTGGTGTCAACATGGAATAAAGACTATGGTAGTCTGGCCACTGATCAACCTACTACCTCGACAACGAATCCATCTAATGAATCAATACCACCTCCTGTTATTCCTGAATTGACGATTAAGCCACCGAAGGGAGTAATTCATAAATCAACATATAATACTCGAGAAAGAGCTGCACAAAATTATAATATAGTTGAAGATTTGGCTCAATCCCCTTCATCTATGTCTGCTCTTGATGTATTAAAAATTTTCCCTCCCAGAAGAAGGCTTTATTGTCGGCCATTGGTGGAATTGATCCTACTGATTCTAATCTTGTCGTCTTTAATCATACAGGCTATGTGCCGCAGCTACCAGCAGAATTGGCATTCTCCATCCAAGTGAATGTTCTCAATCACCTTGTTCATCGCACTATTATTGATGAGGGAGCATCTACATGCATTATGTCTCTAAACTGTTGGAAATCACTTGGCTCGCTGCAATTATCGCAATCATCAACGACGTTGAAGGCTTTTGATGGAAGAACATATAAACCTTGTGGTATTATTTATAGCCTGCAAGTTGAATTAGGGGGGGAAACAGTAAGTATTGATGTTGAGGTTGTTGACGGACCCCTGACTATAATATTTTACTTGGAAGACCATGGGTATATGCGATGACTGCAATTGTTTCTACATATTTTAGAATGGTTGCCTTTCCTCATAAAGGTACTATTACAGTCATTAATCAATTATCATTTTTTTCCTCCGCTTCGCAAATAACTGGCAGCGTTTTGTACATTCACTTACCCCAACCAGAAATCCAGAACATTGGTGTAGGACTCTTAAAGTATTCCACTCTTATGGGAACCTTTGCATTACCGCCGCCCTCGACATTGGCAGAAATTGCAAGCATAGAGACCTGCTACATGATCTCTTCCACTCTATTTGGCTTAAGGAAGATTATGGGTGATTCTGATATTTCTACGTTGGATGATGTTTTACCGCTCAGCCCTATTGAGATACAATAGCAATCAATCCATTTTTCTTGGGAAACAAATCCGAAATCAGCGTCGCCGAGTGTTTGGGTTGATTGTTCATTAGATTTTGGTACTCCATCTAATCCATTTTCCCCAAAAATTTTGACAGATGAAAATATTTTGGAAGCTATGATGGCAGAAGGAGAACCATGGGAAGATTATCATCATCGTTCCCATCTTCTTGACTATGAAGAAAATAATCTCAGTGAACTATATCACCCATTCATTCAAAATTTCTTTTTGAATTCTTTTTTCGATTAATGCAATTGAATCTAAGCGAAATTTATCAAATATTGAAGAAATGATTTCTATCGATATTTCAACTAAGCCTGGCATTGTAGAAAATATTCATGTCGGTGTATCTTGTTCTCCATTGGAAATTGATTCATATCGCTCTATTTTTCGTGAATTTCGTGACTTATTCGCTTGGTCTTACGAGGAAACGCCAGGCATAGATACTAGTATAGTTGAACACACTATTAATATGTATCATTATGTCAAACTGGTGCGTCAACGGCTTCGTCCTGTTCATCCGAAGAAAGCCGCTACCATCAAAGTAGAAGTTGAAAAGCTTTTGCATGCTGGTTTCATTTACCCTGTTCCTCTAACTGAGTGGGTTTCCAATATCGTTCCTGTTATGAAAAAACAAGGAACCATTAGAGTGTGCGTTGATTATCGGGATGTTAATCAGGCTTGTCCAAAAGACAACTATCCTACTCCCTTTATCGACCAGATTATTGATGACTGTGCTGGATGTGAAATATATTATTTCATGGATGGATTTTCCGACTACAATCAAATCAATATCCGCCTAGATGACCAACATAAGATAGCATTCATCTGTCCTTGAGGCACATTCGCATATCGGAAACTCCCGTTTGGTTTAAAGAATGTTGGGGCAACTTTTCAGAGAGAAATGGATTATGCTTTCAACAACATCAAGCACATTGTTCAACCATATCTAGATGATTTACCAGCGCATTCACGAAAATGGATTGATCACCTGATGCATTTGAGAGCCATTTTCTTACGATGCCGACACTACAAGATACGCCTCAATCTGCACAAATGTGTGTTTTGTGTTGGTTCTAGTCGATTGCTCGAATTCGTAGTCTCAAAATAAGGAATTCGAATAGACCCACTAAAGGTACAGGCCATTCTTGATTTTCCTGCACCATAAAACCTACTTCAGATACAGAAACTTCAAGGAAAGGCTAACTTCCTGAGAAGGTTCATTCGAAACTACACCGAAATGGCTAAAGGATTTACTCGATTATTGAAAAAGGGGGTTCCCTTCCATTGGGACCAAGTTGCGCAAGCTTCTTTTGATGTTGTCAAGGACTATCTTGTCTTAGCATCATTAATGTATCCTCCAAATTATCAAAATGATTATTTCCTATATATCGTCGAGGCTGAAACGACCATCGTTATGGTTTTGGTCCAAGTAGAAGAAGGAATTGAACATCCGATCTATTATTTGAGTCGTAATCTCAATGATACGGAAGTTAAGTACTAGTACATGGAAAATATTGCCTTGGCAGCCGTTCAAGCTGTCCAAATATTTCACCATTATATCCTGCTTCGGAAAACAACAATAGTTTCGGATTGTAACCCCATGACTTACATCTTATCACGTCAAATTTTGGGGGGGAAATATTCAAAATGGATCATCATTTTGTAGGAATTTGATTTGGAATTCATCAAATCCAAGTCAAGAAGTCTTTATTTTTTGTTGTGCTTCTATGTGACCTTCCCTATGATAGTACTGCAACTATGTCGGAACCATCTATTTCAGACGAGTCTCTGTTTTTTATCGGATCATCTGATCCCTGGTATGGAAATTTCATCATTTATCTCCAAACCCAAACTTTTCGACCTAATACCTCTCACTATGATCAGTGACGTATTCTATACCAAGCCAAAGATTATCTGATCTTCGGCGATACACTTTATCGTCGTGGTATCGATACCATTTTAAGGAGGTGCCTCACTCATGAGGAGGCCGAAAAAGTGTTAAATGATTGCCATGCTGGGGCTTGTGGTGGACATTTATCTAGTCATGCTACCACGCAGAAGATACTCTGCGCCGGTTAATTTTGGCCTACTATTTTTCGAGATTGTATCCTCACAGTCAGAAGTTGTCATGCATGCCAAATTTATGACCGTAAAATCCGAAAACCGCCAGCGCCAATGCATCCTGTTGTCTCTGCTAGACCATTTACGAAATGGGGTATCGATTTCATGACCTGTAACCCTCCTTTGTCCAGGGGGCATGGTTATATTATTTTCGTAGTCAACTATTTTACCAAATGAGCCAAAGCGATGCCTACATTCAATAACACATGACAAACAGCTGCATTGTTTTTCTTCAATCACGTCATTCCATGGTTTGGGGTCCCACAGGCTATAGTTACGGATCATGGGAAGCATTTTCGCAACCATATGATTTCTGAATTGACAACCAAGTTAGGATTGTCGCATGATAATTCTACTCCTTATTATCCACAATCAAATGGACAAGCTGAGGCTATTAATAAAATTCTTAAAAAAATGCTTCAACGAATGATAGGAGTCCGTAAAAGGAACTGGAACTTGATCCTGTACTCTGCCTTGTGGGTGTATAGAACCTCGGTGAGAAACGCAACCGGATTTACTCCTTTTCAATTGGTGTATGGTCTGGAAGCTATCTTACCAATCCAATGTGAAACATCATCGTTAAAACTAGCGATAGAATTGTTACCTGACACCTCAGAAGAAGACGCGCGTCTCCTTAACCTCATCCATCTAGATGAAACGCGTCGTGAAGCCCAATTTGCCAACGAAGCGCATAAGAGATGTATAAAGGCACAATAAGACAAAAATTTCCATCCTCGCATCTACTCAGAGGGCAACTTGGTCCTTCTTTACGACTAGGAAGCTGATGTAATTGGTACAGGGAAATTCGAGCCATTATGGCATGGCCCCTATATTGTCAAAAGACTTCTTGCTAAGGGTGCCTACGAGTTAGTTGATTATGATGGGATTCCATTGGCACAGCCTAGAAATGGGTTGTATATGAAACGTTACTATGCTTAATCATGAGCGTAGTAATTCTTTGTATTATATTGTTTATATGTTGTTGATTTGCATTCACTATCTTAATTTGTCTTTTAGAGTTTTCTTGATGTTAGTAATCTTCTTTACATTTTATGGCAGATGTCTGAATCTTCGGAACCATTTTTTGGATATGCTAATGGTGCTAGTCATAGTACGCAGAATCTATCCTCTGCAGCGTGGGCCATTTTTGCTCCGAACGGCGAGTTAGTGAGTTTTCAAGGGATTTGTATCGGTAGATCGATGAATAATATCACTGAGTATAGCCTGTTGATTGAAATTTTCTCTGATGCCATTTCATTTGGTATTAACCACATAATCATAAGGTTAGACTCACAACTTGTGGTACTACAACTTACTAGTATTTATAGTGTTAGAAATCCAACACTGCTTAGATTATTTCTTAGAGTTTGACTTTTGGAGAGACATTTTGATTTCATTAAATATCAACACATTTCCATAAATCTGAGCACTTTAACTGTTTCATTAGCTAATCAAGTTTAAGAAAGAAATTTGTGACATAGGTAAAGAAAACATTCACATCATTGAATAGGATTGCGCATTAAACATAGGAATAACTCTGAAAACATATAGATAGATAGGTATAGGTTTTTACAAAATTTGTGCCCAAGACACATTGGTCATCTGACCTCAAAATGTGTGCAAAAATTCATAAGTAAACTAGTGGTGCTCATGATAGCACGATATAGATCTAGCAATCCTACAGAGCAATCGCATCCAATGGTTAGGAACCCTAATTATGTGTCACTACAGTTGCATGGGAAGCTCTTCGATCCGGCGATCCGGAATCCAGAAGGTCAACCCCTCTATGTGTTGCTGGAGCTCAACAAGAGTCTCAGCCATATCAAGGTCTTGAAGAACTGCTCTCCCGACAGCCCTCTCTGCTGGCGCATCCACTTTGTGCTCTGGTTCCTCTACTATTTGAACGCAACCGATATCTGCATTACATTAAAACATTTAGTTTAGTCTTGGAAATAAATCAAAAAAAAAAACATTTGTATAGACCTTATAAAAATCAAAAAACATGGTCAAATAAATCTTACCTATTGCACCCCACTTAGCGCCTTCTAGTAAAACTAGATCTGGATCTCCTCGGAAGTCGACGCCTACATATGCATATTCATCAATGGCGACGATCTGTCGCCTGAACCAGGCGAAGAATGCAGTCGAGAACACAATGGTTGATTGGCCTGAATGCTGACCCATGAGTTCTACCCATCTCTGCATTTGAGGATCTCTAGGACTGGATATATCCAATGTTACATGTTGTGGCTACATCAGTGGAATCCGTTCCAAAGAAAAAGAGATAAGGATGGAACCATAACTAAAAATTTTCTTCCTTCCTCCCTTTTCTTTATTCATTTGTTCCTTTATCTGAGATAAAATAGCTTCAGACCAGTTGAAAATTGTTGGCTCTAAACATTCCAGCGCATACTGCATATACGAATTGTTTGCTACATGGAGTGTAATGGTGCCAGCTAGTTTAGCAATCGTGAATAGGATGGTCCTCAAAGGCAAATCCTAACATCACGGATGTTTATTTTTCCTTCTTTTCTAGGTTCTGACCCCGGATAGCAATATTGCATAACATAATCCCTCACTGTTTCTCCTCCAACGGTAGATCCTGTGAGTGAAATGGGAAAACCTCTCCTTGACAAACCTATGAGAAAATACACATCCTCAAATGTTATGGACAACACTTGATTTTTTATGTGAAATGCCTCTATCGCTGGATCCCATGCTCGAACAAGGAATTCTAGGAGTTCTATTTGTTGCCTCATTCCTGATAGTTTGAAGTACTTAAGCAGCCTGCAATCTCTTAAAGCTCTTACAATACCCGGATCATTCAAGGAAATCATATATTTTTCTTCATGTTCTCTTTCTCTCCATGTAATCTTCATTACAATTCAATGGAAACCTGGAAATCAACCATAAGATCCATTAGATACCATTCATTGCAAAAAACTAGGCAAATTTTAGACACAGCATGAAAACAAAAAACTTCAATTGTGCCCAAAGCACTCCCTGGCTAAAACAGTGCATTGCACATGCAGATACACTTCACTGTACCTGCTATGCAATGCAGGTTTCGACATTCAGGGGTGTGTTGCCCTCAATTTTGGCAGAATTTACCCTAGGGGCTTCAAAACCCTAAAAATTTGCAAGGAATGGTAATGAAATGAATACTTAAAGAAAGAGGAGGGTTTTACTACTGACCTAGATCAAACGGCGATGAAATCAGTCCACTGAAACGACTGCAATCAATGACTGAAGTTCGGGGGAAAAATCAGGTTCAGAGCTCCAAAATGCAAATGGTAACTATGGAATGGTAAAAATGAATAGTGAAACTGCTTCATATAGTCATTTAATTATTTTCAAGTTAAATTTATTGCTATGACTATAGTTTTATTATGTTTTTATCATGAAACATGTATTTTTAATCCATTTGATGTTGTTCTGAACAGGAAATACAACTGACGAACAGGTTAGTCGTGCAGATTTATTTCAAGAAAAACTTGACCACAAAGCATGCTTTTTCTCCTTATTTTTCGAGCTTTATTAAAAATGAAAAAGGATTTGAAGCGCACTTTTATCTCTTTTTCAAGCTTCTATAGCAGCGAAAAAGGAACCCCTAGAGTCTTCTTTGAGCTCATTTCAGACTCCGATAATGTGAAAATATTGCCGAGCACTGGTCATTTCGAGCTCGTTAAAGCAAATGAATTGATATCTACTTAGTATAAGTTTAATCCTTTTCCAGACTGAGATGGATTATTTATGAAAAAGGAATACCTTGGTTAAACATGGACAAACAGGTTCTTTCAGATATTATTTTACACTTTTTCGGATCTGAGAGACAAATTTACGAAAAAGTACTTTTAGAGTCTTCTTTTGTCCTCTTTTTCAGACTCTCTAAACATAAAAAAGGACCGGGATATCACCGTCGTTAAGCTCGTTAAAACATAAAATAGCGACGAGCTTGTCAATCATGGCAAGAATCAAGTTTCATTCATCGCTAGACTCGTTAAATTATTAAATAGCGATACTTTATTCTTTGTTCACCCAAAGGGTTGAATTACAGATCAAGCAAATGTTATCCTCCTCAATCTTTTTAAAAAATAAAGAGGTACTGGTCGTCAAATGATCGGGGAAAATTTGGGAAAAGAAAGTAAAGTTTCTTTTTGTTAGCAAGTCGCTCTTGAACATGACACTTCTTTCACTCCATGTCTGTGACTGTTTGGGTTGGGTAATCATCTTGACGGTTCATTCACACCTATGTTTCATCACACCTTCACTTCGGTTTTGGGTCAATGCTACCAACTCATCACAGTGTCGCCGATATGTTCAAGAGAAGTCATCCAGTGATTAAGAACTCATACATCTGCAATACTCATAAACCTTCATTTTCATGACTGTCATCCCTGAAAATTTCTATATCAAGTCATACCCTTGTCTCCGAAATTAGTAACTCCAGTTTTTCAATAAGGTGACTTCCTGTCGACTACAAATCAATATCTAGGAAGTTCACTTAGAAACATCAGATTCCAGTACCATGAGGCTTGTTACAACATCGACAAGATCCTCATTTCCGGAATTTTGACCAAAATATTTTGTTTGGCGTTCGACATCAAATCATCTATTCACGCCTTATGAAATGTTATGCAGTACCTTGAGGGCCATTTACATTAATGGTGGTTCTCTCGCGTTTGTTAACAGCTCACATCATTCGCTGGTAATCAAACGATGTCTTTCCATGTTCGACGACAAATCATATATTCGCATGGCTACACTTGTACCCGAATGATCGAGTGAATGAGATCAGAAGACCCCGAATCTAGTTTCAGCCATCCAGGCTGCGATTTCAGGATTTTTGTTCACATCATCTATATAGTGACCTTACATACATATTGTCATCCAAACATGGGCCTATATCTGTAGGCGTGTATGCATCTGGGCAACATTCCAATGTAGACAACTTTCTGAATTGTGTACATGTTATTAGATTGTTTTATGTGCTAACTATTGGAATGCCTACCCTCAGCAATTATGATCAATAGAGGATATATCATGATGTAATGTATTTTAAGATTGCAGGTGACCATTCCGCTTTGTTTCTAGGCTCATCACAGTGTAAAGCATCTCAATCAAATGTTCTTATTATTTGGATCTCATGCTTTAGGGGGAAATTGTTATAGGTCAATTTGGGCACCATTCCCAATGACTTGGTTAACTGGGCATCATCTCCAGGACCAATGATCAAGGGTCTATCATTCCCTATCATCTCAGTTGATATATGCCCTAAGACAGGAAACAACATGAATCAAACAAGACTTTCATCAAGCAAGGACTTTCCATGGTTTGAAGCTTATTATTAAACATGTGGGAGTTCACCAACACGGGCTCTAAGGGGCCTAAGTGTGTTGCATATGCAGGTAGCCCCATTCAAGGCTGCTCTGCAAAGCACTTCCCGACATTCAAAGGTGCGTTGGTCACATTGGGAGCGAAATTCTCATTGTTCCATAATCTCCACTTGGCCAGTGTATTATAGAAGGGTTCACATGTGTCAAGCTTCGGATCCAAGTGTCCATTTGACATCTACATGAATGAAAAAATTTCTTGCCTATTTTTGGAATGTTATTGATTACAAAACAACCTATAGCTCATCTATAAATTGAACACAGATCTAAGTGTTTGGAGGAAGAATTTGAGTAGGGAAATGTTGGAGAATTTTCAATAGAGAGTTTGATTTTTAGAGCTGCTGGTAGAGAGATTTATGCTGTGATTAGACTTGGGAACTCTGCTGGAAGGTAACTTCAAATTAGTCACTAGGTTGTAACCTCTCCTTCTATCATCAATAAACAGTACTTCTTGTTTTTCCCTACATGCATCTATGTTTACTTTGATTTTCCATATTGCAAGATCTTGGTTAATGAAAGTAGTTTATGCTTAACTAATTTAGCTAACTAGCTTGAATATATATCTATATTATTGCATCTTCTGTTGTTTCAGTATTCTTTCTTGCAGGAAGAATTCAGCCATTTAAAACCTCTTGAATTTGAATCTGTAGTGGAAGCGACAGAAAGGATCCATTTGGAAGCGACTGAAACAAGTAAGCATCCAATCCTCTCTGTGTATTTGTTCTGAGTTAGGAGAAATGGTAGTATAGTCTTTCACCTGTTGTTCTAGGCTAACACCTACCTAGGGAAGCGTAATTTATCCATAGATTACAATTCTGGCCCAACACCCATCCTTTAGAGTTTTCTCCTTTTTTTTGCTTTGGTTGAAACACATTTTAGCTTTCCTAATGGTTTCTTCCATAGTTTTAGGTTGATCAAACTCAATCCTTTCCCTATAAGAGAAAAGTAGGCAGCTGACAAATCTTTGGATTTTTGCTTTCTCCTCTTCCATGTATGGAACATATCTCAACATACTCACGAATGTTTTAACAAATTCATCCATGGTAAGTTGTCCCAACTTCACCTCATGAAACTCCCTAGCTTTCTCAACGAAATATATCTCATTCAAATACTTCTTTTTAAATTATTTCCAAAACATTTTCCAAGTTAAGTTTTTTATTTTGATTCTTTTAACAACCTTATCTTCCTCCCACCATAAAGTTTCCTTATTGGTTAGTTGATAAGTTTCCAACCCTTCCTTAAAATTACTTGGATAATTGTACACTTCAAATTATTTGGACATGTTGAGGAGCCATGCCTTTGCTCCTTCTTCAAATTCACCATCGAAATTGGGTAATTTTCTTAAACACTCTGTGTAATTGAGAGGATGATTTCCTTTTTCTGGGTACGGAAGTTTTGTTACTTCATCTATGTTATTCTTGTCACTAGACTCATTAGTTTGATTGTCACTAGAAGTTATTGAATTGGTTCTCTTGGTTGTGCTAATATATTTACTCCTAGCTCTTGTCTTGTGAGTATTTTATTGACTTTCTCATTCTCAAATTTCCTTAACATGTATCCATTGATCTCCTCTTGGTCCTCTCTATATTTGAATAACCTTTTCAAATTAGACTTGATATCATCCAGGTCTATTTTTAAACTCCTTATCACCTGCAATAATTTAGAATCTTGTCTTTCTGCATTACTGGTTCCACCTCCAACCATTCCTAATCCAGTGTCATGTTCTACATAACCCCTTAGTGATCCTATAGAAGTTTTATCGTTAAATTTGTATGTCGTCTTTCATCTTTTAGTTATTTTATACAACCTATTCGTGACATGAATAGCAATTTTAAGTTTTTCAGGACTATTACACAGCATTTTTTCATTGTCCCTGCAATCCCCATCCCGAACATTGGAAGCTCATTTATGTGACCAAAATAAAGTGTAATGCCTTGCAAAGACCATCATTGCATCCCTTGCCATGAGTACAATAATCCTTCTGTTTACAATTTCCTGAATAGACCAACAGAAACACCTATTTTTGCCTTGCCGTTGATATCCCGTTATGCCCTTACACTGATGAGTAAGATTAACACTGGCCCTGTGCCAGCTGGTGCTCTGTCTCGGTTAGTTTCCCGCGCCAATCTGTTTATGGAATTTTTTTAAAAAATAGAGGTGAAGTTTCCATCATAACAACTTCGTGGGCGAGTCATAGGGAGTGTTTCGACTGAATAACCATAGCCTTCCTCCTTTGGCCTCTTGTTTCCACCTTTTGGGGAAACCTCCCAAGGGATAAGGCTTGCCTTCCACCATAGTATGGATCCCAACCTCCTCCTCTCCCTCTAAAAATATAGCCATCTGCCATTGATGTGCCAGCTGAACTGAACATATTTTTGCAGAAACGCTGAAGAGATTTCTATTCACATTGCTAGTAAAAGATAGAACAGAAGAAACCCCTATTGAGAGAGCTTAGGCTTGTGTCTTCATCATGTCCGAATTCGCTAACATTCATTGAGACACACTTTGACTAAACCCCATTAAAGGAGACTGCGACGTCAAGGCTTGGTTGTAACTCTTTCTTATATCAATACATATGCATGACTATTGTCTAGTTCCCATTTTGCGTTGATGTATTTTATTTGATGAAATATGCTTAACCCTTCTTAACTGGTTGATAGTTATGAATGAGATTGTTGTTTCATATGTTGCTCTTGTTTTTTTATCTTAGTGCAGGTATCCAAGCATCACTGCGGAAGGATCGTGATCCACCAAGACAGGAATCGAGAGGCCACCACTACAATAGCCACAAAAACAGCGTTGGACTCTAGGTAGTTTGATCTACTTCCTCTATTTCATTCATTAATTAGGAATCTACACTCTAGCTTGTATTTTTGTTACTAGACCCACTCTAGGGCTAGAGGGATCGTCTCTGTCAGCAGAGAAGATTTACCATCATAACAAATTGGCGACTCCACTGGGAGAGTGTGAGTTTGTATTTTTTCCCTTGTCAAGTCGACTTCGATTGTTTACCTGATTATTTGTCTTTTCTGGCTTCTTTTATTAATTAAAGTCCTCTTGTTCAGCTCTAGAGAGTCAAGATTGACCTCTGTTCTGTAGAAATTTGAATAATGGATGAGTTATCCACCAAGATTCTTTTGATCACACACTATTTTAGCTTCATGCACAATACATAATCTCTTCTACCATTGATCATCACATGCGGAAATAAAATCAATTGCATGCACACATTAAAGCCATAAAAATTCACACATATGAACACAGTGTTTCATGGGAAAGCTTAAAGCTGAAAACCCCCAACTATCTGTATATTATACATGCCATGGAGATCATGTAACAATCATAGTACAAAGCTCTTTGCAAGCTCTCATGCACTACCTCCCTTGCTACACACTATCAAGCTAGATCTAGCAAAACTCATGCTCCAACCTTTGGCCACTTGATAGCCAACCTGAATTGCATGTTTCAATGCTATGGGATGGTCTCTTTATATAGATAAACCACCTGGATTGAACTGCGCAATCCTCATTGATTACTCCACCTATATGTGTGTTGCAAATAGCAACAGTATAGTCACAACTGATAGTTAACCTGCTCTTTCACCTATTTCTGCACTGGTCTCCACTGAAACTGTCCATGCACTGAAGTTAACTGATGTATTCTTTAGTTGGTTTATGAGTATTTAATTAGTGAATTAATTAATAATTAATTCACACCACTCTCACTAATTGTATCTATTAGTTAACTTGGATACAAAAAGCTCAACTATGTTTAGATTAGTTAAACTGAATACAACTCCACTAACTTCCTCAATCAACTCCACCAAACTCTGTCACATGAGTTCTAACTGCAGTCATCATGCAATAGCTTCACTTAAACCCTAGGAAAAGCGTATTTCCTTCTGTCAGCTGCATGTGCCACATCCAGGCATCAAACTGAAGTGCTCCAAGAGAATAAGATAATGTTTAGAGTCCAAATATTATTAAGAGCTAATAATATTCGACATATATATTTTTAGCCTGGTAGTCTAAAAATAGAAACCACCCATATGTCTAAAAATAGAGGTCCATCTATTTTTACCAACATGACCAACCATCCATAAATAGCATCTCACAACTTATAGATCATGATCCATATGTCTAAAAATAGACATAGTCTAAAAATAGACTTTGCGACAAAAATCACCTGTGTGGTCCCCCACCTAGTTTAGGTGATCACTTTCCAACTAGGATCAGGAAAGATGTTTCAGGATGCCTCCTTCATTGTTTCTTGTTGCCATCTTCAACATGTTCATTGGTTTTCCCATTCTCCCATAGATATCTGGCTTGGCACGTTTTTTTATTGAGCAGTCGCGCTGATTGTCGCATGTTGCTTGTGTTGCAATAGCACCAACCCCTGTTTGGCGTGGATTATCACCTTACAGTCGCGACGAATCCTGTAGGGTTTGGTTTAACTTATCTTTTGAAGTTTTTGGTCAGTTCTACTTGGCTCTGGGTGGTTTTCTGACTTGAAATTTTTTTCTTGGGATTTTTTTGACTGTCGTAAGATTGCTCTTCTCAGTTGTTTGTCCATTTTCTTACCAGTGCAGTTTATGGGCTTAGCGTTTCTGAGTGTCTTAGCTCACTGAGCCTTCTGATTGGAAGTCGAGTCTTTTGATTCTTGTTAGTCTCATCCTTTGATCAATTGTGTTAAAGTCTTTCTTGATCCTTTGAACATTTGTTTGGTTGAATGATAGTTTTGAGTTTCGTTTGATTCTTCTTCTCACCTTTCTAAGCATAGATCATATAGCTCGTTTGGATCGTTTCGAAAGATTTCTCTTTGTTTGGAAGAGAGCTTCATTGGTTTGAGTGCATTTGTGTGTTTTTTTTTCTTTCGTCGAATCATTTGGTTTAGCTCTTTACATTCGCAATCCTCGAACTAGTGTTTGTTTTGTTTTTTCGTGTAATTAGTACATTGTGTGCTTCATTTCATTGAAAAAAAAATTTGTGTTATTTCGTTTGCATAACTAGTGCCTGATAACTAGGAAATAGTTTTTCATTTTTCGCTTGATTGTATTAGATGAATTAGCGGATTTTTTTGTGTGATTTCATTGATTGCTATTGTTTGAAATATCTCTATCCTTCTCTTAATTAGCATTCATTGAACGGAAAATGGTGTTAATTTGCATATAGTTTGCATTTAGGAAATTTGAGATCAAAATTTGGTAAGGCCTTGAAATTGAAACACTAATTCAAGGTCAACTATAAAATCAATTCAATTAACTAAGGAAACATTGGAACCTAACATGAAAATTTTAGTGGTCTAGGCTAGAGACGTGTTCCGACGTCTTAAAACCTAATAGCTATCGTTCGCCTTCTAGATTTAGACAGCACTAGTATGGAATTGTGCTCCCCATACCGTCGAGTATATAAAGGGAGACCCCATTAGGTTCATATCCTTTATCCATAGGAAGCTGAGTCTACCGCTCTGTAACCATGATACATCGAACACAGCATTCGGGGAGACTACCTACACGTACATTAAGTCCTTGGTAATTTTTCTTTCATTTGATCACGAAGTTGTATATGGCAGTTCACGGAAACTTGGTACACCCTCTTTCTTAGATTACCTAAGTAGTCACTTCGATCTTTTCGTGACTCCTTAAAAAGAGAAGAGATCATCGAGCATTTGTCCTTTCACGCTCGTTTAAAATTGAAAGTGACTAGAGTTTCTTTTGTCTGCTTCTTGACTCTTAAAACATGAAACAACAAAGTTTGGTTTCAATGTCGTAAAATTAATTACCCATGATCACATGCCTGTTAAAAGTTTGTTACTTAGCTTGTTTTTGTTTTTCCTTAGACTTTGATCTTGAAGCCTTCGTTTGATTATCTCTTTTTCATTTTTGTTTTGAAATACTGTCACAGTGGCAGAACCACCAGTTTCTTCGTCTTCTTCACTGCCTCCTAGTGGTAGTTCCTTTCCTGAAGTTTCTTATGAAACCCCTCAGTCCACTAGGTCTGCCGAATTTTCGCAGCCTATTCTCCCGACTATTTTACCTCTTGCTAACCGATCTCCCCCTGAAGATTCAGTTGAGTAAAATTGGCCTCCTCCAAGTGCCTGTTCTAGTTTTGGGGACGAGGAATAATTTCCTCCTCTTAATTCAGGTTCACCATTTATTGTTTCTATTGTACCTCCTATTCCTCGTCATCATTTTTATGATCTTACAGCTTCGTCAGATATGGATTCTTCGAGTCCTGTTGGCAGTGAAGAAATTCATGTTTCTACAATGGAATATCAACTTTTCCCGGAAGATCTTCCACATGTTTCTGTTCAATATTCTCTGCAATCGGTGTCACTTCCACTCGGCTATCAGATTTTGAGTTAGATTATGTCTGGTGTTGCGTCCATAGCACAATCCAGTACATCAACTCCCCCAACGAATTCGGTCCTCCCTTCATTGGGACTGTCACCTTCGACACTAAGTTCATCAGTCATTGTTATGTCTGTCTCGGTCCAACTTATCGTCTGTGTGGCTTCATCTACGTCGGTTGTTACAACTCAGTCTTCAGGATATTTTCACACTTGTAGGTCTATTATTCTTAATCCCACCTGGCCTATCAATCAGTTTCCGAGAAGATCACAAGCTCGTGCTCCGGAGACTGCACCTGCTGGTGTGGCTACAATTACCCCTATGGTTTCTACCTATAATTTTGATGAGCACATATTAGACATTCACCGATGATATGCTCCTTCTCCAGATGCTTATTCTCCTGAGGCCCCATCTGCTTCTAGCATGACTTCGACTGTCCATATGATTCTTAGCGGTCTTACTTTTGAAGAGTATTTGTTGGTTGTTCAGCAACAGAATTCTCAAGGTTCTCAGCAGCCTCAGGCTCCTGTCAATCCTCCCCATCACGATGATGTTGTCGGTAACCCCGTCTATTTTCTTCCTGTCGATCCCAATTAGGTTGTCTATTTGCCTCCGGAAAATCCTTATCAGACCGTTACTCATCAAGGACTTGTGTTACAGGGACAACCCTCAGGCTCACAAGGACAAGCCTTACAGGGACAACCCTTTGGTCCTCAGGGACAACCTTATGGTCTGAAAGGTCAAGGACAACCCTACGGTCCTTCAAGTCAGCCTTAATCAGGAACGTCTTATCTTGCTAGGGGGGGAATTTATCCACCACAAGGACAACCTCTTGTATAACAACAACAGTCATACGCTCCGTATGGCCAAAACTTTGTGCAACAAGGAAAACCCTATGATCCTGCTCTGGGTCAACCTGGTCCTTCTCCACCATCGGGCCAACCTCTTCCACAAGGGCAACTCGGTGGCCCTCAGTATCCAGGAAAACCTACTCCGCAGGGGCAGCCTGCCCAACATCAGCAGCTGATTCAAGTTGCCCAACCAGCCCAGCGGCCGGTTAACCCTGCCCAACCAGCTCAGTAACCGGTTCAACTTTTCTAACCTACTCAATAACTAGTTCAACCTATTTATCCAACTCAGCAGGGTCCTCTTGCTTAGCAGGGTCCACTTGTTCAGCAATTCGCTCAACCTGCTCAACAGGGTCCCCTTGCTCAACCCCAAGGTGCTTATTAATGTCAGCCGGTATATAGTGTGCCCCAAGGTTTCACTTATTACCCTCAAAATAAATATCAGATGGTGTATAATCAACCTCAAGTCCATGCTTACATTCCGCAACAAAATCCATACGTTGCTCAGCAAGGACCTCAATGGTATGCTCAGAATTGGTATCCCGGTACTTAACCCCAGTATCAGCAGAATTATCAGGCTTATAACCCCTATGGTTAGAATCCTCCGAGAAAAAACATATGGGGGCTAAATTTCTCGCAGACTGGGTGGAATGTTAACACGGGTCCTTATCAGAGACCTCCAATGCCTTTTAATCCTCAAGTACCATTTCTCGCTATGTTGGAAGTACCTGATGTTTCAAAGCTTACGAATGATCCGATTCTTCATAAGTTGTATTGGCCTCCAGTTCTGACCAAGATTCTTGGTGATTGTCCTAAGTTTGAGGGCAAGTCTAGAGAAGACCCCCAAGCGCATGTTATGACTTACCACTTGTGGTGTTCCTCTAACTCTTGGGTTGACGATTCCATCTGAATCTGTCTTTTCCAATGGAATCTTACTAGTGCCACTACAAAGTGGTACATTGAGCTTTATCGTGGCATTTTTCAAGACTTCAACTCTCTCACCATGGCATTCCTTACACATTTTCAGTTACTAGTTTGTTATGAGACCGGGACACATCTCCTTACATCCTTGAAACAGAACCGAGCCACTCATATCTCGAATCATATTCATGAATGGAGGCGTCGTCATTGCTTAATCAAGTTTGATATTTCTGATCAGCTTCTAACTGATTGGTTCACTACCTCCTTTTTCAATCAGATCACGAAAGACATAGCTATGGGAGCATGTGTAACCGAGGAAAAGGCCATTTCTCGTGCCCAGTACCTTGATCTTGTGTACTCTCAGTCTGGCACGTTGTATGATATCTTGCCTGATGCCTCTCTGTTAGACTCCTATACCAATAGGTGTCATATTTCATGATTGAATTGATGAGCTCTGTAATATTTTCATTCCTTTCCTTATTGCAAAGGTTTCCATATTCTCAAAAAATCAAAAAATTTAAAAAAAAATGTAAAGAGGGTATACCCTAAAAGAAAAATCAAAGGGTGAAAAGAACAAAAATCACCAAAAAGTAAAAGAAAATGAACCCCACCAAAAGAAAGGCCAAGGAAAGTGTGCAAGTCTAAATGTCATTGCTTTTTGCTCTTATGTAATAAACAAATTGTGTCCAACTTGTATCTTATGCCACAATTTATGAATGGTCAAACAGTTTAAGCTTGGCTAGTTCATCTTTCAATTTTTATGTTTTAGAGATAGAGAATAAAATCTGACCAAAGAGTTTAATCTTGGCAGATAAGTAGATAGGTAGAGTAAATAAAAGGAGCTCAATAGTTTAATCTGAGCCCTTGGATGTAATAAGGTTAGAATTAGATAGATTCCCACATGTAAAAGAAAAAGTGTGATAAGGGTTTTCCAATCTAAGTGCACCCTAATAAAGAAGAAAAAATGGTAGAGTAAAGTAGGTAGGGTAGGTAGATGTTGTTGCAGAATTACATGTGATGAATTATGGTTCTAAATGTGTTCAATTTTATTTTCATCACAAGTGAAAAGGCATATACTACATTGGAAAAAGTTCACAGCAGAGCAAAGTCCAGATTATTAACTCCCCCTTCATTTTTACCTAAAAAATTCACTAATTTCCCTAGGCACTAAGGTATTTGAAGATTAAAGGGGCTCAAGGCATTTCCTTGACTTTTGGAGGGACCGGACCCTCGGCCTAATAATTGGAAAAGCCTAAGTACTTAACATTCATTCACCTCCCAAAAATCTTTTCCTAAGTAAAATCCCATTTTATTTAGGAAAATCGTGCAATAATTCATAAAAACCCTCAAAATCATTTTTTATTATAAGTCTAAGTGATGAAGTTATTATAATGCAATTTGCTTGTAAATCTTCACTTGCTTAGTTATATTAATGAAGTTTGAGTTTACATTGTCCCTTGGTCATATTAATTCTAATTTATATATTAACCTCCTATAGAAATAACCTTCTCCTATTATATATAATTCATTTTATATAATATCCCAAAAACCCATATATTATGATTTTAACCAAAGTATTTATTCCTCACTCGTTCAAATAAAAACCCACTTTATACCCCCTTTGGTTAAAATATATCATTATATGTTAATCCCGCCCCTATGGTAATTGGATTAATCTAATTCAATTATCATATAATAAAAATATGAAAAAACTTTAAAACATATAATATATTTGTTTTAAACAAAAATAAATCTGAAGTTTAATTCAAACCAAACTTTGAAATAACCCATTTCTATGTATATTTTCCCCTCGCCCGATCACGTTTCCGCTTTTTAAACAAAGGAATTAATTAATCCTCACAATTAATTAAGAACCTAACTCCGCCAATCAAAACGCTCCCGCTGTGATTAATCAATAATAAAACCCATCGGGCCCGCGCCATTAAAACCCTGTCATCTCCCTGTCCCGTCAACCGTTCGATCGACCCGTTCAAGATCAACGGCTATTAATAATTCCGCTGGCCATCCTCGATCCGAACAATAACGCGCGAAATGACGGTGGTTTTCAAACAGTACCATGGCCACGTGTCATTCGTTTTGTGGAATCGCTGCCCATCCGTTCAATACTGCCTTCCCTCAAACGCGGTGCGGAAAAATTGCTTACCGCCTCCCACTAACGACAAAACTTCACATCGTCAAGTCCGCGCCATCTGTCCACTGTTCATTCAAAGCTTACCCGCCAATATCAACCGTTTACCCGTTTAAACACAACACCCTAGTGTTGATCATTTTCACCTGATTGTGTAGTAAAACCCTTTGTAACCTAGCTGCGCCACCTAAAGCCTCTGTTAACCAATTCGAGCATGGTTTACCTCCCAAAAATCATTCTATATTCGCTCCACAGACCTCTCAAAATCAAATGAAACATTTTCAACCTCCCCTGCAAACCAATGCTTTCTTAACAATTTGTTTTGTTTTATAGGTGATCAGAAGACCACATCCTTGGATAAACAGTCTTAATACTAGTCATAAGACTTGTTTACTCCAAGAGTGTTATCAAATCTATTCCAACAGAGATGGAAGATAAAACATACAGTTGAAAGACAAGCAAAGGAAACAGGATATTAAACGATTTACTGTTGAAACAGACAGTAAAAACCTAAACTACACATTGAAGGTAAAAAGACACAGTAAAGAATAGTCAAAGAGTATCAGGATTAAAGAGTATCAGATTGAAGACCAAGTCAAGTAAATCAGCTAGCATGAAGATAAATAGCTGGGAAGACAATTACAAAACAGAACATACAAGTTCATGACAAAGTGAAGACAGATAAAAAATAGAGAGGTAAAAAGTAAAAAGTAAACAGTAGACAGTGAAAGTAAACATGAAGATATTAAGGGTTGAAAAAATATGAAAACACTTTCACCAGCCACAATGAAGTTTATCCAAAGAAAAAGTGAAAAACAGTCAAAAGAAGTTTAAAGTTAAAAGATGAAATTAGAGCAAAAATGGTACATTCTTCAAAAATTTCATGTTTAAGTCATAGTTTTGCAGAAACTATTGTGATCAATCCAAGGTGAATTTTTCAAAACTAAAAGAGGTTTATGTTCTTAAGAGGACAATCTACAAAAACCTCTCTCACGTTTCTAACAGCTATTATGGTTTTGGAAATATTAAACAATGTTGGAAAGCACTTTTTGCAGAAAATACCAGTTAAGTCATCATTTTGCAGAGAATATTGTGGTAAATTAAAAATACATCATACAAAACTGAAGGAGGTTTTTATTCCTAAGAGACCCATATACAAAAACCTATCTCATTTTTTTCACAGTAATTTCATAATGAGAGATACATGCACATCTTTACAGGTTATTTTTCAGACTCTGTAAAACTTTGTTTTACACATATTTTTACAGAGCCTATTGTGCACATCTGGAGAGGAATTTTAGGAAACTGAAATAGGTTTATCTCACCAACATATTAATCCACAATACCCTCTTTCAATTTGTACATATCTATTACGGATTGAGAAATACAAAGATATCATTGGACCCCAAGTTTGCAGAATTGTTGGAGCAGAATGCACAAAGAAAGGAAGCAGTTAGTGATTTGGATGCCTCATCATCAACTAAGAGTTGGATCAAATTCGAATTATCCTCTTTTCATCACCTATCCATAAAACATAGTGCCAAATAGATGTATTAGCTTGAGTTTCCTTTACTTAAGTTCTATTTATGTAAAATAGTTGGAGAGATTTGTGAACTAATCTTGATATTTTTTCAAGATATTTTAGTTTAGAATTTGTATAAATACTCCCTCAATTGGAGTATTGAAGGGGGATTCTTATGCTTTGTTGTAACATTGACTTTTTGGAATAAAGTGCTATTGGAAAAATTTCTTTGTGGCTAGCTGGATGCTGAATTGACGCTAAAGACTTTTTACATGATTCATGTGTCGAACTACGGATCAATAAGTCATCTTCCCTTGTGTTTTAAGTCTTGATATCTGTTTATTATATCACACTGTTTCATTTCTGAATAATTAAGGAAAAAGAATAAATCAGAAGGTACTTAATTGTAATCTGATTTCAATCATTTTTATTCTAAATGTTTTCTTCTAAATTGGTTATAAACAATGAATTCTTAATTGCTCTTGTTTAGCCAGTTTATGCATTTGATTATTTAGTAAAGAATACTTAACTGCTCTTTATTGGTAATCACTCATTTTCTCTCTATGAATATGTTGAAAGATTCTTAATTTCCTTTCATCCATTCTAAACCCATTCCATTCACTTTAGATCTAAAATTGTTCTTTGGTTTGATTATCTTGCCCTGTAAAGCCATCTTTTGTTGATAAACTTAATCCAGTGAAACCATCTTTTTGACTCCATAGCCCAATGGCCTAAAACTACTCAATCTTGCCCTCAGTTACAGAATTCCACCATTCAAATTCAAACAAAACCCCTGGACTTTATAACTAGCCTAATACCTTCTAAAAACAAAGCTAAATTATAAAGAGAGAGCCCTCTCTGGATACAGATTGGCTAGATTCTGTATCTAAAAGATTGGTTTGTGGTTACCTCGGACACCTTTCCTCTTCCAACAACTTCAAGGAAAATCTAAGTGATAACACCTCTCGACCTAGAACTTATAAAGCACCAGCAACCCCATTCGTTGATGGTATTATTGGTTCCGTGTCTCAGAATTCTCGGAAGTCTTCTCCTTCAAATCTTGGGAAGAAAAATTCTAATCCTTCCAATGATGTTGCTTCTCAGTCCACTCTGAATCCTAGTAAAACCTCAGAATTCAATGTCGTTTATGCCAATCCGGCAGATAAAACTTCCAAGGGAAAAAGAAGGGTAAAGGTAAGGCCAAAACCGATACCACGCAACCATATTCTTCAAAACCTCATGGTGATGATGGTTCACAGCGTAAGCCGAAGTACCCTTGTTTGATCTGTGACAAAATGCACTACACCAAGGACTGTCCTCGACGGGCCGAAGTAAGTAGATTGCTCAAAGGAACCCAAGGAACTACAATTTTTCTTAAAGAATCTTTTCCATCTCAGCAAACCCGGATGGTAGAGCAACCTCAATCCTCTGTCCCATTTGGCTCTCAGGTGTTCATGATGAATGGTTCTGCATCCGTTTCTATTGCTACTCGATCGAAAGATTATACCGAATTGCGTCAGGCAGCGGGGAAAGAGATCGTTGATGGTCCTTCTCTTCCGCCTACTTCTGTCCCTCTTCAAATTGAAAGGCCTAGTGCTGAGCCCGTTGTACGGTCACCTTCCAAAGGTGTACTCCCCAAGTCTCCTTACAATCCAAATGCCCGTGTTGCCCAAAATTACAGTATTGTTGAGGATTTGGCTCAGGCGCCGTCTACAATGTTTGTGCTAGAAGTACTTTAGAGTTTTCTGTCTCAACAAAAGGCTTTGTTATCTGCGATTGGTGGGGTTGATCCTGTTGATACTAGCCTTCTCGCTTTCGATTTAGAGAATTTCGTTCCACGACTCTCGCACCATATTGCACTCATTATACAAGTTGTCATTAATGATCTCGATATCCATCGAGCGGTTGTGGATGAAGGTGCGTCTACGTGCATCATGTCATCTTCTTGCTGGAAATCCATTGGTTCTCCGACTTTGAAATCATCACCAAATGCCCTTGAACCATTTTATGGAAGGGAATCAAAACCTTTGGGTGTTCTCGCTAGTTTACTGATTACCTTGAAATGGAAGACAGTCAATGTCGAGGTAGAAGTAGTTGACGCCAAGCTCAATTAAAATATTCTCCTCGGTCACAGTTGGACTCATGCCATGCTGTGCGTTCTGTCCACTCTCTTTCTTGTCTTGAAATTCCCACACGAAGGAAAGATTGTTACTATTGATCAATTGTCATTCTTCACCTCTTCTTCCAAGAACAACGTTATGTATGTGGATCACATGCCTACTCCCTACGAGAGCGTTGGGTTGGGTCTCTTCAAATATCCTACCCTCATGGGTATTTTTCCCCTTCCTCCACCCAAAACTGTTCATATCAACATGATCTATCAGTATAATGACCCATGGATCCTTCCTTCGCTCGAACAAATAATTTCTTTCGGAGATTCAATGTCATTCAGTCTGATCGAGATTGACTATTGTGAACTCATCGCGGCTTCAGAAAATACGTCTTCTGATCATGCTCCTTTGAGCGTGTCTCTCGATGCTTATTCTCAATCCCCTTGGCTCGGAGATTCGGATTTGTCCGACCCCTTGAAAGAGATATTTCCCTCCGATGAAGCCATCGTGGAAACTATGTCTCTCGAGGATTTACCATGGGATGATAGTCATCATCGTTTTTCATTCATGCCCGGCCTCGGCGCCATGTCTACATTTCTTGAGAGGTTTGCATCTCAGGTTCCTTCTCCTCACTTCAAATTCCTATTCTGACACATGAAGTTTTTACGGAGGGTAGCCTAGGTAACATTATGCAAACGATGCCTATCGACATTTCCGTCAAACCGGTAATTGTCAAGAACATCCATCTCGGGGTCACCTATTCTTCCAATGAAGTTCAGGTTTATACTAGCCTTTTCTGCGAGTTTCGTGATGCCTTTGCATGGTCCTACGAATAAATGCCTGGCATTGATCCCAGTATCGTGGTGCATGAGATTCCTACCTACCCTAGTTCAAAGCCTGTTCATCAATGCCTTCATCTTGTGCACCCTCGGAAAGCTTCCACCATTAAACATGAAGTTGAAAAACTTCTCAACCCTGGTTTCATCTACCTGATTCCCTTGACAGAATGGGTGTCCAACATTGTCTCTATAGATAATAAATAGGGTACCATTTGAGATTGTGTTCATTATCGTGACATCAATCGAGCCTGTCCCAAGGATAATTATCCTACTCCCTTTATTGATTAGATCATTGATGGCTGTGCTGGGAGTGAGATATTTTCCCTAATGGACAGATTTTATGGCTATAACCAGATCAAAATTCTCCTGACTGATCAACATAAGACCGCTTTCATCTGTCCTTGGGGTCTTTCGCTTATAACAAACTTCCTTTCATCTTGAAGAATGTTGGGGCCATGTTTTAGAAAGCGATGTCATATGCTTTTCATGATATTAAGCACATCGTTCATCCTTATCTGGATGACCTTCCAGCTGATTCGGCTAAGCGTAAGGATCATCCTGACCATCTTCGTCGTATCTTTCTTCGTTTTCGACGCTACAACATCCAGCTTAATCTGCACAAATGCGTCTTTTGCGTTGATTCCGGTAGACTCTTAGGGTTTATCATGTCCAAAGACGGGATTCGCCTTGATCCGCTCAAAGTCGAGGCTATTATTAATCTCCCCTCTCCATCTTTGTTACATCAGTTGTAGAGTCTGCAAGGGAAGGCTAATTTTTTACGTCGTTCTATACATAACTATGTCGAAGTAGCTAAAGGATTCACGCGATTACTAAAGCAGGTTGTCCCTTTCCTTTAGGATGAGGTCGCCCAGAAGACTTTTGATGCTTCGAAGACGTTGCTTGTCAACACTCCTCTGTTGTGTCCTCTGAACTATCATCACAATTTTTCCCTCTATTTAGTTGCTGCTTTCAGCACGATTGCCATGGTTGTGGTTCAAGACAATGATGACAGTGATGACCATGTTATTTATTACCTCTCTCGTAACCTTCTCAATACCGAAACACGCTATGCTCATATCAAGAAGTTAGCATTAGCTACGGTTCAAGAAGTTCAACATTTTCATAATTATATTATATTGCATACTATGACTTTGATTTCAAAATGCAACCCCATGACCTATATATTGTCTTGACAATTACTGGGGGGAAAATACTTAAAGTGGATTGTTATTCTCCAAGAGTTCGATTTGGTGTTTACTACTACCAAGTCAAAGAAATCACTCGTCTTTTCTGATTTGATCTGCTCCCTTCCCTCTGACTCTGCTCCGTCTAGTTCTTAAGAACGCATTCTAGATGATACACTTTTTCTGATTAGCACCCTCGATCCTTGGTATGGTGATATCATCGTATATCTTCAAACTTTAACTTTTAGATCTGAGTTGACGAAGGATGCTCGTTGATGTGTCTGCCATCAATCGCAACCTTATCGTATTGTCGAAGATACACTCTACCGCATCGGATTCGATTCCATTCTCCGTCAGTGTTTTACTCTCGAGGAGGCTGAGAAAGTTTTGAATGATTGTCACAGTGGCGCCTGTGGCGGTCACATGTCTGGTTATGCCACTACATAGAAGATTCTTCGTGATGGGTATTTCTGGCCCTCTATCTTCAAACACTGCATTGTTGTTGTCCAGAAATGTCATGATTTCTAGATTTATCAGTGCAAGATGCACACGCCGCCTACACATCTCCACCCTGGCATTACCTTTGGCCCTTTGCGAAGTGGGGCATCGATTTTATGACTTGTAATCCTCACTAGGCTGGGGGGCATGCTTATATTATCGTAGCCATTGACTACTTCACCAAATGGGCTGAAGCAATGCCTACACTTGCCGCCGACGGTAAGACAGACGCTCATTTCTAGGTTTGGTGTCCCTCAAGCCATCATTACCAATCATGGTTCCCATTTTCAGCATTATATGGTGGCAGAGTTAACTTCCAGGTTGGGCTTGCGTCACGAAAGCTCAACGTTGTACTATCCTCAGGCCAATGGCCTGGTTGAAGTTGTGAACAAAGTTCTTGTCACCGTGCTTCAATGTACGATTCGAATACACAAATCCAATTGGCATCTCATGTTATTTTCGGCTCTCTGGGCATACCAAACCTCAGTCAAGGATGCGACCAGATTCACTCCATTCCAGCTTGTTTACGGTCTGGAAGCTACCCTTTCGATTGAGTGTGAAATACCTTCTCTCAAGTTGGTTGTTGAATTACTGCCCAACACTTCACTTGAAGAAGAGTGTCTTCTCTACTTAGAAAGGCTAGATGAAACTCGTCGCTTTGCTTCTTTGGTCATCGAGGCACAGAAGAAGCGAGTCAAAGCCCATTTTGACTAGTCATTTTCCCCTCGCTCCTTTGTAGAAGGAGACCTCATCCTCCTAGACGACCAAGCTCATGATAAGATGGGGGCAGGAAAATTTCAACCCATGTGGCATGGGCCTTACATTGTTAAATGTGTTTTGAAGAATGGGACCTATGAGATCATTGATTACGAAGGTCATCCTTAAGATCAGCTTAGAAATGGGTTGAATCTCAAAAAGTACTATGCATGAGTCATTCGTGCATGTTTTGTGTACATAGGTGTTTTTTCATTTTTGTACATTTTTGGCTTGGTGTGTTTTGCGAGTGTTTTCCTGCTTATTAGGTCGTTGATTATTCTAGAGATGTCAATTACCCCTTATGTCGGTTTCACGAACGGTGCTTCCCGTAGTACCTGGAACTTGTCTTCGGCAGCCTGGGTGATTTATGATCCTGCTGGTGAGTTGGTATACCTGTAAGGTATTTGTCTAGGATGAACTACAAACAATGTCGTTGAATATAGTGTTGTCATTGAACTATTAACCGAGGCAATTACCCTCGGCATTAGTGCACTGGTTGTAAATCTAGACTCACAGCTTGTTGTTCTTCAACTTAATGGTCATTATTCAGTTAGAAACCCTCACATTTTAAGATTGTATTTACGTGTTTGTTTGCTGGAAAGACATTTTGATTATATCACATATCAACATATTCCTAGACAAATGAATCCATTAACTAATACAGTGGCTGACATTGTATTGGATAGACATTTGTGTAATCTGTAAACTCATCATCACATGAGGGACTCATATCAAATAGGAATATATATATATATATATATATATATATATATTGAATGTTTGCATCAGTGTGCACCATAAGTTTCAAAAAAATATGTGTTTCTGTAACATCCCGAGACATCATGTCTCTCAAAAATATGCAGAAATAAAGCCTAGGTGTCTAATCAGCATGATGATCATGATAACATGTCACTGCTCGGACAAGCCGCCTCAGCAAGCGGTGAACTCGGTTTGATACCCCTACAGTGTGTTTGTGATACGCATGAGGAACATCGTCAAATCGCGCATAGTCTGGGACCCCACGAATAATTCCCTCCAAGTTGTGCATGATCTCCTCCTCCTCACCCTGAGGGGAAACATCGAAATCGTGAGGTATTCACCTCGCTATCGGAGACATCCTTGTAGGTCTCTTTGGGCCTACATCTACATAATTCATGGATTAATTATCAGGACATACATACCAAAAAAAATCATAATACTTGTAAAAATTAAAAATGAGTTTTACCAAGTGCTTCATCCCAATCCTCTCCTTCTGGGAGTGCGAGGTCTAGATCACCAGTGAAATATGTGTCAAAGTAGGGCCAGTCCTCCATGATAATTAACTGTCAGTGGAGCCAATCAAATAATTCTGGTCTCCAGGACATCTGCTGACCGCCCCCTGATCTTGGCATCAGAGCTACCCATCGGGCCATCCGTGGTTCCAGTGTTGGTGGTGTCGAGACTATCACCTCCTGACATTGAAATATTGGTATTCATTCCAGGAAGAATGATACCAGGATAGACCCATAACCAAACTGCTTCAACTTGGTCTTCTTGCACTTTGTTAGTTGTCGTTTTATATTAATTGTTACTGCCTCTACCCAGTTGTAGATGATCGGTGTCAAGAAGTCTACAGCAAGAAGTAGTTGTGTTTTTGTTGCTTCGTGCAGTTCTTGTGATCTCGCAGCTCATGTGATCATGTGTAGCACTACCTTCAGTTCTAAATCCAGGATAGTCTGGATGCCCACCTTCCCGCTTTTTTATCCTTTCCATGCCCCTGGACATACCCTGTCTATTACCATGCTCATGTTTTCCATGGTAGGTCGGGTGCCGGTCAAGATTAGTGTTGCTCCCCTCTGCGATAGCCCTGTTATGAAATAGACGTCTGAAACATCAATCTCAAGTTTTTGATCTCGAAGAATGAATTTGTCCTGATCCTCATCATAGATACTGATCAAATATTGCAGTGGCTCCGGTTGAGCTCTGAGGCATGATGTCATGAAGAACTTTTTTAGTCAACAGTCTCTAAGAGCTTCCATGCATCTCTCGTTATCCATGGCAAGCTCGTCTTCTTCAATGTGTTCCCTTTCCTTCCACTCTATCACCATTTTGCTTCTTTTCACCTGCAAACATGTTCATACAGACATTATTAGCCAAATCAAAAGCTAAAATTTGTGAAATTTAGGCTCTTAAAGCTTGCATTGTGAGTTTAAAAAACGTTGTGCGGTTGGCACGACTGTTTTGGAAACAATCGCGCCAATGGGTGTGCCTTAGTTTAGAAAATCGGACGATTGGCACGAGTCCATCGCTGAAACCCACACCGACTGCCGTGCCGTAGTTTTCACAATTTCCCCCTCAGAAATTACAACTGAAATTTGCAGGTAATTAAAGGAGATTCAAAATGTGGGGAAGGATGTCGGCTCTTGCCTGGAACTGATAGATTTGAGAATGGTCTACCAGATTTCCCGCTATCGTCGCCGCAAAATCGCAGTGTAAAATGGGTAACTATTGCTCCACAAGAGGTAAAAGTGAAAAGTAATTGTTTTTACCATTTTTGGAATTATATAAATTTTCAAAACCCTAATTATGTTTTAAGACATGTTTTTCGATTATTATGCTATGTTATTTTGAGAAATGGGTTTTACGTTTGTCACTTGTGCAGCCACAGGTTTTTAATGAGATAGTGATGAAGTAACGAGTCGTATTTTATACTTTTTCGGACTTGGTAAAAACATGAAAAAGTCAGTACTGGAGTCATCTTTCAGCTCTTTTCTAACTCTCTAAAACCAAAAATATTTCCAAGATTCTTGTTGTTTTGAACTCGTTAAATGGATGCGAAATGATATCTACCCAATATACATTTACCCCTTTTTCGGGCTGGGGTCGATTATTTATGAAAAAGGAATACCTTAGCCTATCGCGACTAAGAGGTTCTTTCAGATATTGTTTCTACCTTTTTGGATCTAAGAGACTATTTACGAAAAGGGACATGCTGGAGTTTTCTTTTCCGCTTCTTTTCAAACTCTCTAAACATGAAAAGACATCGAGTTCTCCCTTTGTCAAACTCGTTAAACCCTGATGACATCGGACATCGTCACCATGACGTTCACCGAGTTCCTTCTTCCTAGGGTTCGTAAAATGTACTAGAATGGATTTGTCCAAAGGAAAAAATTACAGCGCAAGCATATGCTATCCCCTTCAAGCTTGTTTTAAAAAAATAATTGGGGTACTCTCCATAAATGGTGGGGGGAAATCGAAACAGATTTTAGTTGTGTCGGCAATATGTCGCTCTTGAACATGACACTTGTCTGCGTTTGTGTCGGGTTGGGGACATCTCATTTCGTCATTTTTTCCTTCATGGGTTTGGGTAATCTGTTTTGACCTCTCATATGTTATTTTCCACGTCATCATGACCTCAGATCCCTTGATGTCAAATAATGCCAAATCCAGAGTCGTGTCACTTATATGTTTAAGAGAAATGTGCCTCTGCAATTTTCAACCTCCCTCTAATTCTCTGTTGGTCCTGATTCACTTTCATCATATTCCTTTGTCTCGTGTCGATGATGTGGGAAACATTATGGCCCTCCTTTGACCATGTCACTTCCTGTCGACTTCAGCTCATTATCCTAGAAGTTGATCTAGAGACTCCCTACTAGTACCTTGGAGCCTGCATGCCTCAATGGCACGTTCTTCGCATTCGATGACAGGTCCACATCATTGGCCTTCGATCGAGTGAATCTTCATGTGTTCGACATCAGCTCACTATTCACATTTTGTGGATTATACCTGTTGTACCTTGAGAGCCATTGTCATTATTGGTGGTTTCTCTCGTGCCTATTAACAACTTTCAGTATTGGTTGGTAATCAGGTGATTTTCTTGCATGTTCGACTTCAGCTCACATATTTGCATGCTTGAATTTGTACTTGTTCAGGTCAATATGGAGCGCAAGACCCTAGGTTTTGTCTAATAAGATCCAGGCTACGGGATATTTTGGTTTATCATGACTTTATTACATGACTCTTTTGATTGGATGGTCGCGACCATACCTTATTCTATTTGTTGATCCTTACTGCTGGATGGTTGCGTCCATACCTCGGATATCAGTTTATATATACTCTATTATGGATGGATGTGCCCATGCCACATGTTCATATATCAGAGATATCAGTTGTATTTTTAATTGCAGGTCTTCCAACAGCGGTGTTTGGTTCGAACGTGTTCTCGTAAAGAATTTCACCCCTTCCTCTCTCTTGGACCTCATGCTTTAGGGGGCATCTGTTACACAACATTTTGTCACTATCCCTACAATCCCCATCCCAAACATTGGAGGCTCATTTTTGTGACCAAAATAAAGTGTCATGCCTTGCAAAGACCATCATTGCATCCCTTTCCATGAGTACAATAATCCTTCTGTTGACAATTTCCTGAATAGACCATCAGAAACACCTATTTTTTCCTTGGCATTGGTAGCCCATTATGCCCTCACGTCGATGAGGAAGTTTAACACTGGCCCCCGCGCCAGCTGGCGCTCTGTCTCAGTTAGCTGCCCGCACCAATCTGTTTATGGATTTTTTAAAAAAAATAGAGGCGAAGTTTCCATCATAACAACTTCGTGGGCGAGTCATAGGGAGTGGTTCGACTGAATCAACACGGCCTTCCTCCTTTGGCCTCTTGTTTTTACCTTTTGGGGAAACCTCCCAAGGAATAAGGCCTCCCTTCCACCATAGTAGGGAACCCAACCTCCTCCTCTCCCTCTATAAATATAGCCATCTACCATTGATGTTTCAGTTGAACTAAACATATTGTTGCAGAAACGCTGAAGAGATTTCTATTCACTTTTCTAGTAAAAGATAGAACGGAAGAAACCCCTATTAAGAGAGCTTAGGCTTGTGTCTTCATCCCGTTTGAATTCTCTGACAGTCATTGAGACATGCTTCGACTGAACCTCGCTGAAGGAGACTGTGATGTCAAGGCTTGGTTGTAACTCTTTCTTCTATCAATACATATGCATGACTATTGTCTGGTTCCCATTTTGTGTTGATTTGTTTTATTTGATGCAATATGCTTAACCCTCCTTGACTAGTTAGTAGTTATGAATGAGATTGTTGTTTCGTATGCTACTCTTGTTTTTTGATCTTAGTGTAGGTATCCAAGCATCAGTGCGGAAAGATCATGACCCGCCAAGACAGGAATGGAGAGGCCACCACTACAACAGCCACGACAACAGCGTTGGACTCTAGGTAGGTTGATATACTTCATCTATTTCATTCATTAATTAGGAACCTACACTCTAGCTTGTCTTTTTGTTACTAGACCCACTCTAGGGCTAGAGGGATCGTCTCTATCTGCAGAGAGGATTTACCTTCACAAAAATGACCTAAATAAGACCCAATATTATAACTACAACTATACTATCACTCGTAAAGGCCCTCATAGTACCAATTAAAAAAAATAAAAATCCATTGTTTTCATTAATTAATAATGAATGATTCTTGAGACCTAATAAAGTATTCCTATCACATTCAAGTAATGCATATTAATAATACAATATTATCTACTATAAATCCCTATAATTACTTTTGTAATTTTACTAAGAACACTATTCCTTGTTGTGTCCCTAAGTTTATATTTAAACTTTACTTCAAACCTAATGTTAATTATTCTCCTTTTAATGATCTACATGTCAGACATCATCATTTTAACTTTATTTATGGCATGTGATATCTTGTCTCACCTTATCGTAACTATGTTTACCCTCTATGTAAAAATGAGATTAAAGTCCAACCCACATTCATATATCTATTATCCATATATGAGATGTTAGCATTGGTGCCAATTATTGTTCTTATCCTATGTTATATTCTTCCCAACCCTTCTAGGCGTTTATGTTGCAACCAATGTAACGGATAAATCATTTTATACATTAAAGTGGTTTTCATCGCTTCCAATGTGGTATTATAAGTTTAATAACTCCATTGGAAAAACATTGGTATGGTATTCTAGAAGCATCTATGCTTAAGCAGGAAAATCTATCCATGTTTCCATGTATGTACTTTTATAATGGGATATTTCTATGGTGTCGATTACTTGAGGCTTAATCTATGGTCTTTAGTGAATCTAATGTTTTAAGGAGGGTTTAATGACTTTGCGAGATTTTTGTTGAACCATTTTCATTTTTCTATATCTAATTCTCTACAAACATGCCTCCCTTCGGCTATGGTTTTACTATTAGTTTCCCATTGACCCTCACAATTGGAAATGGAGGCGACAACAAGTGTAACCTATTCATTAAACATCCTTGCACTTCCTCCAACTGCCGTTTGAAGTCTTTAATTCCACTCCCTGTTGAGTGAAACTATTTTTATTTGTGGCGTGTCGACTTTTCCTCAAAGGTAACTAGTGTTACAGTATCTGTTGTGTTTAGTCTTTCATTCTTTTCTTTACTGTTAACACTTCTAATTCGCAATATACATATTTGTGTGTGTGTGGTATTTTCATTTTTAAAACTTGTAGGTTACAGAGCCAGAGTTTGAATCCCTTTTTCACGCGGTCTTTGGAGGAACACAACTGATGATTTTGGTTATTACAGGCTTAATCCTTCTTAAGTTTTTTACATTGATTTTTTTGTTAAAGAATCATTTTCTCTATTTAATACAAAATATCAATAGTTTAGTTCTTTAGATGTTTCTTTTTTTGATAATTTGTGTACACAATATAACTATACACTGTCTATTTTTCATTTTGTTATTTTAATGGAAAAGTGTATCTTCTTATATATATATATATATGTTTCCTCCATAATTTATTCATAATATTGTGTCAAAAAAATCAATGTATAATGGTTATTGTAATATATATATAATAGTACAGATTAATTCTACAAGAATGATTCTACATTTTATGAGAGACATACTCTCATTAGATGCATTACATATTCTATATAGTTTATCCATTTACAAAACTAATAGAAAACAAGTTATTTCTTCATGCAAATACATTGTTTTCCTATCATATGGTTTTTCCTCTTTGGCATTCTAAGTTATCTCATTTCCTATTCATCAAGAATATGTTACATCATACTAAAAGAAAATAACTTTTCCTACGAATTTTTTCAGGTCATTTGGCCTTCTGAGTTTGAACTTTTTTTTCTCAGTTAACACAAAGATTGTATCTTCTATCAATACAAATATATAGTCTTGACTCAACTGTTTGGTGAGTCCACTACCAGTTTTTTCCTATTTCTTATAATTAAATATCTAGAATTATACAAAGAAAAGTTTAACACTTACAAATAACAAAAGATGAGCTTTTAGTCCTACATGTCTAATAAAATAATATAAGCCTCTTTAATTAGAAAAATTTACCATGTATAAGTTGTTTCTTCCATAAAATTATTTATATAATATTCTAAATGCTTTACCTATTTTTTTATTGATTAATTCATCAATAATGTAAATGTAAAGAATTTAGCAAACATAAGCTTAAATTAGGCTACAAAATATTTTCTTCTTTGCATATGACAAAATAAATATATTTAGGAAAGAAGTATATTTAAATAAACTTCTTTTTGTTATAAAAAAATTACACCAATAAATATAGGTATAAATACTGACTTGAACAAATTTTCTTGAAAATAGATGGCTAAATACTTGGTTCCTCTTAACCTTGACATAGCTAAAGTCAGTTTGTCCACCTGAGCAAACCAGGCTTGCAATTTTTTTTTCCTCTATAAAATTTCCTCATTTCTTCTCTTTAGTCTCTCGAGTTTTTCTCTTCAGAAATTGTTGAGAAAAAAAAAATTTAAGATAATATCCTTCTATCACTATTTGGGTGGTTAATAACAGCCTCCACCTCACCAACAGGTAGCAAGTAGTTAACTGCTCATTAATGAGCTCTTGTTTCCCACTTCTAAAGACAACTCTTTGTCTTCTAGGAAACATTTAGTTGACCAATATCATAATTTCAAATTTTAATTTAATCATCCATATTAGAATCCTATGACTTGCTGATGGATTATAATATTCACTAAAATAAAATTGCATCCTTTTTCCTCTCTCGTCCATCTATACTTAGCCATTAATTTCCCAGTTTTTGCCTTTTTTCATAAAATAAAAACTTAATCACAAATTTACAAACAACAACTTTACAACAGTGATTATCAACAAAATTAATGATCTCATTATAATTAAATGTCTATTTGTCTCATACTATATCAAAATTAAAAGTATACACATTTAATCACAATGAGATCATTAAGTTGAGGGATGCCATAGGAAATAACATATCATGGCATCAAATCAAGCAAAAGTTATTGGAAATGTATTAAGACTTTTTAAAGGATAAGGAAAGGAGGGAATAATTCTCCAAGATTCTACAAAATGAGGACAAAATACTTGAGGGATATGTGGAAAGGTTCAAATACAACCTGCAAATATTATAGCAAGAAAAGTTGGCTCCCAAAACCCTGCATTTTTTTATTGCTGAGAGGAATATGGATGAATGTATGAAACTATTTAACATGATGAGTGGAGGATATGTCTCCTAGATATCATATGATGTTATTATGGAACGTTTTAGAATATATTCACGTGGAACAATGAAAACGAGAAAAGGGCCATGGGATGTATTGGCAAGGATTGGTAGGACTACTAGGAACAAAAAATACCAGAGCTTAAATAGGAAACATGGCATAGGAATTTAATATAAACATATTGAGTTCCCTAAGCTCTGTATTGGATACTATGCAGATAAATAAAAATAAGGATGAGGCAGACCCAGACTTAGTTGTCTTCCACCCAAAATGCGAAAGGAGACACCTATTGAAGGAGTTCCCCTTGGACCAAGTCAAGATTTTTTTAATATGCATTAAAGGTCGTGTTACCAAAAATTTTCCTTCTATGTCGAGTTTAAAATATTTATATCAAGAAGTGGATTAACCCAAACAATTGCACTTTGTTACACAAAATTGACCATGGAAAAAGAAAAAACAAATTATGATCCATGACTCATCTCAGTGTTTCCATTCTTATTGGACTAATATTTCTTTACAGTATCCTTCTCAACGTTGGTGTATGCCTTCTTAAACTTGTATGGCCCCTCCTACCCCTCAATAAATCTGTAACCAAGGTGGAGAGGTCTTATATATGCAGGCCTCCAATAGGTCCCTATGCAACCACCCATTCAAATCCTTCCACTTACTTAATTACAGGAATCCAAATTTGCCCCTTCATGACCACAATTCCTTGCATAACCTTTATCTAACCCTAATAATGGTATAGAATCTCAACCAGCTCAAGATACAAGGCTCACCACCTAGCCTACTTTATCTCTTTCATGGATTTTGATGATATTCATCTCATTTTCAGGAAGACACTAGCCCGAGACCATACGTTGGTGCACATAAGAGATTTTAATGAGGAGGCTCATAATGAAGCACTCGAAAAATAATCACCTCAAAAAAATTTGAGAAATAAGCAATAAAGCCTTGAAATATGAAACCCACATCACCCCAGAAGGTTAAGCCTAGAGAAACCTACAACTCACTTGAAATTTGATTTATTAGGTGAACTCAAAAATGTGTGTTAAAATTCTCCACATTTTCAAGCTATCAAATATATACCTATTTATTCAAAAGTTGTAAAGGAACTTTGTTTGAGAAGATCTTGCCAAATATTAATATATCCCCAAACCATCCATGCAATCGGTAAATTATCAGATTTGACGATGGAGGGGGGGTGGGGTGGGGTGGGTCCTCATCGCAAAATACTTTGATCATAGTATCCTGGTGGTTAACGTGCAAGTAAATAAAACCCTTATGACACAAGAGACCATGGAATCCCTAGGGCTATCTAGCATAAGAGAAACCCCCATTCAACTTCAACTTGCTAATAGGTTGATAATCGAATCAAAGGGAATTTTGGAGGATGTTGTTATCTTTGTTGAATTGTGGGAATATCTAATTTATTTTTTAGTCCTCCAACCAAAACCCACCCTAGGGGGATACCCAATCATCCTTGGAAAACCATATGTAGCCACTACAGATGCATACATTGATTGCAAATCTAAGAGTACGAAAATCTCTCGTGGAACCTCTATTGGTATATTCTTAATACTTAGAACACAACTCCTCATCCAAAGAGAAACATGAACCTACCATCGAAATTAACCCTAGAAAAACTTTGAACATGAACAAGAGGTTGACAAATCAACAAAAAGAAAAATTGGTCGAGGTACTGCAAAGGCATAGTGATGCCTTCTTTTGGGACTACTCCAATATGAAGGGGATCATATATATATAATGAAGGATCAAGGTACATTTTCCAACCCCAACACTAGATGAATCTAGCATAGAGGGACATATTAAGGGAGGAACTACAAAAAATACTTGCACTTGATTTATCCAATTTATGATTTTGGACTATATAGAGCTCAAAAAAGTGACACATAAATACCATTTCCCACTTCTATTTATTGACCAAGCCTAGCATACTTTAGCAAGGAAGAAATAGTTTTCTTTCCTCGATGTATTTAGTGGTTATAACCAGATCCAAATTGCACATGAGGATCAAGACAAGACCACCTTTTCCATAGGGAACATTCACCTACTATGTTCTACCATTCAAAGTGTGTAATGCTCCAACCACCTTTCTAAGAACAGTCACAAGTATATTTTCTGATTTTATTCATGATTATGTGGAAACATATATGGGTGATTTTTGTATGGTGATGAATACGACGAAGCATTAGCTAACTTGGAGAAAAAATTGATAAGGAAAAAAATGATATGGTGTAAGGGAACCAATGTTTCCCATAGTAATGTAAGATGTGCAATGATGTTAACATATGCCATCATTATGGGGCATTGTATCTCTACTAAAGGTATTGAAGTGGATCTAACAAAAATTGAGGTAATATAAAAAATTTAATTCCATGCACACAAAATGGATATCTAAGAGATATGCTAAAATATCCTGAGAAGCATGCTTCTAAGCGACAAAAATAGGGTTTTTTTAGGTGTATAACTTACAGAATTTACCTAGAAGAATATAACATTTACAAAAAATAAAACTATTGATTGATAATAAAGTCCTTGATGACTATGAACCCATTGTAGTCTCGAGGAGGCTCCATTAAGGGATAATTGATAGCCTAATTTGGCCATCGATGTGCAATTCTCCTGCTTTCAATTTGCATTTGTCATTAGCAAGCTTGTCTACTTCTTTGCTATGGTCACGTAGTACATGAAAGTATGTTATTGATAGAATTCATCCTAGCATCATCCTACCATTTTCCCTATTCTCTTCATGATATTTTCCAAATATTTTTCCTTTGACATTGAGCCTTTAACTAAATGTTGCAAAATAAGGAGGGAGTCTCCTAGGACTATGAACTCTTTCACCTGCTTTTCTTTGGAAATCAATATACCCTGAAAAATACCATGAATCTCTGCTTTATTATTTTTCATATGACCAATTCCCCATTAGTATATAAACATTTTGTCATCCTTGGGGCCATAAAGAGCCCATCCCCATCCTGCCACTCCAAGATTTCATTTATATGCCCCATCAATATAGAGAAACTATCCTTGCCTACTATTCTCCCGAGTTATGAATTTTACATCTGTCATTCTAAGCTTCCAGCATTCTCTAATCTTTTGTTGATTCCAATCAATAATTTTGTTGTTTGTTATCCATGCCTACCAATTATTGAGCCATACTTTCTATAGTTGATCCAACTCTTTCATAGGGGAGATACAATCCTACTTTTGAGCTTCAAATTCAACACTCAATGATAATGATTTAACTACAGTGCTTTGGGGAGGAGTAAGCTTGTTATTAAATATTTCAATGTTCCTATCAAGCCAAAATTTCCAGCCTATAAATTTGGGAATGGCTTCCCAATACATTTTGAGAAGAGGCTTCCATATAACATTTCCTTTTTAATTTTTTTCCTAAAAGGAGAAGAATTCTTATAGATAAGAGGGCCATTTGACCTTGTTGTGGAGAGGAGATTTTGCCTCTAGCCATACCTTTTTTCTATACTAAAATTTCAAAAAAAATAAGGGATATCATCCACTTGCTTCTTACAGATGGATCATATTGAGGGGCCATGGATGCCTCTCTTTCTAAGGTTCTCAAAAATCAATATTTTCTTACATGCAAGGAGCCAACTGAAGGAATCTGCCTTTGGATTAGCATTATTTTTCCATATTTTTTGTCAAATGCTGAACTTTGGAGGCATGCTGGACTGAAAGAGAAAATACACATAGCCTTCCATGACTGAATAATACGAATCATTCCAATCAATTTTATCTTCATCCTCCTTACTCCAAGGTGCACAACCTATCAGGAATTCAAGGAGCTTGGAAGCCAAGTGATAGAAATTTTGTGAAACATAACTTAAGTCCCAATTCATCCAATTTTCATGTTCATCCCAATTGGAGATGTCATATAATGTAAATTTCCTTTGATTACAAAAATATTCTTGCAAGGGAAGGAATTTAGGAAATCGCTCAAGAGGTTGTTGATTCATAATCTTACCATCCCATAGATTAATATTATTACCATTTTTTTGCTTCCAATATAGGCTTGAGTGGATGAGGGGGGATTCTAAAACAAATAATTTCTAGATCGTGGAACATCCTTTTCTTATCTGGATGGATTCCATGAATTAAGTTCTTTCTTCTTTCCGCCAGTCTTCTTCTTGGGTGAAAAATCTCCAAACTAGTTTTTCTCCTATAGCCTTATTCATTACCAATGGATCTTGTATTCACATACCCCCTTAATTTTTAGGGGCCTTCTCTAGAGCCCATTTAAGCAAATGAAATTTTTCTAAGCTTGCCTTACCACCTTCCTACATTAATTTGTGAGTTTCTTTTACTAAATCTGAAAGGATGCTCTGTGGAGCAAGGAAAAATGAGAATTGGTATAAAGGAAAAGTAGAGAGAACTACCTTGATAAGAATAATGCACCCAAAAATGTTAAGCCATTGAGCTCCCGAAGAGGCAAATTTCCCTTTAAATTTTGCCAAGACTCCTTTCCATGCTTGATATGAATGTGATTTCAAGCAAATTGGAATTCCTATATATTTGAATTCCTTCATGATTCAACTATTTGAAAACCTAAAATTATCCCAATTCATCTTTTCTTCCTTAATGTTATATTCCATGTATAAATATGATATTTCCTTAATTTTTTTTTGCCTCCAGAAGCTTCAAGAAAGGAATCCATTTTTTCAAGTCTTCTAGTTATTATTGTGGAGGAACCCCCCAACAAGAGCTTATCATCAACAAATTGACACATTATCTTCAGTGAAGGAATTTATGTTGAACCAGCAAAGATCAAGGCAATTTCAGAATGGCCAACACCCTCTAATGCGCATGAAGTGCATAGTTTCAAGGGTATTACAGGATACTATCAGAGATTTTTGGAAGGGTTTTCAAAAATAACCAGCCCAATCACTTCATTTCTTAGGAAGGGAGCGTGATTTAAGTGGAAAAATGAGTGTGAGCAAATTTTTTCCAAGCTCAAGCAATGTTTGAATACAGCTCCGATACTGAAGGTTCCAGATATGGATAGATCGTTTATAGTATGTATAGATGTGTCAAAATATGGATTGGTGTAGTTTTATCAAAAGAGGGTAGGGTGATTGCATATGCCTCTAGGAATTTAAGGCCTCATGAAAAAAACTATGCAACCCATGATCTGGAACTAGCACCCATAGTTCATGCCTTGCGACTTTGGCGACATTATCTGGTGGGAAATAAATTTGAATTGAAAACAAATCATAGAGGTTTGCAACATATATTTACTCAAAGTGATATTAATGCTAGACAAAGAAGGTGGTCATAACTCCTAAGTGAATATTATTTTGACATAACTTACATCAAGGGTACATTGAACAAAGTAGTTGATGCACTTAGTCCAAGGCCACACATATTTTCAGTAATTCCATTGAATATTGATTTATGGGAGCGCATATTGAGGGCACAAGATGTAGATGAATGGTGTAAGGAAGTTAAAGTTTCTCTTTGTGGGGAGGAGGCTAATAAAAACAAGGTAGAAGGCTATTCTTGTGATGATGATGGTATGGTGAGATTTATGCAAAGGATTGTAGTCCCAGATCAAGATGGGCTTCGTGAGTTCATTTTGAAAGAAGCTCACTGTGTAGTATGTATGGCTCACCCGGGTGTCCAAAAGATGTATGTTGATTTAAAGAAAATTTTATTTTGGACAGGCATGAAGAAGGATGTAGCAAATTTGTTTGTTTGGAATGTCAGCTAGTTAAAGAAGAGCATGGTCACCCAGCAGGATTGTTGCAATCGCATAACATTCCTGAGTCCAAATGGGGAGAAATATCTATGGACTTTATTGTTGAATTACCTGAAACAGCCAAAAGGCATAACTCCATTTTGGCAGTGGTGGATAAGCTTACTAAGAGTGCCCATTTTATACCTATTAGAGATACTTACAAAGTAGCTAAAATAGCACAAGTGTTTATAAAGGATATCATTAGAATTCATGGTTTTCCTAAGAAAATCATATCAGACAGGGGCTCTATATTCACAGGAATATTTTGGACTAGTTTCCAGGGATCCCTTCAGACACAATTAAATTTTAGTACAACTTATCATGCAGAAACTGATGTTCAAACTGAAAGAGTAAATCAAGTGTTGGAGGACATACTTAGAATGTATGTAATGGATCAACAATATAAGTGGGAAGATTATCTTCCTCTGGTGGAGTTTTCTTACAATAACAATTATCACCTCTCTTGGTATGGCCCCTTATGAGCTATTGTATGGAATACCATGCAGAACACCTTTAAGTTGGGATAGATTAGAGGACAGAATCTCGATAGGTCCTGAAATGCTTCAAGAAATGGAAGAACAATTGTGTCGTATAGGACAAAAATTAAAGGAGGCATATGATACACAAAAGAGCTATGCTAATATGCATAGAATGGATCGTAGTTTTAAAGAAGGGGAATTTATTTTTCTTTGAGTAAAACCTCAGAAAATCTCTATTAGATTTGGGAAATAATCTAAGCTCTCTCCTCGATTTGTTTGGCCTTTTGATATCATCGAAAGGATAGGACCTGTGGTATATTGTCTTGCTCTACCACCAGTTTTTCATTACATGCATGATGTATTTCATATTTCAGTGTTGTGTATGTATGTTCATGATCCTTCTCATGTTTTAGATTGGCATCAATTATAGATAGAAGACGAGGGGACTCTGAAGGCAGAGCCAGTTTCATTTTGGACCATCGCACTCGATAGCTCAGACGTCACATGGTGGACCAAGTAAAGGTCCAATGGGACCCATATAGTCCTAGTTCCGCCACTTGGGAAGATGCATCTTCTATCCGTCTGGAGTTTCCTTTTTTGTTTAGTCAAACTTCGGGCCAAGTTTACTCTAAGAGGGCATTGAGATTCAACAAGAAATTTCAGCACCCACGCCTAGTGTGGGACCAGGAGGTCCAAGCAGCACCTACACTAGAGTGGGACCACGAGTCTTAGCAACACCGACACTAGTGTGGGATAAATTTGGTGCATGTCTATTTTAGTTATCCCTTAATTAAGATGGGAAATAAAATGTAATCTAATCTCAAAATAACTTGTAATAGTTAACTGAGTGTGATAAACTCAGTTAACTCATGAATTTCGAGTTAGAGGTAGTTGGTGAGGCATGTAGAGTAATTCTAGTTGTAACAAAGTTCGAAGTGCAGTGATGCATTAGTTATTGCAGGTTGTAATAAGCTTAACTCAATTAAGTGAGTTAAACTCAGTTGTGCTAGTTGTAACTGTTAGATACACTAGTGAGAGATCAAGTGAATTAAATATTAATTAATTCACAATCATTGATCTCACATGCAACTAAGGATTTACTATTATTAGTTGCATGCATGTCAGATCTAGTGGAGACCCAGTTGAGATCTAGGTGAAAGGGAAGTTGACTATCAGTTGTAATATTATTGGGTTTCACCGATGAAACCAAAATCCATTGGAGTTCCCATCATACTTACGCAGTCAAGGAAGGAAAAAATTCCTAAATAATAGGGATTGCGCAAGCAAGGTAGGCTGTCTGGAGGTAGTAAATTGGCTAATTATTGGTCACTTTTATTTGAGACAGTGTGAGACAATTATTTGAGTACAAGAGGGCTCTTGTGAGAAGAGTTGTATGTAATTGTTTCATGATTCCATCTTGAATATACAATAGAATATAGTGGGGTTTTGAGGAGCAAGCTTTCCCTGGGAAATTATCTGTGTTGTGGCTTGATTGATTCTTCTTTGCTTCATGTGATTGGCGATTGTGTTTTTAACTCCGCAATTGATTTATAGAAGTGATTCAGTATTTAAATTTAGTACATTATTAGATCAGATTGAATCCATGATATACATGCTTATTGTATAATTTCTACATGGTATCAGATCACAAGAAATCACAATAGTGAAGGAGGAGCTGATTTTGTGACTGGCTAGAATTCGAATTTGCAAAAATACATTCTTTGTGCTACAGCTGATTCAGGATCGAAATGGATTTCAATGGCTTGAGGTTTAAGTATGCACTCGAGGGTAGCTCAAACTATATTGCTTGGAAGGACATGATGGAGGTAGTACTCGAAGACAATGGCTTGAAGGAATTCATTGACAATGATGTTCCTAAACCTGTTGTGACAGATGCTGCAAATCTTGATGCATGGCAAAAGAAAGTGGCAAAGGCAAGGAGGATCCTATTGGAGGGAGTACGAGAACACATTGTCTCAAGCCTCCATGGGAAAGCCACACAATATGCAATGTGGAAGGCTTTGACGGGTCTATTTCAGAGCAGCAGCGACCATAGGAAATTGGCGCTCAAAGATAAACTCACGAAGATCAAGATGGAGAAGGGTGACTCCATGCCAAAATATTTAACAAAGTTTGTCCAATTTCGGGTTGAACTGGGGAGCGTTGGAATAAATATTGATGATGATGATTTGATGAGCTTGGATCTCCTAGGACTTCCCAAGATTTGGCACAGTTATCAAGACTTTGTCAATGGAAGGGAAAAGCTTCTAGATTGGGAATGACTGTGGTCATATTTGGTGCAAGAGGAGTTGAGACAAAACACCAAAGATGGATCTTCATCTAATAATGAATATGAAGAATATTGTGCTTTGGATTCCAAGAAGAAGAAGGGGAAGGGGAAGAAATTACATTCCAAATCCGAGTCCAAATATGGCAAGAAGCGGGACATGTCAGGGTGAAGTGTTTTCATTGTCACGAGCATGGGCATTATGCTACTAACTGTCCACAAAAGAAGAAGAACAAGAAGGTTGGAGGATCTGCAGCTGGTGAGAATTTGGCCTCGCAATTTGAGCTTGAATTCTCATTGATCGCATGCATGGTGTCAAGTGCATTGGGATCTGTGTGGTATTTGGATAGTGGCGCTGCCTTTCACATGGCGGGAGACAAGGAACTTTTCAGTATCTTGGAGGAGAAGGATCTACAGATGCATATTGAAATGGGTGATGATGGGTGGTACAGTGCTACTGGGATTGGAACCATTACCTTCCAAAGGAATTCAGGTAAACCCTTTCAATTAAAAGATGTAATGCATGTACGAGGTTTGAAGAAAAATTTAGTCTCAGTTGTAATGTTGGAGGATAGAGGCTATGATGTTGTTTTTAGTGAAGGAAAAGCTTTCCTACGACAAAAACAACAGGACAATTCAAGAAGATAGGGATTCGAGTTAATAATCTCTACAAGTTGGATGTAGATGGTTGCGTAGCATTGATGGGCAAGGCGGACAAAGTGGTGAGCCGGAATGAGGGTGAATTATGGCACAGAAGATTGGGCCATCTTCACCATGGAGCCTTGAAAGTCATGTAGTATATTTCTACTGGTCCTCCCAAGGGTACACTTGCGCAGTTAGACACATGCAAGGGATGTACTATGGGAAAATATGTAAAGGCCACCTTTCATGAAAAGGAGAACCGAGATTCGGGGATTCTTGAGAGAGTTCACACAGACGTGTGTGGACCATTATTTTTTGCTTCAACAACAACACATAAGTAATATGTGATATTTGTTGATGACTTTTCTCATAAGTGTTGGATCTTTTTCATGCAGAAGAAATATCAGACATTCTCAAAGTTTCTTGAGTTTAAGGCACTGGTGGAGGAAGAGTCGGGGAAGTAAGTGAAGGCTCTTACGAGCGATAATGGTAACTCGGCTTCCCAAAAACCCACTTTCTGTAAACCTTCTTCACTAGATCATTGAAGTTTGGTGATTTTTCCCAAATTAAACAATAGATAAAGGGTAGTGGCTTGAATTTGATGTCTTTTGAGATGTCAAGAGTGATCAACCTATGATATGATATAATCTAAGGGAGGATTATGAAACTGACTAATATTTTCTTGGTTCTTTTGGTAGCACGCCATTATCTTCCTATGCAATAGACTTAGGAATACGTTCCAACAATGATTGTTATGTTTCAGGGCTGCCACTACCTATGAAAAATCATTGAAGTGATGGAATGCTTCCTCTTTGATGAAAAATCCAAAATTTTCAATACTTCTTGCAACAATCTCTTTAATATTTTTTTTCCAACCTAGATTTTTCGCTTGCTTGAGAAAAAAACGTATTCATATCTCTGGCTTTTAACTAAATGTTATGGGATTTTAAATGTCAAATCTCTTCTTCCCCTTTGAGAGATTCATGATAAGCTACAAATTCTTCTCTTTCTTCTTGCAGTAAGCAATGTGTCACTAACCCATTCTCCATCTTATCCTATATAATTTCTAATTTTTTTCATGTACCTGTATATTTCCTTGTCTTTTTTATTGTTGATATCAAGCCCATTGTTTTAATGCAAGCTTTAAGTGCTTGATATTTTTCTCCCATATCATAATTTGGCTTCTCGGTACCCACTCACTCCAAACCTTCTTCACTAGATTGCCAAAGTTTGGTGAGTTTTCCCAAATCAAACAATATCAAAAGGGTAATGGCTAAATTCGATATATTCTGAGATGTCAAGAGAAATTAACCTATTATTCGAGTTCATACCAGGGAGGATTTTGGAACTGACCAATATTTTTGGGGATAGGAATGAATCTTAAATTAAAAATTTGTCTAACCAGGAAACAATATGGCCTGGTCCAGTCTGCTTACCGCTCCAAGTGAAATTGATAGTGGAAGTAACTACATCTAACAAATTAATTTTTGGACAAGGTCTTCTAATTGTTCTTGGAATTGATCTCGAACATGATATCCCTCTTTTTTCTCCCACTGATGTAGGGTCATATTGAAGTTGCCACCCAATGTGCATTCTTATCCAAAATTCGTGTCCACAGGGGCCACTAAGGGATTCCAACAATCTTGTTTTTCTTTGAATTGAACATACATGTAAATATTAAAATAGTAGCATAGTTGATTTGAAGGAATATTTAGAAAATGAGTAGCCAACCAGTTCGATGCCAAACTAGATTCTAGCAATTTGAGTAAAGATTGATACCACACAGTGGATATCATGCATGAAGCTCCTCTTGCACTAATGGAAAGAATCCCATTACCATTACAAATCTTGTGTTGATTTTGGTGGACCTCTTAATCCCCCATTTTTTTCTCTTGGAGCAAGAGAACTAAGGGTCTCTCTTTCTTGATCAAATATTTCACTTCCTCCATATTTTTTTCCAACCCAATCCCCAAAAATTCTAGGATATGACCCTCATTACTTTATATATGAGTAACCCCTTGTCGAGGGGTTGATTTTCCTCCTTTTCTTTTGTTTCTATATCCCTTTAGCTTTGGATGTAATATTTCTTGTGTTTTCATTTCCTTGTCTTTCTCTGGTTTTTCTTGCCTTACCTCTCCATTTTCCAACGACCAACCTTACATTGGAGCCTTTCTAATTACTTTTCCTTCTTTGCCTCCAACTATTCATCAACTGAACTTGGAAAGGAGTGGGAAAGGAAGGCCCCAATTTGGAACTTTTGTGGGAGAGGAATTTTTCCTATTTAGATGAAGATTCGATTGTTTGCTACTCTGGTATTGGATCATTTTCTAATGGCAGCATGGATTCATTATTTTTCTCTGGTTCACACCCTGGCCCTGAATTTTGTACATGTTCTTGTATATTGGTTTCAATATTTTCCCCTTATTTAGTCATTGAATTGAGATCCTCAAAGCTATTATTTTTCTCATTTTGACCTTTACTAGATCCTTCCCCTCCCCCAAGAGTGGATCACTTAGGGTAATATGGTCCTTTCCATTCATTCCCATTCTAATTATATACTTTGGCGGATTGTTCAGTTTTTTAGTTGTGCCTCTTCTCATTTGTTATTGTTGCATTATTCTCCTTTATTCTCTTGTTTTCTCTACTCCTCTAGCTTCATTTTTTAGCTTCTTGCAAAGTGTCCATATTCATGCAAAATGTTGCATTTAAAAGGAATTTGATCATAATCAACCTCTTGAACATGGGTTGAGCTATCTATTTTTAGAGTTATTGTTGCTAGGAAACCCTTATCCAAGTCTACCTCCATGCATATCCATGCACAAGAGAAGAGCCCCTCTTGTTTCTTAGCTCGATCAATGTATTTTCCAAGTGCATTGATGATATTTCTGAAAATAGTATCATTCCAATAGTGTCGGGGAAAAAAAGGGAGTTTTACCCAAACAAGGACGACAGATGGGACATCACTTTTAGGATAAAAATATAGGCTCCATCGATCTAGATATAACCCTTAGCACCCCATGAAGTAGATCCCGCTTTGAAAGATCAAGTCTCAATCATCCTTTTTCTCAAAAAACAAGGTAAAAAAACTTTTTATGTAGAAAATCGAAGTGACAAAACCCTTGATCACATGTTTCCAATTTTTTCAACCCATAACCTCACAGAATGCGGGGAGGGCTTGATTCCCATGAATTGGCATACTAAGCCATGTCTAACCAGTTGTAGGGCTCGTGCTCTTGATTGTGGCACAAAAACCTCATCCTTTGGGAGTTCTTCCAACTTCTTAACAAAATGAGAAGGTTTTCCCTTCTAGTAAAGCAACCCACTTGCGACCAATGAGTTAAAAGTAGTAAAATCCAGAGCATGGGGTGGGAACGGAGGTGGAGACCTGCCCAATTTGGCGATCTAGCCACAAAAAAAGTGTAGTATCCATTGAAACTCTTAAAGTTATAAAATAAATATATTTTAAATTGATGTTGATGTCTAAATATAACTTATATATTCATATATTTATATGTATCATATATGATGTTATGTAGATATACATATATTATAACACTTATATGATACATATATAGATGCATGAATTTTTATATATTTTGTTGTGAAAATTAGAATACCATATATATATATATATATATATATATATATATATATATATATATATATATATATATATATTTATTTATTTATTTATTTATTTATTTATTTATTTATTTATTTATTTCTATGTAGTTCATGGTCCCTAGAGATCAGTGACCACTACCTCCATGAAATATTTGTACCCGGAAGATATATGAGAAAGGATCACTTCCTGCTAACTCAACCATAAATCTTAATCTCAAGAGTGTCAAGGGAATTGAACCTGTGACCTCTCAATAGTAGAGGTTCTTTAACTACGCAGACTTGACCAACTGAACTAACCCTCGAGGCTTGTATACATGCATACATACATACACAGATATGTATATACAACCAAGTCATAACATCCATCAAATATTTTCATTAATTTACTTTCTTTTTGTTTTGTTAGAATTTTTTTATATATTTAGCGCATAATTTACTTGCCAAAATTCAAAGTTAACTTTGTATTGGAGTATAGAAACAAATTTTCATTTATTTGATTAATTGACTTTGAATAAAAAAGCCATCGATAAAGTTTAAAATGATAGTGTCAATCGTCAATGGTTAATGGTCCATATTGAAAACATATTATATTTAATTTTAATATACACATCCAATGGATGATAGGGTTGGAATTATTTTTTACTAAGGGATATTGTGCATATTGGATGTCATTTTATGTTATTTTCCAATGCACTTTTTACCATACAAGTGGCATATAGTTTTTACCATACATGTGGCATAAATTTAGTTAATAAAAATAATTTCACTTCCATTGTCTTTCACAAATGTACAATTAATTATCCACAAGGAATTAGAAACTAAATGATCGGATTGATTTTGGATAAGGTTTGGAAGGTTTTTTAAATTTTTTATATAGGTTATACAAGTGTGTATGTGTGTGTGTCATATTATGCTTCATTTTGTGAAGTAAATGATTATATCACTTTCAAATAAGATATTGCATGTTAAAAACAAAGATGTTTTGGGAGCCCGATCGCTAAGAAAACCTGATCATATCCAAAAATTCATATGTTTCAGGGAGACAAAAGACAAAGATTTCCAAGAGAGGAAAGATTCAAAATGCATATGTGATAAACCAAGCCTTCAAGCCCCTGAAGAAATTGAGTAGATAATTCGAACTTAAAAAAAAAAAAAAACATGACATGAAAAGTTATTTAGCTAAGTGGAATGAGCTAAATGAATGAACTCTACTAGTATAGGTTCCTTGTTACTACTCGGAGAGCAATCAGATTCTAAAGGAATGCCTATATGTTTTTAAATGTGCCCCAACTAACAATCTAGAACAAAAATTTGACACTACAAGTGGTCTAAGGAGAGGATAATATCCTCACAGCGCTCATGAATTTATAAAATACTTTTCCAAGTAGAAACTTTATGTGCCAGTAGATTTCCACCATGTACATATATTGGTTGAACCAACCATGCATGTTCTTTGCATTAGGAACCCAATCCACTACATTTGTAAGAAATTTTATGTTTGAGAGAATGCATCTATGATTGGTAATCTCTTATTCTTCTTGGGAAATCTTTACTTAGATTGTTGGGAGAGCGAGCTCCCAAAATCATACCATCGAACTATTTTCTTGACTTTGAGTCCTTGTGTGCGCATGTTCCCCACAATCCATATAATATGTAGCCCCACAATAAACTTGAGCTCACTAATGGGGTATGGTTGTATCTCCAAAAGTGGAACCTTTCTAGGGAGAGATAGAATATTCGTTGATAGTAGGACAATGGAGAGAGGAAAAATGAGGCGGCAATGCTACAGTGGTTGTATGAGCAACCCTACCCAAATGGGGAGGCTTGAAGGAATTCCTAGAGAAATATGACTGCCAAAATTCCAAAGAGGAATGAGAGAGGGGGCGCTTGAGAGAAGTTTCCACACTTAAGAAACCAACATATGTGAGATAATTAATCAGGATAACCTTAAGGCCGAGAGAGGAGATAAAGGTGGAAAACCTGGAAAGAAGGGATTCAAAGCAAAGAATAGGAATATAGACAACTTTGATAGAGAAAGGAAAATGATAGGAAAAATCATTCGATAGCTCTTCCTCCAAGCTTTCTCAAATATGGAAACCATATTCTACCAAAAGTTGGAGTTGGAATATGCCTAAGAGACACCCACATAAACAACTAAACATGGGTTTCCGTTGGAGGCTCCATCAAAGTTATATTTAATAAAGAGGGGGGAAATGGCGACCAAAAGGAGGGCATAGATGGGGGACAAGGTCAAATGTAAGGGGAAGTTGAGGCACATATATGTTATGTTATGTTATTACTTGTTATAAAGTTTATTATATTATATAATCTTACTATTGGAGCATATAAATGTATGGTGTGTATACTTATATATAAGAAATATCCATTTAATATGCTAAGAAGAATATGTAAAAGATAACAGGGCTTTATAAATTATGAGAGGAAGATATCTTTTGTTGAAGGTAAACATAAATGTATTGAATGAAAAAGGAAGGTTAAACATGATCTTAGTTACACATTTACTTTTTGAATATTTATAAATATTAAGACATGACATGGGGCTAAAGTATAAGAAAAAAAGGAGTTTGTTCCTTTAGGTACATCCTTGTATCACATTATTACTTATAATATTATATTATATGTATTATGTGAATATATATATGTGTGTGTGTGTGAGTGTGTGTGATAAGAAAAAAATATATCAAGATGGGTATAAAAAGGATAACCAAACATTATCACTAGTGGAGAAAAATAATATATTTCACAGGTAAGTACTGGAGTCTTTAAGGATAGAATGGCATCATACCATGCATTTAATTCCACGGTGATTTATTAAACATGAAATCCTAGATATTGTGTCAAGAGGAAATTATATAACCCATTCCTCATGTCGAGGATGATCAAAACATCCATCAGATGAGGGGGGTAATTGCAATTAAGAGGTTCAAGAAATAGAAGAGGATTTGTGGGTAATGAGGAAAAAAATCAAGACTAGGAAAATTTGTAGAACTTAAACAAAAATTTTAGGAGTGTAAAATTGAGCTACAACTCTATGTTATAGATGGATTTTTACCAAACTATATTTCATATGGAGCTTTATTTTCCAACACTGATGATGGAGACCTATTTACTAGGTAACATGTAGTGTGGACTATCTCCACCTAGAATTATTATGCTAAGACCACACTACTAAGCATGCTCCTTTCCTTGTTTATCAATGTCCTATTCATTCATTCAACAATTCCATTCCACTAAGGAGTATGAGGAGTAGTCGTTTGGTTTTATATTCCACATTGTTTGCAGAACTAGTCAAACTATTTACCACATATTTCATATCCATTATTAGTTCTCAATACCTCTATGTTCCTATATGCTTGGTTCTTCACAAGAGGTTTAAAATCCTGAAATTTCTTGAAAAACTCAAAATTCTTCCTCAGGAAATACAACCAGGTTATCTTGGATAAATCATTAATGAAGGAAACATAATATATAAATTCACCTAGTGATTGTAATGGTAATGGCCCAACTACATCACTATGAACTAGCTCTAGAATTATCTTTTCCCTTGTAGCACCATATGGGAATCCAACATGATTATATATCCCATAAATGAAATGCTCACAAATATTAACTTCCACAGGTTCACAAGGTAAACCTTTGTTTTGCATAACTCGAATTCCTTTCTCTCCAATGTGTCCCAACCTCTGATTCCACAACATGATTTGATAGACTAAACAAGAGGTTTACCCATTGGTTTCTAGAATGTCTACACTAATGCATACACTCCAAAATATGCCTTGATAGCTTGCACAATGTCCCAATCCATACACCTCTCACTAAAACCATGACACCATGAGCCATATTACATGAGTCATTCTTAAACATGGAGTGCACACATGGATCACCCATTCGACTAATATATATTAGGTTTTTTTCTAAACTTGAAATATGTAGTACCCTCGTCAATGTTCTACTCAAATCGTCCTTTAATACTAGTTAAACTTGACCTCGATCAACTATCCTAGATGTTGAATCCTCCCCTAGATAGACATACCCTCCATCATATTCACATCGTCACTCATGTGGGGTGTGATATGATAGGATGATTATGAGTTGATCAACCATGCCTCCTGATCTGATTATGTACTTGTCGTAGCTAAATATGAATCTTTTCATTCTCTGGAGAATATCTCCCTTTAATCAACTACTCATAATATGCCTTTCTCTACTCAACGGTCTTCAAGTTACAATTTATTTTGTAATTCCATTATTCACCATGCTTTTAACATCTTCTTGTCGACTTAGAGGGAGGCTTAGATCTTCCTTTTAACTTGCATCTCCCTTTGGAGAAATTTCCTTTCCCTTTATCAATGAGTCAACCTTTTATTAACAATTCATCCTTTCAATCCTTCCATGTTTCTTCACCTCATCTCCTCTGATAATAGAGATTCCACTACACCATCAAGATTCATGTGGTCGTATTACTCCCAATAGCTACAATTAGATTATCCCATGAGTCTTGAAAAGAACACAACAAATTGATACACATTTTCCCTTATGTAACAAAACATTCAATATTTGATTGATCCATTGTTTTCAGTCTATGAGGAGATACTCTATTTTAATATTCCAAGGCTCAAAAATCCGGCCATTAAACATTTCAATCTCAATTTGTGTATTACTGGCCATCCTTCTTTAACTAAAATTATATTTTAATACTCCCACTTGAATAATATTATATATAATCTAGTCAAGGATGATGTTCTTAAACAAATCTAGATTCAATATCCCCATCCTTTGATAATAGAGACATCCTTGTGTAGCCAAAATGATCTCTAATTCCAAATGTTGTGCTTAAGGCATATGATTTACATATTAGAAGTCCAAATACAAATTTAACAAGACATATAAATCAGACTAGAATTTTAATTAACATAAACCTACAAATGTGCATAAAAATTAAAAAATAGAAAATAAAGAATGGCACACCATAAATATTCACACAACACATAGAAATTTTACCCTAGAAATCCTTAAGTGAAAAAACCAACCAACTTTTGAGCTTCACCACTCTCATATTCTCAACCAACTATTATAACTAGATTATAGTGAATGTCAACCTTGGCCTACACTTAAGACCAATGCACTTATATATCACCCATATTTACTAATCATGAATATTTATATCATTACTCAACATCTCTCATCAACCTTACATCACTCTCTATTTATAGGCATCGAAAACCTTAATTTGGAACTTCTAGAATTAGTATAGGTGGTTGAAGATTGTTGGTAAATATTCCAAGAATTTAGGATTCCTTAACTATTTTATGAACGAATCTGACTATCATTGATTTCCCTTAGTCAATTGGTCGATCACCAATCTCAACCGACAATGTGCATCTATTTGATTGTAATCCCTTCAACTATTGTAGTTGATTATCTACTTCTGTCGACTACTCAACAACCTATAAAATTCAACTGATGTAACTATTATCGGCTTAACTATTGTCCTATCGACTTCTTTTCTTATCAAATTTACTTTGACCATCCCATCGACTTGTTTTCTTATCAACTTAACTTTGACCATCCCATTGACTTGCTACCCCTAGTCGATTATTCTCGACCAAGCCTATTGAGGTTCATTCCTAATCATCTAACTTGACCATTCAATTGACCAACTGAACTCTAGTTAACTGAGATTACCTACAAATAGTACATCACCTCAACATAATTGTGACTTTTTAATTACATAATCACTCGGCACAAAAAAGAAAAACACTTTACATTAATACACATTGGACCAAATCGATCTTAACTAACTCATAAGTATTTAAATATCTTAACAATTAGATGTTTTAAATATGACTTCATTGTATTATAGTCTCTGCAGGATGAAGCACACTTTCATTCTCATGAGTTAGAGATTGACTTCAAATTTTAGTGATCGAAGGTCATTTATGATTGTACTCATCATATGAAGGTTATGAATATTTTTCCTTAAGGGCATAATCAATGAAATTTTTAGAGTTTACACTCTTAGTTTAACATGTTGGTCCAAGTTGGTAGAAATGACCAGTAATAAATATCCTCACACATTATATGTTCCACGTTTATTTCTCACAAGAACTCATTATAGATTTTATTTTATCAAAGAGAATATGTGAATACAATTGTCACAAGAACTTGTTTGGCCTATATTGGTAAGTGAGCTTGAGTGGTTGGTGCTTCGAGCTTTATGTAAGAGGTCTTAGTGTTGGTCCTCCAAGTTTAATGCCTTTGTTTCCTTCCTCACTTTGTCCTTATCAGGTCAAGGGATGTAATCAAGATTTATGAGTGTTATTTTTTGTAGCATCGGGCAGGTGTTGTAGTCTCAACTTTGGTTAGAGAGGCTAAGGAACACAAGATATCTAGAACCCATAAGAGTTTTAGGAGAAAACACCTGGAGATGGATCAATTAAGTTAATTGATCAATAATTAAATATTTCCTAAGTCTAACTTAGGAAAAGTGATTAATTAACAACAATTAATTGAGAAAGGTGAAATTTCTCTAGAAAATCACATGGATCAACTCAGATATGATGTTAGCTTTTCATGAGGATATAATCATGGTCATCGGTTCGCCAACGAGAGATTATAAGAGGAGGTTGATGGGGTTGGAGATAGATACATGTATTACATCAATTTCCTTAGTAGATCGAGCATCCAATAGTTAAGCAAAGAGTGTTCAATATAGAAGGGAGGTAGAGACAATGAGGGAGCAGAGACAATGAGTTTGGAGGAAATTTTCTAGTTTTAGAGAGGCAACAACAAGTGAAAATCTATTCCACAGAGAAGATGTGGAGGGGATTCAATCTAACAGTTTGAATAAGTTGAGAAGGAGATTGATTCAGATTCCAGAGGCCGAGGTAAATTTTCAGAGGGCCAAAGAGTCACTTCCAGCATCAGAGATGGGCAGGAGGACTTGATCCAAGGCTGAGATAAGCCACATTTGTGAGGGACGGCATAGTAACTGTGTAGAGGGTTTGCGCACGAGTTTGGACGACCAAATATTTTTAGGTAAGTAGTGTCGGGATTGTTTGTGGAGAGAGAGAATTTTATCTCTAATATTTTTCCATGTATTTTCTTATTGGATTACCAATTGGGCACCCATACATTGTATTCATATTATTTCACTGATGCATAATAATAAAACCCTCATTTGTTGCACCGATGTTCCCGCATTGGGTTTTTCCAGGGACATTTTTCCAAAAATAGTTGTGCCTATTTTATTGTGTGTGTGTTATCATTTCTCATTTTCCTCATTTTATTTTTCACAACGCAACTTTTATGGTGAAAATTGTATTTGTGATTATATTCGTTGTTTTTCGTAGGAAATAAACTACACTTAAAAATAATCAGTTGAAGAATAATTTTTAGTTGTTGTAATATATTAAAAATTTCACATGGTATCAGAGTGTGTTTGAAGACAGATCGAAAGCTCATAAGCAAGGAGAAATTTTGCAGCTTCAGAGGGAGTCTCTAAGCAAAATTTTAGGGTGTGTGCAAAATCCAGTCAACGAGTGTGAATTGCTTATCAGAGGGTTTGATTTCCAATTGCAAGTGTAGGAAAATTTTGAAAAAGATTAGTAGCAATTTTAGCATGCAGTGGTGTAGCCAGGAAGCAGTTCCAGTGAGAAAATTGTTATTTTCGTTGAGAATATTTGGGCGCAATTGTTTTTGCAACAGTTTTTGTAGTAGAAAAATCAGCGCGGGGTAGAAGAGAATTTCACACACAAAGGGATCTTTCTCAAAGAGTTTCCAAGAAAAAAATTGTGATTTCCGGTTACAGGTGGTAGTAGAAGCTAGTAGGATTGCGCATTCCAGGAAGGAGTGCAAGTAGCTGAGAAACAACGAAGAAGGAAAGGGAGGGGATTCTTGTTTATTTCCCAATTGTGAGTTTTGTAGAAAATTGCCTTAACAGGACTTTGAGATTATGATAGACTAGATGGAGCCTCAAATTATTGTATATGGAAAGCCATAATGTCTTTCCTGTTAGTTTTTGTTGCATCGGATGTGTTCTAGTCTTGAAACTTTGTGGAGAGGCTAAAACATAAGATTTCTCCATAACCCATAAATTGTTTCTAGAAATTCCACCTAGACGTGTCTCAATTAGATCATTAGCCTATTTTAAAATATTTCCTAAGTCTAAACTTAGGAAAACGGGGTTAATTAATCAGTATTAATTGAGAAAGGTGTGAATCATCTAGAAACTCACACGGATCGACTGGGAAATAATCGTATCCCGTGATTAAGATTTAATATTGGTCGTTGGAGTCCCAACAGACGATTATAAGAAGAAGTCGATGGGTAGATGGAGAACACACACTAGAGATCGATTTCCTTGGGTAGTTTGATTTTCTAGAGAGAAACAATAGTTGCCGAAAGAGTTTGAGCCAGAGAAGGAAGCTAAGATAGAGAGGGGCAAGGACAATGAGTCCAAAGGAATAAATTTCGGTTCCCGAGAGAATCTTGTAGAGAAGCCATAGTGAGGCTGACACAGGGGTTGCGCAAAAGCCTCTAGAGGAAATTTGATTTTACTGGAGAGAATTTGGATTTCAATTCTAGAGGTCGAGAAAGTATTACATGGGCCTGGACATACAATTTATTAGTTAGTGTCTAACAATATGTCTCAAGGAGAAGTTATTTCAGGAAGTACATGGAAAGGACTGCACTAGGGTGACGCAGGCCTACATAGAGGTTGTTTAGACGACTCACTTGGAACTGGCAGTCAGAGTCCAGATTTTTTATGGGGTGAGGAAAATTCCTCACTATATTTTTGCCAATATTTTCCTTTGTAGGATTTCCAAATTTTGGCATCCAATCGTACTCATAATTTCTCACTGTTGCTTAATAATATAAAACCCTTAGTTGTTGCACTGATTTTCCCAAGTTGAGTTTTTTTGGGGACATTTATCCAAAAATATCTATTTCAATTTCAATGTGTGTGTGCCAACATATTTCTCAGTTTCTAGCGCTATTATTTTTCGCATTATTTTCGTAAAGATTGGAGTGTGTTTATTTCGTTGTTACCATAGAAATAAATTGCTAATTTAATTAACATTTAGAAGAAATAATTCTAGTTGTTGTAATAGGATTTTAATGGCGAAATTTTCACATCATATTAGAGCAATTTTGATCGGACAAGGAAGCTCAGAAGTGAAGGCAGAAATTCGTTGTTCAGAGGGAGCAACAATATGAATTTATGGAGATTTTGTAGAGCTTAAGCCAGGAAATGTGAGTTTCTTACGGAAATTCAAATTTTCAGTGCAGGGTTGCATAAAAATTCAGCTTACCAGATTAAGTGATTCCAGTAGGCAGAGGGAGCAACAGTATAGTATTTTCACTGGGAATATTCCTTGTTTGGGCACATAAGTGTTTTTCATCAGTTGCTAGAGTAAAATCAACACCGGGTGGAAGAGAAAGTGCACAGAGACAGAGAATTTCTCTCAGAGGGTTTCTAGCATAGAAATCCAATTTTCCTATTTGCAGTTGACAATTACTGTAGGAAGTTGTTCTCACTCCAGATGGGAGTGGGAATATCAGATTCAACAAACAAGCAGAGGAAGAGGGATATTTTCGATCATATTCGAGATGGCCACAACTTGGTCCAGAGATCAGGATAGGTTGGAGGGAGTCTCCAACTATGTCATTTGGAAGGCTAGAATGTCCTTCCTTCTAGATAAATATGGCTTTAGACCTATGTAGAGAATGTGGTGTTAGTACCCCAGGATCTAGATCATCTGAAGGAGTACAGGAAGGATATGGCAAAGGCGAAGCAGATGATATTGGATGGAGTCAGAGATCATATATTCTCACATTTGGAAGATAAAGTAATGACCAAGGAAATGTGGGATTCTCTCTCCTAGCTATATCAGAGTACTTCTAAGTAGCGGAAGATTTTCTTATAGGAGAAGCTTAGTAGCATCAGGAAGCAGAAGGATGAAAGCATAGATACCTTCCTCACTAGGATTCAGTAGGTCCATGATCAACTTGCAACCGTTGGGGAGGCACCTCAACTGACAGAGCTTGTTTGTTTGATACTGAATAATGTCTCAGAGGAGAGACAAGTGTTTGTCCAAAGTATCATGGGAAGAGACACATTGCTTAGATGGGACATGATGTGGTCAGACCTACAACAGGAGGATTTGGGGCGAGCTCTGTTGAATAGAAACATCAAAGGAAGTATTAGCAAGGGTGTGAAGGGTGAGAAGGAAGAGGATAATGTGGCCCTAGCATAAAAAGGTCAAGGGGAGAATAAGAAGAAGAAGGACCTATCTAAGGTCAAGTGCTTCAAGTGTGGCGAGTTTGGCCACTACAATACCCATTGTCCTCTCAGGAAGAAGGAAAATCAAGAGAATCAAGACCGGGTAGAAATTTCCAAAGAGATAGACAAGTTTTCCTCCAGGTTGGAGGAATATTTTTCCATGTTTGCAGCTATACCTACAGGAGAGAGGTGGGGTGATATGGAGTTATAGTCCCATATTCACAGATGTTTAGGAAGGGTCCATTAAGGTGGCTTCCTCATGGATCATTACCTTGCTACAAGGGCCCATAGTATTTAGTAGCAGGATGGATTAGTGTCAGTGATGTAGTCGAATTCTAGAGAGACAATTGTATACTAGTTGCAATAAGGTGTTGAGGAGCACAGAGCAGTGTTGACAACGAAGCATGAGGCTTAGTGTAGATTTAGCAGAAGTGTATGTTCTTCAGAGTACAGTGTAGAGGATAGTAGTATTTAGGACTTAGTAGATAGATGCAACATGAGACATAGTTGATTCAGTATGTTCAATGTTTCTCAGTTGCAGTAGTTGCTGCATTGCAGCAACAACATTTAAGAGGGAATTTCAGTGCACATGCAGAGTTGGCAGAATTATAGCAGTAGCACAGATGCAACATCAATTTTTTGCAATATTTAGTGGGAAGTGGCAGGCAGTCACAATGTCCAGACATCAAAAACATATACAAAGGGTGATACAGAGACATGGTGTTGTAGCAATAGTGTAGCACTAGAACACATTCCTCACTAAGAGGGAGTGTTAGTTTTTGTAGCATCATAGATGTTATAGTCTTGAAACTTTTTGGAGAGGCTAAAACACAGGAGTTCTCCATAACCCAAAAATAGTTTATGGAAATTCCACCTATAAGTGTCTTAATTAGATTATTAGCCTATTTTTAAATATTTCCTAAGCCTAAACTTAGGAAAAGAGGTTAACTAATCAAGATTAATTGAGAAATGTGTGAATCATCTAGAAACTCACATGGATCGAATGGGAAATAATTTTATCCCTTGATTAAGTTTTAATATTGGTTGTTGGATTCCCAACGAAATATGATAAGAAGTCGATGGGTAGGTGGAGAACGCACACTAAAGATCGATTTCCTTAGGTAGTTCAATTTTCCAGAGAGTAGTAGTAGTTCCTGAAAGAGTTCGAGCCAGAGAAGGAAGTAGAGACAAAGAGGGGCATGGATAGTGATCACAGAGGAAGAAATTTCACTTTTGAAGAGTAGCTTGCAGAGAGGTAGAAAAGCCACAATGAGGCTAATGCAGGGGCTGCGTAGAAGCCTCTAGAGGTAATTCAATTTTGCTGGAGAAAAGTTGGATCTCAGTTCCAGAGGCTAGGAAAGTATTCTAGAGGGCCACAGAGAAAATTTATTAGTTAGTGGTAAATAATATGTCTTGAGGAGAATTTGTTTCAGGCAGTGCGTGAAGGGACTGCGCTAGGGTGATGCAAGTCTGCACAAAGGCTGTTTGGATGGCTCACTTGGAGTTGGCAATCAGAGCCCGAATTTCTTGTGGGGTGAGGAAAATTACTCACTAGATTTTTGCCAATATTTTTCTCTGTAGGATTACCAGATTTTTGCATCCAGTTGTCCTCAAAATTTCTCACTGCTACTTAATAATATAAAACCTTCAATTGTTGCACCGGTTTTCCCAAGTTGGGTTTTTCTAGGGACATTTTGTCCAAAAATTGCTATCAATTTTTATATGTGTGCTAACATATTTCTTAGTTTTCAACGCTATTATTTTCCACTATATTTTTGTGAATATTTGAGTGATTTTAATTCATTGTTTTCGTAGCAATAAACTGCTAATTTAATTAAAAATTAGAAGAAATAATTCCAGTTGTTGCAATAAGAATTTAGTGGTGAAATTTACACATTTCCTGCTAGATGAGCATGATATGAAGACATACACGGAACAATTTTATCCATATATACAACCCTGCAACAACTAGAGAACTACAATAAGGATATGACTAAGGAAAAGTGGTTGATCATTGATGGTGTTCGGGATCATATAATCTCACACTTAGTGGTCAAGAATACGACCAAGGAAATGTGGGTTGCAATTGCTATGATTTTCTAGATACCTTCTGAGAATCAGAATATTTTCTTAAAGGAGAAATTGAGGCTGACTAGGATGAATAAGGGTGAAGGTGTTACTTATCTCACCAGGATTTAGGATGTTCGTGATGAGCTTTCCACACTAGGAGAAGCACCACAAGAGAGTTAGCTAGTGCGTAAAAATATCAATGGTTTCACACCGGAGTGGGCCACTTTAATCCATGGAATAACTGAATGAGACAACCTACTAGGTTGGGATCAATTGTGGGTAGACTTTACGCAAGAGGAAATGAGACTTTATCTAGTGAAGAGCAATATTAGTTGCAGCGCTCAGTAGCAAAGGAATGAAGGTTGTGCGGGAAGGGGAGAATGTTTCCCTTGCATCAAAGGGTAAGGAAGATAAAGGTCTCAGTCAGGGACAAGGCTCATAGTGAGGAGAAAATAAGAAGAAGGATCTGTCGAAGATCAACTGTGGTGAGTTTGGTCACTACAATACCCATCGTCCTAAGAGAAAGAAGGACAAGAAGGAAAAGCAGGAGGCTGCAATAGCTTCAACGGAGATCAATAATTTTTCTTCTAGATTGGAGGAAAAATTCTCTTTGTATGCAAATATAACTCCAGGAAAGAGGTGGGGATCTCTAGTTCCCATTGTTGCAGAGATTTGGGTAGGGTCCAAGGAAGACTACACCAGACACATGTTTCTTCTTGGATAATTACCCTTGCTACATGGGCCCACATTATTCAGTAGTTGATGGATCAGTATTCATGATGGCACAAACTGATGTAAAGGGACAATTGTTGTACTAGTTGCAGTTAGATGTTAAGGAGCGCAGAGTAGTTGCAGCACAAATATACTCAGTAGACAATGCAAAGGCTAGTAGCAGTTAGAGACTCGGGAGACAGTTGCAGAGCCATCATAGGAACACAATTGATTTAGATATTTGTTCTTGGTTGCAGTAGTTGCGACAACAACATGAGATCAGACATCAGCAACGTCGATGCAATATGGTTCAACTATAGTGTGGAAAATGAATTAGAGTGGTCTAGTAGTTGGTGGGCATTGATAGATTGTCACTGTTGTGAGACATCAACAACATGTATGGACGATTTTATGGAGATATATTGAGAGAGAACAACTTCTTCGCTAAGAGGGAGCGTTAGTTTTTGTAGCATCTGATAGGTGTTATAGTAGCGACTTTAGTCAAAGAGGCTAAGGAACACAATGTCTCTAGAACCCAGAAAAATTTTCAGGAGAAAATAACTAAAGATGGCTCAATTAATTTAACTGATCAATAATTAAATATTTCCTAAATCCTTGGGAAAAGTGATTAATTAACAACAATTAATTGAGAAAGGTGAGATTTCTCTAGAAACTTACATGGATATTAGTTTTTGATGAGGATCTAATCATGGTCGTTGGTTCACCAATGTGAGATTATAAGAGGAGTTCGATGGGGTTGGAGATAGACACACTTGTGAGGTTGATTTCCTTAGCAGATCAAGCATCCAACAATTGAGAAAAGAGTGTTTGAGCTAGAAGGGACACAAATACAATGAGGGAGTAGAGATAATGAGTTCAGAGGAAGTTTTATGGTTCCAAAGAGGCAAAAAAAAGTGTCATATCTATTCCATAGAGAAGCTACGCAAGGATTGCGTAGGGCTTCAGTCTAGTAGTTCGATTGAGCTGAAGGGGAGGTCGATTCAGCTTCCAGAGGTCGAGATAATTTTCTAGAGGGTGGGAGAGTCACTTCAAGTGGAAGAGATAGGAATTACGACTTGATCAAAGGCTAAGATAAGCCACATGTGCAAGGGGAAGCACATTGATTGTGTAGAGGGCCTGCACAAGGGTTTGGACGACCAAATTTTTCGAGGTAAGTAGTGACGGGATTGCTTGTGGAGAGAGAAAAATTTATCTCTAATATTTTTTCCAAATAATTTTTGATTGGATAGCTAGCTGGGCATCCATAGATTACACTCATATTATTTTACTGTTGCATAATAATAAAACCCTCATTTGTTGCACTAGTTTTCTCGCATTAGGTTTTTCTGAGGACATTTGTCCAAAAATAATTGTGTCAATTTTATTGTGTGTGTGCTAGCATTTTCTCAGTTTCCAACATTTTTTTTTCTGCAACGCAATTTTTATGGTGAAAATTGTAGTTGTGATTTTATTCGTTGTTTGTCATAGAAAATAAATTGTGTGTAAAACCCTCCTCCCACATTTACCCAAGTTAACCAATCCGCTGGGGTAAATATGTGATGAGAGGCTACTATGACATGATTCAACTCCACATGTATAGTTAATGAAGTGGAACTGACATAACGAAACCAATTTGACCTTCCACACATGCTACAGACCCTTCAGGAGCCAACCAACCCTTCTAGGTGACCAACCCTTGAGATAACTTGAAATTTTACTGATTTGGACCCTCAACCACTCCCATGAAAAGCCATGAATGAAAATAAGGCCTTTCATTCGCTCCCACAACAAGGCATGCCAGTGACTATGGAATTTTCCAGGCAATTCTGAGCCAACGACCGTGGATTCTAAGCCACTTTTTCAGGGCTAGGTCTTAGGCCACTGCCCAGAACTTCATGAAAATTTCAAGAATGATAAATAAAAATGGGATAAGGATACTAATGCAATCACTGGTACAAGTACTTGATTTGACCCCACTAGCCATTATAGGAATTTCATCAAACATGTCACAAATACATACTCTACAGGTCATAGCAACAGATTTGAGCATAAGAGTCTCATACTTATATGAGAATCATCAAGAAGCATTGATGCCTTATCAAAATAGTTACATTATCATCTATTAGGTCATATAGCCAATTTACATTCATTTATTAATCAAAACATGATGAGATCCATACATCAAGTCTGTCATAAAACATACTCATAACCAACATATAACCAACAATAATAACAATGATATAACAACCATAATAATCACATATGAACTAGTACATTTACACATGAAATACCAAGGAGAACGAACTCTTATTAATGAATCCATATGCCAACCAGGTTTAGGACTTCCATGAATCGCCCGACCATATATTGGGCTGAAACAAATCTTTCTTTCAGCCAATAACCTCGTGCCATATTCCAAGCATGAATGTGGGACTCACAACAAAAACAACTAGGGCTTCCTCAGGCTTTACCATAATCCCCACATGATCACTACGTCTGAACCCTCATCAATACAATCAAGTTCTACCACAATCCCCATCGGATCACTAGGCCCTAAACAAGCATGGATTCCTACGTATCTCTCTGGATTTCTCCACCTAAACCATGAGGAATTTGTCCATCTCAACCTCTCAACTTTACCTTGTATCTCGCCATTACCAGTCAAGGGATTCCTAGTCCTATGAGGTCTCCACCCTCTAGGCTTTACCGTGTATCCTGTCATTACCAGTCAAGGGATTCCTAGGCCCAATCAAGGGTACTCACCACTGAGCTTTACATTGTATCCCTCCATTCACTAGTCGAGGATTCCTAGGCTCAATCGAGGTGTTCACAACAAGGATTTACCGTGTATCCAATCTCGAGATTCCTAGGCCTTGTGAATAATCCTGAGACCACCCCACTCAGCGTCGAATCCATCCAGCAATCCAACTCAACCAAATACAAGAGAAATCACCACACCATGTCTATCTAGAAATGGAAAGGCAAGGCTGAAGAACACTGTCACAAATGGAAAAACCCATGCCAATGATAACAAGAGAAGCAATAACACACATGAATGTACCATGCATGCCACATCTAGCAAGGAAATCACACATGCAAGTCGATACCTGCAAGTAATCTCTCTATAGTCGATTGATCCTACTCTTCCTTTCTTAATCTTTGCTTCCCTTTTCCTTCTTTATCCTTCCTTTTCTTTCCTTGATACAATGCTAGAGTGCTCCAAGAATGCTCTAAGTGTCCAAGACTGAGAGAGAGAGAGATCCAAAACCAAACTAACAAAAGGTACCAACTGATCATCAAAAGCCTTTTTATTAATGAGGCCTCTATTTTCTTCAATTTTCCATTATTTTCTTTCATTTTCCTCCTCACATGCAACATGTGACCTTTCACCTTCCTTTTCTCCTAATTTCCATTATTTTCATAAATAAATTTGTCATTGCCTTTTCCAATTTCCTTAGCCATAATAAATCAAATAAACACCCACACTAGGGTGTTTTGCCCAAAATTCAGCTTGGAATATGTGTCCCTTGACTTTCGTTATTGTTTTTCCTTTATTAATTTAATTTACATGGAATTTTGACTAGGGTTGTTACACTGCACTTAATAATAATCAGTTAGAGGAATAATTTCAAGTTGCGGCAGTAGATTTAAAATTTCACAACGAGTTTACACCAGGTAACATTTTCTAAAAGCAGGGAAGTGCCTAAGGGTTTCCTTGTGTGATTTTCTTTGGATAAAAAAATCCAAAATCCAAATTTAAAATATCCTTGCTAGTTCTTAACGGGGAAGTTGTTATGTTGTCTAGAAATATTATATATTATAATTTACAATAAATTCAATCATAAAATTGAAAGTGCCAAAGTGGAAGTAAAACAAAAACTTCCATGTGCCAAATACAAGTCATAAGATTCCAGAAAATTGTTTAGCAGATAGAAACAAAAGCAAAGTATGATGGAAAATTGTGAAACATACAAACTCCTAAGTTTCTTTTCAAAACTAATTGTCTATGTCGCATATATGTAACATCTCTTTCACTGGTTTTCAATGATTTAGAAAGAGAAACAAATGATTCTTAAAATTGACTAGTATATAATAACATTTGGTCAACCTAATGTAAATTTAAATTGGGAGTCCATTTGTTGGCAATAACAACAAGCAAGCCTTTACTAGCGTAATACCCTATGGTGATTAATAAAATCAATTTGATGGTTAAATGAAAAAATTTATTGATAGAGAATTTAAAAATAATGGAAATTTCCACTTGAGGTTTTCTCAAAAGAAAAGACCATATTTGATCTCTTAATCTTAAACTAGGAATTGTCCTACTAACATTTAAGTACCAAATAACTAGTTGAATTAATTGATTGTCTCAAACTAACAAACTAAATAACCATTATTTTATAGATGCTTATATTGAAATAATAGGTCACATAACCTCACCCTTATGCCTTTTCATGAAAATGAGAGAGATTGACCAAGTATGCCCATAATAGCATGAAGCATGTGTGAGATTGTATTTTATTTGAAAACCACAACTTTGACACATAATCATCTTTTCAAATGTTAATAATGACAATGATATTGTTGGGACATTTTCCTTTGTTATATCCATTATTCACTTCAATAGTTAAGAATGTTTATCATCAACAGATTGTGGAATAGGTGGCATGCACTTTGATAACAATGAAAACACATGGATAGGGTGTTGCAAAGCCACACATCACGCTGTTAGTTTAGCAATATACCTTGCATCCTATATGACAACTATAATTTTTTGATGTTATTCACATCATTGATCTATTTGATTATTGGGAGATAACACACTTTTGCTTTTTTGATTCATATGTGCACCATGCATACAAGAAAAACATGTGCATTTTTTGATTTGTAGGTGCAATCTTGCTTCTCTACTACTGTGGTAAAGAATATCTTCATATTACTATGTAAATAGTTCCCTTAATGGTTTGATGTAGGATTATAGTCCCCTCCATGGAGGAAATGGGGATACAAAGGGAGAAGGGATTGCGACAATACAGGAGGATAGAAAAGAGATGGAGGAGGTGAAGGAAACATCAATAATAGATTATTTTCCAGCAATGGGGGAGGAGAAATGGAGATGGAAAAGGTTAAGAAATTATTGACCACAAGAGGAATTATCAACAACAAAAGAGAAGGAAAATTGAGCTGGAAGAGGTGAAAGAATTATTGATGATAGTGGAGGACGTGAAAAGGGAGATTGAGGGGGTGATAGGAAGTGTGACTAGAGGAGGTATTAAAATCGATTTGAATCCCAACCCTTTGTAGAAACAGAGTAAGCTTTTCATTTGTTTATTTTTAATGTTGTGTTTGTTGTATATGACGAAGGCGATGTTGGTTCATGTTAAGCTATGGTTATATTGATCCGGATTTATGCAGGAACACAACATAATACAAAAATAACCATAAACATAGAAATACAGCGGAAATAAGGCTTCATTTCATTAAATATCAAATCACAGAAATATGCTTACAAACATGATGGAAATAAAATAGCTTTGGTGCTAGTAGCAAATCTCTGAGAAGAGATGTGGCAGCTACAGACCTCTGAACTGTGTTACAATGAGGTTCGAGGGCCTATTTATTATGGAGAAACAATGGAGAACTCTAAACGTCCAAAAACGTAACCCTAGGAGATGAAGCACCAAAAATATGGGCCCTGTTTGGGTAAATTGGTGTTTCAACTTCTCGAGGACGTAACTTCGGCATACTATCTCCGTTTGAGGCTTCAAAACGGCTCCAGAAGTTCAGTACCCGAAAAACTGCTAAAAATAGTAAGTTGTGAAAAAACTGAAAGAGACAATGGTGGGGCCCCAAGTGGAATAGGCGGGTGGCCACCAATATCCACCTAGATCATTCCTCCCCCCTTAGGAAGCAATGATCCCCATTGTGTGGAGTTCCTCCATGAGATGGGGAAACTTCTGTTGAACTTGGTCCCTAGTGAACCACTTGCCTTGGTGCGGGAGTTGTCCAGCTTTGACAACCCGATACAGTTGGATCTTCTGTCGGCAAGTGTTCTTGATTTGCATGTCCATGATACAGTCTATGGTGGCCTGTTCCATGCATTCTGGGTTTAACTCTTTTGGTGTGAGTTCTTATGCAATGTCAGAGGTGTCCAATAGAGGTGGGAAGTAGGGACGAAGGCGGTCTACATTGAATAATGGGTGCAGACCAAGGAATGGTGGAATCTGAGCTCGAAGGAATTATTCCCTACAGCCTTGGTGATGGGTACAACCCATATCAGAGCGGGCGAATCTTGCGGTGGGGTCCAGTGAGGCGCTCCTTCTGCAAATGTAGCCACACTTTTTCACCCACCTAGAAGTTGTGTGGCACCCAATGTTGATCATGTCATTGCTTGTACTTAGCATTGGCTCTATCCAAGATGTCATGAACCTGTTGGTGGATGTGCTGAATGTGCTCGATGAAGTTGTTTTCTTTGTCAGCTTCAGACTAAACATGAGTCACATCAGCCTGAGTAGCTGCAAATGGCATGGCTATGTCAATGGGAAATATTGGCTGGAATCCCAAGCCCACCTGAAAGGGGTTGTGGCCGGTTGAGCTGTGGAGAGCTCGGTTATAACTGTGTTGTACATAGGGAAGGCTCTCATCCCATGTGCGTGGATGCTTTGAATTGTACATGCATAGAATGTGTACAATCATCCTGTTGAAGACGTCTGTCTAGCCATCAATTTGGGGATGGAAATTTGTGGACTTGGTGAACTTGGTGTCCAACATTGACCAGAGGCTGGACCAAAATGTGTTGAGGAACCTGCTGTCGTGATATGATATGATAGACTCTGGGATCCCAAAGTGCACCCACACTCATTCAAAGAAAGTTTAGCAGTGGCTTCTGCTGTGATATTCTTCTTGCAGGCCGCCATAATGGCCATCTTTGAGAATCTGTCGACGACCACGAAAACACAGTCGTTTCCATGCTTAGTAGAAGGAAGGCCTGACATGTAATCCATGGAGATGGATTCCCAAGGTCGACTAGGGGTAGGTAGCGGAGTATAGAGCCCTTCCTTCTTAATGGTCGGTTTGGCAATGGCGCAAGCAGTACAGGATCTGATGTACTTCCCGACATCCTGTCGAAGGTTTGGCCAATAGAAATACTTTTGCAGTACTGCCACTGTTTTCTCGACCCCAAAATGCCCAACGATTCAACTGTAGTGCACTTCCCATATCATCTTGGCACGCTCGCTTGAAGGAATACAAAGGTGTCCCAGGTGACATAATAGTGCATCTTGGAGGTGAAAATTTGGAACTTGCATAACCCCCAAGAGTGCCTTGTCTGTGTAGCTGAATTATGGATCACTCTTGTAGAGAAGCGGCCAATAATAAGTCTCATGCCCACAAGAGTTGAGAGCGGTGGTTATGGCCATGATCAGTGGTCGGCTGAGGCAGTCTGCAACATTATTGGTGCTACCCTTCTTATACTTGATATTCAAATGAAATTGTTGCAGATATGTGGACCACTTCTGATGGCGATCGTTCTGCAACTTCCCTTGTGTCTGTATGAACTGCAAGGGTTGGTGGTCTATGTGGATGATTTTCTCCTTCCCCAAACCGTAATGCTTCCATTGTCAACAAGCCTGCACAATGAAATACATTTCTTTGTCATAAGTGGGATACTTTCGAACTGTGTCAAACAATGTCTCACTGTGATATGCCACTGGATGCCCCTGTTGAGTAAGAACTACCCCAATAGCATAGTCAGAGGCATCTGTCTCGATCTCAAATGGTTGTTGCAAGTCTAGTAATGTGAGCACTGGGGCAGAACAGAGGCGATGTTTCAATTCTACGAACGCCTTCTGTTGAGATTCCGACCAACAAAATTTTTCTTTCGGTCCTCCCTTGGTGACTTGACTCAAGGGTCGAGTGATATGAGAGAATCCCAACACAAACCTGCGGTAGAAATTAGCAAGACCCAGAAAGCTGCGAAGCTCTGTTAGGGTGGTTGGGGTTGGCCAATCCCGAATGACTTGGATCTTGGCTGGATCCACATGCACCCCCCTTTCATCAATAATGTATCCCAGATATTGAACCTAGGTCATGCCAAAAGTGCACTTCTCCAAATTGGCACACAACTTGTGTTGCCGCAGTGTTTGGAGGACTTCTCAAATGTGGTGGAGGTGCTCTTCCTAAGTCTGGCTGAAGATCATAATGTCATCCAAGAATACCACTACAAATGAGTTGGTGAATGGACGCAATATGTCATCCATCAACCTCATGAAGGTTGCGAGAGCATTTGTCAATCCGAAAGGCATGACGAGCCATTCGAAAAGGCCCTCTTTGCCTTTGAAGGCAGTCTTCCACACATCAGAGGGTTCGATTGGTACCTGGTGATACCCAGACTTCAAGTCAATCTTGCTAAAATATTTTTCCCCTTTGAGTTGGTCCAGAAGTTCATCAATCCGTGGGATTGGGTACCTATTCTGGACAGTGATCTTGTTCAGTTCCCGATAATCAATACAGAGTCTCCAAGTCCCATCCTTCTTCTGTACCAACATGATCGGGCTCCCATAGGGCGATGAACTTGGCCGGATGTGACCTTTCTGTAGCAGCTCCTGAATCTGCCTCTTGATTTCATCATTCTCCATAATAGAGCGCCTATAGATCGGTCCATTGGGTAGCAGCACACCTGGGGTTAGGTCAATGGGGTGCTTGACCTGACAGTGTAGAGGCACCCTTGTGGGTGAGGTGAAAATGTCCCCGTACTCCTCCACAACCTTGTCCATTTGTTGTTGTCGTGCAGAGGAGTCATGTCTATAGGTCATGGCCACAGTCTTCTTCTTGCCCTGGGGGCGGATCATCAGGAAAACAAATTTCCTGGTTTTGATACAGGTGGAATAATCAGGTACAGGTACAAGAGGCTTGAGTAAAAGGCTCAAAAATCAAAGTGTTCAGAAATATCTCAAACCAAGTTCAAGTTGTAGATCTCGTAATTCTGAATCCAACGGCGCAGACATCACTCAAATCCGAGTCCGTATGAAGAAGTTATAAGCGGTCAAAGTTCCAGGTTGACTTGGTGACTGGGCAGCCTTAAAGAGGACACAAATTGGACTTTTTCCGGCCACCGGATTTTGGCAAGCTCAGGCCATATTTCGGGCGAAATTGTGGCCTGGTTAATTGCACTCCTTCGGTCCAAAACCGAATTTTTGAAAACGGCTAGTTTTTTTTAATAACAACAATTTTATTTAAAAAAAAAAAGGAGGTGGGGGCCGTGACCCCCGCCACCCCCGTCAGCATATGTGGCACCATATATAAATGGGCCGGCGGGAATCGAACCCGCCCGGCCACGTGGGCCGGCCCGCTCCACGGGCGGCCCAACTTAAAACAACCAACACATAACAATTTAAAACACGGCCCAACATACAAACCAACAAATCAACCACAACACTATTTTAAAAGGTTGAACCGTGGGTTGGTTGGGCGGGCCGCCCAATGCAGGCCCGACCCACTCCATAAAAATAAATAAATCAAAACGGCTAATTTTTTTTTAAAATAACTGTCGTGCTATGTTGGGAGGGGCAGGATTTGACCCCCCGACCTCTCCTCAACGATTGCCAATTCTTAACCAATGCACCAACGGATTTCGTTGGTAATTCCGCCCACGAAATTTATATAAACCCAACATTTTACAGTGCGCCCAGGCCATGGAGGAGCGGAGAGAGCGCACGCAGATCAAAAAGTATTATTTTTTTAATTGCAGGTGCAGTGGAACCATGAGCCCAGAAAGAGGCAGGAGGAACCCTGATTGAGGCCAAATTTTCAGGAGGGCAAAATTTCGACTTTGTCCAAATGGGACAAATTTTATGTCGTTTCAGCACTACTCAGCGCCACGAGTCTGATGGCATGCTCAGTTTCTGCATCTGAGTTTTCGATTTTTCAGCCACTTTTGGAAGTGGGTTATGCCGGTGTCAGATTTGCACATGTGAGTAGTCGTTTTCCACTTTCTCGACGCCACAAGATTGATGGTGTTTTCAGATTCTGCCGCAGAGCTGCTCAGCCTTCAGCAAATGGCAGCATGAGGTATATGATGTGTATTCCATGTACTTCTTTATTTATTTCTCGTTGAGATGCATTATATCTTGCAGATCCCGGTTGATACATGAGTCGTGGGATCTTGCTTTGTGTTGTTTTTGATGTACTTTCAGCTATGGATTTGTGTCATGTATGAGCCCCTTTTATGCCACATTGGCGGGATGCTCTTATTTGCTATGTGTATTTTTGAGATCCCTTATTGCTAGGATTGGCGGGATACTCTCATTTGCTACATGTCAGCTATGGTCATACTGATAGGAGTCTTTCTTTATGTATGATAGTTCTGCAGTGGAACATCTCTTAAAGAAGTCAAGCCACTCCTGCGTGAGGGCAATTTTTCCTTGTATGTCATAGGGAAACACATCCATGTACATCTTCTTCTCACAACACATAATGCAGCGGCCTACACCATCTTGACACCGAGACTCGGAGATGTAGTCCCTCCTGGACGAACTCCGTCATCAAACGACGTGTTCTTATGATTGCTGATCTTGTTCATTTATGTCCATCTTATTTACAGCTACAATTGTTCATTTATGTTCTTTAACGTCTTAATTAAATGCAATTCTATTTATCAGCCGAATTAAAAGGTCTTGGTTAAGGGTATCAAGATTTTACCCTGGATCAGGTTTGGGAAATGAGTTTACTGCATGTTTTTGCAATAACCAAAGAGATAGTGGGAGGAGGTGGTACCTCTGGTATCCTGTACAATTTATTTCCCAAAGTAACAATAACAGCACGAGGCCGAGACTCATACACAACATGTCGCTTCCACAAGTATGGTTGGCCTCATAATACATCAGAAACATCAATAAGAGTAATGTCACACAATACCTCATCCGTGAAGGGATTGATGCTATAGGGAAGGCGACACTGCTGGCTGACGCGAAGATCCCGTCCCTAGTGAAGCCACCCGATGGTGTATGGTTGTGGATGCGTTGTGGTCGGCAAGCCCAACTGCTTCACGACATCTGCTGAAATGAGGTTCTTTTGGCTTCCATTGTCGACAATGAACTATAGCGGGGAACCCTTTACCCACATCTTGGAGTGGAAGAGACGCTCTGCCTCCTCTGGATCTTCTGGTTCCTCCTTTTGGATCTTCGTAGTGGCAACATTGGCGTTGGGCTCTGCATCAATAATCTGCTTCCCTTTGTCATTCACCTTGTCAGGATCTGATTCAGATTCGGAGCATGCATCTGATTCTGAAGCCCTCATCTTGGCCACCAGCGACTGCTTGGCCCGACACTCACTTGTGTTGTGAGTGGAGCTCTTATGGAACTCACACCACTTTCCTGTGTCCTTCTTTGGCTTCACGATGTTGTTCTTTACTTGTGTCTTTGGTAGGTTGTCTTGGGCCGCCATGCCTTGGCTTTGTCCTTTGTTCTGCAGTTTGGGGGCACCTTTCCCTTGCTTTTGATTTGCAGATCCAAAGTCTCGCTTCTTCTGTTTGAAATTCTGCTCAATCTTGGCAGCATACCGGTATGCCGTACCAAGCGAGGATATGTCGAGGAATTCCATTTCCTACTGAATGTATCTATGCAGACAACCATGATACTTTAGCACCAAATGTTTCTATGAATATTTTATACCCAACTTTATGCACAGGGTATGGAACAGATTCGTTAGCTCATGCACATCTTGATCCCTTTGTTGCCGCAGTGTGGTCCATTGTATGTACTTGTCCTCATAGCTCCCCACGGGATAGTATTGTTCCTTGATGGCATCTCGGAAATAATTCCAAGTGGGTATGACTGAGAATAGAGAGGGTTTCGTCTCATCCTTTTTCTCACAGTAGGTTTCCCACCAGTCCTTGACATGGGGGGTAGCTTTGAGGAGTGAAAAAATAATCTTCTCCTGTTCGAAAAAGTCATGAACTGAGAAATATCCTTTTAATAGATTCACCCATCTATCTACGAAATCTGCATCTATTTGACCCTCAAATATGGGAATTTCAAAGTTTACTTGTACCTTAAAGGGAGTTGCGCCTCCAAAGTGGCTGCTGGATGCAAATGCATCGTCGGTGGGCAGTCGTTGAAGGATCTGAGCAAAGTTATCCATCATCGCGTTCCTTTTTTTTCGAGGGCCTCCTCGAGCAATATTTTGATAGGATCTCCTGCTCCCTCATCTTTCTTTTCGTCCCCCATGGGCATCAGTCGGGGTTTGTGAGGCTGATCTTGCAAAGGTTCCACCAAATCGAGCCCTAACTCCTTATACCCTGACCTCGTTGGGGACATGCAAAGAAGGATTGAGAAAAAACAAACCGCTTTGATACCACTGATCCGGATTTATGTAGGAACGCAACAGAATACGGAAATAACCATAAATATATAAATAAAGTGGAAATAAGGCTTCATTAATATCAAATCACAGAAATATGCTTACAAACATGATGGAAATAAAATAGCTAGGGCGCTGGTAGTGAATCTCTGAGAAGAGATGTGGTGGCTACAAACCTCTGAATTGTGTTACAATGAGGCTCGAGGGCCTATTTATTATGGAGAAACAATAGAGAACTCTAAACGTTCAAAAACCTAACCCTAGTAGATGAAGCGTCAAAACTATGGGCCTCGTTTGGGTAAATTGGTGTTTCAACTTCTTGGGGACGTAACTTCGGCATACTATCTCTGTTTGGGGCTTCAAAACGGCTCCAGAAGTTCAGGACCCGAAAAAATGCTAAAAATAGTAAGTTGTGAAAAAACTGAAAGAGACAATGGTGGGGCCCCAAGTGGACTAGGCGGGTGGCCACCAATATCCACCTAGATCATATATCTTGATGATACTAATTATTTGTTGCTAGTTACAATCGAGCTTAATATATTTTTATCCATACCATGATCTCTATTTAAGTGAATGTACTAGGATTTAAGGCTTAAGATTAGCTTGGAGCCATTTCAATAGTTGTCAAGCACTTTGAGAGTGCAACCTTCCAACATGATGCCCTTCAAGGGGGCAACTTTGAATATCATTTCAGGTGCAATATATCAATATTATGCTACTTCTAGGGATGATTCTCAATATTGCTATGAGGGGGGATTTCAACACAAGTTCAAGATGTAACCTCCCAAAAGCATGCTAATTTGAGGGATAAATTCCATTACTGCTTTGAGTGAGCAATCTCCCAATACAATGCTACTTTGATGACACAACTTCTAATACTACTTAGAGGGAACACATTGTATATAGTTCTAGTTTAAGGGAGCAACCTCAATCACAAAATTATAATATTCAACATATCCACTTGATATGTGTGCAATGAGTTGTTTATATAATAGATAAGGCTACTAATTACAAGAAATCATCACTATAGTTATAAAGAACATCTGCATATAGAAATCAAGTGATTTATAGTTATAAATGTGAAAGCTAATAAGATTATCTAGATAATTATGTTTTATAATTTAGTCTTCCATACTATCAATGTGACCATAATATAAATATTATATGTTGCATTCTTTGCATTATTATTTATATATGATTTTATATTCCATTCTTTCTAAATTGAAGAAGGGAAAAAATAATAATATTAACAATCACAGTGACAAGAAATATATTTAATTTGTTAGTAATTAGATTTCTAAACTACAATGAAATCTTGGTTAAACGGTGATGAGGCTGGCTCTTATAGCACTCATCATAGGTTCAATTCCCTTCCTAGGGTGATGTATCTAGACATGTTATGAAGACGAAGTAAAAAGTGAAAAAAAGAAGAGAAAAATGAAAGACACTACCAAACTTACCAAAATAAAAAAAACTACAATGAAGTCTTTAACTTTGCTTTTCTATGTAAACACATAGTGACGTTAAGTGAGAAGAGGATAAATATTATGGATGCTAGCAAACCATTTCATGTAGAATGTAAGAATAACATGTGTGATAATAGCATTAATGTTTTATACTATCACAAGTGTATTTATATTATAATATATGTTTTTAATTTTTTTTAATTTTTTCTACTAGGAGAATTGGCAACGACACCGGTATCGTACTCGCGTGACACGGGGTCGAATCCCGCTGGCTACCACTATATTCTTAGGAGGAACTGCCGAGCTGCCACAACAACCCTCAAGTTATCCGGGACTTGAACTCATGACCTGCACAACGGCATGAACGCCTTAGCAATGCGTACGTTGTCCAATAGACTAAACCCCAATGGACATATTATCATATATGTTGATGTAACTTGTTATCTTTTTATTTTTAGTTTAATTTAATTATTAAATGTTTTTAATATTTGGTTTAGTTTATTTATTAACAGTTTTGAGTTTTTAGTTGGAATCTCCAAATATATTTTTAAGTAAAATTATGATTTTTATTATTTAAAATGTGTTTTTAATAATATAAATAGATTAAATATCTTAATTTTTTTTTTTAAAGTTTAAATTACTCCCACTCAAATTTACACTTTCAACCTAACTTTTGAGATTTTGAATAAATACCAACCAATAATTTCATAAAATTAAGTTAACAGAAACTGAAAAAGGCATTTGGGAAATATTAAAACTCTGAAATCACAATGATTAAATATTTGTTTACAGTTGCAACACGGACGTTGCAGGGTATTTGTGAATGCATGTTCTCGATTTGTATACAAATTATGAAACTGAACGGAGCAGGATGTGAAGCACAAATGATTAGCTGAGTCGGTTGACTGCTTCAAAATAATTGACAACTATTTCAGATATGGTTCTGATTGATTTAATAGATTCCTCCCTGCGACACTGATCGAAATTAAGCGGTGATCTCCACGTCATACGGTCTGTGAGGGGACCGCTTCTGCACAGAGAGGCACGGCTTCGGCACACGCTCACCTTGTCATTGGCTGGGGAGATTAGTTATCTTACCGGGACATTGGTCTCCGTTCTATCCATTATTCCGTGGAATATCCACCGTGGACAACGTCGCACACTTTCGACAGAGGCGCAGTTTCTCGCGGGACCCGGTCTGGCGTTTTCATTAAAGATATACAGGGTTGTCCAGTTCTCGATATATACAGCTCAGCTGACACATCAGCAAAACTCTCGACTTTAATAAATACCGGCGTCAGCGCCGGGCCCACGGGTGTGCACTGTGGGGTGATCAATAAACGAAGCGACTCTCAAGAGGATAAAGATTGAGGGAGTACGAAAAGAGAAGAGATTGCAGAAGCAGGCAAGAGGGTGGAGATTCGAAACATGGAGAGAACAGCGGAAGAAACTAGAAATTCAATGCAAAGAGTAGGTTTGTCGGTGCTTTACCCGGTGAGACATCTCATGGTTGCTCTGTTCATGCACTGGGTGGCGGAGCAGATGTCGGTGTCGGTTTTGGTGGACATTACCATGAAGGCTCTGTGTCCTGGGAGCAATTCTTGTGGTGAAGTCATTTATCTCACTGGCACGCAGCAGACGGTACGTTTAAATTGCTTAAAGACTGACGTTTTACGTGGCTCTATTTCATCTAAATCTATAAACAAACAGAGCTTTAATGGAAGAATGATATAAAGATTCTTTAAACAAACAGAGCTTTAAAATGAGAAAGAATCTTGCTAGCTGAGAGTTTATTTACGACGATAATATTTTATTTAAATTATTATATTGTTGAGTCTTTACTGCTTGGGAAGTGGACAACTGGCTTCTTTGACAGGGGCAGTGGCCCTTATTTTAGAGAATTTTGACAAATGAAGTCTGCCTCCAAGATTTATAGTCGCAGAGATGATCATCTCTCGAAGCTGGTCACTGCTTTAATTTTCACTGGGTATACAGGGTTGATTCTGATTATATAAAACAGACAACACATGGCTTTCTGTAAAGGCATTATGCCCATAATGAATGAATTTTACAACATTTTTCCATTAAAATTCTTATTTTAATTCAAAATTAAAGTTCTGTCTAAAGTCTTCTTAGCTGACAGGGCCTCCATCCATAATTGTATAGTTCCAGCTCAGGTACTGCAGGCCCCCAACCCCCTCATTACGTTGCACCAGCTCGTCCGGAGGCTTTTTAGTCTTGGATATACGAAACGCGAGCTGCGTGAGTTTAGCATTTAGGTGCTGTGGTGGCGGGGGACAGTTGTGGCGGCTTTACCTCTCATGAATTGCCTGTCCAGCTCAATGTCGTTGCCTGCCATTGCGATTCCCAGGAATTGGGAAAACGGGATAGAAAGTTCCAAAAGAGTTCCTCTAATAGTGTAGGGACCACCCCCAATACCATGCCGCCTCAGCCCACAAGAAAACTCCACCAGCTAGCACAGGTGTGCCACGTCCAGTTAAATCTTTTGCACCTACACAGTGGTCTGCATCTACAAATTAGAAACCTATCATGGTGGGAAAATGTTAAATTTGGACAACTAGGTCCAAACTCCATCTTGTGATGCTCAGATGAAGATTCCAATATTTCTATTGGATTCCTCTTTCAGAGAGGTGTAAAATCGATATAAAATTGATTTTAATCTGATGAGTAGAACATTTATTTTGAATTTATTATTTATAATAAATTTAAGTGCAGGTCAACGTTAAGGTTTTACACCCCCAGCGGATATGTCACACACCTCAATGATGGATATAAATACAGTGAACGTTGGAGAGCATTTCACTCACTCAACATCACACATCTTCTCCTCTGATTATATACGAGCATCTGAGAAGCAGTTTCATCTTCCACGTGAGAAGAAGGACGAAATCTACTGCAGCAAAAAAGACGAAATTTACTGCAGCGAATTTTCTGCGGTTAGGGTTTCTGGGCAAGTTTGACCAGTGTTGACTTTGGTCAACGCATGGTCCGAATTGGCTGAAATTTGGTGGAGAGTTCGATTTTTGAAGGCTGTACTCATTGGCACAAAAATTGAGGTCAAAAGGTTGACCGAAGTTGGAGCTGTGTTGACTTTATTGTTGCTGCCCTGCGTTGACTTTTTCTGGATTGCGTTGACTTTTCTGGGGTTGACTTTGAGTTGACTGGGTGACTGATTTGAGGACTGTTGTGACACATTCTAGGTTGGCTGACCAAGAAGACTTTTCTGGTTGAAGCATCCTGCTGACCGTCGTAACGCACCAAAACATTCTCCTGTTTCTGGTTTGTCTTCTATAGATCCACTGGTATGTTCTATCAGCATTTTTACTTAACTGTTAATGTGATTGCTGTTATAAAAGTAAAGTTGCATCAAGCATAGAACATCTATATAAATTTACATGGTATCAGAGCTGAGGTGAAGACAAGCCCTAACTTATAGCAATCACCAAAAGAGAAAAATGAGTTCCACAAGTTATGGCTTCAAGGAGGATGACAAGCTGACTGGAAGGGATGACTTCCATGCTTGGAAGATGATATTAGATCTCAAATTAGAAGACCATGATCTCATGGACTATGTACTGGGTAAGATACAAGAACCTCCTTCCACTGCTACTGTTGCTACTAAAACCAAGTATAAGAAGGGAGAGATCAAAGCAAAGCTAATGATCAGAGAATCCATACATAAAAGTTTGGTTGCCTACATATCTGAGCTAGGCACATCCAAAGAGATGTATGATAAGCTGATACAAATGTTCAAAGTAAACAATGCAAACCAGGTGCTATTCTTCAAGAATCAATTGAAGAATCTGAAGAAAGGCAGGGATGAATCTATCCAAACATACTTTCTGAAACTGACCGAGATCAGGAACAATTTGTTGGCTATTGGGGAGACAATAGCTGATCGTGAGATGGTACTCACCGCACTTGGAGGGCTCCCATATGAATGGCAAGTATTCAACACTACCATTCTCAATAATAACACAATTCCTAACTTTGACGAGCTATTGTCAAGATGCATGCAAGAAGAGACAAGAATGAAGGAATACGAAAATGACAGAAATGCTGCCTACGCTGCTCATTCTAGAAAGAAGAACTCTGGTGGTCCAAAGAACAAAGGAAGAGTAGGGGCCCAAGGAAAGAAGGGCAAGTGTTTCACTTATCATAGGCCAGGTCATCATGCTAGAGAATGTCCTTTCAAGAAGGATTCTCCCGATAGTGATGACAACAACAACAACCGGAGGAATGGAAATGAAAGAAACAACAGGTCCAAAGGAAAGAGGAAGGCTCCCTCTGGCGGAAACAATCAACCTTTCAAAAGCTCTAGAAACTCTAGGTATGAGGAGTCAAATGTTGTTGATAAAAGAAATGAATACATTCTTGTATCTGCTCTCTCTGCTGCATTCCCACCTGACACTATGGATGTCTGGCTGATAGATAGTGGTGCCTCAAGACACATCATTGGGTTCAAGGAAGCACTCTCTGACATGGTTGAAAAGGATATTAATCTGGAAATTATCCTTGGAGATAATGCCACATATCCCGTGAAAGGGACAGGGACTGTGACCCTCCACTTGTCTCAAGGACAAGTCCTACATTTGCAGGATGTACTCTATGTACCAAAATTGAAAAAGAACGTTGTGTCTATATCAGCCATGGAAGACAAAGGTTTCAATGTGGCATTCACTGATGGAAAGGTGCGCATGTGGAAGAAGAATCTGAAGGAAGCTATTGTGATTGGTTTTAGAGTTGGAACACTCTACCAGGTTGAAGGAAGTCCACTGGGAGCTATGATATGTGATACTATCCGACAAACTGAACTATGGCACCGGAGGTTTGGACACCTTTATTACAAGGCCCTTCCCGAAGCAAGGAAGGTGGTGACAGGGATGCCCGATTTTGGAAATAATCATGAAGGTGTATGTAAGGGTTGTGCCGAAGGAAATTATACAAGGGGACCTTTCCCCTCAAGTGTCACAAAGACATCTGATATTTTGCAATTGGTCCATTCTGATCTATCTGGTATGCTACCCGTGACATCCCTGGGAGGATGTTCTTACTATATGACATTCACTGATGACTTCTCCCGCAAAACTTGGATATACTTCTTGAAGAAGAAGGATGAGGCTTTCATGTGGTTCCATACCTTCAAAGCCTTGGTGGAAAATATGACAGGGAAGAAGATCAAGATTTTGAGGACCAACAATGGCACTGAATATGAGTCAAATGAGTTCAAGGACTTTTGCAGAGAAGCTGGCATTAAGAGGGAGACTACTACTGCCTATACTCCTGAGCAGAATGGCGTTGCTGAACGAAAGAATAGGACCATTGTGGAAGCTGCTCGTGCCATGCTATGTGACCAAGGTCTACCGAAGTTTCTGTGGGGAGAAGCTGCAAATACTGTTGTATACATTCAAAACCGATGCCCTCATTCCACCCTGGACTCCAAAACTCCCGAAGAGGTTTTCACTGGTAAGAAACCTGACGTCTCACATTTTAGAATTTTTGGATGTCCTGTTTATTTTCATGTGCCAAAAGAAAAGAGAAGTAAGCTGGATGCTTCTGGGAAGAAAGGAATGTTTGTAGGCTACAGCGAAACCTCTAAGGCCTATAGAGTCTATGTACCTGGTCAAAGGGAAGTAGAGATATGCCATGATGTCACTTTTGACGAAGATGCTTCCCTGAAGAAAGTAGTAGATCTTCCAAGATCTGAGGAAAATCATGAAGCAAGGCTTGGAAATCAAGAAGAACCGCAGGATGAGACAATGCCTGATGTTGAAGGACCAATGGACCCTATCGATCCATCTCCTTCACTGGGAAAGAGACCATCATGGCTCAGGGACACCCTCGAAGATGCTGAGGGTCATGCTGCCCCAAGGGGGACATTCCGAGAAAGCAAGAAGCCATGTAGATACCAAGGGTATCTAGCTGCCATGAGTACTATTGTACAATCTGAACTTGGATCTTTTGAGGAAGCCGTAAAGCATCAAGTCTGGAAGGATGCTATGCACGAAGAATATGAGTCCATAATGAAGAATGATGTCTGGGATGTGGTTCCAAGACCGAAGGACAAATCAGTTGTCACCGCAAAATGGATCTACAAGATCAAGCATGGATCTGATGGAAGTGCTGAAAAGTTCAAGGCAAGATTTGTTGCCCGTGGCTTCTCTCAAAAGGAAGGAATAGATTATGATGACATATTTGCACCTGTGGCACGATATACCACCATTCGATCAATCATAGCCCTTGTTGCTATGCAAGGATGGAGTCTTCATCAGATGGATGTCAAGACCGCTTTTCTGCATGGTGCAATAAAAAAAAGAGGTGTATGTAGAACAACCTCTAGGGTTTGAAGTCTAGGATCGGGACACTCATGTCTGCAGGTTGAAGAAAGCTCTCTATGGGTTGAAGCAAGCACCCAGAGCTTGGTACGAGAGGATAGATAGCTACTTGATGAAGCTGGGCTTCACTCGAAGTAATGCTGATCCGAACCTTTACTTCAAGGTTGTCCAGGGGAAGCCTCTCATTCTAGTGTTGTATGTGGACGACCTCTTCCTGACAGGTGCTGACCCTCTCATTCATCAATGTAAGAGGGAGCTCGCTGCTGAGTTCGAGATGAAGGACCTAGGACTGATGCACTACTTCCTAGGCCTGGAGGTCTGGCAGAGACCTAGAGAGATTTTCCTTTCTCAAGGAAAATACATTGTGAAACTTCTGGAAAGATTTGGTATGGTGGACTGCAAGTCCGTGTCAACACCAATGGAACTCAACTTCAAGAAGTTGAGTGGTAGCGCTGCTGGGCCTGTATTGGCAAATCCTACTGAGTATCGTCAACTCATAGGGGCCCTGATGTTCTTAGTGAACACCCGTCCAGATATATGTTTTGCAGTGAACACTTTGAGTCAATAGATGGTTGAACCTCATCACTTTCACTGGGTTGGTGCCAGGAATATTCTGAGATACCTTCGAGGCATGATAAACCATGGACTGAGATACATTGCCGGGAGCGTGACACTCCTTGGATATACTGATGCCGATTGGGCTGGTAGTGTGGTGGATCGTAAGAGCACATCGAGATGCTGCTTCAATCTTGGTTCTCTTCAATTTCATGGATGAGCAGGAAGTAGAAGTCGGTGGCTTTGAGCACCGCAGAGGCCGAATACATTGCAGCAAGTATGGCATGTTGTGAAGTAGTTTGGTTGTGAAAGCTCTTTAGTGAGCTGTTTGGACATGTGCTAGATACCACCGTGATACTCTGTGATAATCAGAGTGGGATTCGCTTGACCGAGAATCCTGTGTTCCACGATCGATCCAAGCATATTGATATTAGGTATCATTTCATCCGGGAAGTGGTACAACGAGGTGCCGTAAGGCTCGATCATATAGGAACTGATGAGCAGGTTGCGGATATTCTCACTAAGCCCCTGGGGAAGGTCAAGTTCCTAACCTTCCGTGAGAGACTTGGCATTGTGGAACGACCCTATGATGTGGGTCCTGTTGGACAATGAGCTCGAGGAGCTCTGGGGGGCTTTGGGGACAGCTTCTTGGAGCTATGAGAAACCACAAGGCTAGGCTTGCCAAACCTTGTTGGTGTGCTTGGACCCCACCGTTGTGATTATTGAGTTGGTTCACCTCTCATTATCTGTGCCCCGTATGCATCCTACCCATTGAGTTCAGGGCTCATGGGAAGTACCTTTCATTTGGCCTATGAGATGGGAAAAGCTAGAGACCAGTAGCAAACACTGATGGACGCATCAGAGATTGCCGTACTCTCTATCTAGGATGGCATGGTCCAACCACTTGATCTGGGATCAAGTCTAGTGAGGTCTCGGACCTCCGCCTGACTTCGAGTCAGATGAACCAACTTCGGGTTGGTTGGAGACTCTTTAATGGTCAGATGAGGAGTTTCGGACATGCGAAATTTCGTTGTCGGCGGGGGATGATGTCTTTGTAGTGACCCACTTTTGTTGCGAAATAAAGAACGTGATAGTAAAAGCAGTTACGGCGGGATGACGCCGTTGTTCGGTTACCTTTGGTGGATAAGTTCTCCTAGTTGAGAGGGAGTGTTAAATTTGGACAACTAGGTCCAAACTCCATCTTGTGATGCTCAGATGAAGATTCCAATATTTGTATTGGATTCCTCTTTCAGAGAGGTGTAAAATCGATATAAAATTGATTTTAATCTGATGAGCAGAACATTTATTTTGAATTTACTATTTATAATAAATTTAAGTGCAGGTCGGCCTTAAGGTTTTACACCCCCAGCAGATATGTCACACACCTCAATGATGGATATAAATACAGTCAACGTTGGAGAGCATTTCACTCACTCAACATCACACATATTCTCCTCTGATTATATACGAGCATCTGAGAAGCAGTTTCATCTCCCACGTGAGAAGAAGGATGAAATCTACTGCAGCAAAAAAGACGAAATTTACTGCAGCAAATTTTCTTCGGTTAGGGTTTCTGGGCAAGTTTGACCAGTGTTGACTTTGGTCAACGCATGGTCCGAATTGGCTGAAATTTGGTGGAGAGTTCAATTTTTAAAGGCCGTACTCATTGGCACAAAAATCGAGGTCAAAAGGTTGACCGAAGTTGGAGCTGCGTTGACTTTATTGTTGCTGCCTTGTGTTGACTTTTTCTGGACTGCATTGACTTTTCTGGGGTTGACTTTGAGTTGACTGGGTGACTGATTTGAGGACTGTTGTGACACATTCTGGGTTGGCTGACCAAGAAGACTTTGCTGGTTGAAGCATCCTGTTGACCGCCATAACGCACCAAAACATTCTCCTGTTTCTAGTTTGTCTTCTATAGATCCACTGGTATGTTCTATCAGCGTTTTTACTTAACTGTTTATGTGATTGCTGTTATAAAAGTAAAGTTGCATCAAGCATAGAACATCTATATAAATTTATAGAAAAAGCTGTAGCATGCTATGCCTCATCAAACATAAGATCATTTTGTTTCTTCCGTGTGTGGAAAAGCACTTAAATTTTGATAATTTACTGTGCATTGCGAAATTCAACCACTCAATGAAGTTTATCTTCTTGGAGGGCTGCTTTCCAGCTCCGAGGATATGGAAGATGGGACTAGTTACTGGTAGAACTTAGTTACCCAGTTCCACACTAACTTAACAAAAGAACAAAACTAGAAAAGATGCTTGAATGTTTCAGATCTATCACAAAAGGGTCACTTGGTTTGAGGGATACCTGAGTGATTCAAACTGTTACCTAAAGCTACGTTCCGAAGGATAAGGGATCAAACAAAGAAAGTTTTTTTTAGTTTTGGCCAAAAAGTTGCATCAGTTTTGTCAGAATTTCTATTATGACCACATTTTGGAAATCATGCAGTCACTTTGCATCTAATGACGTTGATCTGGTGGAAATATAAGAACTCTGTCAAAAGATAATTGCTCCTGAAGCTAGGCCACCCTCAAAATACGACATAAGACCCAAGATAGCATGTGCGGGAGAAACAATAGAGAATGATAGCCAATCCATTAATCTCCTCAGATACAAGTCACTCCAATATCAAATTATGTGCAAGATCCAACTCAACATGTGTGTGGACCAAGTAGGTGGCACACCCACAAAAAATTAGCATGTAATAGTTATGAGTGTGGTCACCAAGGTGTAATAACCATCAAATCATGCGCAAAAAGTTAGATCTCGTAATTTGAGTGGTCAAATGACCAATAAAATCCTCAATCCGTGTGCAAGACCCTGACAAACACCTTCGAAAAGGGGACGACCCTGTTAGTTTTCTTAAAACTCAGCTATCTAATTTGTGAATTATACTGAGAAAAGAGCTGAAAACTAAACTTTAACTTTAACCCACAAATATATTGGGTTTACCAACTAGGATGCAGCGGAAGTAAGGAGCAAATGAAGACAAACACATCATAAAACCATACACAACAAATTTACCCAGGAAACCCCAACTGGGGAAAACCTGCAAACTAGGTGTTCTTCTTATTATGCTCAGCAAAGTCTTCAGAAAAATGATTACAAATATGAGGAAAATTTCCCTTCACTCAGCTAATCCTCTGCGCAAGTGATTTGCACACTTCTCACCAACTTGGCCTCTCTTCTGCGCCTTGTACGAACTCGTATGGGCCTGTACGACCCTTCTGCACACTGAACGCGGCCACTGGAAGAAGTCTGCGCTAGCTGGAAATTATCTAAGGCTTAATCGACCTCTCTTTCTCCCTCTATCTGCGCTGATCTGAAGCCCTAGTCGCTGAACACAACTCCCTTCTCTTTTGCCGAGCAAAACACCAAGCTCTCTAGTGTAATGACCAAGTCTGTGCCCTTTTTTCCTCTTAGAAATCGACCTGGCCCCCTGTGCTTGAATCAATATAAGAATGCTATAAAGAAGATACTGCTGCTCTGTATACCCTATCAAATCCTTGTAGCCATTGACCATTGCACAATACTGATCACTGCTGCTCAAACTGATCACTGCACTGCCCTGCACATCAAACCCTGACTATCAACGCTGCAAAATCAACTTACAACTGCACAAGCTAACCACTGCTCATCACTGTACAACCTGCAACCACTCACCACTACACATAACTGCATGTCATTGTTACATAGGCTACTGCACATCACAACTGAACCACTGCACTGCACATGAATAGATGAGCGTTCATGAGCTCACAACACTGGCTAGCAACACTACCAAATTGCCTGTACTACTACAAATGCTGAACCCAAATGTGTGATAATGGCATACTCCAAGATGCCTCAGGTCATCCCTATGACCTGCTTGCAAAGCTCTCAAACTTGGCCCAAGGAGGGCTACCAACATATGTCTTATTACTTCTACTCTAAGTCACAGGACACGTCCTCCAGGGTCATGTGTCCCGTATTTCACGTGTCGGACACCGAATACGACCTAAAACGTGTCAAATACGTTTTTGGACGTGTCCTCTGAAACTGAATACGTACCCTCCGTTTTTGAATGCGTGTCCTTAAATGGAATACTCGTGTCCTAGGTTTGGAATACCTGCCCTAACGTATTCCCGCGTTTGGACACGTTTTCCACCAAAAAATACAAAAATGATAAAAATTTCGTTAGTTTTATTTCTTTTCGGTGTGGTTGCTGTTGCCGTTAATGTGGTCGTTGCTGCCTTGAACCTTTGTGCTTGCCTTGAACCTTCGTTTCCATTGCCACATTCCCGTTGCTGCTACTGCCTTCGTGCATTTCAAGTTCCAGACTCGTTGCCGTTGCATTGCCTCCTACTGCATTGCTGCCCAGTGTTGTTTGGCGTTAAGGTTGCTGGCACTCCTTGCTATTGCTGCCCCGACTACCCTGGCACTGCCTTGCCATTGTTGCCTTGACTGCCCAGACGGAGGACGCGTTACGGCACACAGGTATGTAATATGATTATCATATATGATATATGTATAAATTTTAAAATTTAAATTTATAATATTTAAATTTATTATTATTCATTATAATTTATTATTATTCATTATAATTTATTGTTGTAAGTTATTGACTATCGATAGAGCTAGATTCTAAGCTTTGTTGTGAGGCAGTGCAGTCATATGCTTGGGATTTCACATGTTGAGAATGAGCCTCAGCTATTTGTTGCTTGTCACGAAGAATCTGAACCCCTGTTTGAACCTGCGAAAGAAATTAATAATTAACAACATTTCCTTTATCTTAAGTGGAAACTCCATATATAGTACAAGTGCAAACAGACTGGTAGTCTGGCACCCTACCATATGCTAAATATATCTATACAGTGTACACAAGTAGCAGGCTTTTGAAGAAATTTTACATCTTTTGAATGTCCTGATTCTCAAACAATCTTTTCAGCATTTCAATATTTTAGTCCTAATCCATTTATGTATTCCATGTTTGCTTGTCCATGTTCTAATTTCAATTATAAGCATCCCTTCTAGACATTGCATACCAAAAGTTGTTTAGGTCTTCTACAAACATGCAAGTTGTTATAAGTTTATAGCTTATGGTTTTAATGACTATTTACTTTTAGTATTTCTTATGTGCTTGTAGCCTTGAAGTTGTAAATTGTAACTTGTAAGTTGTATAATTGTAATTTACTAATTTGTTAATATTAATTTATAAATTATTATATATATTAAATTTTAATATATATATATATATTAAAATTTAATATATATATATATATATATTTTTAAATATAAATAAAACGTGTCCCTCGTGTCCTGTTTTCGAGGTCACGGTGTCTCGTGTCGAATACTCGTATTTACGTGTCCTCCGTGTCTCGTGTCATGTGACTTAGCTTCTACTGTTGATCACAAGTCATATACTGCTGTCCATGTCTCATGTCAATAAGCTGTACAGCAAGGTCATTATGTCTGTAAGCCTATATGCCAAGTCCCTAAATTATGCAAGTCACTGTCAAGTCAAGTTATATATTAAGTCAAATCATTGTATGTCAAGTTCTGTTGTCAATGTTATTTGTGTAATTTGCAACCTTCAGACAATGGACCCTAGTCAAGTTTACGTCTTTAAACAAGGATACCATATTAAACAAGAGGACTCATTGACATCTGACATCTACCTTCAATATAGTCACAAACAACACTGTCAAGGTGTCAATACACAGAGTTATTACTAAGAGTCCCTAAGTTATTAAAGTCACTTGTAGATACACAATATCACTGTCAACTTCACAAGGTACATAATCCTTGTCACATCATCAACTCAGATGTTATGTCACTGTCAAGTGCTCAGGTGACAAGAATAAGGTTTCTCAATACCATAGTCTACTGATTAAATCACTTGCACTATTTTATCAAATGACTGTTGTATTACAGGGTTATTGTCAAATAGTGCTACTGCACACTGTGTTGGCTTCTCACTGGAACAGGTATGTCAAGTCACTATCAAGTATGTATAGAATCAAATCACAATAGAATATGAAGTCAATGATTGGCTTAGTGCATTTATGTCTTGAAGATACTCACTGATACGCAATGAGATTATGGTGAGAGTTATTGTCATATATTGACAACTGTAGGTGAACAAACTTCCTATGGACATACTTGAATTTTACTAAATCAAGTCATTTTCAAGACAACCTAGGATGACTGTCATACATATCTAGGTCACTGTCTCATTAATGCAACTGATATATGTGCTACTGTATGTAGACCACTGTCTAATTAAATCAAATGTTACAAGGATAGCAAGACCGCTATCAAAAAGGTGTCTAAAATTGGCTCAGATTTATGCCTTAACAGAGCTCAGACCTTCGCTGCCCTAGGCTTCAAGTCCTTATTGAAGTTTTTTGACAAATAGCTTAAGGTATGGACCATAGGATAGGGCTGGGCTAGTTGTAACTCTAAGTTTTGTGCCACAGAAGAATTAAAACATAAATCCGAGGTTTCTTTGCTACTCCAACAGTGTATTTGTTAAGAGACCAAGGTCTTTTAACACACACAAATCTGTAATGGAAGCCGAGGTTTGAAAACCAAGGTCTTGACACAAAAGAAGCCCAATAATTTCCAAATAAAATTACCAAGACCCACTGTAATTTCTTTGCTGCTTTTCTCAGGTAGGCCGAAAGATTTCAGAGGTAATATGATGTCTCTTCACAATGAAACCCTGACCAAGATAAAAGACAAAACAAGATAACCCTTGCTGAGGTAATTCAAATGAGTCCAAGGTCTATAAGAAACAGGTCTGAAATAGTATTTCAAGTCAAAACCACTTCTGAAATGGACACTTCGCTGCCTCAGAAAATTCATGCCATAGTGTTCCAAAAACTTCGCTGATTTGGGGAGAGGATAAGTTCAAACCTGCCAGATCAATCTATCCAAGTGAATCCTAAAGAAGTCCAAAGCCAAAAAAATAAAAATAAAACCCTACCTTCTGCAATTCCTCAGGCAGGCTGAAAAGTTCTTCCACAGATAGACCAAATTTCAGAGCCAAAATATGAGATCATATGTTGAGATTTGATGTGTTATGGGAGTGCATTAGGTCTCCTTTTCATAGTAAAGGATTGGACTAAGGAGGGGATCTAAATGTGAACGTTGGAGGGGACTATTAGTCACTTAAACATTTTTAATTATTGACTCTTCTAAGTTTCACAATTTCATTGGTTGGCTTAAGCCCTAAGGAAAAGATTACTGCCCTTATAATTAAGAAATTGGACTTCTAATTAAGTATGGATACCATTTGTGGGTGCCTAATAGCTTGATGCCTTTTCACACAATTATGGTTTCATAAGACATGATAGATATCCCTTACAACCAATGAAAGTGTGCCAAGTCACCACCCCTAGGGGTTTTAGCCCAGAAAGTGGGGTCATCAACTTCAAACTCAATTATCTCTCAAACTAGGGGGAACTACGTGGCATACCACATACCACCAGAAAGATCTCGACAAGAAGAATCCAATGACGTGGATATCCAAACCAAACTCAATGATTTTCCACTTCAAAAACCCTCGACAAAGTTGGGGTATGTCCTCAGTCTAGGGATACCAAACCCTAGGATGAGTTTTCAACCATCCAACAATGTAGCCTTCAACTTGATGTAATCAGGAAAATTCTAAGAAGCGTTCATTGTTCATTTGACATCAATTACTGGTGTTTTAGTCAAAGTCAAACCTAGTCAAACCCAAGGGTTGACATCAATGAAAACACCATCCAATACTAGGACACCATCCACTAGCATCAAATCAACATAAATACATCATCAAATACATACCTCTTGACTCTTCCTGGGCTGATATATACTACTGTAACTTTTTCTCGCTGGTTAGGGCTTCTAACAACTGTTGGTAGCCTTCTCCAAGTGCCTTCAGAGTGCACCTACAATTGCGGTCGTGCTTCCTTGTCAACTCTGGGCTATATGCTCTTCAAGGCAGGGGTCACGACCTCTCTTAAGCTTGCCCAAATAGGTCTCGACCTCCTGCAATGCTACAGATCCCTCCGACCCATACAACAAGGAAGTTTTCCACCCTAAAACACACCCAAAACAACCCAGATCTGTCCTTAACCAATGCGGTTTCCCTTTGCTCTTATTCAGCCCCTGTAAAAGACAAACAAACCTCAAATGATCCTTCTTTCACCCTTTGCCTTCCTCCTTGAGTTGCAGCTGCCTCAGATTGATGTATTTCTATGAAGGATGCTCTTTGGATGTGTGCTTTTGACCTCCTACATAACCTTTATTTATATGCCAATCATGGGTGCCAACGAATTTGCATTTGGGACACACTTTAACCCAAGCCAACCTGCTTCACGTGCCACAAAACCCACCAAAAACATAAATTAATTCATATTTCCATTTCGAGGGCTCAGATTTGAGTGCTTGAAGCTGCCCCTTGCTCCTCTAGGGGTCCTCTATCACCTCCAAGCATCAAACACTCAAAATCCTCATGGTTTTGGCCCCACACCTTTGGATACAAAACCCCAAGCTTGGGTTCTAAGCCCACAAACCAATTTTGTGGCACCCATTCCTCCAAACCCCGAACCCCATGGCTTGGAGTACCTCCCAAGCTACCAAATCTCATCACTCCCTCTTACCGAGGGAGGTACTTCCAAGACTAGGAAGCAACACGTCATCATCACTGTCACTGCTTGCAACACTTGCCCAACTCCTGGTGCCCATAACTACAACAAACCCTGTAGCATGGACTACGCCTCTCTTGGAAGTATCACTGTCACTGGAAGCCTCCTGCTTCTTCTTCTTCTCCTGAAATGCTTTTAGGTCTTTCCATGATTCCTTCTTTCCATATGTAGAAGCACCCTTGCTCCCCACTGACCACGCGCTCTTCTTGTGCTGCACATTCTCCCTTTGAACTTGAAACTCCCTCTAGAACTTGAATCCCTTTGAGCCTCTGGAGCCTGGACCTTCTTCTTTGGAACCTGTACCTACTCCTCTGAAACCTGCACTTGCTTCTCTGGAACCTATACCTGGTTCTCCTTCTTCTTCCCATGATTAGCCTATATAGACCGTGCTCTCTAACTCCAATCAAACCACCTGCGCAACTAGAGCCTCTGGGCCTGAGTCTTGCCTTTCCACTCTGGAACAAGACCTCAAACCCCTTCTGCTCAATCGTTGAGATAGACACCATGTTATATTTGAGTCTTGGTACAAACATTACATCCTGAACTCGCATCACCTGACCTAACTCCATCCTAAATGGCACGACACCTGATCTCCTAGTCTCTTTCTGACTCGTGTCGCCCAACGCCATGCACAACTTCGTGTCCCACTCAACTAGAGTCTCTAACACTTCTTGCGGCCCTGTCATATGCTTCGACGCACCACTATCCACATATCGTGTAGCCTCATTGATGGTGCCCTGAAAGAAATGAGAGATCAAAACAAGGTCCTCATTTTCCAATCTCTTACTGAGATCATCTATCTCGGCAGAAGTGGCGATAACTGCGACCTGCTTCCCTTTCTTCTTCTCATCATCTCCCTTCTTCTTCATCAGACACTTCATCGAAAAATGACCCATCTCGCCACAGTTGAAACACTTGATCTTACTCAAGTCCTTTTGCTTGCCCTTCATTCTCACTGCAAGTGCCACACCATCATCTAAAGCCTTCTTGTTCGGATGAAGATCCTCGTCTCACAACTCTTCTTGAATGAAGTCATATCACAACATGTTCTAGTCTGGCAGCTTGTCCCTGGCAATGATTCCCTTAATGAATGGCTTCCACTCTGGAGTAAACCCCTTCAAGGCAATCCTCACCATCTTAGAATCAATTGTAGTCACACCAACGACGACAAGCTCATCTCGAACTTGAGTGAACCTCGTCAGATACTAAGTCACCCCTTCACCTTGTATTATCTTGGTGGCCGTCAACTTATCCTCCAACACCAATACCCGGTTCTTGTTCTTATTCTGGAACAAATTCTGAAGAGCTACCCACATCTCATGGGCAGTGTTCTTCTCGGAAAAAAAACGAGGTATCAAGGAATCCTTGAGACCATCTAGGATGATCAACTTGGCCCTCGTATTTATCTCTTTGTACACTTCCAACTCCTTAGGGTGAGTCAACTTCTTCATTGCTTTCTCGGCAAGTCCCATATCATGTTCACCATTAGAACCCAATTGATATGTTCCTTCCATGGACTATAGTTGGACAACCCTTCCAACTTGTCCTCATACCAGAGACCAACCTACAACTTCGACATTGCTGTGATCCCTTCAACAACAATATGACCAACTCCCTCTTAAGTTGTACTTTGATGTGCACACTCTGATTCATTGTCCCTTCAAAGTAGCTCTGATACCATGTTGTTTTTCCACGATATTGGACTCTAGGTTAGAATCTTATAATCACTGACACTACCAATCCAAGTATCAGAACAAACTGCTTTGCACAACGGAACAATATACAACAATAAATCTACTAGTGCACAAAATATAAACAAATTTTTACAAAACCCAACTTCGTTATATTAACAAACTAATAATACAATAGTCTAGGGCTCTCGTATTAGGGATAATGTTCCTCATACATCCACTAGTACAATAATACAAGAACAAGATACACTGACAATCTAGCTGATGTAGTCGACAATCACAACTGCTTTGTCCTATCCTGAACACACTGCAGGTCCTTGGCTTCTGTTTTGCAACACTGCCTCTATCAATGGTCCTGGTCCTAGTCCTTTAGGTAGGTCACTAAACTCGGCTCTCCAATCTGCCCTCTAGCTGATCATAAGTCCATCTACAACCAACACATAGGGTCTTGATGCTCACTAACTGCTCCTTAGTCCTTCAAGGAGACAACACTTTGAGACTTCTTGCCCACTAGTGCTCCTCAACTACTTAGGGACTTCTTCCCACTATTTCTTCCCGTGCTGCTCCAATGAAGACAAACATACGGTAGGAGGGCAGCCACCTATCACTATCAAATGTCCTTCTTTGCACAATGAACTTGGGATATACACAACTGCTCCTCTAGCTGATCAAACCTTGAGCTCCACAATCTTCCACTTCTAACAACCCTAGTGTCCTTCCTAAGCTCTGTACTTAGGGCACACAAGAACACTTTCACACTGCCCTCCAACAGTCTACAAGTGTCCTTCAAATCTGTCCTCTCCTAGGATACCATCATTATTGCATCTAAGTGAATCAAGCTTGAATGTGATGGGCTATTTAACACTTCCCTTCCAAAAGTAGGGCCTTGAACTAACATTGGTATTTCTTCCCTAGGTAGGAGTGGCTAAAGGACAACCCTATTAGGTGTTTCTAGCTCCCAAGGGGAAGTAACATTTCATTAGTCCACCCTTCAATCGATAGGTTTTAGTGAATAATAATGGTGGTACAGAGGGGAGAAGACTTCATGGCCAAGTGCAATGGTGAAAGGGACCAGCATGATGGGGATCCACATTCTGAGGGTATAGATGTGATGAGGGAGCAATCGTGGATGCACAAGTTACCAACTCAGCCTTTGTTTTTTCACTCCTCTTGTGCACCTTTTACTTTTGCTTGATTTTTATTTGTATTACTACTCATAGCTCAAAGGGTTAGAGCTTTCTTTGAATGATGTATAGCAGTTGTATTATCCCTTAAGGATGAGTCATTTTATTCCTCATTGGGGTTGGAACATGCAAGGGTTCCTTTTTATGATGTAATGGAGCAACACGTGCTCAGGAACCGGGTGATGGCCATAATGAGTGAGGTAGAGCTCATGCTAGGCTTTTTCCCATGTGCTGATGTGTATGTCCTGGCCATCCTTTGCATTTTGATATTCTTTTTATGTTGTTTTGTGGCCATGATATGCCCTTTCTTTTTCTTTTAGATGCATCAACCTCCTATGGATGTTATGCATAAAGTGAGTTTAATAGTAATAGAAGTTCGATTTGTACAATACCCAATGTTATAACAGACTTAATTTTGTTTCTATTATTGTTGGTCTGTTTTGAAGTCAGACATTACACTTCTTCATTCAGCCAACATTCATTCAATCAACATACACCAAAAGAGCTGTGTAAAGCAGTGCTACTCATTGCATAGAGTTTTTCAATTTTTGTTCTTCACAATAATGGTTATTTTTCACAAAAACAAATGTGGCTGAAACATACAACATCACAATATAAAAAATTTTGATCTATTTGGCCTGAGCCAGAGTTCGAAAACTGTGGGCTTACCAGCCACAAAACTACTAGGTCTGTCTTTCCAGCACCATCTATATTAAGTCCACCAGGTATACTTCCTGGGAAACTAACTAACAAAACTACATTGCGACACTAAATAGGAAATTTAAGAAAATTAACTAAACAGGTTAATGCCCAAGCTGGGCTTTACTGTCTTTGTACCCCTGATACTCTGGTCCTTCGTTCCCCGAGTGCACCAGGCTGGAATTGACATCCAAGGTTGCATTGAGGGCTTCTACAGAAGTTGCTATTGGTGCCCAATAGTGGGTCCACTCGGAATCTGTATGCTCCACTGAGACTGCAGCAGGAAGCGCCTCCTGAAGTTTCCATTGTGGTTGGGAGGGTGACAAGATTACCTTTGGGGGAGATTGAGATGGGCTGTGCTTTTCCCCACTAGTGATTGCAGAGATGATAATTGGAAAGCCATCTCCAACTATTTCCGCTGGAAAAATTGCATGGACCTTGTTTCTTCTTCCCACTCCCCTGGATCCAGGATATGATTTGCTGCCCCAATTGCACACTGATCCCTTGCTCCGTTTGCTTCCAGTTTCTACCCCTCAAACCCCTCTTTCCTCCTATTACACAGTGGGTCAAATTCATAATGCTGTGATGAGCCTTTGCTACCTCTCTCTCACAATCCTTGAGGCCCCTTTTCAAAATTTTCAACTTGCAGCAGAGACAACACTTGCCATGCCTGGCCCTGATGTAGATAGAATAAACTAAACAATGTGAGAGACCTTGCCTGTGAAGAAAGGGAATTGTAGCTCTGGCATATACCCTCCTGCCATCTTATCTTTCTTGCTGGGCATGATAATGAATTCATGGAGGTCCGAGGGATTGCAAATGACTCATAAGAAGTCCAGGGAATCCCATATGTAAAAGATGATGCTGCAATCGTGCATTTCTTTAGGGTGTTTAATGGAGGAGATGGTATATGGTGTGGGGGGTGATGAAATTGCCTTAACTGCCTTTCCCTTCACATCTGTGTGTTGAGACAGATGTTGTGGGGTGTCATGGTTTTCATAAATTGCTTACATGTCATGGTAGGGGGAGGATGGCGCTATTGTCAGTCAACCCCTCCTTTGCCTTATAATCCCTTTCTTGTCAATGAGCCCTGAAATTAGCTTTTTTTGTCAGATTCCATGTTCAGGCTTCGTAGAACATGAAAGATTTCGAGCTGCTCACATTCACTAATTGTTGAGAGGGGTCTTTGACAAAGGGAGAGTTTGGTGGATGAGATTAGAGAATCACCATCGAGTCGCCAATCACTGTGGCCTTTGTAACCCCTTTGTCTCTGAGTATAGCTAGTCCTTGCAAGATTGCTAACACTTGTGCTTCATTATTAGTAGCATTTTCCAAACCCCAAGTTAACTCCCGACCCCTACTGCCCCTTGCATACTGTTTTTCATTGGATACCTATGCAACAGTGATTTATGATTTTTCTGGTGAAATCAGTATTACATGCTCAAGTATGTTATGGTTATTCGATTTCTCGATTTAATTTTCATTGATTAGCTTCTCTTTTACCTTTTTGAAGCAAGTAAACCTAGCAAATAAAATGTTGTTTATGTTTTTGATTTTGTGGATATAAAATATGGAAAGTTCTTATTTATGAAATTTGCAGGTTGTTGGCATCGGCAAAATTATAACACTTCCTCTTATAGGTCAGTTGTCTGATGAATATGGACGTAAACCTCTGATTTTGCTCACACTTTCTGCATCAATTGTACCTTTTGGTGGGCAATCCTTTCCATTCATTCTATATTCAGATTGTTAATATTTCTGATTTCCTTGGCCTTCTATGCAGGAAGATGATTTGGTAGTAATATGAATTTCTATATATGGTTAAGGTTGCACCATTGTTGCCTTTTCATCCTGATAATCATGCTTGCATAGTGGCAGCACCATTAAAGCAAAGCCATATATTCTTGCACTAAATTGGTTTTGGTTTATGCAACAACTTTCAAAATGTGGATGATCCATATGTTTTCATTTCGTAACAAAATGCCATGATGTGGGAATCTATATTACTTGTTTTCTGAGAATTTTTATATCTCTATGCTTGCTATCAGTATATAGAACAGCCTCTTGAAGTTCTGAATAGAAAGGGACACAATTGGCCTTCTCTTTTTTTGTCTTCAATTGCTGGAACAGTTAAATTGCATCCTCACTAGAAAGCTTTCTTGTTCTATTTTAAACTGTTGGAAACCAGAATAATACAAAGAGGGGAGGAGGGGGCGAATTAGTATTATGTAAATTTTAAGCTATTATTTAGACATTCAAAAACATTCAATACTACAGCAGTACATCAATCTCATAACAATTGGACACATGATGTTTACGTGGAAAATTAACAGTGATAAACAAAGCATGCATAGTAAAAACACCCACAAAAATTTCACACAAATTAAACACCAGGAAATGCACCAAAAACTGCACAGTACTGAGCCATTTTATTATAAATAGATGGGGTACAATAGAATCTCAGAATGTATGCACCTGGGCTTGCCCAAGGCAAGCTAGCAAAGCCCAAGTGATGAACTCAGTTGTTCCATTGCTAGGACGTTGCTCCCACAGTTGCTCTGCGCTGGCCGCTCAGAAACTGCCCTACTGGCTGTAAGAAATGACTGATTTGTCCCTCCTCTGGTGCTCTGAAAATTTCGGGAAGTTAACCCCGGATTCCTCTCCAATAACCCAACGAAACGCAAAAAGCTAAGTTACCGGAAACTCCTGATGAATTTGCCAGAAACGCGGGTCCCCGTTTCCGATACGGAAACAGATACGATCTTGTTGGAAACACTGTAAAAATGCTTTTGTGCCGTTTCAAAAAATCAGAAACTTCAGATTTGGAATTGGATACGTTTCCAAGGGATTTAAATTTTTTTTCGTGATTAGAATCCACCCTTAAAATGTTAAAAAGTGTGAAAATTTGCATAGCCATAAATAAATAATAAAAATGAAGAAATCGGATTTGCAAATAAACTCATTATAAATACAATCTCATAACATCTCTTCTAAATCTTTATAAACAATGACACTCCATATATTTATCAGGGATTCTCACGAAGAAAAAGATAGATGTTAAAAAATGCAAACAAAAGGGTTTGATGAATGTCTTCGTAAAGAGATCTATTTGAGCAATTAATTTTTAGTTTGGGTAAGGTTTTGTTGATTGTCAATGATTTTTCTCTTAATTTCATAAATACCCCTGTTGTCGCACAGAATGTCTAGGCACCGCGACAACGACTCAGATTGGGGGCTGTCACCCTGATCCCCAATCTCTTTATCTAAGTTGTCTCTTTGCAGACTAAGGGAGGTAGACCCTAACGAAAATGAAGAAGGTGAATTGGTTGAAACCAACCAATTCAGGAGACAGTTAAATGACCAAGTACTTGTTAAGATTAACGAGATTTTATAGATTCAATTAGATTTGAAGTTTAAAACCAGTGCCTTGTGGAGTCAAAAAATCCCGTTATGAAATTAAAAGCAAGTAATTGATAGGTAACTGTTGCTATGAAAAAATCAATCCACCACGATAATTTTTAATTCCTCAGTAAAGTGCTCAATTGATCAAAATGGAAGATAAGCTCTTTTCAATAATATGATTAAATATTCGATAAAACACCTTCGTAATCATGCATCAACAATGTTCAATAAAGACATGTAATTTATCACCACTTGAAATAATTTCAAAGTTGACTAAATCAATTAATCACCAATTTCAAGCAGTTTAAAACCACATTTAGGTAGTTCAAAGATCATCAACCATAGCTAAGCATGAAAACACTTCAAACCAACAATTTAAATTTCGAAAACGAAAATATTATGAAAAAACCATCGAATTTAAATGCTAGGCCTTTCCAATAATTCCGAATTAAAATGATATTCCTACCAATCCCAATTCAAAAATTTGTATTTAGTCTATAGTCAAACTTAAGATATTAAAATTTCAATATTTGTTAACTATAGAAAATTTTCCAAAATTAAATCCACAATTAAATGTCTTTGCAAAATAGATCAAAATCCAAATGCCTCAAACTTTTTGATTTTCCAAATATTTATATACAAAAAATGATTAAAATTTAACTATAGATGAAAGAAAGTCAGAATTAAAATTTTTGAAGTTTTTATTTTTTTTATTTTTATTAATGAAAACCTAAAGCTATAAAACTAAAAACCAAAGCTAATGTCATAAGTTAAAAGTTTTTTTTTTTTTTGGTCTTTTTAAATTTTTAAATTTTATTATCTAAAGTTAATGAAACTAAAAATACAAAAAATATATACAAGTTAAGCTAAAGTCCAAAAAAAAACAAAAAGGTTAAGAATTTCATTAAAGTTTTTAGCCTTTTATAATTTTTTAATTTTCTCAGAATCTAAATTTAAATGAAACTACAAAACTTAAAAGCTAAAAGCTAAAACTATAACAAAAGGAAAGAAATTCGATTTCTTGATTTTGAAGATTTAAAATAAAAATAAATAAACTAAAAACTAAAAAGATAAACATGAAAGTAAATTAAACGTGACCCAAACTAAAATCAGAAGATAAATAAAAAGAAAATTTCCAAAGTCTAAAGTTAAAATAAAAAGAATCAAAATCGAAAAATCTGGAGGTTGCGATAATGTTTTGAATGTAAGTGGAACATAGGGAGTGTGCGAGGATGGATTTGCTACGGGAGGAAGATTGACGACAGTGTTGGCGGCTTATAGAGATGCCTACGGACAACGTGTACAGACAACATGTACGGACATGGATGAAAGGAGGGACAGCGTGAGGAAAGAGGGGAAAGATGGACGCAGAGAGGACAGTGAAGGAAAGGCTGCGAGGATGAAGGATGTGTGGATCTAGAAAGGAAGCAGCAAGTAGGGCAGTGTGGAGAATGGACTGCGTGCAGTGAGAAGGAAGGACCCCTGGAGAGAGAGTTGCAGGTTGAGGAAAACCGTACGGTCCGTACGGGCAGTGTGAAGGGTTTTCAAGGCAGCGAATGAAGGAGGAGCGTGGGAGTTGTATGTGAGGAATAGATTTAGATGAATACGCACAACAGGAATGATGGCAGTGAAACTTAGACAGCTGGTAAACAAAAAAAAAAAAAAAAAATTCCTTGCCCAGAATTAGTAAACTCAGATTTAAAATTCGGATTTTAAATAAATAAATGCACCTGCAGTTTGTATTTTGAAGCAAGATCCCTTCTGAATCTGCAAACGAAATTGATCCTGAAACCAGATCTTACTCTCCAGGGCCTAGATCTGGCTCAGATCTAACAATTTTCTGAAAATTTCCCTGTAAAATCTGCACAAAGCCAGAAACAAGAGACCCAAAAATCCAAAAATATGCACAGAAAACCCTTAAACCCTGGTGAGTTAAAAATAACGATATTTACAAATTTACAATGCTATTTTACAGATCAAATCCCTCATGGCCAGATTTAAAATTGTTTAGCACAATTAAAAAGAGAAATTAAGAGAGAGGCACAAGCCCTAAAAAGAACCCTGCAAAAAATAGAATTTAAGATAAGCCCGGGGAATTAGATCCGGAGGGCTCTTCAGATCTTATTTCCTTGGGAGTCAGCTGGTCCAGCTGAGGATTTCCCTAAATGCCCAATTTAAATCCGGAAGATTTCTGCACACTTAAAGTTAAACTGTTAAATTAATAGAGAAATAGTGATAAAACATAAAATTTTCAAGAGTTAGAGATAGTCGCTAACTTGATCCAATTAATATTCTTACCCTAAATCTAGTAACCTAAGCAAGATACCTGTGCAATAGATTACTCTTCAAGAGCCATTAATCAACAATCCATTAAAATAATCACCAGCAGAATGTTAAGAACAAGTTTACCATAAAATGCTGAAGAGGAATATCACCATCAAAATAAAACCCCAAAGTCTTCGTTTATATTATTCCAGAAAATATTACAGGAGAGTTTCAAGAGCGACTACACGATCCAGAGATCGGATGATCTAAAGACTGACAAAGATCTTTAATTTATAAGATAAAATCTCCAACGGGTAGTTCGGTTGATCCATGTCAGAGTAATCTCAACCGTCGAAAAAGATTCAGTCATCTTTTAATCTGGACCGTTGAAACTATAATTTTGAGGAAATTCGAATTTATCATTTAATTTATTTTTAATTAACTCAAAAATAATATTTTTGAGTTAAGTACCTCAAAATTTTGACTTTGACTTAACCATCAAGGCCCAAGGGTCCAAAATTTCTTGAAATTCTCAATATTCCCTTGGCTTGAGACCTTTAAAAATTATTTTTTAAGGACCCACGAATTTTGCCTTTGAAGAATTTTAAAACACCTAGGACTTAAAATTAATTAAATTTCTGGCTTAGGATTTTTAATTAATTTGGCCAGAAAATTTAATTAATTGACTGAGAGGGGATTTAATTATTTTTCCAACTCTTTTTACATAAGATAAATACATTTAGACACATAAAGGGGGAATACCCATTCGTATAGACCTTCAAATAGCTACCCAATTCTGCGACTCTAAACATGATCTAATGGACCTAGCAATCTATAATAAAATGATCTAGCCAATTAGCTAGGATCATTCCCAGATTACTTTACAAAGACTCGATAGAAAACACTAGGACTCACTTAGTATCTTGACGACAAAGTCCACCCTAGCTTTGGGGTGAGGCTGGAGGGGAAAACTCTGCCGATCACTTGTGTTGAGAAACACAAATGAATCAGTGAGACAAAAAACCTCTTAGGATAGAAATCATCACCAAAATACTAGGCTTACCTAGGTTGTTATATACATGGTGGTCTTACTTAGATCATTTACATCATAAACATACAAAATGGGTTTACATCATTTATAAAACTGCCGACTGATGATGAAATCTGAATGGTGTGAACACGTCGAACATGATGAATCCCATTTGGAAAAATGGGGATGTACTGCTATGGGGTCGTTGACAAAGTGTGGTCAACATCTAGCTCTACTTGGGGACACGTTGCTTCACTGGGGGAATGTGAGAATCCAGAATCTGTATCCAAGCAACACACAAAATTACATAAGTAGCGTCCATCCAAATATCATCATATAACATTAAGCACATGAAAAATAGAAGCTCTTCATTCATTTATTATTCTACTTACATGAAAAGTAAATCTACTCTAACTACAAAATGAAATGCTGAAATAACAAGGTGTAAGGTTAGGGATACAATACAAAGGATGCCCTATGGCATCAGATGTGTTCAATATAGTGCATACTGAGCATTTGCCTTCTTTCAGGCAAGCCTGTAGGCTGCTTTTTAGATGTGCCATGTCCAATCTTGCATATTGTAGGACTTTGTCGTATCCGAATGTCAAGTTGCTCTTGGCCATCAGACGAATCAAACCGCTTACTTCTTCTTTTTTTCTTTTTTCTCTTCTTCTTAGTGGGCTGTGATGTCAGCAATGAGACCACTGTAGATTTCTTGTCCTTATCTTGAAGATGCTTGTACAAAACATCTGATGAACCTGGAGTGTGACCAATCTTATTCTGAATATACTCTGTCAATGGTGACCCATAAGCTTGGTCTTTCTTAATGTCCTTTGTAACCATAGTTAATTTTTCCTTAATGGGAAAAGTGATCTTCGTGTGATGAGATGGAAATTGCTTCAACAAACTGGGAGACCTATGATCTGTTGACAATTTTGACTTGGGTTGGAAATTCTGCATGTGTGATCTTTCCATTTTTTCCAACTTATTCTGAATAACAGTGATTTGATTAGAATGCTTAACATTTACAACACTAATTTCCTTCGCATGACCCTCTTCAATAGTCAACAATTTGTGTTGAATCGACATCTGACCGGTTTCCATTTTTTTTATTGCTTCATCATTATCCGCTTTCATGGCCATGAAGAAATTTTGCATATAGTTCATCTCCTTCTCATGATTTGCTTCTATGATCGTCATTTCCTTGATATGTTTTACTTCTAAGGCCAATAACCTACTCTGCATAGAACCAATTCCGCTATTATTTTTTCTTGATTAAGTTCCATATTCTTAATGATTTGAGCTTGGTTGGACTCCATATTTTTAATTACCTAAGCTTGATTTAGTTGTATATCCTTAACCATCTGAATCAATTCGTTAACAAGATGCTTATCGTTGTCAACACTGATTTGACAACTTGTTTCTACTTCACCACTATTATGGATTTGTGCTGTCGTGGTACAAGTGGATTCATCTTGAGAATTGTCTTGAAATCTCCTGTTAATAGTTGAGTTCTCTACAAGATCAATTTCATTATTTTGCATAATACTGAGAGCATAAGGCGAGCCACCTTGTTTTATATATTTATCTTTAAAAGCATTGATGATGTGTTGTAAACAATAAAAATACTCCTCAGGACAATTTCGAAACCAATCGATAGCATCACTCTTTAAGGAATAGCCAAAGAGACGTATTTTGACATCTTCATGATTATATTGTGAAGGAAGACAATATCTGTTTATTATATAAGTAACCATTATGAGATAATTTCGAGCAGTGGTTGAATCACCACCTGAGAACATAGACATTTTTCGAATGGCCTCTTTTGGCATGTCATGAAAAGGATCACCCATGATGACTTACTTAAATGAAAAAACCAAATGGATGTTAGAGAAAGAGAACCTTGTTCAAGAAAAGTCAAGAGATCCACAAGAAGCGAGCTTCTTAGTAGAAATTCTTGTAAGAAATGAAAGGATTGGAGTGGTCACTTGAACATGAACCTAATTCTAAAACAGAAGAAATAGTCAAGAGAAGCAGATGGATATCAGGGGGGATTCTTGTCTGGGAGTAAATAAATGAATAAGTGGAGTCGCCACCCAAACAAGAAGCCAATCGAAATGTCCAGGTGCTAAAGGTGTAAATGATGAAATGATTAGTGATATGATGATGAAAAGATGAAGGGATGAAATGACGCTAGAAAATGTTATGACGTGTGACGGGTTAATGAATGGCGATGAAAGATTTAAAAGATTAGAAAATGTCATTAAGACCAAGAACATAAAAACTCTATCCCCGACAACGACGCCAAAAAATGTTGTCGCACAGAATGTCTAGGCACCACGACAATGACTCGGATCGGGGGATGTCACCCTGATCCCCAATCTCTCTATCTAAGTTGTCTCCTTGCAGACTAAGGGAGGTAGACCCTAACGAAAATGAAGAAGGAGAACTGGTTGAAAACCAACCAATTCAGGAGACACAGTTAAATGACCAAGTACTTGTTAAGATTAACGAGATTTTATAGATTCAATTAGATTTGAAGTTTAAAACCAGTGCCTTGTGGAGTCTAAAAATCCCGTTATGAAATTAAATTAAAGTAATTGATAGGTAACTGCTGTTATGAAAAAATCAATCCACCACGATAATATTTAATTCCTCAGTGAAGTGCTCAATTGATCAAATGGAAGATAAGATATTTTCAATAATACGATTAAATATTCGATAAAACACCTTCGTAATCATGCATCAACAATGTTCAATAAAGACATGTAATTTATCACCACTTGAAATAATCTCAAAGTTGACTAAATCAATTAATCACCAATTTCAAGCAGTTTAAAACCACATTTAGGTAGTTCAAAGATCATCAACCATAGCTAAGGATGAAAACACTTCAAACCAACAATTTAAATTTTGAAAACAAAAATATTATGAGAAAACCATCGAATTTAAATGCTAGGCCTTTCCAATAATTCCAAATTAAAATGATATTCCTAGCAATCCCAATTCAGAAATTTGAATTTAGTCTATAGTCAAACTTAAGATATTAAAATTTCAATATTTGTTAACTATAGAAAATTTTCGAAAATTAAATCCACAATTAAATGTCTTTGCAAAATAGATCAAAATCCAAATGTCCCAAATTTTTTGATTTTCGAAATATTTATATACAAAAGAGGATTAAAATTTAACTATAGACAAAAGAAAGTTAGAATTAAAATTTTTGAAGTTTTTATTTTTTTATTTTTATTAATAAAAACCTAAAGCTATAAAACTAAAAACCAACGCTAATGTCATAAGTTAAAAGTGTTTTTTTTAATTTTTTTAATAATTTTTTAATTTTTAATTTATTTTAATTTTTGGTCTTTTTAAATTTTATTATCTAAAGTTAATGAAACTAAAAATACAAAAAATATATACAAGTTAAGCTAAAGTAAAAAAAAAAACACAAAAAGGTTAAGAATTTCATTAAATTTTTTAACCTTTTATAATATTTTAATTTTCTCAGAATCTAAATTTAAATGAAACTACAAAACTTAAAAGCTAAAACCTAAAACTATAACAAAAGGAAAGAAATTCGATTTCTTGATTTTGAAGATTTATAATAAAAATAAATAAACTAAAAACTAAAAAGATAAACCTGAAAGTAAATTAAACGTGACCCAAACTAAAGTCAGAAGATAAATAAAAAGAAAATTTCCAAAGTCTAAAGTTAAAATAAAAAGAAGCAAAATCGAAAAATCTGGAGATTGCGTTAATGTTTTGAACGCAGGTGGAACGTAGGGAGTGTGCGAGGTTGGATTTGCTGCGGGAGGAAGACCGGCGATAATGTTGGCGGCTTACAGAGATGCCTACAGACAGCGTGTACGGACATCATGTACGGACAGGGATGAAAGGAGGGATAGTGTGAGGAAAGAGGGGAAAGATGGATGCAGAGAGGATGGTGAAGGAAAGGCTGTGAGGATGAAGGTTGCGTGGATTTGGAAAGGAGGCAACAAGTAGGGCAATGTGGAGAATGGACTGCGTGCAGGGAGAAGGAAGGACATGTGGAGAGGGAGTTGCAGGTTGAGGAAAACTGTACGGTCCGTACGGATAGTGTGAAGGGTTTTCAAGGCAGCGAATGAAGGAGGAGCGTGGGAGTTGTATGTGAGGAATAGCTTTAGATGAATACGCACAGCAGGAATGATGGCAGTGAAACTCAGACAACAGGTAAAAAAAATTAAAATTAAAATTTTTCCCTGCCCAGAATCAGCAAACTCAGATTTAAAATTCGGATTTTAAATAAATAAATACACCTACAGTTCATATTTTGAAGCAAGATCCCTCCTGAATCTGCAAATGAAATTGATCCTGAAATCAGATCTTACCCTCCAGGGCCTAGATCTGGCTCAGATCTAACAATTTTTCTGAAAAATTCCCTGTAAAACTTGCACAAAACCAGAAACAAGAGACCCAAAAACCCAGAAATATCCACAGAAAACCCTTAAACCTCGGTGAGTTAAAAGTAATGATATTTACAAATCTACAATGTTATTTTACAGATCAAAGCCCTCATGGCCAGATTTAAAATCGTTTAGCACAATTAAAATGATAAATTAAGAGAGAGGCACAAGCCCTAAAAAGAACGCTGCAAAAAATGGAATTTAAGATAAGCCTGGGGACTTAGATCCGGAGGGCTCTTCAGATCTTATTTCTTTGGGAGTCAGCTGGTTCAGTTGAGGACTTCCCTAAACGCCCAATCTAAATCCGGAATATTTCTGTACACTTAAAGTTAAACTGTTAAATTAATAGAGAAATAGTGATAAAACATAAAATTTTCAAGAGTTAGAGATAGCTACTAACTCTATCCAATTAATATTCTTACCCTAAATCTAATAATCTAAGCAAGATACCTGTGCAATAGATTACTCTTCAAGAGCCATTAATCAACAACCCATTAAAATAATCACCAGCAGAATGTTAAGAACAAGTTTACCATAAAATGCTGAAGAGGAACACCATCAAAATAAAACCTCAAAGTCTTCGTTTATATTATTCCAGAAAATATTATAGGAAAGCTTCAAGAGCGAGTACATGATCCAGAGATTGGATGACCGAAAGACTGACAAAGACCTTTAATTTATAAGATAAAATCTCCAACGACTAGTTCGGTTGATCCATGTCAAAGTAATCTCGACTGTTGAAAAAGATTTAATCGTCTTTTAATTTGGACCATCGAAATTATAATTTTGAAGAAATTTGAATTTATCATTTAATTTATTTTTAATGAACTCAAAAATAATATTTTTGAGTTAAGTACCTCAAAATTTTGACTTTGACTTAACCACCAAGGCCCAAGGGTCCAAAATTCCTTGAAATTATCGATATTGCCTTGGCTTGGGACTTTTGAAAATTTACTTTTTAAGGACCCACGAATTTTGCCTTTGAAGAATTTTAAAACACCTAGGACTTAAAATTAATTAAATTTATGGTTTAGGATTTTTAATTAATTTGGCCAGAAAATTTAATTAATTGACTGAGAGGGGATTTAATTATTTTTCCAACCCTCTTTACATAAAATAAATACATTTAGACACATAAAGGGGGAATACCCATTCGTATAGACCGTCAAATAGCTAGACTCAAAACATGATTTAGTAGACCTAGCAATCTGTAATAAATTGATATCGCCAATTAGCTAGGATCATTCCCAGATTACTTTACAAAGACTCAACAGAAAACACTAGGACTCACTTAGTATTTTGACGACAAAATCCACCCTAGCTTTGAGGTGAGGCTGGAGGGGAAAACTCTGCCGATCACTTGTGTCGAGAAACGCAAATGAATCAGTGAGACAAAAAACCTCTTAGGATAGAAATCATCACCAAAATACTAGGCTTACCTAGGTTGTTACATACATGGTTGTCTTACTTAGATCATTTACATCATAAACATGCAGAATGGGTTTACATCATTTATAAAACTACCGACTGATGATGAAATCTGAATGGTGTGAACACATCAAACATGATGAATCCCATTTGAAAAAATGGGGATGTACTGCTATGGGGTCATTGACAAAGTGTGGTCGACACCCCCAATATAACAAATTTTCTCTAGCCAATATTTTGCCTGCATATAGTTAAGAGACCAAGCCGACGTTGAGAAGATTGAAATGTTCAAATAGTTCTTGACGAAATATCCCAATGATCCCATGGGCCTTTTAATTGCCATGCAAGGAAGATAGATATCATCTGCCATGCATGACATGTGTGAAAATTCTATTGTAGTATCATGGTTTACTTCTTCTACTTGATTTAAATTATACAAGTTATCTTCAGAAATTAGATTCAGAAAATACCGAAGTAAACACAACTACAGTCTACACATGCAAATCATTTACTGAATACTACGCTCATTCATACAAAGTGACACATGGAATTTTGGACATAAGTCCTCGAAAAAACCCAAAACGGGAAAACCGGTGCAACAAATATGAGGGTTTATTTTATTAAGTAGATTCTGAGTACATTAAATTTGGGTTCCAGATCTGGAAAACCCGACAGAGAATAAAATAAATCTGCAACTAACCTATTGTTCCAAGACCAAATATCTGACTAATCCACACCCTCAAACGGGATTTACAAGACCCGGCCTGGATCTGGCCCTAGAAACCCCAACGTTTCCCCTAAAGCCCCAAGGTCAACCCTGCTAGGCTCTGAGTGCCACCGCGCTGCCCAGAGAGGGATTGTGTAACCCCAGAGAGGGTGACGCAGGGCTTACGCTGGCCCTGGAGACCCTCTGCGTAATTCTAAAACCCTCTGGAGCTTATGCGTTGACTTGCGTAGCACCTGTTGCGTAACTGCTCCTACTGCTCTCTGCTCCTCTGCGTTGTCCTTGTTTGCTACTCCTCTGCCTCTTACTGACTCTTGGCTTCGGGATCAGATCATCCTCTCAACCAATACTACCCCTCGCTGCAGAAAAACTCTTCTGGAAATTCTTAGCAAAACCTGCCCTAGAATTCCAGATCTGTTCTCTCAGCTCTGCCTCTGTGTGTCTCTCCAACTGACCCTCAAGCCTTTCTCTTATATTTTTTCGTTAAACCCTTCAACGATCGAGATTAAAACACTCATCAACGGATGAGATTAAAAGACTGCTTGATCTATGTCTTTTAGAGAATTCACCACTTGTGTTATGTTGACACCTAATCCTATGGATGGGTGTGCATATGTATTTTTGTATATTATTTATTATTAGGAAATAAGGAAGGCCAAGAGTCATTGGGAGATGAATCCCAATAGCCTCACCTCCCATCTATATAAGCATGTACATTCTTCAGCTAATACACATTTCTAGTTTTGAGGAGTTACCTCCTGGTTTGACATGGTATCAGAGCCAGCCCCACAATTGGCATTTCTGCCCTGTGGTGTAACTCCCTATCCTTTGCTCAGTCATATTTTTTAATAGTTTTCTACTGCTCTTAATTGCTAGACTGTTATTCTGCATTTTTTTTTTCCTATTTAGCACTGACATTTGCAGCTCCAGCTCCTGAAGACTGCAGGCTCTGTCATTTTGCAAATTGCAGGCTCTGCCATTCTGCAATTCCAGCAGTCCTGCAACTCTGTCATTCTGCAGATTCAATTTCAAATTTTTTTTGTAACGCCCTTTTGGGCCTCCTCCTCTCCATTCATTCCTGCGATCCTCCATTTGTTCTCCTACCCATCGCCTTCCCTTCCCCTACCTGCATTCCCATTCTCCATTCCCCATTCCTCCATACACCAGCGCTTCCATTCAATACAGTGAGCGCTCCTCCTCCTGCATTTACCAGCGCTGTCATATAACACCCTCCATTCCAGAAGCATACATCACGCTGTCTGCGTTTATACAGTTGTGTCACAACTTATATATATCACGTTACACAGCTCTGCAACACGTCCCACATTCAGTACCGCCCACTGTTTAACATATACGCTGTCATTACATGTTTTATGTTCCATATATACCGCCATTTTAACGCTGTCTGCACTATTTGCCTGCGCTGTCTGCACGTATTTGTATATACAGCGATTTTAAAACGCTCTCTGCGCCATATAACATTCATTCCATGTGTTATACCCTGCGTTCATATATGTGTGTCCATTCATCGTTTGCATAACACGTTTTTATATGTGTCTCTATTGATATAAAACGCTGTTATAAGACCGCCGTCCCATATATTACCACTGTCCATTGTTTATTTAAACGCTGTGTGATTACATTGTAACGCTGTCAAATATTTAAACGCTGCATTTTTAAACGCTGTGGTACCACGCCCTCCGTTGACTGCTCAAACGATATCAAATGCTGTTGGTCGACTATAACCCAATACCACGCTGCCACGGTTTATATTTCAATATTCAATACCACTGTTAATACGCTACCACATATACAATACCGCTCCTCCAACATAATATTTCCATACCGCTGTTTAATATTACCACTGCTCATTACACGCTGTCACTTATATAAACGCTGTGTTTTATTCAAACGCATGGTATTACATTGTGTATTACATTGAATTTAAACGCTGTGTATTACATTGTTACAACAGTCCATTGGAAAGCGTTGTGTTGTGTTATGTTTCCGCCCCTTCCACTTTTCAATAATCCATACCGCCTCCATTTTTAATACCATTTCCCAATCCCCATATCCCTCCATTCCGCCCCTCCTTTCCCTTTCATAATTCCGCCTCCTCCCATTCATACCATTCCACTTTTTCATATACATTTTTTTTTCCCAAAACAAAAAAAAAAATACATTTTTTTTATGCAGAATCAGTTTATAGCAAAGAGTATTTTTTTTTGTCCATTTAGTCTTCAGCAAGAGTTTTTGAGCAGATTTAGTTTCCAGAAAGAGTTTTTTTAAAAACTCAGAATATTTTTCCAGCAAGTTTTTTTGTCCCCTCTAATTGAGCAGATTTCAAGAATTGAAAGTTTGTATAGCAGAAATTTTTCCTCTTCAGATTTTTTTTCCAGCAAAGTTTTGGTTTTTCTCTCCTCCTTCAAAAGAAGATGGCAGTCCCTTCATCTTCTAAAGAGGTTGCCTACTTGGCACAGAGAGAAAAGAGACATGCTTCAGGTTCATCCAAAGGAAGAGCAGACAGAAGACGAAGAAGAAACTTCAGAGAAAAGGGGGGCATACAATCTAAGGCTCAGCAGCAAAAAAATCAAGACAGAGGTAAAACTGATGACAAAGACAAAGGTAAACCAGCTGAATCAGCTCATTCTGTTCTAGCACATTGTAACAATGGAGTAACTGAAAACCTATTTGATGTTTCATTTACTTCATGGAGAGATGATTGGTTGCTAGATTCGGGAGCAACATGTCACATGACATTTAGAAAAGATTTTTTTGAAGATTTCACTGACAAAGTTGATGGAAGCGTGCACCCCCATGGACAATCTAAACTCAAGCCATCGGGGCTTATGCAGTCGAGCTTAAAGCTGCTTGGTCTTCACGATCATATCCTACATGAGGTTCTATACCTCCCGGAGTTGAGAGAAACACTTGCTTGTCCCCAGTCGAAATCACGCGGCAAGGACACTCGGTTCCACTTGTTTGATGGCAAGGCAGAGGTCAGAAAAGCATCAGATCACTCACTTGTCATGGAGGGAATAGAAGAAGGGAGACTCTTGAAGGTGAAAGGTTCATCTGCTCATGCTCAAAACTTTGCATTCAGTTCACATCATGATGAAGGTACATTCCCATCAAGTCTTTTATGGCATGCTAGATTTGGACACTTAAACTATGACAACCTTCGTTTGTTGAAGAAAAATGGTGTTGATGGACTGCCTACAATTCCTAGAAAACCTAAGGAATGTGATGCTTGTATTCTAGGAAAGCATAACAAACAGCCATTTCATGATTCACACTCAAGAGCACATAGGAAACTTGAACTTGTTCATTCAGATTTAAGTGGCCCTATGCCTATTGCTTCTGCAAATGGAAACAAATACATGATGACATTTATTGATGACTACACCGGAATGTGTTGGATTTACTTACTGAAGAATAAGTCTGATGCTTTTCAAACTTTCAAGAATTTTCATGCATGGATTGAAAATGATGCACAAACACATATTGGCTCTCTTCGTACTGATAATGGAAAAGAATACACTTCAAACGAATTTGAAAATTATCTTCATCAACATGGAATCAAACATCAAACCACTGTGCCATATAATCCACAACAGAACGGTGTAGCTGAAAGAATGAACAGAACCATTTTAAATATGGTCCGCTCCATGTTATTTTTCAAGAATGTAAAATTGATGTTTTGGGCTGATGCAGTTCTATGTGCTGTTTACATAAAGAATAGGTGTCCTTCAAGTTCAATTAGAAACAAAACTCCTTTTGAAATGTGGCATGGCCACATTCCTTCGGTAAAGCATTTCGGGGTCTTTGGGTCCACCTGTTATGCCTTGATACCCAAGGGTCAAAGGAACAAACTTGGTGCTAGAAGCAGAAAATGTATCTTCTTGGGGTACTCCAATACCTCCAAAGGATATCGTCTCTATGATGAAGCAAATAAGAAGTTTGTGATAGCAAGAGATGTCATATTTCTTGAATCATCCAAGAGTGACAAGGTTGTTGAGCGGCAACTTGATCACCTGGATAGATTCACACATGCAAAGTCTTTCAAAGAATTTGATAATGTGATTCCACACCTTGAAGGGGGGATTCCGATATTGAATCAAACTGTGGAATCATTTCCTGAACCACACTCTCCCCACATGAAGAAACAACCACGGATGACACATTGGATGATGTGATTGACAGAATTGGGAGATTGAATCTTGAATCAATCCCAACTCAGTCAAGTGACCAGCCAGGGCCATCTCAGAAAGGTCCCCCCAAATGGCTGACAAAGACACTGGAGGATGTTCATCCTGATGAGGTTGGAAAAACGGGAACAAGAAGTTCCACTCAAGAAATCGAAGGTGATGTAGATAATTCTGATTCCCCTGTTGATATGGATATTGCTTATAACTGTGAATTGAGTTTGTCTACAGATCATGAACCAACTTCCTTCAAAGAAGCCGCTTCTCATGATGAATGGAAAGAAGCGATGCGGAAGGAGTATGATGCCTTGATAAAGAATGGCACTTGGAAGCTGGTTGATCCGCCTTTGGGAACGAAACCAATTGGCTGTAAGTGGGTCTACAAGAACAAGTACAAAGCAGACGGTTCACTTGACAAGCACAAGGCCAGGCTTGTGGCAAAAGGATTCGCACAGAAAGAAGGAGTCGATTATGAAGAAACTTTTGCTCCCATAGCAAAATGGACCACCATCCGGACTCTCTTTGCCTTAGCAGCTCAGAGTGGATGGAAAGTCCATCAGATGGATGTAAAAACAACTTTCTTGAATGGAGATCTGAAGGAGAAAGTTTATATGTCCCAGCCAGAAGGATTTGTGATAAAGGGTCAAGAACACAAAGTTTGCAAACTTGTAAAATCATTGTATGGCCTCAAGCAAGCACCACGAGCCTGGTATGAGAAATTGACCGAGCATCTTCTAAAACTTGATTTCAAACACTTTGATCTTGATGATGCAACTTTGTTTGTTAAGAAAGTTGGAAAAATAGTTGTATATCTTGTGGTATATGTAGATGATCTTTTGATAACAGGAAACAATGAGAGCTATATTGCATCCATGAAGAAAGAGTTGAAGAAAGGTTTTGAAATGACTGATTTGGGTCATTTTCATTACTATTTGGGTATTGAAGTAATTCAACATCCTAAATTCATATTTCTTTCTCAAAAGAAGTACATTGGAGATCTCTTGAACAAATTTGGCATGGATGACTGTAATCCCTTAACCACTCCAATGGAGCAAAACTTGAAGCTCACATCTATTGAAGGGAAGGAATTTGAGGATGCAACTAAGTATAGACAGCTTGTAGGAAGTCTTATCTACCTGACCACCACCAGACCTGACATTTCATTTGCTGTTGGAATCCTCTCAAGGTTCATGCAAAAACCTTGTGAAGGACATTGATCTGCTGCAAAAAGAGTGTTAAGGTACTTGAAGGGGACTCAAGACTTTGGACTCAAATATACACAGGTAGGCGACTTCAGCTTGATCGGATACTCTGATTCAGACTTTGATAGAGACAAAGAAACAAGGGTGTCTACTATAGGTTACACCATGAGTCTTGGATCGGGGCTATCGAGTGGAATCCACGCAAACGATCGATTCCGGCGATTCCACGGCCAGGGGCGGTATGTGGCGACGGTGAAGCAACAAAGGAAATTGTGTGGCTCCGGAAAATCCTGGAAGATTTGCAGATGAAACAGATGTATTCCACTCCACTCATGATCGACAACACTTCTGCAATAAAGTTGGCCAAGAACCCAAAGTTCCATGATCGAACAAAGCGCATCAATACAAAGTACCATCTCATTCGACATCATGTTCAGGCCAAAACCATCCATCTACATCATTGTTCCACAAATGAGCAAACTGCTGACATCTTCACCAAAGCACTTGGAAGAGAAAAGTTTGAAAAGTTCAGATCAATGCTTGGACTCACCAACATCCTTTCGGATTAAAGGGGGGAATGTTGACACCTAATCCTATGGATGGGTGTGCATATGTATTTTTGTATATTATTTATTATTAGGAAATAAGGAAGGCCAAGAGTCATTGGGAGATGAATCCCAATAGCCTCACCTCCCATCTATATAAGCATGTACATTCTTCAGCTAATATACATTCTAGTTTTGAGGAGTTACCTCCTGGTTTGACATGTTAATTAATTCACTTTAATTATTTAATTTTCCTAAGTTAAGACATAGGAAATACATTAAAATAATTAATTATTTGAATAACTTGAACACCTATTGAAATTTTTCAAAACACTTTCTGGGTTTTGGAGTTCAAGTGTGTCTTAGCCACTCCACAAAGTTTCCGGGCTAGAGCACACCCGATGCTACACCAACTATACAAAATCTCAACACTCCGTCTTAGCATGGAGTGTGCTCTAGTAATGCATCCACACCATGCACTACAAGATCTTGAAGTTGGATTCTGTGCTGCTGATGCTTGGCCTGCTGCCCTCCATCCACTGCACTGCTGCCCATGCCACTGCCACATTTGCACTGCAGCTCCCCTCAAATTGCTGCATCATGCTACCCATAGCACTGCCATTACTAACTGTTGCACTGCAACTTAGTTCCCAAGAAGTAAGCAACTAAAAGACTTTTGCCCAACTGTTTGATAGATAAGTCAAGCTGCATCTTTCACTGAAGCTCCCTGGTTGCTGATTTACGTTGCCCCCTTGAAGCCACTGTTTTGCTGCAACACTGCACTGCGTGAGCACAACCTCTCTGCGTGCTGAAATCCCATCAATCCATCTGTGTTGTTGCCTCCACGCTATTGTTGCCTCTGCATTATGCTGATCCTTCTTCAACTCTTCAACTCTCCCTTTGCTTCAATGTGACCTTCTGCAACCATCTCCCGACTCATCCCGCTACTGTCTTAAGGCTCTCGTAGCTCGTATGTGATCCAAGAGTAGGGTTGACTCAAGGATCTCGCCATTCTATTTGTAGATACTCTATAGATCCAAGTCACCCACCTCTTCTCTCGAGGCACATGAGCACTCATGGTTGCATCATCATCAGAACCATCATCCTTTGCTGCTGCAGCTTTGGATTCAGAAGATCCTTTGTCCTTCTTCTTAGGACAAGTGTTGGCGAAGTGTCCAAGTTCGCCGCAGTTAAAGCACCAGACCTTGGAAAGGTCCCTCTTCTTCTTTCCTTGCTGTTTTCTTTCCTTTGATGCAAAGGCTACATCATCTTCGTCCTCTTTCTTCACTCTGACTGTTCCACCACTAATATTCTGCTTCTTGGCAATCCTCCTGGTCTTGGTGGAGGATAGCCCCTTAAAATAATTAATTATTTGAATAACTTGAACACCTACTGAAATTTTTCAAAACACTTTTTGGGTTTTGGAGTTCAAGTGTGTCTTAGCCACTCCACAAAGTTTCAGGGCTAGAGTACACCTGATGCTACACCAACTATACAAAATCTCAACACTCCCTCTTAGCATGGAGTGTGTCATTAATGGAGTGTGCACAAACCCCATCATGGCTGAACTTTGCTAATGGGGTTTGTGTACGTGAGACCTTTCCCACTTGGGAGAGGTTCTGGGATGATTGCATACAGACAGAAATCAGAAAGAGTCGGCTTTGGGCAGCCAAACCAGTTGGGCAGGATGAGGATGTAGCACTGTTGGTAGGAGGCAAGAAAGGCAAGGGAAAGAAGCAAGCTTCCACAAGGGTTGGTGGGGGCAAAGGCAAAGGTAAACAGGGGAACATGCAAAAGGACTATTCCAATGTGAAGTGTTGGAATTGTCAAAGGATGGGACACTATGCAGTTGTGTGTCCGGAGAAGAAGAAGAAGGGGAAGAACCAGAGCATGGTAGCATCAACAGAGATAGAGGACTTTACGGATAGCTTTGATCGGGAGTTTGGGTTCATTGCTTGTGAGTCCACTAGTGCATGATCACCTGCCACGGAGATTGAGAGGGAGTGTGCATTTGGTTCCGGAGGACAGGTGGTTCCCTAAGGCTTTGATCTTTGGCCTAGGGAAAAGTGTTCAAAAGAATTTAATTTTTCTCCTAAAGTGACTTTATAAAGTTATAAAGCCAAATCTAATTTAAAAGTGACTTCAAGTGATAAAGTTACTAGAGTCTAATTTTAAAGTGACTTTAATAAAGTCAATGTAAAATTAGAAAGGGAAAAGTGACTTTGGAAATAAATGACTAAGTGGGTCTTTATTAAAGTGGAGTGAATTAAAAAATAGGAAGTGAGATTTAAATGAACATTTAATCTCAGCCTTAGATCTAAAGCTATCTTAGCCATTAGATTTAGGGATTCCCCAAAAGTCACTTAGGGTTAGGCTAAAGGAGGAAAAGGAGGGAAAAGGTCATTCATTCTTTCATGAGCAGATTGAAAGAGGAGGAAGAGAGCTGGAGACATTTTTCTGGTTTGAGCTTGAAAAACTGAAGGAGAGGTAGATTCAGCAGTCCATACAAAGAAAGGGGTTGTACATTTTTCGAGGCAGCAGTCCGTACAACAGCTTGAGGCACGTTTTTTGAGGAGAGGGACAACACAAAAATCGAGTCAAAGGTACAAAAACTAAAGGCACAGATTCCAAGGTGGCTGTGCATGGTTTTCGAGGCAGTTAGCACAGATTTCGAGGTGGCAGCGTGCTGTATTTTTTTCCGTATAGTCCATACAGCTGTACAACTAAGTATTGGGCATGATTTCCAAGACTGTCATTTGCTGTAATAAATTTATGTTTTGAGTTTTTCGCTGTTTTGGCACATTTTCCAAGGTGGAGGCAAGCACGGAAAACAAGATAAGTCTGTACTTTGTTCGCTGGAATTTTTCCTTTACATTTCACTTTTCTGTAATAGCATTTTCCAGAAATAAGAAGAAGCTTTTGAACTGGTTTTCCCCAAGAGTTGTAGGGGGTTTTTCCAGGGTCAAGTTGACCAAAAATCAACGTGTCAAAATTCTGTGTATGGCTGATTTATTTTCTGAGTTTTTATTTCTGCATTTCAGCATTGTGAAATTTTCAGAATTTCTGTTTTCAGAAAATATTTATTTTTCCAGCTTGTTGAATGTGTGGCTATGGGAATGGGCATTTAACTTTATGGGAGAAATAAGGAGAAATTGAAAACCGGGGTTGGTTATCAAATTTCTACATGGTATCAAAGGTATTTTGCTGAAAGGGCAGTTTGGGACAGCAAGAAGAAAAATTACAGCAAGAAGAAAAATTACAGCAAGCTGATTTTTTCACACAGATATTACAACAATTTGATTTTTCACATATAAATCATTACCTTTACTACAACAGTGTTATTTTCAGTTTATTTAGGACAACAAACATGTCTTCGGGCTTGAGAGTAGAGGATAGGTTGGATGGGCATAGTAACTACAGTGTATGGAAGGAAAGAATGCAGAGCATTTTTGAGGAGGCAGAAGTCTGGGATATCATGGTGCATACCGCATAGCACCCTGTTAATGTGCCTACTGAAGCTGTTCAGTTGGCAGCCTTTAATAAGAAAAATAACAAGGGTAAGAAACTGATTCTAGATGGAATCAAAGACCATTGCATTCCTCATATGAGAGGAAAGAGAAATGCTCATGAGATGTGGACAACATTGACCAATCTCTACCATAGTACCAATGAGAAGAGGAAAATGGTCCTAAGGGAGAAGCTGAAGACCATTAAGATGGGTAAGACTAATAGTGCAGCTGGATATCTCACAAATATTACTAATGTGAGAGATGAGTTGGCAGCAGTTGGAGAGGTCATTCCACCCACTGATTTGGTACGGATTGCAGTGAATGGCCTTCCTAGTTCATGGTTGAACTTTGCTGATGGGGTTTGTGCACGTGAGACCCTTCTCTCTTGGGCGAGGTTCTGGGATGATTGCATATAGACATAAATCAGAAAGAACCAGCTTGGGGCAGCCAAACTAGTTGAGCAGGATGCGGATGTAGCACTATTGGTAGGAGGCAAGAAAGGCAAGGGAAAGAAGCAAGCTTCCACAACTAGTGGTGGGGGAAAAGGTAAAGGTAAATAGGGGAACACGCAGAAGGACTATTCCAAGGTGAAGTGTTGGAATTGTCAGAAGATGGGACACTATGTAGTTGTGTGTTCAAAGAATAAGAAGAAGGGGAAGAACCAGAACATGGCAGCATCAACAGAGATAGAGGACTTTATAGATCACTTTGACCGGGAGTTTGGGTTCATTGCTTGTGAGTCCACTAGTGCAGGATCACCCGCCATGGAGGTTAAGAGGGAGTGTGCATTTCCCTCCACTAGCGGAGCATCTTCAGGTACGTGGTATGTTGACAGTGGGGCTTCACGTCATATGACAGGAGTTCGTGAGTACTTCTCAGAGCTTTCAGAGAGTGGCACTGATATAAAGGTAGTACTCGGAGATAATAGTGTTGTTAGAGCAGTCGGTGTGGGGACATTGACATTTGATAGGGAACCCAAACCGCCCTTGAAGGTGTCAGATGTTCTATATGTGCCAGGGATGAGGAAGAACCTCATATCCGTCTCAGCATTGGAGGACAGAGGATATGAGATATTGTTCAGGAGAGGACAGGTGCTGATATATCCTAGGGGCGCTCCAACTGATTCAGCTAGAGTGATAGGTGTACGCCATGCAAAGGTGTACAAGTTTGCATTTCAGCCCCTTTTGGCATTGAGCAGTAGTACCGACAGCAGAGCTAGTAGTTCAGAGCTGTGTGAGATTTGGCACCGCAGGATGGGGCACATGTCATGGAGCCTTGAGGACATTACGGGAGATCACTACAGGTGTGCCAAATTTCAGTACTGATCACATTGATACATGCAAAGGATGTGTGATGGGCAAGTTTGCCAAATCCCCTTTTCCCAACAGTGACAACAGAGCGACTGGGATACTTGATTTGATTCATTCCGATGTGAGCGGTAGGATGTCTCATGTTTCCTTGAGTGGATATGAGTATTATGTTTTATTCATTGATGATCACTCCAGGAGGACCTGGATTTATTTCTTGAAGACCAAGGATGAGGTCTTCAAGCGGTTTCAAGAGTTCAGAGCTCTTGTGGAGACTCAGATAGGTTGGAAGATCAAGTCCCTAAGGTCGGACAATGGAGGTGAGTACACCCTTGGAGAGTTTGTTGACTATTGTGCGGAGGCAGGCATTAGGAGGGAGTTCACAGTTCCTTACAACCCCCAGTAGAATGGGGTTGCGGAGAGGAAGAACAAATCCATCGGAGGGGCTGCCAAAGCCATGCTACATGATCAGGGGTTGCCATTGTTTTTGTGGGCAGAGGCCTGCAACACTGCTGTATATTTGCAGAACAGGAGTCTGCATCGTGCCTTGGGGCATGTGACTCCGGAGGGGGCTTTTTCTGGGAAGAAGCCTGATGTGGGTCATCTTCGTATCTTTGGGTGTATTGCATTCTCCTATGTACCCAAGGAGAAGAGGACCAAACTAGAGCCCACCACAGAGAAGGGTATCTTTGTGGGCTACAGTGAGACCTCGAAAGCCTTTCGGATTTATATTCCCACACAGAAGAGAGTTGTTGTTAGGCGGGATGTGAAGTTCGAGGTGGACAGGGCTTTCAGGAGGTCACGGGAGTTAGAGTATCTGGGTCAGCTAGACCCTTAGGAGCAGCTGAGTCAGTTGCAGGGATCCAGTGGGTAGGGAACAGGAGGATCCAGAGGTACATCGATTACGGTGTCAGGTCCGTCAGTGAGCAGTGGCTCACAGACTCAGAGGGGTCGTGCTTCGGGCAGCATGCAGAGCAGTTCACTAGGGAGTCCACTGATGGACAGTTCACACCGTACTTCAGCATCTACAGGTTCAGGTGCAGGCAGGAGGGCAGCTGACAGACAATCAGGAGTTCAGGCTCCTAATGATGAGGAGGAGTTTCATTCTCCAGTGGGAGAAGTGTGCTCAGGGAAGAGGAAGCCCAAGTGGCTTCAAGATACCTTGAGAGAGGCTACATCTGTTGCTGGGCCGAAGAGGCTGGTCAGAGAGAGTAGACCACCTGAGAGGTTTTGTAGCTATATGGCAATGGTTGCCAACATCATTGACTCTGAGCCTTCTAGCTATGAGGAGGCAGCTAGCCAGTAGGTTTGGAGAGAGGCCATGCAGGAGGAGTATTCTTCTATCATGAAGAATGATGTTTGGGAGGTGGTGCTGAGGCCTGAGGGCAAATCCATGGTTACTTCCAGATGGCTTTACAAGGTAAAGCATGTTGCAGATGGCAACATTGAGAAATTCAAGGCCAGGTTTGTGGCTAGAGGGTTCTCCCAGGTAGAGGGAGTTGATTATAAGGAGACCTTCGCTCCCGTGGCTCGATATACTTCGATCCGCTCCATTATATCGATAGCAGTAGAGATGGGTTGGAAGATGCACCAGATGGATGTCAAGACCACATTTCTCAATGGCTTCATACAGGAGGAGGTGTACATTGAGCAGCCATAGGGCTTTGAGGTGCATGGGAAGGAGTCCCATGTGTGCAGACTGAAGAAGGCCCTTTATGGCCTGAAGCAAGCTCCTAGAGCTTGGTACTCTAGGATAGATACATACTTGTAGGAGATGGGTTTCACAAAGAGTGAGGCAGATCTGAACCTTTACTTTATTGTGATAGGTGAGGAGCCTCTCATTCTGGTGCTGTATGTGGATGACTTGGTCATTACGAGTGCAGAGAGACTCATAGAGCACTGCATGAGAGATCTTGCGTCGGAGTTTGAGATGAAGGGCATTGGCTTGATGCATTAATTTTTGGGTTTGGAGGTGTGGCAGGAGGAGGGGCATTTCTTCCTAGGGCAGGGGAAGTATATTGTGGACATCCTTGGCAGATTCCACGTGGAGGATTGTAGACCCATGTCAACACCAATGATCACCAATTGGAACAAGCTTCACGCTTCAGATTCTGAGTTGGTGGATCCCACATTGTATAGACAGCTGATTGGTTCCTTGATGTATTTGGTCAACACCATACCAGATATATGTTTTACAGTCAACACGATGAGCTAGTTCATGTGTGAGCCCAGAAGGGTGCACTGGGTTGCTGCAAAACACATTTTGCGGTACTTGCAGGGGACAGTGGATTATGGTCTGGATTATAGGTAGGCATATGGAGTGAGATTGGTAGGTTACGTTGATTCTGATTGGGCAGGTTGTGCTTCTGATAGGAAGAGCACTTCAGGGTACTGTTTTGGGTTGGGTTCGGTAGTGGTGTCGTGGTTAAGCCGGAAGCAGCAATCAGTAGCATTGAGTTCAGCAGAAGAAGAGTACATGGTAGCCAGTCTAGCTAGTTGTGAGGCCATCTGGCTTCGCAAGATGTTGTTTGCCTTATTTGGTCAGCTGTTGAGACCTTCCGTGATATACTGTGTTAATCAGAGTTGCATTAAACTCACGGAGAATCCAGTATTTCATGACAGGTCAAAGCATATCGGCATCAGATATCACTTCATCAGAGATTATGTTCAGAAGGGAGCTGTGAAGCTTGAGTATATTCCCACTAATGAGCAGGTTGCAGATATTCTTACCAAAGCCTTACCACGGGGCAAGCATGTCTACTTCAGAGACAAGATGGGTGTGGTGAGGAACACCTTCCTCGGTAAGAGGGAGTGTTGAAATTTGGTACCGGAGGACAGGTGGTTCCCTAAGGCTTTGATCTTTGGCCTAGGGAAAAGTATCCAAAAGAATTTAATTTTTCTCCTAAAGTGACTTTATAAAGTTATAAAGTCAAATCTAATTTAAAAGTGACTTTAAGTGATAAAGTTACTAAGTCTAATTTTAAAGTGACTTTAATAAAGTCAATGTGAAATTAGAAAGTGAAAAGTGATTTTGGAAATAAATGATTAAGTGGGTCTTTATTAAAGTGGGGTGAATTAAAAAATAGAAAGTGACATTCAAATGAGCATTTAATCTGAGCCCTAGATCTAAAGCTATCTCAGCCATTAGATTTAGGGATTCCCCAAAAGTCACTTAGGGTTAGGTTAAAGGAGGAAAAGGAGGGAAAAGGTCATTCATTCTTTCATGAGCAGATTGAGAGAGGAGGAGGAAGAGAGCTGGAGACATTTTTCTAGTTTGAGCTTGAGAAGGTGAAGGAGAGACAGATTTAATAGTCCGTACAGCAGGAAGGGGCTGCACGTTTTTCGAGGCAGCAAGAGGCTGCACGAATTTCGAGGCAGCAAGGCCGTATAGTAGCAAAAATTTCGAGGCAATAGCCCGTACAATAGCTTGAGGCACGTTTTTCGAGGAGAGGGACAGCACAAAAATTGAGGCAAAGGTATAGTAGCTAAAGGCATGGATTCCAAGGTGGTTGTGCTCGATTTTCGAGGCAGCAAGCACGAATTTCGAGGAGGCAGCTTGCTGTATTTTTTTCGTACAGTCCATATGGCCGTATAGCTAAGTACTAGGCACGATTTCCAAGACTATCATTTGCTGTAATAAATTTATGTTTTGAGTTTTTTGTTGTTTTGGCACTTTTTCCAAGGTGGAGGCAAGCACGGAAAACAAGATAAGTTTGTACTTTGTTCGCTGGAATTTTTCCTATACATTTCACTTCTCTGTAAAAACATTTTCCAGAAATAAGAAGAAGCTTTCGAACTGGTTTTCCCCAAGAGTTGTAGGGGGTTTTTCCAGGGTCAAGTTGACCAAAAATCAACGTGTCAAAATTCTGTATGTGGATGATTAATTTTTTGAGTTTTTATTTCTGCATTTCAGCATTGTGAAATTTCCAGAATTTGTGTTTTCAGAAAATATTTATTTTTCCAGCTTGTTGAATGTATGGCTATGGGAATGGGCATTTAACTTTATGGGAGATATAAGGAGAAACTGAAAACTGAGGTTGGTTATCAAATTTCTATAGGAGGTTGAGAGGGAGTGCGCATTTCCCTCCACTAGCAGAGCATCTTCAGGTATCTGGTATGTTGACAGTGGGGCTTCACGTCATATGACAGGAGTCCGTGAGTACTTCTCAGAGCTTTCAGAGAGTGGCATTGATATAGAGGTAGTACTCGGAGATGACAATGTTGTTAGAGTAGTCGGTGTAGGGAAATTGACATTTGATAGGGAATCCAAACCTCCCTTGAAGGTGTCGGATGTTCTGTATGTGCCAGGGATGAGGAAGAACCTCATATCCGTCTCAGCATTGGAGGACAGAGGATATGAGATATTGTTCAGGAGAGGACAGGTGCTTATATATACCAGGGGCGCTCCAGCGGATTCAGCTAGAGTGATTGGTGTATGCCATGCAAAGGTGTACAAGTTTGCATTTCAGCCCCTTTTGGCATTGAGCAGTAGTACCGGCAGCAGAGCTAGCAGTTTAGAGCTGTGTGAGATTTGGCACCGCAGGATGGGGCACATGTATCATGGAGCCTTGAGGACATTACGAGAGATCACTACAGGTGTGCCAGATTTCAGTACTGATCACATTGATACGTGCAGAGGATGTGCTATGGGCAAGTTTGCCAAATCCCCTTTTCCTAGCAGTGGCAGCATATCGACTGGGATACTTGATTTGATTCATTCCGATGTGAGCGGTCGAATGTCTCATGTTTCCTTGAGTGGATATGAGTATTATGTTTTATTCATTGATGACCACTCCAGGAGGACCTGGATTTTTTTTTTGAAGACCAAGAGTGAGGTCTTCAAGCGGTTTCAGGAGTTCAGAGCTCTTGTGGAGACTCAGATAGGTTGGAAGATCAAGTCCCTAAGGTCGGACAATGGAGGGGAGTACACCCTTGGTGAGTTTGTTGATTATTGTGCGGAGGCAGGCATTAGGAGGGAGTTCACAGTTCCTTAAAACTCCTAGCAGAACGGGGTTGCGGAGAGGAAGAACAGATCCATTGTTGGGGCTGCCAAAGCCATGTTACATGATCAGGGGTTACCATTGTTTTTGTGGGCAGAGGCCTAAAACATTGTTGTATATTTGCAGAACAGGAGTCCGCATCGTGCCTTGGGGCATGTGACTCCGGAGGAGGCTTTTTTTGGGAAGAAGCCTGATGTTGGTCACTTCCGTATCTTTGGGTGTATTGCGTACTCCTACGTACGCAAGGAGAAGAGGACCAAGCTAGAGCCCACCGCAGAGAAGGGCATCTTTGTGGGCTACATTGAGACCTTGAAAGCCTTTCGGATTTATATTCCGGCGCAGAGGAGAGTTGTTGTCAGGCGAGATGTGATATTCGAGGAGGACAAGGCTTCCAGGAGGTCACGGGAGTTAGAGTATATCGATCGGCCAGACCCTGAGGAGCAGCTGAGTTAGGCATAAGGATCCAGTGGGCAGGGATCAAAAGGATCCGGAGGTACATCGATTACGGTGTCAGGTCCATCAGTGAGCAGTGGCTTATAGAGTCATAGAGTCAGAGGGGTGGTGTTTCGGGCAACATGCTGAGCAGTCCACAGAGCAATTCATTAGGGAGTCCACTGATGGGCAGTTCACACGGTACTTCAGCATCTACAGGTTCAGGTTCAGGCAGGAGGACAACAGACAGACAGTCAGGAGTTCAGGCTCCTGATGATGAGGAGGAGGAGTTTCATTCTCTAGTGGGAGAAGTGTGCTCAGGGAAGAGGAAGCCCAAGTGGCTTCAAGATACCTTGAGAGAGGCCACATCTGTTGCTGGGCGAAAAAGGTTGGTCAGAGAGAGCAGACTACCTGATAGGTTTTGTAGCTATATGGCAATGGTTGCCAACATCATTGACTCTGAGCCTTCTAGCTATGAGGAGGCAACTAGCCAGCAGGTCTGGAGAGAGGCCATGCAAGAGGAGTATTCTTCTATCATGAAGAATGATGTTTGGGAGGTGGTGCCGAGGCTTGAGGGCAAATCCGTGGTTACTTCCAGATGGCTTTACACGGTAAAGCATGCTGCAGATGGCAGCAATGAGAAATTCAAGGCAAGGTTTGTGGCTAGAGGGTTCTCCCAGGTAGAGGGAGTTGATTATGAGGAGACTTTCACTCCCGTGGCTTGATATACTTCGATTCGCTCCATTATATTGATAGCAGCAGAGATGGGTTGGAAGATCCACCAGATGGATGTGAAGACCGCATTTCTCTGCTTCATACAGGAGGAGGTGTACATTGAGTAGCCACATGGCTTTGAGGTGCATGGGAAGGAGTCCCATGTGTGCAGACTGAAGAAGGCCCTTTATGGCCTGAAGCAAGCTCCCAGAGGTTGGTACTCCAGGATAGATACATACTTGCAGGAGATGGGTTTCACAAAGAGTGAGGCAGATCCGAACCTTTATTTTATTGTGATAGGTGAGGAGCCTCTCATTCTGGTGCTGTATATGGATGATTTGGTCATTACGGGTGCAGAGAGACTCATAGAGCACTGCAAGAGAGATCTTGTGTCGAAGTTTGAGATGAAGGACATTGGCTTGATGCATTACTTTTTGGGTTTGGAGGTGTGGCAGGAGGAGGGGCATTTCTTCCTAGGACAGGGGAAGTATATTGTGGACATCCTTGGCAGATTCCACATGGAGGATTGTAGACCCATGTCGACACCGATGATCACCAACTAGAAGAAGCTTCATGCTTCAGATTTCGAGTTGGTAGATCCCACATTGTATAGACAGCTAATTGGTTCCTTGATGTATTTGGTCAACACCATACCAGATATATGTTTTACAGTCAACACGATGCGCTAGTTCATGTGTGAGCCCAGGAGGGTGCATTGGGTTGCTGCAAAACACATTTTGCGGTACTTGCAGGGGACAGTGGATTATGGTCTGGATTATAAGCAGGGAGATGGAGTGAGATTGGCAGGTTACACTGATTCTGATTGGGCAAGTTGTGTTTCTTATAGGAAGAGCACTTTAGGATGTTGTTTTGGGTTGGATTCGGCAGTGGTGTCGTGGTTCAGCTGAAAGCAGCAGTCAGTGGCATTGAGTTCAGCGGAAGCAGAGTATATGGCAGCCAGTCTAGCTAGTTGTGAGGCCATCTGGCTTCACAAGATGTTGTTTGGCTTATTTGGTCAGCCGTTGAGACCTTCAGTGATATACTGTGACAATCAGAGTTGCATTAAACTCACGGAGAATCTGGTATTTCATGATAGGTCAAAACATATCGGCATCAGATATCATTTCATCAGAGACTATGTTCAAAAGGGAGCTATGAAGCTTGAGTATATTCCCACTGATGAGCAGGTTGCAGATATTCTTACCAAAACCTTACCACGGTGCAAGCATGTCTACTTCAGAGACAAGATGGGTGTGGTGAGGAACACCTTCCTCGGTAAGACAAAGTGTTGAAATTTGGTTACCGGAGGACAGGTGGTTTCCTAAGGCTTTGATCTTTGGCCTAGGGAAAAGTGACCAAAAGAATTTAATTTTTCTCCTAAAGTGACTTTATAAAGTTATAAAGTCAAATCTAATTTAAAAGTGACTTTAAGTGATAAAGTTACTAAGTCTAATTTTAAAGTGACTTTAATAAAGTCAATATGAAATTAGAAAGGGAAAAGTGACTTTGGAAATAAATGACTAAGTGGGTCTTTATTAAAGTGGGGTGAATTAAAAAATAGAAGGTGAGATTTAAATGAGCATTTAATCTTAGCCCTAGATCTAAAGCTATCTCAGCCATTGGATTTAGGGATTCCCCAAAAGTCACTTACGGTTAGGTTAAAGGAGGAAAATGAGGGAAAAGGTCATTCATTCTTTCATGAGCAGATTGAGAGGAGGAGAGGAAGAAAGCAAAGGATATTTCTGAGCAGTGAGTGGAAGAGGACAACGGTAAGGAGATTCAGCAAATATGTACAACAAAAACAGAGCGCGGTTTTCAAGGCAAGAGGGCACGAAAATCAAGAAGAGGAGAACAACATTTATTACTGCTATTTTGGCACGATTCCCAAGGAGGCCGTACAGCAGTTCGAGGGACTATTTTTCTGATTTCCGTACAGCAGAAAATCAACACAGAAATCGAGGCCGTATAGCAGTTTCAAGGCAGCCGTACAGCACGAAAATCGAGACAGTCGTACAACAGTGCCGTACAACACTGTTTCCGAGGAGGCCGTATAGTCGTACAACACGTTTTTTCTATGCTGTCCGTACAACATTTAATGTTGCACAATTTTCTGTAATTTCTGTTTTGTGTGGGCACGAAAATCGAGGTGGAGTTTTGCATGGTTTTCGAGATAAGTACATTTGAGAGGTTGTTGTAATTTTTTACTGTGTATTTCTGTTTCACTGTAAAAGATATTTATCATAAATAAAAGAGAGATTTCGAACTGGTTTTCTCCAAGAGTTGTAGGGGGTTTTTCCGGGGTCAAGTTGACCAAAAATCAGCGTGTCTATTTTCTGTGTGTGGCTGATTTATTTTTTTGAGTTTTATTTCTGCATTTCAGCACTGTGAAATTTCCAGAATTTGTGTTTTTAGAAAATATTTATTTTTCCAGCTTGTTGAATGTATGGCTATGGGAATGGGCATTTAACTTTATGGGAGAAATAAGGAGAAACTTAAAACCGGGTTGGGTTATCAAATTTCTACATACACCAAAATCAGTAGTACTTGTAGCTTACGAACCACAAGAGGCGTTTGGATCCCTTCTGGCTTACACCCAGCATACCTTACAGACGATCTGGTTGATTCAGTTGTTTAACCAGTCCCAGGCAGTCTAGCTTAAGACTTTGGCACTCTAGCTTTGCCACTATCGCTCCATTATCCCTCGCACCAATTGACTGCCGTCATTCTACTACTGTCATTAAGGGTTCCTGTAGCCGTATGTGATCCAAGAGTTTGGGCACCTCAAGGATCCTACGCCTCTCTTTAGCTGAGCTACAGCTCCATATCACCCCACTTCTTAGGTGCATGAGCACTCATGGCACATCCATCATCATCATCCTAATCAGCCTGAGCTGGAGCAGCGTTCGATTCAGATTCCTACTTGCCCTTCTTCTTAGAGGGCACTGCGTGGAGAAATGTCCCAGTTCCTCACATATGAAGCATCTAACCTTCGAGAGGTCCTTCTTCTTCCTCCTCTGCTGCCCTTACTGTCCCTTAGATGCGAGAGCCACATCGTCCTCTTCCTCCTTCTTGAATTTGATCCCTTTGTTGCTGCTTCCCGCCTTGGTCGACTGTTTGATCTCTTCTTGTCGAAGAGTTGCCCACATCTCTTCCTAGCGTGGAAGAGCAACCCTGCCCCAAATACCTTGGACAAAAATCTCCCAGTCTTTAGTGACTGCATTCAGGGCAGTTTTGACCATAAGTCCACCATCTAGTGTAGCCCTTATGGAAGCTAGCTAATCTCGGATCCCTTGCAATCTGATGAGGAAGGAATCGATCTCTTCTCCCTTCTGCATCTGAAACAATTGCAGCTGGTTCGCAAGCAACATCTTCCACTAGACGAAAGATCCCTGGTACATAGTGGTCAAGGCCTTCTACATTTCCCTTGCTGTGTTCTTCTCAGCAATATGTGGGATCACATTATCCTTGATTCTGTCCATGATCATGCGTTTTGCTTTTGCTTGAGCCTCCTCATACTTCTTGAGAGGATCAAAATCATCCAGAACACAATCGTGTTCAAGGAATGATCCTTGATGCGATGTTCATCCAAAACTGCCAGGATCTTGGCCTTCTAGATGGCAAAGTTGGATGCTTCATCCAACTTGTCTTGATCCCTCAGTCCATTTACGACCATCTTTGCTCAACTAAGTGTCGAATAGGTTCCTTTCTCCCTCTTCCGCTGTCATCCCAGCAAAACTCAGATCTGGATTTATTTGGCACTAGAAACCCTCTAAGGAACAAGCTCCCTTTGAATTTCGATTTCCTTCACGAAAATCCTTCTGCCAACATATGTCGAAACACTCCTTTTTGATCTTGCTTTGTTGCTGCTTAGCACTAGATATAGACTTCTCGACAAGAAATGTTCTGAGGAAATGCTTCCCTCTACTTTACTTTTGCCCCCACTAAACACTGTTTTGAACCAACGGAATCAACACCCCACTAGCAATTCTAGAAAGAAGTTGTACTGCACCTCCAACCACGACAATTTGGAAAATTGAGACCTAACACCATCTGTGTTGATCCAGCGAGCACCGCGCTGCCTTTTGCAGCTACAACGTGACTCTAGTGTTGAGATTTCGGGGTAGCATCGAGTGTGCTCTAGCCCTGAAATATTGTGGAGGGGCTAAGACACACGAGATCTCCAAAACCCAGAAAGCGTTTGGAGAAATTTCATTTGGTGTTGAAGTTATTCTAATAATTTTTTTTTTTAATAAGGACCCTAAGTATAAGTTAGGAAATTAGAAAAATTAAAGTGAATTAATTAAACACATGTGATAAAATGTTCTAAGTGACGTGGATAAAGCATTCTTTTAATATGAGCCGTCGATTAGAGATTAGATCACGACCATTGGTTTTCCAATGAGAAAAGTATAAAGGAAAGGCTTGGGGTAAGTTGGAGAATACACACACATAGGTTGAGCACTGAAGCTAAGTCGAATTTCTGGGGCAGCGTTCGCTGAGAAATTCGAAGCGAGTTTACAGTGCAGTGAGGGGCAAAGATCGGCAAGGGATGATCTGATCCAAGGCCGAGAATACAGCAGTAGAGGGGCAGTGAGTACCAGTCAGCGCAAAGCCAGCTAGGAGGGTGCAGTTCAACCAACACCACACAGAGTACTGGGCAGAGGCTGCGTAAGCCTAGCCAGGGTGACACAAGCCTAGTCAGGGCAACACAAAGGCAATGCAACACCAGTCAGGGTGACGCAGTGGGGAGGCTGGCCAATAAGGGTTGACGCGGAGGCTATAGATGTAGCGCTGAGGGTTCCCGTGGGCCAGAAAAGGCTTGTGATCTGTAATCCCGTTTGAGGGTGTGATACAACCATATATTTTGTCTTCGAGTGAAAAGTACTAACTGCCGTGTGATTTCTCTATAGGGCCAACCATTTCTGGTGCCTAGAATGTTGTATTTAGATTCTGCATAATAATAAAAACCCTCGAGAGCTGCTGCACCGGTTTTCCTGCATTGGGTTTTTCCGAGGACATTTGTTGGAAAAATAGTGTGTAATATTGTCACATGTGTGGATTGTTTAGTAAATGATCTGTAGATGTGTAGGTTGCAATTAGTGTCTATTTTAATGTTTTTCTGAATACTTCAGTGAAATAACTTGTTAAATTAATTAACGAAGTAGGTGATGTAGATCTAGATACTGCATTAGGGTTTTTGTTTTGAAACTTTCACATGGTATCAGAGCATTACAGATCAAGCTGATCCACCAACAGAGCAGCTGAAGAAATAGCTGCAGAGAAGGCAGCTGAAGCAGCAAAGTTCTATAGGAGGGTAGCGCAGCACCAGGAGGGATGCAGCCCAGCCAGGATGACGCAGAGGCCACGTAGAGGCTGATGCGGAGCCATCTGAGTGATGCAGAGGTAGTGCAGAGTCTTCCAGAGTGACATAGGACCAGCCTGCGTTGCGCTGAGCCAGTCTGCTCGCGTAGATGTTATATGGTTCAATCTATGTTTTTATGTTTTTTTATGTCTAATTAATCATTCTAGATGCTTTTGTTGACATATATGCATCAAAATATAAAAAAATATAAAAAATATATATATTTTAAAAAAAACGCTCCCCGAAACGCTCCGGACCGGGAGCTTTTGAAAATGACGCTCCCACTCCCGCTCCTGCTCCTACTCCCACTCCCCGCTTTCGCTCCCACTCCCAAGTAACCATGGTTGTATGATATATGAAAACACTCATATTTGTATGTAAATCAAGATAGAAATGACATCCATAGTAGATTAATGATTTAATTATTCGAGCATCAACCATCTAGAATCTAGTTTTTTTTTTTACTAGAGGAATTAACAACTGGGCTTCTCTTGTAATCGCATGACACGACGTCGATTACGACCTACCACTATAACCTCTTAGTGAACCACTCCGCCCCCATTATGCGGCCACAGGTATACTCAGGGGCTTTGAACCCGGAATCTCATGGTACATAACACTATTTTCACGCCTATCACCCATTGAGCTGCCCCCAGGGCCTTTAGAATCTAGATTCTATGAATTACAAACAAACTTACAAATTTTTAAGTCATATAATAGAAATTAGGCCATTAACTTTTGGAATGATATGGGTTATCTAGCAATTGTCAACAATAATATGACCAAATAGTTATATTTACGAAATAGGCCATCTACACATCGAAATATGAAGACCAAAATGTCCAAACCAATAAACTGAGCTAGTTGCTAGACACCTCTCTATAGAAGAAGTGTTTGCCAATTGTGAAAGCATCCATGTTTCCAAATGTTGCAAATGTAGGGTAGCATCGGCATGCATGTTCCACCACTCCTTGACAAACAATGTTCAACCATCACTGATATCGGGATCCTCATCATTAGTATCATCCTTCATTTTTTTCCTCTTATATAGCTTTTGTCTCTACCTCGATTCTCCAGTGACATTATTTGACACCGTCCAATTTTGATCAAACTTTCTAATCCAAGCCTTAAAATATGGTAGAAAAAGCTTAACATGCCTGATCAATGATTTTGGTTTGAGTGAAGGGTACATTTTTGTGATGGCCATGACAAAGGAGTTCAACAATGAACACCACCAACATTGGGGTACATATAGGGCTTGGTGCTGTTGGTTATATGCCAATCACATACACTTATACATGATAGAATCCAATGCCGCAATCCATTGTTTGTGTAATCCTGAAAAGTTAAAATTGTCAAGTCTGCTGAATTTTGAATGGGATTTGAAATTCTATTTTCTCCACATGAAATCTGATGAGGTTGAAGCGCGGTTCTGCTTTTTGGGAGCACACTTCAAGGGGCCCTCCTATAGTGCTTCTGCTCGGAGTGCAGCTCTATGGTCACCTGGGGGATGTTCAACCTTGAAGAAATGACATGGCATTCATCCAAAGAAAACTTGATGGTGTGGATATAGCTTAAAGACATCTGTAGCTCTGAAATAAATTAGAAAAAATTATTGATTTTTCAAAGATCTGTATAGTTGTCCAATGAATATATTTATATGGTTGATGAAAGGGTGAATTCTTTTAATTTTTAAGATAGTTGAGAAGGTAAATTTCTCTGAGTTACTTATATAGATTGGAAAATACTTATGAAAATCCATAGTTAATAAATTAATTTTCAATTTTAATTGATTTTTATATTACCAGAATTTCACCAAAAAACAAATATTTGCTCACTACAATATTCTGCTTTTGCTTCTGTTTTGTTTGTGTTGTTATTTTTTGGAACATGTTGTGTTGTTTGTCCTTTCGGAGATATTATTGGAGTTAAAGACAAGCGGGGAATTTTCTTTTCTTTCTATTTTTTCAAATCTGTGATTTTTAATAATGACAACTAGACAGTGATACTGATTCTGTCTTTTCTTTTTTCAGTGCTGTTGTCTTTTAATGATACCAAACCTTTAGTGTATGCATACTATGTGGCTCGTACCATTTCAAATATGCTAAGTCAAGGGAGCATTTTCAGCATTTCTATGGCTTATGCGGTAAGCTTAGATGCTGTTGTTTTTCATATGCTAATTGGAATTCCAGTGTAGTGGATGAAAGTTGGTGAGATGACAAAGCCGGGAGAATTCTGATTATTTCCAAGAGAAGATATTGGACTAACAAATTTCTAGGGACTCTGTGTAGATTTTTAGAATTGAATGTACATCAAGATTATATGCTTGTCATAAAGGGTGACCTGATATGAATTTGAAGAATATTTATTAGTATATTAACCGCAAAACATTGTTAAGGTGACCACTAATGGATGTAAATATTAAAATTTAAATCTTCTTGACATGTTATCATTAGGCTAACATATATATGGCTAATGTAAAATATCATCAATGTGACTTGAGAATTTTATGAATAAAGTTAATGTAATAACATTTTTTTATTGTTTGAAGCAAGATGCATGCTATCACCTAAACTCATACTCCTTAGTGCAAAGCCTTCACTAAGTCCTAAGCTCAAGTGTAACTTGGAAGAGTTGTCACTGTCACCTCAATAGATACTTCCCTCACTTTAGGTTGGGTAATCCAACACAATGAGGCCTTCCCTAATAACATCTAGGCTTCCAAAGGAAAGAAATCTGAGTTGGCCTAGGAGACTGTAACCCACCAAAAGTGGGTGACCCCTAGGAGAAAACTTTGTTGAATGGTGTTGTCCTTGATGCCAACATCCATCTTTTAATGCTCTTAATATTTTTCTAGTTTGCATCGATTGGAAGCCCTAGAGGACAAGAAGCCCTGGAAAGCCCTAGAAGCCCCTCTTTTGTTGACCAATATGACATGGCAAATCACGATATTTTGAGTCAAGGTCACCTTCGTTGGATGCTCTTTGTCATGCCGATTCTAAAAATAGGTTGCACGCCCCGTGGATCCTCATGGTTAAGGAGATATGACATTTCAAAGATTGGAGCCCCATTTTCGTCATAGAACCCCAAAAAGAAACCCTACAAACATTTTTGTTTATTCAAGAAAATCAATTTAAAATAGACGCATCCTAGTCAAAGTCAAAAAAAAGGAAAAGGGATTTTCAAGGAGAATTATAAAAATTAAATTGAAGGTAGTCTCCTTAAACAAATTTGTTTTTGGCTCCAAAGTTGAAATTTAAAATTCAAAGTTAATACAACCTTTCCTCCAAGTGAGCTCCAAAATTTGAAATTGATTTCACCCCTCAAATTCATGTCGGCCTACCCCTCCTAAGGCACTTCGGCCTTTATATATAGAAGACACCTTTGACATGATCTAATGCACAAATGTGATATACTTTTTTCTGAGTCATTTGGGAGATAATGTGTGGCCCTTGTGGAAGAAACGTTTAATATTGAGAGGGGACCAAAATCACTGTGATTGGGGTATTTCTTCTTGATTTGGTTCTGGGCTATTCGCTAAGAATTTTTGGCTTAATGTTTATGCTTGTTGGGTTATGATTCAACCCCTTTCTGGAGCAGAGAGTCAACACTTATTTCGTCCCTCTCTGAGGTTTTTGTCTCATTTGAAGGACTGGTTGCTGCCCAAAGTGTACACTAAGGACCACAATTCTCAGGACAAAGGCTGCCACTTTAAACTTTGTACACTCTATTCTAGCTATCTCCTAGGCAAGCTAAGGGGGTAGTCCCTAAAAGGTGAAAGATGGATGATGAAAGAAAACTTGTTGGGAACCAACAAGCTGTAGGAGATGCAATGAGAGTTATCTTATTAACTTGACTTAAATTAAATGCAAGTGAGATTAATTGAGCAATGTATAAGATATTCAATTAGATTTAGACAGACCAGATTTAAAGTTATGAGACCAGTGCCTTTAACTATAATGCTTAGAAGAAAAAGACTTGCAAGATAAATGGTTTACCAAGTCACAGGATAACAAATGCCGCTTTAATGAATGATCAAATAGCCTATATGAAATGCAAATCTTACAACTGGTTGAAGTGCAGAAGTCTTGGTTAATTTTATTAAAATGCCTATTCTAAATTTGGATTTCCCTTAATTGTTTTGAAGCTAGACTCCAAGATAAGTTATGGGAAGGAGGCCAACAGGAAGCAAGCCAGGGCCTGATTAATGATACCTCTTGTTGTGCTCCTATCACCCGGTGTCTCTGACGCTATAGAGACTATGGCTCTGACGACTGCAGGGTCACCGTCTTAACTACTGAAGAGTTGCCGAGGCCCCTCAAGCTAAACGAGAAAGTTTGTCCTAGAAATCTATCAACCAATCTTATGCTTGGAGGTAAATTTTTAATATGCACGACTAAGCTTAAAAAGCAAATGCAAGGAGAGATTTGAAGATGAAGTGAAAATGTTAGAGGCCAAATGCACTTAGATCACAATTTATTATGAGTTATATGTTAAGTAATTAAGCGAAGATTCATTGAAAAATCCCAATTATGAAGATACTCAAAATACTCAATTTAAGAACCGGAAGATATACAATTTACCACAAGTTCACAATAGAGTACTCAATGTAAAACATTGATCACAATTACTTGAAAAATTCCCAAAATTAATTATTCAAAAAATATCCAATAAATACAATTTACCACAAGTTCACAATAGAGTACTCGATGTAAAACGTTGATCACAATTACTTGAAAAATTCCCAAAACTAATTATTCAAAAAATATCCAATAAATACAATTGACCACAAGTTCACAATAGAGAAGGTCGCGGGAGAAGGGATGGAAGCGCAGGCAGAGGAAGGAGTGGGATGGGGTTAGGGCCCCGGGGATGAGGAGGTAGGGAATGCGAGGCAGAGGAAAGAGTGGGACAAGGGAGCGATAAGGGGAAAGGGAATCAGAGCATGGAGGAAGGAGCGAGAGAGCTGAAGGAAGGAAGGATGGCTCGGGTAGCAAAGGGAGACGGGGCCACAGGAGTGAGGGTGAAGCAGAGGGCTGCGGGGAAGAGGCAGCCATGGGAAGGAGAGGAGATAGGGTCGCGCAGGAAGGAAGGAGAGGCAGTGAGGGTTTCGACCCATATTTATTTATTTATTAATTTTTAAAAAGAAAATTTAAAACCCTTTTAAAAAACAAAATAATTTTTTCTCCAATCTCTTCGACAAATTTAGAATTTTTTTTTTGATGAAAACCCCAAATCTGAAGTTTTTACTGAATGATTCGAACTGAGTTTTCCCTGCAAACAAAAATTCGAGATGAGATCTTGCACTCGAAGGCCTAGATCTGTCTCTATCTTTAAAAAATCTCTCTGAAAATCCTTGGATCTACACCTGCATAAATGGCAAACAAAGACTCAATACATATATACAAAAATCCGAAATTTAAACCCAAATCCCAAGTTAAAAAATTAAAATTCTTCAGATCTATACAATTAAATTATAGATCTACCAGATATGAGGAGTATGAGTCCAAGTCCACTCCTAGATCTATCTAATTAGCTCAAATTTATAAAAGATAATTAACTTTAAAATGTGAGGTACTAGCCCCAAAGACCCTGCAAAAAGGAAGATCTGAAGATAAATCTAGGAGTTTAAATTCAGGAAGGCTCTTTAGATCTTATGCCTTGGGAGTCAGTTGGTCCAGCCGAGGACTTCCCTAAATGCCCAATTTTTAAATCTGAATGATTTGTGCACACTTCAGATTAAATTGTCAGATTAATAGAGACATAAAATTGTTGAGATTTTGGGTAGTATCAGATGTGCTCTAGCTCCAAAACTTTGTGGAGGGGCTAGAACACATGAGATCTCCAAGACCTAGAAATCGTTTGGAGAAATTCCACCTGGAACCTAAGTTATTCCAATAATTAATTATTTTAATGGAGACCCTAAGTCTAACTTAGGGAAATTAAATAATCGAAGTGAATTAATTTAGACATGTGGGTGAAAATGTTCTAAGTGACGTGGATCAAGTCTTTTCTAATCTTAGCTGTCGATTAGAGACTAGCTCACGGTTGCTGATTGTTCAACGAGAAAAGTATTAAAGGAAGGCTTGGGGTTAGTTGGAGAACACACGCATAGTGGCAGCACTTGAGCTAAGTCAAAATTTTGGGGCGCGTTTTGCTAAGAATTTTCGAGTGAGCTTGCAGTGTAGTAAGGGGCAGATTGGTAGTGGGATTTCAGATTCGAGGGCGAGGATACATTGGAAGAGAGGCAGATCCGTACCAGAGCAGCGCAGAGACCCAACAAGGGTAACACAGGTCCAACCAGAGCAACAGAGGCAGCATAGGCTCAACCAGGGTGACGCAGGCCCAGCTAGAGCTATGCAGAGTCTCACGTAGGACCGTAGGGCTGGCAAAGGCAACGTTGGGGTTCCAGTGGGCCAGAAAGGGCTCGTTTTCAGTAGATCCAGAAGGTCGAAGCAGCCATACTGAAGGGTGATGCAGTGATTGCGTAAACATTTGTGGGGTTCTTCATTCTCAGTTGAATCAGCCATATTTTCTGTCTCCGAGAGATAGAGGTACATCTGTCGTGATTTTCTCTGTTTGGGAAAACCATGTCTGGTGCCCTTAAATGTATTCAAAATTCTGCGTAATAATAACACCCTCTAAGAGCTGTTGCACCGGTTTCCCCGCATTGGGTTTTTCCGAGGACATTTGTCCAAAAAATATTGTGTCCTTTGTCATGTGGGCTTTATTCTTCAGTGCTTGATCTATATGTATGTGTAGGCTGCAGTAGTGTTTGCTTTGATGCTTTACTGAATATTTTAGAAAAACAACTCGTTAATTAAATCAAACAAGTAGGAGAAGTAAATCAGAATACTGTAGTAGGGTTTTTGTAATTTGGATTCACAAATTTTCACATGGTATCAGAGCTATTGCAGATCAGGGGGAGCTGAAGCCATCAACGAAGTGACAAATATTTTTGCTACAGGAAAGTGGCTGAGACAACCTAGATCCAGAAAAAAGGTAGCGCAGCACCCAAGGGACATCGCAGATCAAACAGGGGTGACACAGAGCCTGTCTACTTGACGCAGGCCCAAAAGGGTGACGCAGAGCTTATATAGCTGACGCAGGCCCAAGAGGGTGACGCAGTCCGAGAGGGGGTGACGTTGTGCCAGTTGCCATGGCTGGAGGTGCAGTTTTTTGATCTTCGAAGTTGCTGGTGGGGCATTGTTTCTGCCGATACAGAACAATGTCTAGCAGGTTGAGAAAGTAAGGGGAAACAATTCCTCAACAGACTTTCTAGCCAAGAAATCTTAGATCTGATCAGCGGATTGATTGGAGAGGGCTAATTCAACAGATTGGTGGATGATTTCCGAGAAGGAAATCACGGGTCAGAGGGAGCATATTCTTGAGAGGGTTTTCAATCGCCAAGAAACCCAGATCCGGTCTCTTGCTAAAAGCAACAACAGAAGAAGGTAGAAAAACATTCGTTTCAAGATTCGTTGAGCAGAGATGGCCTCTCATGGATTGAGGGATCAAGATAATGTCGAGATTTCGAGGTAGCATTAGGTGTGGTCTAGCTCCAAAACTTTGTGGAGGGGCTGGAACACATGAGATCTCCAAGACCCAAAAAGCGTTTGGAGAAATTCCATCTGGTGTAAAAGTTATGCAAATAATTATATTTTTTAATGGGGACCCTAAGTCTAACTTAGGGAAATTAAAAAATTAAAGTGGTTGATTTACATATGTGATGAGAATGTTCTAAGTAACGTGGATCAAACATTCTTTTAATCTTAGCCGTTGATTAGAGATTAGATCACGACCGTTGATGTGTCAACGAGAAAAGTATAAAGGAAAGGCTTGGGGTCAGTTGGAGAATACACACATAGCGAATGCACTGAAGCTAAGTCGAAATTATGGGGCGGGGTTTGTTGAGGATTTCGAAGTGAGGTTGCAGTGCAGTGAGGGGCAGAGATTGGAAAGCGATGATATGATCTAAGGCCGAGAATAAAGCAGCAGAGAGGTAGCGCAGAGGCCAGCAGGAGGGACACAACCCAGCCAAGCTAACGCAGAGGCAGCACAGAGGCCTTCAGAGTGACGCAAGGGTAGCTTGTGCTGCGCAGAGGCTGCGTTGGGCTAGAGGGGCTGATGCAGAGGCTGGTGGAACTGCGATGAGGGTTCCAATGGGCTAGAAAGGGCTCATTATCTGTAATTCCCAATTGAGGGTGTGATTTAGCCATATTTTCTGTCTTTGAGTGATAAGGTACAACTGTCGTGTATTTTCTCTGTGGGGAAAACCATTTCTGGTGCCCAGAATGTTGTATTCAGATTCTTCATAATAATAAAACCCTCTAGAGCTGCTACACAGATTTTCTCGCATTGGGTTTTTCCATGGACATTTGTTCGAAAAATTTGTGTCATTTGTCATATATGCGTGATGTTTAGTAAATGATTTGTATTTGTGTTTACTTTGAAGTTTTTCTGAATATTTAGTTAAATAACTTGTGTAATATATCAAGTAGGAGAAGTAAATCAATAGTTAGCAGTACGGTTTCTGTAATAAGGATTCATAAATTTTCACATGGTATTAGAGCATTGGAGATCAAGTTGAACCATCAGCAAAGCAATTGAAGATATTTGTTGCAGGAAGGGCAGTTGAAGCAACACTGATCCGGAAGAGGGCAACGTAGCACCAGAGGGAAAGCAGACCCTGCAAGGGTTATGCAAAGTTAGTCTGCTCACGCAGCGGCTAACGTAGCTCCAGAGAGGTGACGCAGAGACTGGCGCAGCACTAGGAGAGGGACACTAAGCCAATCTGCGCACATAGAGGCTGACGCATCACCAGGAGGGTGACGGAGTCCGAGTTGGTGAGTTGTTGTGTAGTTTGCCAAGGCTGGAAGTGCAGGTTTTGATCTTTAAAAGTTTCTGGTGTGGTACAAGTTCTGTCAGTGCAGAATAGTGCCTAGAAAAGACGACAACAGCGAGAGGATAACAGTCGCTCAACAGATTTGTGCCAAAGAAATATGAGATTCGATCAGGAGGGTGATCATAGAGGACTGATTCAGGAGATTTGGCAGAGGTTTTCCGGCAGGGAAATCAATTGTTAGAGGGAGTAGCTACTGTAGAGGGTTTCTATGGCCAAGAAACCCAGATTCGGTCTTCTGTTGAGTGTTGCAGCAGTAGAAGGGAGAGGAGTACCTGCTTCGACAACTTTTGAACTATATGGCCTCGTACGGACTGCGTGATCATGATAGGTTGGATGGTATGTCCAACTTCGCGATTTGGAAAGACATAATCCAACCTTGCTTGTACTCCTCATGATTATGTCTTTCCAAGCGCTTCATAATGTTGATCCATTAAAGAAGTATGAGGAAGCACAAGCAAGGCCCAAGCGCTTCATAATGGATGAGGTGAAGGATCATGTGGTCCCACACATTGCCAAGAAGAATACGACAAATGAGATGTGGACGACCTTGACCACATTGTATCAAGGTACTTCTGTCCAAAGGAAGATGTTTCTGGAAAATCAGCTGCAACTATTTTAGATGCACAGGGGAGAGGAAATCGATCCCTTCCTCATTCGATTGAAGGTAATTTTAGATCAGCTGGTTGCTATGGGGGAAACTCCTAACAATGGTCTCATTGTGAGGACTGCCTTGAATGCAATCACCGATGATTGGGAGACCTTTGTCCAAAGTAATTTGGGCAGAGCACAACTTCCAAATTGGGAGGAAATGTGGGTAACTCTTCGTCAAGAGGAGATCAGGAGGATGTCCAAGGTGGGAAGTAGCAATGGAGGAGCCAAGATCAAGAAGGAGGAGGAGGAAGATGCGACTCTCGCATCTAAGGGACAAAGGCAACAACAAGGAAAGAAGAAGAAGGACCTCTCAAAGGTCCGGTGCTTCAAATGTGGCGAATTGGGACACTTCGTCAATACTTGTCCTCAAAAGAAGAAGGGCAAGGAAGATTCAGATTCCAAGGCTGTGGCAACCAAGGGGGATGATGGCAGTGATGATGATGTGGCCATGAGTGCTCATGTACCTCGAGAGAAGAGGTGGGGTGACATTGATCTGTAGTTCTCTTGAATTGCAGTGAGGGGCAGGATCCTTGAGGTGCCCAAAGTCATGGATCACATACGAGTTACGAGAGCCCTTAAAGATAGTAGCAGGATGATTGGAGTTAGTTGGTGTAGAAGATCATGGAGGCATTTTGGTAGTGTTAGGACACTGAAGCGCAGAGGAGAGACAACAATAGCGTGGAAGCAACAGTGCGGAGGCAGTGCTTATGCAGTGCATAGTAGCAACAGCGCAGAGCTTCAAAGGGTTAGCGCATTCCAGCGACAGAGGCTACTTCAATATCGAGATGCAGGCAAACTGACTTGTCTGTCAGTGTTTTGCGTGATGTCCTTCAATTGCTTACTTCTCAGCAACTGAGTTGCAGTGCAACAGTTACCAGTGGCAGTGCTATGGGAAGCATGATGCGGCATTTAAGAGGGAGCTGCAGTACAGATGAGGCAGTGACTATGGCAAAGTCATGGGTAGTAGTACAAAAGACAACAACGCAGTGGATGAGGGGCAATAGCTGAGCATCAACAGCGCAGGGGACCGATGCCATGGATCAGAGTAACGCTTCTGGAGTGAAGTGTTGCTAGAGCACATTTCTCGCTTAGAGGGAGTGTTGAGATTTTGGGTGGCATTAGATGTCCTCTAGCTCCGAAGCTTTGTGGAGGGGCTAGAACACATGAAATCTCCAAGACCCAGAAATCGTTTGGAGAAATTCCACTCGGAGCTTAAGTTATTCCAATAATTAATTATTTTTAATGGAGACCCTAAGTCTAACTTAGGGAAATTAAATAATTAAAGTGAATTAATTTAGACATGTGGGTGAGAATTTTCTAAGAACGTGGATAGAGTCTTTTCTAATGTTAGTCGTCGATTAGAGATTAGATCACGATAGTTGATTGTTCAACGAGAAAAGTATTAAAAGAAAGCTTGGGTTTAGTTGGAGAACACACACATAGTGGCAGCATTAGAGCTAAGTCAAAATTTTGGGGCGCGGTTTGCTGAGAATTTTCGAGTGAGCTTGCCGTGCAGTGAGGGGTAGATCGACAGTGGGATTTTAGATCCGAGGCCGAGGATACATTGGTAGAGAGGCAAATCCGTACCAAAATAACACAGAGTCCCAGCAAGGGTGACGCAAGTCCAGCCAGAGTAGCACAGAGGCAATGTAGGCTCATCTAGGGTGACTCAGGCCTAGCCAGAGCTATGCAAAGGCTCACGTAGGGCCGACAGGGTGCTGGGAGAGGCAACATTCGGGTTCCAGTGGGCGAGAAAGGGCTCATTTTCAGCAGATCCAAAAGGTTTGAAGTAGCCACACTGAAGGGTGACGTAGTGACTGCGTAGGCACCTGTGGGGATCTTCATCCTCAGCTGAATCAACCATATTTTCTGTCTCTGAGAGATAGAGGTACATCTGCTATGATTTTCTTAGTTTGGGAAAACCATGTCTGGTGCCCTTGAATGTATTCAAAATTCTGCATAATAATAAAACCCTCTAAGAGCTGTTACACCGGTTTTCCCGCATTGGGTTTTTCTGGGACATTTGTCCAAAAAATATTGTGTCCTTTGTCATGTGGGCTTTATTCTTCAGTGCTTGATCTGTATGTATGTGTAGGCTGCAGTAGTGTTTACTTTGATGTTTTACTGAATATTTCAGATAAATAGCTTGTTAATTAAATCAAACAAGTAGAAGTAAATCAGAATTCTGCAGTAGGGCTTTTGTAATTTGGATTCAGAAATTTTCACAAAAATAACAATATAACTTTTTAAGAATTAGAGACACCTGCTAACTCTATCAAATTAAAATGTTATTCTAAACTCAACAACCTATGCAAGATACCTGTGCAATAGATTATTCCATGAAGGAAATTAACCAACAACTTAAAATAAATACCAGTAGAACGTTAAAATCAATGTTACCATAAGATGTAGAAGAGGAACACCACCATCAATGTAAACCCCAAATACTTTGCGTTATTATTATTCCATAAAAATATTACAAGAGAGCTTCAAGAGAAAGGACACGACTCAAAGATCGGATCTGTTGATGTGACAAATGACCTCTAATTTGTAGATAAATTCTTCAAACGACTAGTTAGCTTGATCCCCGTCAAAGTAATCTTGACCGTTCATAAAGATTTAATTATCTTTTAATCATCACCGTCGAAATTATTTATTTTTTAAGGAATTTTTGAATTTCTCTTTTAATTCCTTTTTAATTAACTCAAAATTAATTATTTTGAGTTAATTTTCTCAAAAAATTGTCTTTGACTTAACCAACAAGGTTCAAGAGTCCAAAATTTCTTGAAATTTTCAATATTCCCTTGATGGAGGACCTCCAAAAATTAACTTCTCTAGAGCCTACGAATTTTTTAATTTGGAGAATTTATTTTCCTTAAGACTTAATTATGACTCAAATTAATTAAATTTTTGGCTGAGGATTTTTAGTTTATTTTTCCAGAAAATTGAATTAATTGACACACGAGGGGATTATTAATTTTTTCCAACCCTCTAATATTTTAGCACCATGGCTAAAATATTATTTACATAAGGTAAATACATTTAACCCATGTAGGGGGAACACCCGTTCATTATAGACCCTCAAATATTTACCCAAATTTGCGACTCAAAATATGACTTAGTAGACCAAGTGACTTGGAATAAAATAATCTAGCCAATTAGCTAAGATTATTCTCAAATCACTTTACAAAGACTCGATAAAAAAAAAATACTAGGACTCACCTAATATCTTGAGGACAAAATCCACCCTAGTTTTGGGGTGAGGTTGGAGGGAAAAACTCTACTGATCATTTGTATCTAGAAACACAGATGAATCATTGAGACGAAAAACCTCCTAGGATAGAAATCATCACCAAAATAATAGGCTTACCTAGATTGTTACATACATGATGGTCTTACTAAGATCATTTACATTATAAACATGCAGAATGAGTTTACATCTTTAACAAACTGAAGATTGTTGATAAATCTTGAATGATCTGAATGATGAAATCCCTTTTGCAAAAAAAGGGGATGCACTGCTATAGGGTCGTTGACACGAAGTGGTCAACAAGACTCACACTCAAGGTATGTTATCTGAAATTGCCAGCTCTCTTGGATCAACACTGTAGCACATCCTTTCAGACCTAGATCAGGGAATATGACATGAATCCATGGAGAAATTTATTGAAATCTGAAGGTTGATCTGATGAGTAATTCACACAGTTCTCTAAGCCCTTTTTTACAGATCCTATTTGCTGGTTTTTTAGTGTATTAGGTTACTTGGATCTTTGTGGTAAAATTAAACTTGGATTGGCATTAGGAGGGCAATATTTGTTGGACAAATCTGAACTGAAAGAACGTTTCTGAGGCACCTTTTTGCTGGTACTTTAAACCATAATTTGAGACTGTCTGAGGCAGTGTTATCTGGTTTCTCGTGGCAGCCTTCACTGGATCATTTTCTATTGATTGACTAGGGCATGACTAAAATTGGACCTGGTTCTCCGAGGCATAAATTTTAGGCTCCCTTAGCCCTATTCTGGAGCAGATCTAGGGAAATCTTTGCAGATAAATTTTGATTTGACCATTCTGAAGTTCTTAAGTCCATTCTAAGGCTCCCTGTGGGGTGATTCGACAGCCATGTTTGAAGTCACTTCAGTCATTTTTGAAGTCTATCCGGTGACTTGAATTTTGAGCATCTATGGCCTGAGACAAACCTGTTTCTTGGATCTCTTAATACCAGATATGTGAACGTTCTTGTGGACAGTTAGAAGGTTAAAATACTCTTGTATTACTTGTGGCTGATCCAAGCATTATTTCAAAAGAAATTTTTGCACCTAGGTTCTCTATTTGTGATAGATTAATTTGGCTGAAACGTCTAGAAACATTTATTGAAAAAGAGGGTCAGATATTAGTACTGTGTATGACTCCCTCTGTGATACATTTTTCAGTCCTTGTCTAAGGCAATTTCAGGGCTTGTAATGTTCCAAATATAATTTTTTCCCAAAAGTTGCTTCAGAAATTTTCACTGTCAACTTAACAAAAAAATTATGCAAATTTTAATATTCCTAATGGAAATATTAAGTGAATAACAAAAGCACTATAACAACAACTAGGAAATTCAACACATACGTAGGAAATCACAACACAAGAGGAAAAGCACCAAAACTTTGAGCCATTTTATATATTTCCGAGAAAATAGAGTACAAATGAGTATGAAAGAGGAACCTGGGTTTGCTACAACAAGAAAATCCAAACCCAAGTGATGATAAAGCTGCCCAATTTTCAGATGAGCTCCCCACCATGATTCTGCGTTAGCCCAGAAAATTATTGCCACTGCTGCTGTAGGTGAACTGAGATTTTGGTCCTCAAATCTACTCCAAAAATTCTGCAAAATTAAATGTAAGATTTCCACACCAGCTCCAACCAAACCCAGAAATATCTCACGGACTCAAGTGGTGGAAATGGTCCTGGGGTAAATTGTGCCCTCCAACAATTTATGTTGCTAACTTCTGAATGGAACTAGGAATTATGCCCTCATAAATGCTCAAAAAATTCTATAAAATTAATCCTAGCCTCCTCTCACCAAACCAACAAAAACCCAGAAAGGGATTGGGCTGAATCCACTGACCCCCGGTGACCCCCAACAAGTGTAAATTGTTCAATTTGGCCAAAAGATGCCCTACTATTTAGATATTTCTGAATTTGGCCCAAATCTCCCTCCAAGAAATCCTCCCTAACTCCTGCAAATTTCTCCCCTCAATCACCAAGCAGATCCTAGTTCAAATGCTCCCAAAATTCTGAACCTCTGCAAGTGCACAGAAGCTGCCAGTAAACCCCTGCGCAAGCCCTGGAATATATAAATTCGATCCTCCAAAATGTAGCACTCTCGACCCTGCAAATCCCCAAGGAAAAACTCGTCCTCCCTATGGATAATTCTCTACAAATTCTGTGGCCAAAACTCTGTTTTCTGCTAGCTGTGATAATTCTACTGGAGTGTATTGGTTTATTTCTCTTACTTGATTTAATTAATACAAGTTATTTTTAGAAATTAGATTCATAAAATACCGAAAATAAACACAACTACAGCCTACACATGCAGATCATTTACTGAATAATACGCTCATGCAACAAAGTGACACATGGATTTTTGGACATAAGTCCCCGGAAAAAACAAAGCAGGAAAACTGGTGCAACAAATATGAGGGTTCATTATTAAGTAGTTATGAGTACAGTAAATCTGGGTTCCAGATTTGGAAAACCCGACAGAGAATAAAAGAGATCAAATCTACAGCTAACCTAAAGTTCTAGTGACAAATATCTGACTGATCCACACCCTCAAACAAGATTTAAAGAACTCAGCCTAGATCTGGCCCTAGAAACCCTCAGTGCTGCCCCTGAAGCCCTAGTGTCAGCCCTACTAGCCTCAGAATGCCACTGCGCTGCCCCTGAAGCCCCAATGTCAGCCCTTCTAGCCTCAGAATGGCACTGCGCTGCCCAGAGAGGGACTGCGTAACCCTTGGAAGGGTGACGCAGGCCTTACGCTGGCCTAGAAGTCCCCCTGCGTAAATCTGAAACCCTCTGGAGCCTCTTCGTTGTTTTTCATAGCGGCTGCGCAGCACCTGCATAGCTGCTTCTCTGCTTCTTTGCGCTGTCCTTGTTGCTGCTCCTCTGCCTCTTACTGACTCTTGGCCCTGGAATCAAATCATTCCCTTGGCCAATACTACCCCTCGCTGCAGGAAATTCCTCCGGAAATTCTTAGCAAACCCGCCCTAGAATTCCAGATCTATTCCTCAGCTCTGCAATTGTGTGTCTCCTCCAACTGACCCTCAAGCCTTTCTCTTATAATTTTCGTTGAACCCTTCAACGACCGAGATTAAATCATTCATCAATGACCGGGATTAAAATACTACTTGATCCATGTGACTTAAGACAATTTCAGCACATGTGTCAATTAATTCACTTTAATTATTTTATTTTCCTAAGTTTAGACTTAGGAAATCCATTAAAAATAATTATTTATTTGAAGAACTTGAACACCAATTGAAATTTCTCAAATCCCTTTCTGGGTTTTGGAGATCAAGTGTGTCCTAGCCCCTCCACAAAATTTCAAGGCTAGAGCACACCCGATGCTACACCAACTATACAAAATCTCAACACTCCCTCTTAGCACGGAGTGTGCTCTAGGAAACTGTACTCTAGCAATGCATCCACACCATGCACTACAAGATCTTGAACCTGAATTCTATGCTGCTGAGGCTTGGCCTGCTGCCGTCCATCCACTGCATTGCTGCTCTCTGTACTGCTGCCCATGCCACTGCCACTGACACTGCCCCATTTGTATTGTAGCTCCCTCTCAAATTACTTCATCATGCTACCCATAGCACTGCCACTGCGAACTGTTGCACTGCAACTCAGTTGTTGAGAAGTAATCAACTGAAAGAACTATGCCCAACTGTTTGACAAATAAGTGAAGTTGCCCTCCACCACTGAAGCTCCCTGGATGTTGATTCACGCTGTCCTCTTGGAGACACTGTAATGCTGCAACAGTGCACTGCGTGAGCACAACTTCTCTGTGCTGCTGAAGTCCCATCATCCCCTCTACGCTGCTGCTACCTCTGCATTACGCTGCTCCCTCTTCAGCTCTTCAGCTCCATCTTTCGCTTCAATGTGGCCTTCTGCAACCATCTCCCGACTCATCTCGCTACCGTCTTAAGGCTCTCGTAGCTCATATGTGATCCAAGAGTAGGGTTCACTCAAGGATCCTGCCACGATCTGTAGATGCTCTATATATCCATGTCACCCCACGTCTTCTCTCGAGGCACATGAGCACTCATGGCTGCATCATCATCAGAGCCATCATCCTTTGCTGCTGCAACCTTGGAATCAAAAGAGCCTTTGTCCTTCTTCTGAGGACAACTGCTGGCGAAATGTCCAAGATCACCATAGTTAAAAGCATCTGACCTTGGAAAGGTCCTTCATCTTCTTCCCTTGCTGTTTCTTTTCCCTTGATGCAAGGGCTGCATCCTCCTCTTCTTCCTTGACTTTGGCCTTTCCGCTACCTCCACTGATATTTTGTCACTTGGTGACCCTCCTGATCTCCTCTTGGCGGAGGATAGCCCACATGTTAGCCCAAGATGGTAACGCTGCCCTTCCCAAAATGCTCTAGAGAAATGTTTCCCAATCTTCCGAGACTGCATTCATACCAGTCCTCACTAAGAGCCCCTCATCCAGAGTAGCACCAATGCCAACCAACTGATCTCGAATGGCTTGAAGTCTGAAGAGAAATGGATCTATCTCTTCACCCTTCATCATTTGGAACAACTACATCTGGTTCTCAAGAAGCATTCTTCTTTGTACAGAGCCTCCTTGGTACATCGTGTCCAAGGCTACCCATATGTCATTTGCTGTATTCTTCCCAGCAATATGAGGTATAACGTGGTCCTTGACTCCGTCTACGATCAAACACTTCATCCGCGCTTGATTTTCTTCATACTTCTTGAGAGGATCTGCATCAGTTGGTAGAGCAAGAACCTTCTCTGCATGCTCTTTGAGACCATACTCATCCAAAACTGAGAGGATTTTGGCCCTCCAGATAACATAGTTGGACATGCCGTCCAATCTATCTTGATCCCTCAGTCCATATCGAGCCATCTTTGCTCAGATCTGACAGAAACAGTACTTCTCCCTCTGGATCTAGGTTTCTTGGTGACTAGAAACCCTCTAGTAGTTGCTTCTACTGAAGACTGATTTCCCTCCTGGAAATCTTCCACCAAAACACAAACGGACAGTACTCTCCGATCCTTTTGTGTTTGGCTCAGATCTGCTGAGTGACTGTCTTCCTCCCGCCTTTGTTTCCTTAGCTAGGCACAATTCTGCACCTGCAAAATCCCTACCCCACCAGCGCTGCTGAAGATCTGAAGCATTGCTTCCGGATCTTGGCAAAAATTCTTTTGCAACTGGAGAAATGACTGGACTGCGTCTCACTGGCTAGCCTAGCGCAGTCCGAGCGTTGCTCAGAAGTGGACTGCGTAACCCCAGACTAGGGGATGCAGTCCTTACGCTGCCCTGGGAAGGGTCTACGTAAGCCTAAAGGCCTTCTGCATCTTCAATGCTGTCCTCTTTTGGATCTGAGTTCTCCTACTGTCAAGATGCCCTTTCCGAATCTGCTACTTCTTCTGCCACCCTGCAAAAAAATATTTCTTCAGCTGATTGTTGGAGATTCAGCTTGATCTTCTATCGCTCTAATACCATCTAATAATTCTAGTGTAGTGTATTGGTTTATTTCTCCTACTTGATTTAATTAATACAAGTTATTTTCAAAAATTGGATTTAGAAAATATCGAAAATAAACACAACTACAGCCTACACATGCAGATCATTTATTGAATAATATGCTCATGCAACAAAGTAACACATGGATTTTTGGACATAACTCCTTGGAAAAACCAAAAGTGGGAAAATCGGTGCAGCAGATATGAGGGTTTATTATTAAGTAGTTTTGAGTACAATAAATCTGGGTTCCAGATCTGGAAAACCCGACAGAGAATAAAAGAGATCAAATCTGCAGCTAACCTGAAGTTCTAGTGCCAAATATCTGACTAATCCACACCCTCAAACGGGATTTACAGAACTCAGCTCGGATTTGGCCCTAGAAACCCTCAGCGCTGCCCCTGAAGCCCTAGCGTCAGCCCTGCTAGCCTCAGAATGCCACTACGCTGCCCAGAGAGGGACTGCGTAACCCTTGGAAGGGTGACGCAGGCCTTACCCTGGCCTAGAAGCCATCCTGCGTAAATCTGAAACCCTCTAGAGCCTCTGTGCTGTCCTGCGTAGCACCTGCGTAGTTGCTGCTCTGTTTCACTGCGTTATCCTTGTTGCTGCTCCTCTTCCTCTTATTGACTCTTGGCCTTGGAATCAGATCATTCCCTTGGCCAACACTACCCCTCGCTGTAGGAAATTCCTCCTGAAATTCTTTGCAAACCCGCCCTAGTATTCCAGATCTATTCCTCAGCTCTGCAACTGTGTGTCTCCTCCAACTGACCCTCAAGCCTCTCTTATACTTTTCGTTGAACCCTTCAAACGCCGAGATTACATAATTCATCAACGACTGAAATTAAAAGATTGTTTAATCCGTGTGACTTAAGACAATTTTAGCACGTGTGTTAATTAATTCACTTTAATTATTTTATTTTCCTAAGTTTAGACTTAGGAAATCCATTAAAAATAATTAATTATTTGAATAACTTGAACACCAATTGAAATTTCTCAAATCCCTTTCTGGGTTTTGGAGATCAAGTGCATCCTAGCCCCTCCACAAAATTTCAGGGCTAGAGCAGACCCGATGCTACACCAACTATACAAAATCTCAACACTAGCTTCTCTCAGCCCCTTTGAATTTCCTTTTGCACCCTAAGAGAAGCATGCTCCAGTTAGAAATAGTATGCAATGTAGCTCCTAGAGAAGCCTTGAGATGGACTCCTTCTTACTCCCCTAGGGTGACACTCACCGAAGGTAGAGGTGGATTTCCACTTGGAATTCCTGGTGCTAAACATGAGGTCATAAGATCTAACTATTACCGCTCAAACTAGTAGGGGATCCTATAGAGAAACTACTAGGTTAAGGGGCAACAGTCGAGCAATAGCCCACTGCCACCTCAGATAAGGCTCCCTGCTCTTTACGAACTTTCATCGATGGGAGGAAGCCCATTATAAGAGGAATCACAATGATGAATAGATCAACGGTCGGATAAGGAGTGATACCTAAATCCTTTTCATAGGAGAGGCTCAAATAAATGGCTTACTTGCTTTAGAAGCAAGGTGATGGGCTCTCTAGGAAGGGCTAAGAGGGCTTTTTAGGATAGGGTTTGATGGTATCCCTTGTTAAGGAATCCCCTAGTCTCAAAAGGCCTTATGGATTGTTGGATTCTAGGTGATCTATGTGGAATTGGAGTCAAGAAGTTATGGGACCACAAAGGGCCAAGTGGACCTGAAATTAGGTCAAGGATATGGAGTTGATCTAACAAGGATGTACTTGATCCAATTAGGGAAAGAAAGGGGATCAAAGAAGGAATATTCTTTTGATGATTTGATGCTATGATCCCAATGAGGTCACTAGCCAATGGGAAACCAAAGGCAAGAATTGATCTTCGAGCTAGGGTTTGAAATATCAGAAGATTCCACAGTTAGAATTTCATGAAATTTGGAGAGCTCCTTGAGGACACACCAACACAGTTGTGGGAAAAATATCAAATTCTTTTGATGGCTAAATTGTGAGAAAAGTGATGCCCTAGGTGACCTATGGAGGCTAGGCCTAGAAGGAGAAGGAGAGGTGTGAGGAATATGCCTTTTAAGGTGACATCCTATGGAAGGGTCAGTGCCTTGTCCTTTGGGAGAGATGGAGTCAGGAGAATTGATGGTTTGGAAGAGGTTTACCTAATCAAGGAGGTCTTCAAACAACTTCGCATGGCATTAGGGCATGCGAGCAACTACTTGAGATCTTTATACTTCGATATGCAATAATCGATGACTTGTCAAGATGTATTTTAAGAAAATAATCTCTAGGAACATTCACCCATTCACACATGGCTCATGCAATGATGCAACGGTATAAAAGATCAAAATTCCCACAATTTTGCATAAGAAAGCAGTAAATTTCAGACTTGTATAGCAAAAATGTTAAAATTGGACAACTAGGTCCAAACTCCATGTTGTGATGCTCATATGAAGATACCAATATTTTTATAGGGTTCCTCTTTCGGAGAGGTGTAAGATCGATCTAAAATTGATCTTAATCTGATGAGCAGAACATTTATTTTTAATAATTTCAAATATGTGCAGGTCGGCCTTAAGGTTTTACACCCCCAGCAAATGTGTCACACACCTTAGTGATTGGTATAAATAGAGTCAACGTTGGAGGACTTTTTCACTCATCTCATCCTCACACATCATCTCTCCTCTTTTGATTTAGTACGAGCTCCTTGGAAGCAGTTTCGGTTCACATGTGGGAAAAAGGACGAAGAAGAAAAGCTGTTGCAGCTAGGGTTTCCACGCAAGTTTGACCAGCGTTGACTTTGGTCAACACATGGTCCAAAGACGCTGAATTTTGGTGGAGACTTCGATTTTGGAAGGCTGTACATATTGGCACAAAAATAGAGGTCAAAAGGTTGACCGAAGACTGAGCTGTGTTGACTTTCTTGCTGCTGTTCTACGTTAAATTTTCTGGGGTTGACTTTGAGTTGACTGTGTGGTTGTTTTGAGGGCTGTTGTGACACATGCTGCGTTGGCTGACCAAGGAGACTTTGTTGGTTGAAGCATCCTATTGACCGTCGTAACGCACCACCACATTTTTCTGTTTCTGGTTTGTCTTCTGTAGATCCACTGCTATGTTCTATCAGCATTTTACTTGATTGTTTATGTGATTGCTGTAGTGAAAAGTAAAGTTGCATCAAGCATAGAACATCTACATAAATTTACATGGTATCGGAGCTGAGGTGAAGAGAAGCCCTATTTGTAGCAATCACTGAAGAAGAAAATGGGTTCCACAAACTATGACTTCAAGGAGGATGACAAATTGACTGGGAAGGATGACTTCCATGCTTGGAAAATGGATCTCAAATTGGAAGACCAAGATGTCATGGACTATGTGCAGGGTAAAATCCAAGAACCTCCATCCACTGCTACTGCTGCTGCCAAAACAAAGTACAAGAAGGGGGAGATCAAAGCAAAGTTGATGATCAGGGAATCCATTCATAAAAGTTTGGTGGCCTACATCTCTGAGTTGGGCACATCCAAAGAGATGCATGATAAATTGATCCTCATGTTCAAGGCCAACAATGTGAATCAAGTACTATTCTTTAAGAATCAATTGAAGAATCTGAAGAAATGCATGGATGAGTCTGTCCAATCATACTTTCTGAAGCTGATCGAGATCATAAACATTTTGCTGGCTATTGGGGAGACAATAGCTGATCGAGAAATGGTACTCACCACACTTGGAGGGCTCTCATCCAAATGGCATGTGTTCAACACTGTCATTCTAAATAATAATGTGATACTTGACTTTGACGAAGTACTATCGAGATGCGTTCAAGAAGAATCAAGAATGAAGGAGTATGGAAATGAAGGAAATGCTGCATACGCTGCTCATTCTAGAAAGAAGAACTTTGGTGGTGCAAAGAACAAAGGAAAAGCAGGGGCCCAAGGAAAGAAGGGAAAGTGTTTCACTTGTCATAGGTCAGGTCACTATGCTAGAGAATGTCCTTTCAAGAAGGATTCTCCCGATGGTGATGATAACAACAGCAACAACCGGAGGAATGGCAATCAAAGGAACAACAGGTTCAAGGGAAAAAGGAAGGCTCCCTCCCACAGAAATGATCAACCTTTCAAAAGGTCAAGAAACTCCAGGTATGAGGAATCACATGTTGTTGATAAAAGGAATGAATACATTCTTGTATCTGCCTCTCTGTTGCGTCTCCACCCGACACTATGGATGTCTGGTTGATAGATAGTGGTGCCGCAAGGCACATCACTGGGTTCAAGGAAGCACTCTCTGATATGGTTGAGAAGGATACTAATCTGGAAATTATCCTTGGAGATAATGCCACATATCCCGTGAAAGGGACAGGGACTGTGACCCTCCACTTTTCTCAAGGTCAAGTCCTCCACTTGCAGGATGTACTCTATGTACCAAATTTGAAGAAGAACCTTGTGTCTATATCGGCCATGGAAGACAAAGGTTTCAATGTGGCATTCACTGATGGAAAGGTGCTCATGTGGAAGAAGAACTTCAAGGAAGCTATCACGATTGGATTTAGAGTTGATACACTCTACCAGGTTGGAGGAAGTACATTGGGAGCAATGACATGTGATACTATCCAACACACTGAACTATGGCATCGAAGGTTTGGACAACTTCACTACAAAGCCCTTCCCAAAGCAAGGAAGGTGATGACAGGGATGCCCGAGTTTCCAAATAATCATGAAGGTGTATGTAAGGGTTGTGCCAAAGGAAAGCATACAAGGGGACCTTTCCCCTCAAGTGTCACAAATACATCTGATGTCTTGCAATTGATCCATTCTGATCTATCTGGTATGCTGCCCGTGACATCCTTGGGAGGATGTTCATATTATATGACGTTCATAGATGACTTCTCTCGCAAAACTTGGATGTACTTCTTAAAGAAGAAGGATGAGGCTTTCATGTGCTTCTGTACCTTCAAAGCCTTGGTGGAAAATATGACAGGAAAGAAGATCAAGATTTTGAGAACTGATAATGGCACTGAATATGAGACAAATGAGTTCAAGGACTCTTGCAGAGAAGCTAGCATCAAGAGGGAGACCACAACTGTCTATACTCCTGAGCAAAATGGTGTCGCTGAACGAAAGAATAGGACCATTGTGGAAGCTACCCGTGCCATGCTATGTGACCAAGGTCTACCGAGGTTTCTGTGGGGAGAAGCTGCGAACACTGTTGTGTACATACAAAACCGATGCCCGCATTTCGCTCTAGACTCCAAAACTCCCGAAGAGGTTTTCTCTGGTAAGAAACCTGATGTCTCACATTTTAGAGTTTTTGGATGTCCTGTTTACTTTCATGTGCCGAAAGAAAAGAGGAGCAAGTTGGATGCTTCTGGGAAGAAAGGAATGTTTGTGGGCTATAGTGAAACTTCTAAGGCCTTTAGAGTCTATGTGCCTAGTCAAAGGGAAGTGGAGATATGCCACGATGTCACCTTTGACGAAGATACTTCCCTGAGGAAAGTAGTCAATCTTTCGAGATCTGAGGAAGATCATGAAGCAAGGCCTATAAATCAAGAGGAACCGAAGGATGAGACGATGCCTGATGTTGAAGGACCAATGGACCCGATTGATCCACCTCCTTCACTGGGAAAGAGACCATCATGGCTCAGGGACACTCTTGAGGATGCTGAGGGACATGCAGCCCTAAGGGGGACATTCCGAGAAAGCAAGAAGTTGAGTAGATACCAAGGTTATCTAGCAGCCATGAGTACTATTGTACAATTCGAGCCTGGATCTTTTGAGGAAGCCATAAAGCATCAAGTCTGGAACGATGCTATGCACGAAGAGTATGAGTCCATAATGAAGAATGATGTCTGGGATGTGGTTCCAAGACCGAAGGACAAAGAAGTTGTCACCTCGAAATGGCTCTACAAGATCAAGCATGGATCTGATGGAAGTGCTGAAAAGTTCAAGGCAAGATTCGTTGCCCGTGGCTTCTCTCAAAAGGAAGGCATAGATTATGACGACATATTTGCACTTGTGGCCCGATATACCACCATTCGATCTATTATAGCCCTTGCTGCTACGCAAGGATGGAGTCTTCATCAGATGGATGTGAAGACCGCATTTTTGCATGGTGCGATAAAGGAAGAGGTATATGTGGAGCAACCTCCGGGGTTCGAAGTCCAAGATCGAGACACCCATGTCTGCAGGTTGAAGAAAGCCCTCTATGGGCTGAAGCAAGCACCCAGAGCTTGGTACGAGAGGATAGATAGCTACTTGATGAAGCTGGGCTTCACTTGAAGTAATGTTGATCCGAACCTTTATTTCAAGGTTGTCAAGGGGAAGCCTCTCATTCTGGTGTTGTATGTGGATGACCTCTTCCTGACAGGCGCTGACCCTCTCATTCATCAGTGCAAGAGGGAGCTCACTGCTGAGTTCGAAATGAAGAATCTAGGACTGATGCACTATTTCCTAGGCCTGGAGGTTTGGTAGAAACCTGGCGAGATTTTCCTTTCTCAAGGAAAATACATTGTGAAGCTTTTGGAAAGATTCAGTATGGTGGACTGCAAGTTCGTGTCGACACCGATGGAGCTCAACTTCAAGAAGTTGAGTGGCAGCGCTGCTAGGCCCGTAGTGGCAAATCTTACTGAGTATCGTCAACTTGTAGGGGCCCTGATGTTCTTAGTAAACACCTGTCCAGATATATGTTTTATAGTGAACACTTTGAGTCAACAAATGGTTGAGCCTCATCACATTCACTGGGTTGGTGCCAAGAATCTTCTGAGATATCTTCGGGGCACGATAAACCATGGGCTGAGATACATTGCCGGGAGCGTGACACTCCTTGGATATACTGATGCCGATTGGGCTGGCAGTGTGGTGGATCGTAAGAGCACATCGGGATGCTGCTTCAATCTTGGTTCTGCTTCAATCTCATGGATGAGCAGGAAGCAGAAGTCGGTGGCTTTGAGCACCGCAGAGGCCGAATACATTGCAGCGAGTATGGCCTGTTGTGAAGCGATTTGGTTGCGAAAGCTCTTTAGTGATTTGTTCGGACATGTGCTAGATACCACCATGATACTCTATGATAACCAGAGTGGGATTTGCTTGTCTGAGAATCCAGTGTTCCATGATCGATCCAAGCATATTGATATCAGGTACCACTTTATCCGGGATATGGTACAGCGAGGTGCCGTAAGGCTCGATCATATAGGAACTGATGAGAAGGTTGCGGATATTCTCACTAAGCCCCTAGGGAAGGTCAAGTTCCTAACCTTCCGTGAGAGTCTTGGTATCGTGGAACGACCCTATGATGTGGGTCTTGTTGGACGATGAGCTCTGGGAGCTCTAGGGGGCTTTGGGGATAGCTTCTCGGAGCTATAAGCAACCACAGGGCTAGGCTTGCTGAACCTTGTTGGTGTGCTTGGGCCCCACAGTTGTGATTATTGAGTTAGTTCACCTGTCATTATCTGTGCCTCGTATGCATCCTACCCATTGAGTTCAGGGCTCATGGGAAGTACCTCTCATTTGGCCAATGAGGTGGGAAAAGCTAGAGACTAGTAGCAAAGACTGATGGACGCATCAGAGATTGCCGTACTCTCTATCTAGGATAGCACGGTCCAACCATGATGCGGATCAAGTATAGTGAGTTCGGACCTCCAGGCGACTTCGGGTCGGTTTAACCAACTTCGGGTTGGTATGAGACTCTGCAGCATAAAAATTAGAGGTTTCAGACCTTTGGGCTGAATCTGTCAGCCGGGAATGATGTCTTTGTGACTGACCCACTTCTGTTCTGAAATAAAGAGGCCGACAAAGCAAGTTACGGCGGGATGACGCACGATGTTTGATTGCACAGGTGGATGGAGTTCTCCCTAGTTGAGAGGGAGTGTTAAAATTGGACAACTAGGTCCAAACTCCATGTTGTGATGCTCAGATGAAGATACCAGTATTTTTATTGGGTTCCTCTTTCGGAGAGGTGTAAGATCGATATAAAATTGATCTTAATCTGATGAGCAGAACATTTATTTTGAATTTATTTTTAATAATTTCAAATATGTGCAGGTCGGCCTTAAGGTTTTACACCCCCAGTAGATGTGTCACACACCTCAGTGATTGGTATAAATAGAGTCAACGTTGGAGGACTTTTTCACTCATCTCATCCTCACACATCATCTCTCCTCTTCTGACTTAGTACGAGCTCCTTGGAAGCAGTTTCGATTCACACGTGGGAAAAAGGACAAAGAAGAAAAACTGTTGCAACTAGGGTTTCCACGCAAATTTGACCAGTGTTGACTTAGGTCAACGCATGGTCCAAAGAGGCTGAATTTTGGTGGACTTTGATTTTGGAAGGTCGTACATATTGGCACAAAAATCGAGGTCAAAAGGTTGACCGAAGACCGAGATGCGTTGACTTTCTTGCTGCTATTCTGCGTCGACTTTTATGGGGTTGACTTTGAGTTGACCGTGTGGTTGTTTTGAGGGCTGTTGTGACACATGCTGGGTTGGCTGACCAAGGAGACTTTGCTGGTTGAAGCATCTTGTTGACCGTCGTAACGCACCACCACATTTTTCTGTTTCTGGTTTGTCTTCTGTAGATCCACTGGTATGTTCTATCAGCGTTTTACTTGATTGTTTATGTGATTGCTGTAGTGAAAAGTAAAGTTGCATCAAGCATAGAACATCTACATAAATTTACAAAAAATCCTAGCAACATACATGTGACAAAGCAAATAACAAGAATAAGCATGAAAAAAGTACCTACATGTGCAAAAGATTATATCCAATCACCATGTTATGACAATAATGAAGCCAAGATGAGAAATAGATCCAAACATCAAAATTCATCCATAACATCCAAACTCATCCTCCAAAAGGAATAGCGAAAATCTCATAAAAGATAAGAAGCCAATCCAAGTGATGATGATGAAAATGAATCATCTCACTTCTATTTTAATTTTATACACTTCTCTGATGAATTCGATTTAGCTAAATTGGCCTAATTAAGCCCCTAAAATAAAATAATGTCCATAGTAACAATACTTTTGGTGAGAAGCCCACAAAATGGCTCAATAATGTAAAGATAAGCCTCTCAAGATGGAAAAATTATCAACATAGTGAGTCCTTGGGCCTTTGAGGAGGCCTAATGAAGGCCAAGGGGTGCCATGATGAGGAATTGGACTCCAAACTTAATAAACAAGGGGTTGGCCCTTTGTTTTCCAAGCAAGAACCCATGATGCTCCCAAGTGGGTGGTGGGGGCACAAAGACAACCTTATGGGTCTCCAAGTGGATTGAAAATGCCTGTAGACCATCTGTAAGGGCTAGGATGATGACATAATCCCTCCCTCTGCAGCAGGAGATATCCTTTGGATCCTGGAATATCTACCAAGTGTATGGTACATATGTGGAGCCGGTTGGGCATGGTGAACCAGGTGCATCATCCTCATCCAATAGGTTGAACACGAGCAATCAAAAAGTGGTGATGGGAATCCATGAAGTACACTCTGCTACGATGGAGTCCCATGGCTCTCCACGCTCACCCTACAAGTGCCAATGTGGCCCTCTAGAGGGCTATGACCCCGTATAAGGAGACCAAACCCCAAATGGAGACCCACCTGCAATCCTGCATAAGATCCAATGCGTTCCCTTGCCCTCCAATATAACAAATCGTTAGAATAATCAAGTAAAAGAGCTGACAAGTCATGGGATCAATGGGGCACTTCATGGTGGCATGCCCTTTCATAGTGGGCTTTGGCATGTACAAGTGTCTCCAAGCTTAATAGGGGGGTTAACCAAAGACCCTATTAGGCAGTTTCAACCTTTAAAGGGGGTGACAGGTCCATGGTACACTCTTCAAGTGGTAGGTGGAAAATGATATAATAATGAAATTGAGTGGGGATTAGGGGAATCATCGAGACCACATGTCAAGGTGCAAGGGTAGCTATAATAAGGGAAGCCCACACCTGGGTATATGAGTGTAGGAGGGAGAGAATCGTGGTACATGAGTTACCCTGACCTTTGTTTTTCCACTCTTCTTCATATGCCTTTGATTGATTTTTTTTATAACTGCTTAGGGTTCCAGGGGATGAGAACATGATGTGTAATATGTAGTAGTTGATACCTCAAAGTGGGGCAGTTCATCGCCCATTAGGGGTTGGGACAATCATGGGTTCCTTAATGATGGAGGGGGCTCATCTAGGGCCCATAGGAACCAGGGTGATCGCCATGGATAAGGGATGCTGATTTTTGTAGCATCAGATGTGTTCTAGCCTCGAGATTTTGTAGAGAGGCTAAGACACATGCATTCTCCAAGATCCAAAAATCGTTTGGGGAAATTCCACCCAGACATGATTTAATTAAAATAATTAATTATTTTTAATGTATTCCTAAGTCTAAACTTAGGAAATGAGAATAATTAAAGGGTATTAATTAAATAGGGTGCGAATCTTGTAATATCCCTTACGGGAATTTTCATTAAAATTTCATGAGCGTTTTAACTTTGCACAATTTCACCAAGAATACAACGAAAACACCAGAATTTTGATCGAAACAATAAACCCATAAGTCATACGACAACCTCATTAAAATATCACAATATGAGAAACAATGAGATATGCAACAACAACAACAAAATCCAACGTTATTATATAGAAATATATGACAATACAATAGCTGGAAACAATCCTCCAAGATATGCTATAAAGTTGATGCTAATCTCCAAACTAAAAACAGGAAATCAATCACCGAAACCTAGGAATCCTGAATGGATCCACCAAGGGAAGAGATGGGTGCTCGCCCACTCTCACTAAATCACCCGAGGGTTTCCATCCTGGGGCTACTGCTGAAGTAGAGAATCAAGTTCTCAAAAATCTCACACAAACAATGATCCAATCCAAGATATCTCCAAATAACCTCCTCTTCTCCTTTTATAGATCTGATGGATAGATCTCCAAGTTTCTAGAAGCATCTTGTTTTATTATTTTATTATTATTCTAGAAGATCTTCCATTGACTTTATCAAAGTGACTTTTAATTTAATTAAATTTCACTTAAGTCACTTTTGGGTCTTTTCCTCCAATTAATTATTTTTTCTTTTATTAAATGACTTATTAAAGTCATTTTTAATTAGGGAAAATGGTAAACCACCCACCATACTCTCACCGACCATTATAAGTCACTTCTCAACATCCCATCCTGAAGATCTTCTCATTCCTGTTCGAACGAGCTATTACACTGAGGTGTTCCATCAAATAATCTTCTCGAAATGCCATCTCGAGCATAACTAATTAATTTAGGCTCCATAATAATGCTAATTTTTTAAAGTTGTCGGAATGCGACGAAACAAAAGAAAAATTGTGCTAGTGATGAAATATGCCAAGCAAATGCCATCAGATCCCGTAAAAACTCCACAAAGCTCCCCCAAAACTCCTAATAACACGAACCCGCTCTAATGGCCTGGCCACTCCCTGTCTTGGAAATCTACCCTGGTTGTACTATGGGGGAAAATAAAAATTGGAATATTACAAATCCTTCGCCCCAAGATTGCTTGCCCTTAAGCAATCCAAATATGTGGACAACCCTTTTAGCCCGATGCAACTGAGACCCAATGCACGGATCCCATACAAACCACTGGGTGCTGGTATGGATTTGTGTCAAGCCACCAGAAACATAACCCTCAATGCCTGGATCCTAAGGTGATCTCTCACTGTTCCTATCATCGACCAATCCTCCTGGATCCCAATGTCTCCATGGCCAATCATCGCCCAAATCCCATGGCTTGGACTGTGCTCTGTCTATCACTATAACTGTTGCTCCATGAAATGAATACCAACTCAGCGACTCTCTCCTATCCAACCTATGGCATAGGCCGAGGTCAACTTTTGGCATAGGCTGATGCTGGGCCAGTGCTACTGAAACACTGATGGACTGTTGGTCCACAATCCATGGCCCATTGAAACATGCAACAACTCTCTCATCCAAGGGCTTTTGCCGAAATGTGCGCTGAACTAAGAATGATACTCCATTAATAGGATACCAACTCATGATCTCCCGCTAATCTAACACATGGACACCTGTGCAAGGGATAAGTCTGCTAAGTTGATAATTGTCCATGCTCATCTCCTAATGCTCTGCCCTGTCAACCAGCAAAATCAGTCCAAGAAATCCTTCCCCCCTCCCTATAATGGAAAAAAGTGGGCAAGCTATGCTGCAAGCCCAGTCTATATACCCCTGGAGAGGGCTGTTGCTATGATGGCTACATATGTTTTCACCTCATCAATGGGTAGACCCAAAGATGGATGCACTATTGTCTCCCTCGCAGGATGGGGAACTCCACGCTTCTCCAACCCACCAATCCTTTGCAACGCAGTCCTGCCATACTCCAACACCTCCTGAGGACAAGTGCCTGTAAATATTTCCATCTTGCTAACCGTTTGTCCATCTGTCTCCTCCTCATCAATGGCTGACCCCAAGAGTGGCCGCTCATCCTCCTCCATCACGAGCTCAGTGTGATCCTCTGAATGGCCCTCCACAAAAGGATCATCATGCATACTGTGCATATCCTCCTCCTCAGTTGACTGATGCTCCACCATATGTTGCTCATGATGAATCATCACAGGTGACTCATCATCCTGAATATCTCCCTTAGAGTCCCCTGATTGCTCACCATGCACACCGAAATATAAATTCGGCCTGTTGTCGTCAACTCCACATGACTGCTCATGCTGTCCAGAAGCATCCTCATATGACTCCTTGGACTCATCGAAGAACAGTCCTCATCTTGACATACAGAAGGAATGTCCTCCTACTCTACCTATGCCACCTCATCTGTATCTCTCAAGCATGAGTGGTCGGGTCCCCAAGGTTCTTTGCAGATGAAGCAAAGACCCTTCCTCCTCAGCTCACTCTTGCTGCATGATCCTCTAAACTGAGGCAACTCCTCCCTGGTTAATTGTCTCGTAAATAGCCCAATGTTCTGCTCAACCAACCTTTTGGCTAGCTCATAAGCAATAGGTGAGACCAACTGCTTTTGTAATATCCCCAACGGGAAATAGGCAGCAATACAAGCATACAACTATATAGAAAAATGCTGGAAACAAAATATAAAGCAAGTACACATAAAATGCCAGGAATGCTAAGCCATTTTATTAATCTGAGAATATAATGAGATACAATGGATAATCAGATTAAATGCACCTATCCTTGCTCAAGGCAAGTGAAGAATCCTCTCAGAAAAATAGGAAATGGCTGCTACAGAAACTGCATCCTAGCCGCTGGAAGAAACTGCCGTAAACTGCTGCGGCTGGAATGAACTGAAGCTAGGGGCTGATCCCCTTGCCGGAATGAGCTAAAAATCTACAGATCACCTATACTCGCTGCTCCAGACAAAACCCAGAAACCATATACCAAACGGACCACCTCCGAAAATCACCCCCAGAAACCCTCCTCCTAAAAAAACGCTGTGCCTCCAGGAACAGCGCAAAAGCTCAAGAAACACGCTGAGGAAAGGGCCTGAATCATCCTGCAAAACCTTCAGCTGAAATGGCAACCTCCTCAAGGCTGAAAAACGCTGAAACCACTGCCAAATAACCACCCAACAAAGCTGCTCAACAAAGACTGCGTCCTCCTCAACTGAAACTGCGTCCTCTCTCCTAGACTGCGCAGTCACTCAAAAGGGCAGCTCCTCTACAAAACATCCACCAGAAACCACTGCAAACCACCAACTGGAACTGAAAGAAAAACCTTGCTCGAGCAGGCACTCAAAGTCCCCCGGAGCTAAGGGTGAGATCTCCGACCGGAGACACTCAGTTCGCACTAAACAGTGCTGCAGACCGACTAAACAACCGGCGTGCTGAAGTAGACAGAAGTCTAGCTCTCAATATCAATAACATATCCAGAATACCAAATGGAGTGAAACCCCCACCTTTTATAGTGCTAGCTCCCCTCAAACCCTAACTGCGTCCTTGAGTTCCTCATTGACCTGCGCAGTTACCTTAGGAGTTTACGTGAGGCCTCTCTCATGTGTGTGTGGACCCCCAAGGCTTCCCCTTTAAGTTACAACGTTGCCTCTACTAGGGAAACACTTTATTTTATTTAAGTGAGTTAGACCCCTTTTCTCACTTTTATTTATTAATTAGCTATAGTCGGCAAAACTATACAAAAATCAAATATTCCAATTAGCGGTGCTAATTAGGAATATTACAGTCTCCCCCGGCAAAACGTTGCTTGTCCTCAAGCAACTGAAGTGATGGATGCTGTAAAATTTGCTCGCTCTCCCAAGTGGCATCCTCATCCGGCAAAAATTGCTTGTCCTCAAGCAACGCTTGAACAAGCCTACTCTCTAGCTGATGCTCCCCACCGATACTGCAAAATGTGCCTGGGTCCCACTGAAACCTCTCTGTCTCCTGCATCACTCTGATACGAAGGGATATCTCAACGCCGAAATCCCAAAGTGACCTCTCACAGTACCAGCCAACCAATAATCCTCCCGGATCCCATCGCCACCGTGGCCAATAATCGCCCAAGTCCCACGGCTCGGACTGTGCACTGCCTCTGGCTATGACTAATGCTCTAAGAGGTGAAGACCACCAATAAGCATCCATGCTCTCGGGCTCCTGCTGTGATGTACCTGTAACTGCATATGCTGCCTCTCCAACCGCATACCAACTCATCACCTCTCTCCAATCCACGTCCTGACTCAATCCCATGCTGATCCTGCTCCCCTGACATTGGGAAGGAGTCCTGAAGTAATGAGAATCGGTGCCCTCTTGCCAACTGGGATCTGTAACATCTACTATGTCCAAGGGCCCCTGCTCCGCTGTGCTCCCTACGAAGAGTACCGTACCATCAAGAGGGTACCAACTCATGATCTCCCGCCAGTCCATCCTGGAGGAAGCATCTGATGTGGCAACAACAACTGCATGTGGAACTTGCCTGGAAGGTTGCCGCCAACCCGTAATCATCTCCCACTGCCAAACTATCACATCTACCTCCAACATCTCCAGAGGATATGGATCTGTAGCTGCTGTCACGGTACTCGGTGTCTGTGCATCCGACTGCTCCACCTCAAAGGATGACCCCAATGCTAGCCACATATCCATCATAGGCTCAATGCGGGCACCCATCTGGACCTCACCCAAGGAAATGTCATGCCTGATATCCATAGTATCCTCCTCTGCTGACTCAGGCTCCACCATGTGCTGCTCTAGCTGAAGCGCCACAAGTGACTCATCACCCAGAGTATCTCCTATACAGTCCCCTGACTGCTCACCCTGCACACTATAATACGGCTGCAATCTACTATCATCATGCCTACATGACTGCTCTTGCTCCACAGAAGCAACCTCAACTGGTCCTATGGACTCATATAAAAGAGAGTCCTCACCCTGGCATACAGAAGGAATGCCCTCCTGTTCTACCTCCGCCATCTCATCCGCATCGAACATGCCATCCACCCTCTCGACAACGTGTCGATACAGTGTCTGGAGCCCAGACACATACTGGGATACTACCTCTGCTGTACCCCGTATCCTCTGCTCATGCATGATCTCGACATGCCCTGAGGGAAAAATGATGCATGTCTCCCTCATGACTTGCTCCCCAAGCGTAGGCTCAGTGATGACTGATGCACCATCTCTACAAAGGATCATCTCATCCCCCAACCTGTGGCTGTCAACTAGCACACCAACCCAGTGCCACTGCTGAGAAGTCTCTCGCCTAGTGTACTGAGTGTCATCCAAATATCTTGGGTGAACCTCGCGTACCCTGCTGCTCACACCCAAAGTGCCAACGGTCAAAAACATAATCAACTGTACCTGTGAGTGATGTCGAAGCGAGTCAGGTGTGTGAGTCCCCACAAATACTGCCAAGTATCGCTCCTCTGTCTCTCCATCGATCCTGGGTGAACTACTACCAAAGGTAAGCCCGATGTCCCTGTCCATGAGTCTCTCTAGAAGCAATGCTCTAAGACCCTGCTGTGCAGCACCGTATGCCCTCGCATACCACTGACCATCCATATACTCCTCAACATGCCACTGCACACTGAGGCATACCCCTGAATACTGCTGGATACCCCATGCTACTGCTGTACCACCCTGTACCGTCTCGTGCCCTGACTGTGTCCAGGAATCTGTCACTCCCCACGTGCTCTCAATGTGATGTAGGGCACTCCTACTCCACAATGCAGTCCCACACACTACGGTACACCACCATGTAGCTCCATGTCTACCAGTAGTCCACTGATCACTGCTAGAGGCTCCCACACATCCATGGATGTGATGTCCTAGAGCTGTGCCTCTACATATCGGACTACCACCAATCGGTATCGTCATGCCCACCGTCGCATCACTATACCCGCCGACAAATGGATCATCACTCCAAATACTCCTCAAGGGGTCTGAGAAGTGAATCTCCCTGTGTGTCAGTAGTGTTACCACCACTGCTCGGCTCTGCTGCGTCCTCTGTGCCCCACACAAAGGTGAAGAATCCTTGGCCCCATACAAGGTGCCATCTGGTGGCCTGCCAATGCCACCTCCTCCGACAAGCTCCTGCCAAGGTGTGCTGACCACCCCATGATCCCGTGTATGAATGTCATGCCAAGACAATCTAGGGAGTCTGCCCATAAACTGGTTGGCCACTGGAGCTGACCGAAACTGCACATGCTCTACTACTAGGCCAACTGTACTCTCCAAGACATAGTTAGCCGACCTGCCTGGGAAACGATAGGTGATCCCACCTGGATCCCAATGCCAATCTAGGGTTCCTGTAATCCCCATGCATAGAAACTCCTGCTGAGCTACACTCGGATCCATCACCATCTCCATAGCCCGCTCCACCGAGTACCAACTCAAAATCTCTCTCCATCCAACCTCAACATGTGGATGCTGTACCCTGTGCAACTCTGATCGTCTCATACCGCTATCCAAGTCAACATATGAGATCTGCCTAGGTGGCTCTGCCTCTCTCTCTCCAATGGGAAGAGATGACCCAACAACACTGCTAGTCCCATCCATGCATACCTGAAGGGGAATGATCTGACGCTGCAATGTGCCCTCGGGTTGTACCATCAGGGAATCCAGTTGTTTCCCAATGCGGGCCAACTTGGCGGCCGACTCAGCACAAGCCACTCTCATGCCCTCCAGCTCCTGGTCCTGCAACAAAATGGCCTCCCGTACTGACGCAGCCTTCCCTCTCAAAGCTCGAAGGTCCGTCCGAAGTCGATGATACCACTGCCTGTGACCATCATCCAATACCTCTGTATCTCCTAGTGCCTCATCGATAGTGGATACATCTCCTGGTACCTCACCCATCTGTCGTGTGCTGCTACCACCCGAAGACTCGGACATGGCTCCAGTCATCCCCTTAGTGGATGGCTCTATTGGGGTAGGCTCTACCTTCTCCACTACGATACCAACCGACACGGTCAAGGAGGTCTCTAATGATGGTGAGTCCTGTGTCACACTAGGTGTGTCCTCGAACTCCCTGCAATCCTGTGTGCCCTCATCCTCCAAGTGCGAGGTAACCATTTTAATGGTTTCCTTCTCCGATACTCGGTCAAGCTGGAAAGAGGCATCCAACTTGTCCACCCAAGCTTTTTCTGAGCGCCTGGATGACCCGTCAAATGTCGGTAGATGGAATCTGTCCACTGTGCGCTGTAAGCCCCTATCATGTGAGTGCTTGTTCCCTCTGTGAAAGTTGTGAGGTCTACTATCACGCTGGAGCTGAACATAATTTCTGCTAGCTGTGCGGTGGTAGTCTCCACCATGATGATGTCGGTGCCCCCGATGATGATCGCGGAGTCTAATGCCATACTGGAACTGGATATAGCCTCTGAAGGTGATAGAATCCATGAACGCCGATCCGTAAGCCTGGTACTCTGCAAAAAGGTCAGCCATCCGACCCGGATCTATCTCTCGCTGCACTGCTGGCCCTGCGTCCTCTGCCAGGAAGGTAGGCATGGTAGGTCGCGTGGGTGCATGAGATGCCACAATGGGGATAGCATCATGCACTGGTATGTGGTGAGACCTACCGGATCCCTCACCTATCTGGGTAGCCCTGGGAGGTTTCCTCTGCCTAATCTCTACGGCTGCGAGCCTCTGTGACATATCCTGCATGTGATGGAGTATTGCATCCAGCTTTTTATCTGTGTCTGCCATCGGATCCTGCTGCTCTGCGTCCCTCACAGGCTCCTCAGAAACTGCACGGCTGCTGCAAAACCATACTGCTGCTTAACTTCGACCTCCGATTTACCCACTGAAAACTACTCAGAAAATTCTAGGAATTTGGGAAGGTGATCCTTGCCCAAAACCCAGAAAAACCCAGAAAACGTTTCTTCTAATTCCAAACTTCAAAATTTGACCCTTTATATTTTGGCCCTTTTTCCAATTGCGTTTTTGGTACTGCAACTGCTATTGCTCTCCAAAATTCCAGCAAACCTCTGTATGATCTCTTTCCCAATGTCATAGACCACGAACGAAAATTATGCTTTGATACCCTTTGTAATATCCCCAACGGGAAATAGGCAGCAATACAAGCATACAACTATATAGAAAAATGCTGGAAACAAAATATAAAGCAAGTACACATAAAATGCCAGGAATGCTAAGCCATTTTATTAATCTGAGAATATAATGAGATACAATGGATAATCAGATTAAATGCACCTATCCTTGCTCAAGGCAAGTGAAGAATCCTCTCAGAAAAATAGGAAATGGCTGCTACAGAAACTGCATCCTAGCCGCTGGAAGAAACTGCCGTAAACTGCTGCGGCTGGAATGAACTGAAGCTAGGGGCTGATCCCCTTGCCGGAATGAGCTAAAAATCTACAGATCACCTATACTCGCTGCTCCAGACAAAACCCAGAAACCATATACCAAACGGACCACCTCCGAAAATCACCCCCAGAAACCCTCCTCCTAAAAAAACGCTGTGCCTCCAGGAACAGCGCAAAAGCTCAAGAAACACGCTGAGGAAAGGGCCTGAATCATCCTGCAAAATCTCCCGTAATTTGAAATGACGCACTCCTCGAGGCTGAAAACGCGGGAGCCAACGCCAAATAACCACTCGACAAGGCGGTCAGCAAGTACAACGTCCTCCTCAGCTGGCTTCGTCCTCTCTCTCGGCCCCAACGCAGGTCACTCAAAAAGGGGCGCCTACGCAACGTAGGGAAGGCTCACGCAAACCCTGGCCCAGGCCCGAAGGAAAAACCTTGCTCGGCGAACACTCGAAGTCCCCGGAACGAGGTGAGATCTCAAGCCAGGAACACTTTCGATCGCACTAAACAGTGCTTGAGACCGACTAAACAACCGGCGTGCTGAAGTCGACAGAAGTCTAGCTCTCAATATCAATAACATATCCATGATGCCAAATGGAGTGAAACCCCCACCTTTTATAGTGCTAGCTCCCTCAAAACCCTAACTGCGTCCTTGAGTTCCTCCTTGACCTGCGCAGTTACCTTAGGAGTCTACGTGAGGCCTCTCTCATGTGTGTGTGGACCCCCAAGGCTTTCCCCTTTAAGTTACAACGTTGCTTCTACTAGGGAAACACTTTATTTTATTTAAGTGAGTTAGACCCCTTTTCTCACTTTTATTTATTAATTAACTATAGTCGGCAAAACTATACAAAAATCAAATATTCCAATTAGCGGTGCTAATTAGGAATATTACAGCTTTCTCCTCCAAATGCTCAGCAATCTAGTCTGTAGCTCCCGGTAAATGGAATCACAACCCCTCATACATGATGACAAAATAGACTGCATGTGTGCTACGATTGTGTCAGGATGATGTTTCCTAATGCTGAAGAAGCATTGGAACATCTGTAGGATCAAGTCATCACACTCCAACTCAAACATGAGGTCATCAAATCTAACCAAGGCCATTACTTCTAGAATGTCTAGCCTCTTCCCAAAGGTAGGGCCCTCACTATTTTCCAAATCCTACAGGGTCTCCACTATCAACCTGAAGACTCACCTCATAATGTTATCACTGTAAGGAGGTATAGGTGCGGTCAACGTCAAGATACTACTAATACATGAGGCAACTGGAAGTTTGAATCCGATACAAGGGTGCATCAAATACTTGGGTCGTGTTAAGGCAATCATGGTTGGTTTTAGAGCCCAAATTAAGCTTCTCCCATCTGATTGATCCACTTCGGAAAGGAGTGAATCAAGCTCTTCTAGTTTGAGAAGGGCTTTGGGTGTAACCCCCATACATCTCAAGTCTGTCCCAAATTTGAAGATTTTGTGTCTCGCATGCTCTTCTCGTGGCGGTTCTTGCTGTAGCATAGAAAGTGTTCCCTTGGAAAGGGTTCTATCAATTATTGTTGCCAATTTATTAAGAGTATTTATGAATGTGTCATCCATGTTTTAGTACATCAGCTGACTTACGTAGGACTTTGACAACAATACTGTAATACTTGACTCATACAAGACTGTGACAAACAATGACATGACTAGTAGACTCCAAACATTCATATCCAACTCAACAATATGCTCATCATACACAACATACAAACATGCTATTCAACCATAGCAACTCACCACTCAAACATTTCCCAAATAGCTAAACTCTCACTCACCAATGTCAAGGCTCACGACCCTCCTCTCAAATCCTTGACGGATAGATCTATAGCCAATACAACTTATTACAGGGCTTTTAATAAATTCTGCCAGTCATGACAATAAATACAAGCTACATATACAACTAATAATTTACTGGATATTTGCTTCATTGATAGAAACTTATAGAAGGATAACACCTCGTATATACGCTACCTCGAAAAGTTTCAACAATCATCTCCAGCAAAATGATCCCAGTGACTAGCTACAACTTTAGCAACCAGTTCTGGATAGTCCTAGGCTTGGATAATTGTTGACGAGTTAATGGTTCAAGTGTTTGGTTCATCAGAGATGAAACACTCAATCTGGGCTTGTAGAAGGCAAACTACCGATCTCAAGTGAGCAATAACAAATGATACAGCTGCCGCAACAAACTGCTCCTCTGAATACTGCGTCGTCTCCTAGTTTCTACAAATGTTGGCTGAATTCGGCACTATATTTTCCCACTAAAAAGTGCTCAGAAAATTCTAGGAATTTAGGAAGGTGATCCTTGCCCAAAACCCAAAAAAACCCAGAAATAGTTTGGCTTAGTTTCGACCTTCCAAATTCGACCCCCAAGGCCCTATGCTCTCTGGTAGCAATTCTGCAGTAGTTGCTGCAATGGATTGGCCAAAACACCCACATCTGTTACTTGGAAAATTCTCAAAAATTACTCTTAGACTCCTCAAGCCAATCCGACCAAAAATCATAAATGGTTTGGCCAAATCACGATCCTCGGAAATTGACCCCAATAAGCCCTACGCTCTCCCAATAGCTGTTGAATACACTATCTACAAAATGATCAACGAACTATTCAACAACCCTCCAAATGTGCAACAAATAATCCCTCCTACACTTCCTCTATCTCCCTCAGCAGACAAATCTCAAGTGGTGGAGACCTTCCTCCACAACTAGGCTCAACTCTCCTCCTCTGCACTGGCCCAGAGACTGCCACATTGCTTGGGAAATAGAATGTCAATCTCAGCCCTTGGAGGTTCACATATAGTTGAAAAGCTAATGAACCTAGGTTCGCATATAGCTCTCATAAGCTAATGAACCTTGCAACCAACAACAAACACAAGAACCCAATTGCATCCTCCCAAACTATCATTGCATCCTCCAGAAATACGCACTGCTGGGGCAACCAAATGTGGAAGTTGAAGATATCACGGTGAAGCTCTCTCAGATGAAATGGAAAACAAAACTAGGGTGGCACTCGAAGTTCCCCGAAGAATGGGTGAGTTCTCCGCTCGGAAAACTCTTGCTAAACAACAAATGACCCAACTAAAAAGCTCAAGCAACTGAGATCAAAATCAATAATACAATAACGTCTCAAAATAATAAACCATCAATCTTCATTTTAAATTGGTCTGCAGTAAAACCCTTGAACTTGGCTTTTCCTGTAATTTGGCAAGTAAACCCTCAAGCTAGCAAGATCACCAACTCTGATACCACTGTAATATCCCTTTTGGGGATTTTCACTAAAATTTCATGAGGGTTTTAACTTTGCACAATTTCACCAAGAATAAAACCAAAACACCAGAAATTTGATAGAAATAATAAACCCATAAATCATATGGAAACCTCATTAAAATATCACAATATGAAAAACAATGAGATATGCAGCAACAACAACAAAATCCAGCTTTGAAATATATGACAAGACAATAGCTGGAAACAATCCCCCAAGATATGCTATAAAGTTGATGCTAATCTCCAAATTGAAAACAGGAAATCAATCACGGCAACCTGTGAATCATGAATGGATCCACCAAGGGAAGAGATGGGTGCTCGCTTACTCTCACTAAATCACTCGAGGATTTTCATCCTGGGGCTATTGTTGAAGTAGAGAATCAAGTTCTCAAACCTCTCACACAAACAATGATCCAATCCAAGATATATCCAAATGACCTCCTCTTCTCCTTTTATAGATATGATGGATAGATCTCCAAGCCTCTAGAAGCATCTTATTTTATTATTATTCTAGAAGATCCTCCATTGACTTTATCAAAGTGACTTTTAATTTAATTCTATTTCACTTAAGTCACTTTTGGGCCTTTTCCTCCAATTAATTATTTTTCCTTTAATTAAATGACTAATTAAAGTCATTTTTAATTAAGGAAAATGGTAAACCACCCACCATACTCTCACCGACCATTATAAGTCACTTCTCAGCATCCCATCCTGAAGATCTTCTCATTCTCATTCCGGTTTCAACGAACTATTACACTAAGGCGTTCCATCAAATAATCTTCTCGGAATACCACCTCGAGCATAACTAATTAATTTAGGCTCTATAATAATGCTAATTTTTAAAAGTTGTCGGAATGCGACGAAACGAAAGACAAATTGTGCTAATGATGAAATATGCCAAGAGAATGTCATCAAATCCCGTAAAAGATATCCCCCAAAACTCCTGATAACACGAACCCGCTCTAATGGCCTGGCCATTCCCTGTCTTGGAAATGCACCCTAGCTGTACCATGGAGGAAAATAAAAATTGGAACATTACAAATCTTCTAGATAAAGGCGTGGATTGAGTCCTAGATAATCTGAACCATTGATTAAGATCTAATCTTGGTCGCTGATGCCTAAACGAGAGATTATAAGAAGAAACTCGATGGGCACTTGGAGAACACACCAGAGCAAACACTCAGTTTCCCAAGCAAATCGATTTTCTTAGTGGCTGAAGTTCGACAAGAGAAAATCGAATCAAAGGGTGAGTTGCAGGTGGGAGAGAGAGGGCATCAACAGTAGTCCGAGAGTGCAGGAAGAGTTCCAAAAAGGGAAACACAAAGGAGGGACGCATTTCATTAGGCACTACGCAGAGGATGACGCAGTGAGGGCAGTAACGGCCGAAGGTCCTCTTCGGGGTCAGGAAAACGCCGTGGAATGAGAAAAAATCATCAGTAAATTTTTCTCGGTGCTTCTTCCCCAGTTTTGCTATCTGGTATTTTGTACATGAATTATCGCTGAAGAATTAATAAAGAAGCCCTCTTCTGCTACACCAGTTTTGCCACATTGGGTTTTTCCGGGGAAAATTGTGCTGATTTCTGGTAGCATCAGATGTGTTCTATGTCTCAACTTTTGCAGGGAGGCTTAGACAGATGTATTCCAAAGAACCCAGAAAGCGTTTTGGGAAATTCCAGCCAGATTGTGTTTTATGAAAATAATTAATTATTTTTAATGGTACCCTAAGTTTAAACTTAGGAAATAAAATAATTAAAGGGTATTAATAAAACATGGTGTGAATCTTCTAGAAAAAGACGGAGATCAAGTCAATTAATCTTAGTCGTTGATTAACGATTTAATCTCGGTCGTTGAAGTCTCAACAAGAAGATTATAGGGACTTGATGGGGCATTTGGAAATTACACTGACAGAATCTAGAGATTGAAGTTCTTTAGTGAGCAGTGCTCAGGGAGAAGATCGATCGAGTTGATTCTTGCAGAGAGGGGCAAAGATGATTTTCGGTTGGAGATCTTTCCTGATCCAGAGAGTACAAGGTAGAGAGGGCAGAGAGCAGTCCGGAGAGGCAACACAAAGCCAACCACGCAGAGGTTGCGAAGAGCTTCAGAGGGAACCCCAAGGTATGGATTTCATTGGTATAATTGAGTAATCTTTCTTACTTTTCATGGACACAAACATACAGGCCATGAAAAAACCTTCTAGCCTTCCTTAAGCTTCTCATTCCTTTCATAGATGATTGTTCTTCAATCTTCCTAGCTTTGATACCATGTTGAAATCAAAATATAATGTAAAATTTCTTATCATGGTAATTACTTGTGACTAATATGCATTTTTTTTCTTAGTATTTAATTTGATTAGTTATGTCATCAAGCAATTACACATTAAAAAAATATAGAGATCATAATGCACAAGAGACAAGAGACACCAAAAGTTAGGCCAAAGGCCACGGAAAAACCCACAAGGGGAAAAACTCGCCAATCCTTTCCTTATAGCTTCTTCATCAACAAGAGAAATCTAAGTCAAATCTAACTGTGAAGATCTAATTGCCAAGTCAACCCTCCACCAAATCTGAACATGAAGTCTACCATAAGTCATAGATGATAAATGTCTCAAGTTGTTCGCATATCATATAAGAAGGTTCCTTAGAGAACTCGCATCATCACAGAGAATGTGCCACAAGAACCTTGAATTGTCACAGAGATATAGCCATAGGAACCCTGAACTCTCACAAAGATATAGCCACAGGTAGCCCTAAACTATCACAGAGATGTAACCTCAAGTAGCCTTAGTTAGCTTGAATTGTCACAAAGATATAGCTTCACATAGCCTGAATTTTCACAATGATATAGCCACAGTAGTTCGGATGCACAAAAGTTATGTTGCCATGGTTAATTCGGATCCATAGAAAATATGTTTCCACAGATAACTCGCTTTATGTGCCTTAGAGTCCATGCCATAGATCCAAAAATTGCCTTCCTCAGAAGAGACCCAAATTGGATTGCAAATGGTGGAGGATATGTGACAATATATAGTTGTTTCCTCATGCGAAAAGACACGACTCTTGGGCATACCGTATTGTCATCTTGGAGGGCCAACTTGGCAACCTGGAGGGACACATGACAATTACAAAAATTCAATTTTTCTTCTCTTCACAAGGTTATGAAGAACATGCCCTTTTGACTTTTTCTTTTGACCAAAAATAAAGCATGAAGAACATGCTACAAAATAATAATAATAATTTATTTTCTTCTTTGGTTTTTACATGAAACATATATTTATACAAGTACAATGACAATTATGAAGACCGAACCTAGTTACAATTTCAACAAACATTAAATGCCAATTTATGTGCAAGGGGATTTATCATATATGTTAAATTTATTTATCTCGTTATTGTGTTTGTTACTATATTTCCCACTTATCTTCCAAGGGCGTCTATTGTATACTTTCCAAAACCACCAGAAACTAGCAATGTATTGGTATTTCAATTATAACAATATGATGGGTGAGTTCGTTGATCATGTCATGTATGCATTTTTCATGTGTATTTTTTACTGCCTAAATGACAAGGAAAGGTATAAAAGAGATTCAAAGCTATGTGAAACCGTGATTACATTGTTAGATTAAAGTATTGTTTTTATTGCTGCTAGAGTGTGCAACTGGCGAATTATTCTTTCTCAAGTCGACCCCTTTTAAATTCCTTGCCTATGGATGAAATGCTGTTCTGAGTAGAATCCTTTGTATGTTATGACTTTTTAAAACCAAGTTTAGATTTAGAATTCATTTCTGGATGAAGTTTTGCTAAGAAATATGACATTCTTGAGATTCTTATTATGAATAGGCAGATCTTGTACGAGGTAGCGAACGGGCTATGGCGTTTGGATACATAACAGGCCTCTTCTCGTGTGCACATCTTGTGGGGAACCTAGTAGCACGCCTTCTTCCCGAAAAACATATTTTCCAGGCATGTTCTCTTTAGAAGTCTAGTCATCATAAAACTAAGCCAACAAACTCTTAGCTGGCATAACTCATTAATAGAATTGACATATTCAGGTTGCAACTGTTCTCTTGGTTATTTCAACAGTTTATGCAAAAGCCTTTCTGGTGGAGTCAAAATGTGTTGTTCCAGAGCCAGACCAGCGGAGGTCACTGTTACTTCAGTCAGAATCTATCATCATGCATAGGTGGAATTCGACAAAGGAAACTGTAACAATTGTCTCAAGGAGGTTTACTTTCTGTCCTCTCTATATGCCCCAAACAATTGCAATCTTAGATAAATGTTGATAAATTTACCACATAATAGGGGGCTTTCTACAGCTTCCCTTTTAACAATAACAAAGATGACAGTTTATATATATATATATATATATATTCTTGATTATAATAGTATGGGCCTCGTTTCTGTTTATACTACAATATCTTCGAAGAGTCTGGCTTCATATTTTATTTGGAAATGCAACAAGGATTTATATTACAGCATTATTTTATTTCTATGACAGTGGAATCCTTAGGCAAATCATACTGGTTTCCTTCTTTTATGAGCTTGGAATGTCAGGCATCGATAGTGTCCTACTGGTATGCTTATCTTCTTTTATGGTCCAATATGTAGTTTATATTAGCAACAATTATGGCTTTTATCATTCTATCAATTTTTTGAATATTGTAGAAACATGTCGTGCAGAAGTACATTTAATATTGATTGTTATTTGTGGAAGTCAAATCTATTACAATTCTTACAAAATAATAGAGGACTTTTACCTGAGTTTCACAATCTTCAAGAATGATATATGCACTATAAAGAAAAAGGGAATGTCACGTGTGCGCACACACACAAATGCACCATCACTACAAAACACACCAATTATCACACTTTCCATGGGTTTACAAAATACTACATCTAATGCTGCTTTATCATAGCCCAAAACTCACATAGGTGACTTCAATATTCTAATTGATCTCAAGCATGCATCTCCACTATTAGATGAAGCGAATGGCTCTGAAAGACAACTTATAGCAACATAACAATGATGAAATGTGATGTAAACTGCATGAAAGGAGTTGTGAGCCCTAAACTAGCTATTACATTCAAGACAACAACTGAAATGATCTAACACAATGATTTTTTTTTTTTAATATAAGAAAATACAAACACAGTCTACAAGTTTGGAATTTACATTTTATTTTAATTGAGAAGAGTTTTGAAATATATACTGAAGTGATGAATTCACCATCCATTCATAGGAATTTCTAAATGAATGCCATGCGAGTTGGGGTGGTCATGTGACAAAAGAGTGACAATCATGAGAGAAAATATTTCAAAATTGCAAATCTCCAACAGTATGTAGTAGCTAAACACGTGTTGGGTCCTGACTAGGTTAAAAAAATAAATATGCTAGCTCAAGAATTTTGCATGAGAAAGCTGACTAGACTTAGCTAGTTGAGGAGAACTAGTCCATGTTGTAATTTGTATTGTACTTGTATTTGTGATTTGATATTTGTACATCTCAGCCACTTCAACCATTAATTGAAGATATCTCACCTTGGTCTTCAAAAACTATTCTCCAGCTACCAATTTTGTGGTCCTACATGTACTTAATGAAATATACGTTGTAGTGTGTGTGCATTGTCATAATTCATCTCTTACATTCACTTGTGAGTGTTTTCATTTTATATTTTAATTGTGCACATTTCAGATGCTATCAAAGCTCGACAATTAGGGCTCTTTCCAGTTAAGCATTTTGGTTCTTACTTGGAGATTCTCCCATAGAGAATTTCCACTGAAATCTTAACAAATATTACACCAAAAGTTCACACTGTCAACTCCCCAACTCACGCTTAATCTTAAAATCCTTAATCCACAAGGTGCAACTCAGGGGGTAACTATAAGACAATGACTATTGTCACCCAATGTTTGTTAGTTTTTGTAGCATTGTATGTGTTCTAGCCACGTAATTTGGTGGAGAGGCTAGAATACATGAGATCTCCAAAACCCATAAATCGTTTCTGGAAATTCCACCTAAAAGTGTCTCAATTAGATTATTAACCGATTTTTAAATATTTCCAGAGTCTAGACTTAGAGAATATGGTTAATTAATCAGTGTTAATTGAGATAAGGTGATAATCATCTAGAAACTCACATGGATCAACAAGGAACTAATATGGGCCATCGATTATGTTTTATTCTTGGACGTTGGTGCTCCAGCAGAAGGTTATAAGAAGAAGTCGATGGGTAGATAAAGATGACACTAGTTGCAGATACTCAGTTGCCCAGGCAGTTCGATTTTCTCAATAGCAGAGTTTCAACAGAGAAGATAAAGCCAGTGGGTGAGTAGCAGGTGGCAAAGGAGGTCAACAACATATCGAGGAGAAGAATTCCAGTTTCCAGGAGAACCAGTAAGAGGAAGGCAAAAATTCCCAGAGGGACTGCGCATAGGTTGATGCAGAAGGATCTGCGTGTGGCTAGGGAGGGAAATTCGAGGGAAGAAATTAGCTGTGGAGTGAGAAAATTCTCGCAATAATTTTTCCAATATTTTCCTCAAATCAGATTGCTAGTAGAGCATCTAAATTATTGCACTCAAAATTGCTACTGTAGAATAATAATAAAACCCTCATCTGCTGCACCGGTTATCCCACATTGGGTTTTTTCGGGGACAATTGTCCAAAAATAACTGTGTCAAAATTCTTGTGTGTGTGCTAGAATTTCTTGATTTCCAGTATTTTATTTTCCGCAGTATTTTTTTTTGGTGAAAATTGCAGTTGTCATTTTATTCATTGTTTGTTGTAGCAAATAAACTGCATAATTAAATTTTCAGTTAGGAGAATAATTTCTAGTTGTTGCAATAGATGAAACTTTCATATGGTATCAAAGCTTAAGTGATCAACTGGGAAGCTCAGAAGGAATTTCGTTGTTCAGGAAGAGCAGCAGGCTGAAATTCCTAGAGGTAGCGTTGTCCATTGCCAGGTAGGCCAAGTTGCTTGGGAGGGTTCGATTTTTCAGTGCAAAGAGGTAGAAAAAATCGAATTTCCAGGTTGAGTGATTCTAACAGGCAAAGGGATCAACTTAGATTTTCGCTAAGCATAATTCTGGTTGAATGCAAAGGGTTTTTGCTGTAGGTTGCTAGCGCAGAACCAATGTCGGGTGGAAGAGCAGTAGCACATAAATTTTCCTTTCTATGACCATGGACAAAATTGACATTTAGGAGGATTCATACTTGTATTCCAGATTGGAGGACAAATTTTCTTGCTTGACAGAATCAACTTCACAGGGTGTCTGGTACATAGACAGTGGAGCATCAACTCACATTACAGGGGTTAGAGAATATTTCTTTAGCTACAAGGAGGAGCAGATGGACTTCCAGGTTACTGTGGGAAACAAAATGAAATGTACTCCAGTAGGGAGAGGTACCATCGATTTTCAGAGGGAGTCAGGAGAAAGCACGAGCGCTATAGATGTATTGCATGTGCCAGGATTGGGTATGAAACTGATTTCAGTATCCCAGTTACAGGGTAAGGGATATGGTATCCACTTCGTAGGGAAGAAAGTATTTGTCAAACACTCAACTTGGAAGAAGGTAAGACAGATTGGAGTTCGAAGCAACAGATTGTACAGGTTGCAGCTCGACTCTCCAATGGCACTAGTAGGCAGTGACAGTAGCAGTGGGAAGTCGCTAAATGAGTTATGGCATAGGAGAATAGGACATCTACACCATGGAGCACTCAAAATGCTCAGAGAAATAGTAACAGGGGTTTCAGAACTTGGCACAGAACATGATGACGTGTGCAGACGATGTGTACTTGGAAAGTATGCTAAGGAAGCATTCCCAAGAAGTGACAACAAAGCAGATGGCGTGTTAGAACTTATACATTTAGATATTTGTGGCTTGATGTCCACTAGGGCTCTGTAATATCCCCAAAAGGGAGAATGCAGTAATACTTCACACAATATAAGAACTTACAACAAGATACACAATAAATCTAAGTACAAATCAGAATTTGCAAAAGAGCTGAGGAATTTTATTATATTGGAGATGAATCAGTTACACAAGTACAAGATATAGGTAGATCTAGCCAAAAAGATGAGCTAGGATCACCCTAAAAACATGTATGAAGCAAGTACAACGTAACTGTTGAGGCTCTGCAGCAAATACTGCGCTGTCTCTTCTGCAGAATATAAACATGGAGTTGCAGGCTGAAAAGAGAAATGTAGATCTACTCAAAACTGGAGCTCTGATGATGCCAAGATTCAAGATCTAGCCAATGTGAAGGATTCCCAAGATAACCTAGAAAGGATTTTCTAGATCTGCAAATTTGAAAAATCACCTCCCTAGGAATTGATCCTTGATCTGCTGGGAAATACAGATCTGAAGAATAGATGGCTAAAATGTGCTCAAATTAGATCTATGCTTGAAGGGTTGATCCCTTCCTTAGATCTATGAGCTAGAAGCTCTAGATCTAGCTTCTCAATCCTCCAAAAGATGATTGCAGCTGCTGCAACACAACTGCCTCTGAAAACTGCGCTGTGAGGGAAAGAGAGGCCTTCTGCCTGCTGAAATATGCTGCAATGAACTCCAGGCTGATGGTGAGACTGATGGCAATGTGAGGGGAAGATCCCTCACAGGATTGCTAGCTGAAATACTAGCAACTTCCTTCCTCCTTTCAGATCTGCAATATGGACAGTGTTATTCTTGAGGAGAATACTGCTGCTAGGAGGTCAATAACTTTTGGCTTGATGCTAGATCTGCAATGTGGCTCTAGGAGTGCTGAAATATAAGACCAAGTGATGGGAATAATCCCTCACCTTGTTCTCCAGCTAAAGTACTGAAGACAACTTCCATCTTCCAAACTGATCTCCAGAAAATTGTAGTTTTCTGAATATGAATGTTTTGCAGAATGTAGAAAAATGAAATGGAACTTAAAGCCTGATGTATAATGAAGTACAAACCTCTTCCCTAGAGATCACTCAAAGAAAGAAGAGGTATTCCTGCCTAGGAACACCCTGTGCTAAACAAAACCTGCAATCTCTGCTAAACAGCCCAAGAATGCAGTGGAATGTCACTTGACAATTCCAGATCTAAAGGATCATACATCAAATAATCCAAGATGCCTTTCACCTTTGCCTTCATCTCCTTTATAATGATTGAGCCATCCCCAAGCCTTGGCCCTAATCTCAACTGCGCTATCTCATGTGGACAAGATCCTCCAAGTGGGACAATGTTGTTTGACCAAATCAACCAAATAGTCTAGGTACAATGTACACCTCTTCCATCATGTGTGCTTCATTTGCACATGATCCTCCAACACTTGATCATTAATGCTCAATAACCCTTTGTTTGACATCTTCAAGATCTTAGCTGACTGAATCAACCCTCCATGATTTCTCTCATTAAATGAGACATGATCTCCAATCTCATTCACATTAGTAGTTGCTCAACTACCTCTTTTTGCAGATCTAGTCTAAATTAATCCACATTCACACACACAAAGTGGATATTTATTCTTATTGAGGATTGTGGGTCCCTCCACCATTTTATTTACTTAATTCATTAAGAAAATCAAGGACTCTAATATTCCAAATATAATGTGAAAATTTGGGAATATTACAATCCCCCCCAGCAAAATGTTGCTTGTCCTCAAGCAAGTCCAAAAGTAGATGCAAGGCTGTCTATTCCCCTCCAAATGGCATCCACATAAGGAAGGCTTCCTCCATTTGCTGTAATAGGTTATGCATGTTTGGTTCCAAAGTTGTCTTTTAAAGGCATAAAGAATGACCTCCAACTGTTTGGTTAGATGTCCTCCTCCCATCATGAAGTACCAAATGACAACCATATGATGTCCAACATCATCATCAATACATGAGGTGCATACAATAAGGTGGTTCTCTTCACAAAGGAAAAGCTCCATCACACAATACATATCTTCATCCCATGTTTCATGAATTAGATTGAGCATTGTGATGCTCTCATACTTAGCCTTGTTGGCCTTGTTTGATCCAAACTTCATCATTCCAAGGTTATGCAAAAGAAGAAGGGAAGAAGTAATATGGGTAGACAAAGGTGTCAAATCATATTCTCCTAACAATAACCACCGGAGTAAGGCCCTTTGCTGCCATCCTCCATCTCCTCATGTAAAATGGACAAGCCAAACTCCCCCAAAAGCAATCCAAGCAACAAGAGATCTTGTTGTTTTCTCTCCCCCTCATGTGCATCATGAAACAAAAGTATACTAATGGACATATGAGATGTCACATCAGCCCCATACAAAGAAACATCATCAATGCACATCATGAGATCATTATGCCAAGTTTTACACAATACAAAACACATAAACATAGGAGATGTCATGTGGTGGCCAAACCCTATCAAGTGAAACCAAAATGAACATGCCTTCCCTTGCTGCAATTTATCATTGAAAAACAAGGCATGATTCATAAAATGATGAGCTATTGGATGGTATCCATACTCACCCAAGAGCAGCCAGCGCAGCCATGCCTCCTTCTTCATTTCATACATGATTTTCAAGGCATGGATCAGAAAAATAGGTGCCTTTGGAGAGTGACAAAAATCTCCCAATGGCAACCAACGTAACCAAGCATGCTGGCCCATACAAATCTGCAAGTGGCTTTGCAACCCCTTGCTTATCATCCTTACCCATTCACTCCCATGGGGATGATGAATGAGGTACTGCATAATCATGGCATCCTCCCTTTGTAGAATGCCATCCTTCCCAAATTGTTGAAGACTTTTGCATTTCATGAAATGTTGAAATGCATCTCTAATGAGATCTCTTAATGAGATTCTCTCTCCATCAAAGGCCCTCCAAAACCAAAGAAGTTTTGGATTTAATGCAAGTAGAAGTTTCTCTTTGAGCAGTGAGAGGCTCATTGAGAAAGGGTCATCTAGAAGGGAGAAAAGGTTTCTCATTTCAAGATGTCTACCATTTGTCATATTTTCTTCCATTGCTTCATGAGTGAAGCTACCTCCAGAATGCTCCAAGAATGATGAAGCCTTTTCTTTGTCACAACTAATAAGTGACAACGTTGTAGATCTAAAAGGTAATACATATGTTGTCTCAAAGTAAGGCACAATACTGATCTCATAATCAGCCATTGTACATAGGATAATTCTAATCCAATTCTCTAAAACTCTACATCTCAACTCAAGGGGTTGAATGCAGCTCAACAATGATGAATAGGGATATTTTTCAGTCTCCTCCTTGATTAGATCAAGGGTCCTTTGCGCTGTGATATTCCTCTGCTTCAAATCAACATTTTGTTCTAATCCTTGGTCATGCATTGATCTTGAAACAATATGTACTAAAATTTATGCATACCTTGGATCAACTGATATGTGGGAACCTCTTGACAGAACACAAGAGTTCCTCCAACCGGGACAATAGTGTCTCCAACTACTGGTAAGAGTGATGGCCTCTTTTTTTCAAGTGTACCAGTGCTGGTATCTTCCTCCTCCTCTTCATTAATCTTCTGATCCATGCATGGGAATCCATATGTCAAGAGCTCAAGACTACCTTGCAAAGATGCAAGTGTCTCTTCTCCAGATACAAGTACTTCTGCAGCAGGTGGTGAAAGTAGTGACCTCTTGTCCAGAGTGACAAGATTGACATTCTCCTTGGTTTCCTTGGGATATGGCTCTTTGTGGCTCATCTCTATCTTCTTCTCATCAAAATTCTTCCTCAACTTGTGAAAGAAATCTAAATACTTGGTTGCCTTTGCATGCTCTATGTGCCCAAACCACCAATCTTCTGCTTCATCTAAGAGATGAAGTGCTGCAATTTGAACAGCCTCTTCTTCAGCCACAAGATGTAGCTTGAAAAATGAATCTAACTCCCTCCTCCAAGCCTTGACATTGCTTGAGGAAGATCCATCAAATGTAGGCAAATAGAATCTATTATGCCTCTTCCTTCTATTACTGCTATAGGTTCCTATTTCTTCTCTAATATGGAAGAATTGTTGGAGAGTTAGATTCTCCTTGAAAGCTCTAGACTGTGCTTTGTACTCTTCAAGATATAGACTGAGAGTCTCATGAGTCTCATGTTCATGCCTTTCTTCACTTCTATACCTCTCACCTTTTCCAAAGAAAGTGGGCATAGTGGATATATGAGGAGATCTAGGATTCTCCAGTCTTCTTTGCTACTGATAGGAAGTACTTTCCTCATCAAACCTTCTTCTTGGATTTTCTCTTCGTTCTTCCTCCTTCATTTGACTGACCTCCTTGGAGAGATCTTGCATGGATCTGAAGAAAGGAGTGAAAGATCTCACATCCTCCATGATAGATCTCATCTATCTATTCTTCTTTCGATGTAAAAATATGAAGTGTCCACAAGTTGAGCCAAAGATCACGCTCTGATACCACTGTAATATTCCAAAAGGGAAAATGCAGTAATACTTCACACAATATAAGAACTTACAGCAAGATAAACAATAAATCTAAGTAGAAATCAGAATACGTAGAAAGAGTTGAGCCATTTTATTATATTGGAGATGAATTAGTTACACAAGTACAAGATATAGGTAGATCTAGCCAAGTAGATGAGCTAGGATCACCCTAAAAACATGTATGAAACGGAGTTACAACATAAATATTGAGGCTGCGGCAAATCTTAACATTTGTCTCTTGACGAGAATATAAACATGGAGTTGCGAGGAAATTTGAAAGAGAAATGCGGATCTACTCAAAGCTGAAACTCTGATGATGCCCAATATTCAAGATCTAGCCAATGTGATGGATTCCCAAGATAACCAGAGAAAGGAAATTCCCGGATACGCAACTTTGGAAAATCACCTCCCTAGGAATTGATCCTTTATCTGTTTGGTAAATACGAATCTGACTAGATGCGAAGAATAGATAGCTGAAATATGTGCTCATATCAGATCTATGCTTGAAGGGCTGATCCTCCCTCGAATCTATGAGCTGAAGCTCCTGGGTGCTTCTCAATCCTCCAGGCGTGCAGTAGCCTCCAACACAGCGCCTCTGGCTAGCGGCTGTGAGGAAAAGAGAGGCTATGCACACTTTCTTCGAAATATCTTTCGCAATAAACTCTAGGATTATGGTGAGACTGATGGCAATGTGAAGGAATGATCCTCCATTGGATTGCTAGCTGAATTACTAGCAACTTCCTTCCTCCTTTCAGATCTGCAATATGGACAACGTTATTCTTGGAGATAATATTGCTTCTACGAGGTCAATAAAATTTGGCCTGATGCTAGATCTGCAATGTGGCTCTGGGAGTGCTGATATATAAGCCCAAGTGATGGGAATAATCCCTCACCTTGTTCTCCAGCTAAAGTACTGAAGAAAACCTCCACTTTCCAAATTGATCTTCAGAAAATTGCAGTTTTCTGAATATGAATGTTCTGCAGAAAGTAGAAAAAGTAAATGGCACTTAAAGCCTGATGTATAATGAAGTACAAACCTCTTCCTTATATATCACTCAAAGAAATAGGAGGGATTCCCACCCGGGAACACCCTGTGCTAAACAACACCTGCAATCTCTGCTAAACAACCCAAGAATGTAGTGGAATGTCACTTGGCAATTCTAGATCTAAAAGATCATACATCAAAATAATCCAAGATGCCTTTCACCTTTGCCTTCATCTCCTTTATAATGATTGAGCCATCCCAAGCATTGGCCCTAATCTCAACTGTGTCGTCTCATGTGGACAAGATCCTCCAAGTGGGACAACGTTGTTTGACCAAATCAACCAAACAATCTAGGTGCAATGTACACCTCTTCCATCATGTGTGCTTCATTTTCACATGACCCTCCACCACTTGATCATTAATGCTCAATGACCCTTTGTTTGACATCTTCAAGATCTTAGTTGACTAAATCAACCCTCCATGATCTCTCTCATTAAATGAGACATGATCTCCAATCTCATTCACATTAGTAGTTGCTCAACTACCTCTTTTTGTAGATCTAGTCTAAATTAATCCACATTCACACACACAAAGTGGATATTTATTCTTAATGAGGATTGTGGGTCCCTCCACCCTTTTATTTACTTACTTCATTAAGAAAATCAAGGACTCTAATATTCCAAATATAATGTGAAAATTTGAGAATATTACAGGCTCTCAGTGGTGCCAAGTACTTCATCACCTTTATTGATGACCATTCCAGGAAAACTTGGATCTACATCGTGAAGACCAAAGATGAGGTCTTTAATTGTTTCAACGAATTTAAGGCGCTTGTGGAGAATGCGACAGGGAATAAGATCAAGGTGCTTCACTCGAATAATGGTGGAGAGTATATTGATAAAGACTTCACAGATTTTTGTACGAAGGAAGGCATCAAAAGAGAATGGAAAACTCCATATAATCCACAAAAAAATGGGGTAGTGGAATTGAAAAACAGAACCATAGTTGGGGCTACAAAAGAAATGTTATATGACTAGGATCTACCTAGGTTCCTATGGGAAGAATCATGTAACACGACAGTATATATTCAAAACCACAATCCTCATAGAGCATTTGGGAAGAAAACACCAGAAGGGTTCTTCATAGGAAAGAAGCCAAAAGTCAATCACTTCAGGATCTTTGGCAGTGTTGCTTATTGCCACGTGCCAGATGAGAAGCTTACCAAATTGGATCAGACTGTAGAGAAGGGGTTTCTCGTTGCGTATAGTGAGACCTCCAAGGCATACAGAATCTACATTCCTAGCGACAGGAAGATTGTATTGAGACAGGAGGTAAAGTTCATGGAAGATCGAGCTTTCAAGAGATCTCGTGAGATGCCTGCAAGTGATCGAGATCAGCCACCTGAAGCTCCATTGGTCTAGCAACAAGGGCAACCAGTGGGACAACCACAAGGATCTAGTATGGTAACCAGTACTAGTATTTCCTAATGAGTAGGGAATCCAGTAAGATCTCAAGAGACGGAGCAGCAGGGGCAGGATGAGGAGCTGGTAGAACCTCCCACTACTAGTGGATGATCGAGCAAAGAGGTTCGTCAGACATTGAGAGATGTAGAGGAGTTTTTCGGAGCTCCTAGGATGAACAAAAGACAATGCAGGTAGCCTGATAGATATCAAGCATTAGTAGCTCAAGTTGCAAAACCTTCCAGCTTTCAGGAATCTGTACAACATCAGTGGTGGGTAGATGCCATGGTAGAAGAATACAGCTCTATCATGACGAATGATGTATGGGAGGGGGCGTCGAGACCTGAGGATAGGTCAGTTGTAGGTTCTCGATGGATCTACAAGATCAAGTATGCTGCAGATGGCAACATGGAGAAGTACATGGCTAGGTTCGTGGAAAAGGGGTATGCACAGAGATAAGGGATATATTATGAGGAGACCTTCGCCCCAGTTTCTAGATACACCTTTATTCAGTCAATTATATCCTTGGCATCTCAGATGGGATGGTAGATTCACCAGATGGACGTCAAGACAACATTCTTGAACGAGGCAATAGAGGAAGAGGCGTACATTGAACAACCAGAGGGCTTTGAGACTCATGAGAGACACACTCATATGCGCAGATTGAAGAAAGCTTTATACAAACTCAAACAGCCTCATAGGGCATGGTATGGTTGGATTGACAGTTACTTGCAACAGATGGGATTCGTCAAGAGTGACGTAGATCCCAACCTTTACTATTTGATGGTAGATGATGAGCCACTCATCCTTGTATTGTATGTGGATGATCTCTTCTTGACAGGATCAATAGGGTTCATAGAATATTGCAAAAGGAACTTGGCAATAGAGTTTGATATGAAGGATTTAGGGTTGATGCACTATTTCCTAGGATTGGAAGTGTGGCAGAAGGACGGGGAGATCTTCCTTGGGTAGGGAAGATATGCTACAAATATTATTAAGAGATTCAGGATTTAGGATTTTAGACCCATGTCTACGCCCATGATCACCAACTGGAAGAAGATAAATGCACCAGATGACAAGGATGATGACCCCACCTTGTATAGACAACTTGTCGGGTCTCTCACGTATTTGGTCAACACTAAGCTAGATATTTGCTTTGCGTCAATACCATCAGCGAGTTTATGGTAGAACTGAAGAGGGTACGTTGGGCAACAACAAGGCATATTTTGAGGTATGTGCGTGGCACAGTCGAGTATGGGTTGAGATATATCCGAGGGGATGATGTCAGGCTATGTGGATTCACAGATGTAGATTGGGCAGGAAGTTCATTTGACATGAAAAGTACCTTTGGCTACGACTTCAGTGTTGGATCAGAGATGGTTTCTTGGTGTAGTAGGAAGCAGAAGTCAGTAGCACTGAGCTCTGTAGAAGGAGAGTATATGGCAACAAGCACAACTACGTGTGAAGCTATATGGATTCAGAAGTTGCTAGTAAGCTTATTCAGGCAGAGGATGGAGGCGACCAATGTCTACTATGACAATCAGAGTTGCATAAAGCTCTATGAGAATCCAGTGTTTCATGACAAGTAAAAACAAATAGATATTCGGTGTCATTTCATCAAAGATTGTGTACAACATGGAGCAGTCCAGCTATAGTATGTTCCCACAAAAGAGCAGTTTAATATTCCAAATAGAAATTAACAATGATATACAAAGCAAATTAAGCACATCTAACACAATAAATTACACATGCGATAAGGTAACTAGAAATGCTCCAGAAAATGCCCAAATGGGCTAATTTTTATTATCGAATGATAGGAGTTCAATGTGTGATAGAAGGAATGCACTTGGGCTTGCTCAAGGCAATCTACAAGCCCCAGGTGTCCAACAATGTCTTCCCAACTATTGTAGAATGACTCCTCTGCAAGAATCTGCACTAGGCCTATACAAACTGCACTGCAAGCTGGAAAAACTGAATATTTGCCCCACCTACGGTGCTAAGAAAATTTTACAAAATTAGCCCAGTCTCCTCTCACCAAACCCACAAAAATCTAGGAAGGGATTGACTAATTCCGACCTCCCGGAATTGCCCTATTTTCGCACTACGCCCTCTTGAACAAAGACTGCGTCCCCTAGTGATGACAACTGCTGAAATCCTCCTTATTCCTCCTCAATTTGCTAATGAAGGGCTTTAGGAATTTTCCTCTATGGTAGGAGAGGCGTTCTACCACAGTTTCTGGCACTCAAGAGTTGAGCCTGACACCACACGAATCTGTGCAACGTCCCCCTTGCACAGACCCTGAAAGAGGGAAATTCGTATTGCCCAAAGGCAACAATCTCTAGCCCCCTAATTCTCCACAAGGCTTAGTCTTCCCCTAGAGTAGCTATACAAAATTTCTTTCGACAAAAACACCCCTCGGAAACCAACTAAAATGAGTGATAAGATTTCCGTACTGCGTCCTCCTTGGAGTACCAATTGGTTGAAGGAAACCTACTGAAATGAGCTCCAAACTCCACAAATCTCCTCACCCAAGTAGCAATAGATTACCTCCCTAGGGTGGCACTCGTAGTCCACTGAAATAAGGGTGAGCTCTCCCCTTGGAAAGCTCTATGCTAAGCAACACTTGTGACCCAGCTAAACAACTTGAGCAACAAAGGAAATAAATGAGAGAATGAAAAGCACCAATAACTTCTATGCTCTTTCTATTTATAATTTTTCCTTGCCTCCTACTGTGGGTCCATCCATCCAGTATTTCGACCTCCCTCCTTGGCAATTCAAATTTTCTCTCCAAGGGGTGCATATTGCATGTGGGTGTGTTCGCTACATTCCACTAACAAAAGTATTTCGACCCCTTTCTCCTAAGTCTCATCTCCAAAAGTTCGTGGGCCCCGACAATAGCCAAAAATGCAAAATTGTGAAATTTACTTTATCAAAATTATTCTAGGAAGGAACATTACAGTCCTCCCCTCCCAAATGTTGCATGTCCCCAAGCAACTGTAGTGTTGGATGTTGAAGTATGTGCTCATCCTCCCAAGTTTCATCCTCATCCGGTAAGTTCCTCTAGCATATCAAATATACTCTGATAGTCTGCTCCTCAACTTCCTTCCCTTGGTCTCCAAAATGGACTCTGTCTCTAGCACTAGATGTCCCTCATCGTCAAGTGGGGGTAACTCTGTAGCTGTTGTCACCTGTTGTCCCAACACCTTTTTGAGGTATGAGTCGTGGAAAACATTGTGGATCTTGCTCTCAGGTGGAAGATCCACTCATAAGCCACCTCTCCAACTCTCTTGGTCACCTTGTACGACCCATAAAAATGGGGTTGTAGCTTTTCGGCCCCCTTCTGCTTCAGTGTGGACTGCTTGTATGGTTGTAATCGCAGAAAGACCAAGTCCCCTTCCTCAAAATGCCTATCGATCCTGTGCCTATCTACATACAATTTCTGTTGATTTTGTGTTGTCAGCAGGTTGTCCTTGAGAGTCTTGAGGATATCTTGGCTCTCTTGAATCCAATCTTTGGCCTTTGGCCCCCCACTGTCTCCAAAAAACAATGTCAGCAAAAGATAAACCATCATACCCATACAAAGCACAAAAAGGAGACATACCGATGGACATGTGATGGGTGGTGTTGTAGCAATACTCTCCCAAATGCAGCCACCGGATCCATGCTTGTTGCTGCCCTGTCACATAGTTCCGTAGGTAGCCCTCTAGCCATTTGTTAACTCTCTCATTTTGCCCATCTGTCTGTGGGTGGTAGCTGGTACTGGGGGTGAGCTCAGTGCCCACTAATCGGAAAAGCTCCTGCCAAAATGCTACCATGAAATGGGCATCCATGTAGGTTGTCACTGACTATGGTCTTGGGAAGACCATGCAAATAGAAGACCTATTTGAAAAATAGATTCGCTACTTGCGAAGCAGAGTACTGGGCTGGGATAGCAAAGAAGTGTGCACACTTGGTCAGCCAATCCACCACCACATATATACAGTATATACCCTGCACCATGGGAAGCTCTATGATAAAATGCATAGAGATACTGTCCCATTTCCTCTCAAGAATGGGAAGTGGCTGCAATAACCCGTCTGGATGGGTCAACTCTCACTTGTTCCTTTGACAAGCCTCACAATCTTGCACATGCCTCAACACATCTCCCTTGAGGCCCTTCCATGTGAAGCACTCTTTGATTGTCTTATATGTTTTTAGGAACCCTTAGTGTCCTGACAATGGGGAGTCATGGGATGCATGGAGAATCTTCTCCCTCAATTTTGAACCCAACACCGAAAATATGCATCCCTTGTAGTAGATGACATCATCCATCACCCTGTAATGCTCATCAACATGTGTTCCCTCTAAGATTTCGCATGCCTCTCGGTCCTTGGAATACTCTACCAACAACTGTGCCTTCCAATCATGGCAAATGCTCATGAGTGAAAGTGTTGTCAACCTCTTGGATAATGCATCCGCCACTACATCGTGCTTGCCCTTGACATACTCTATATGAAAATCGTTGGCCTGGATTCTGCTGACCCACTTCTGTTGCTTGTTATTGAGGCCCTTCTGCCCCAAAAAATGGCGAAAACTGTCGTGGTCAGTCTTCACTCTAAACTATGAAAGTTTCAAAACAAAAACCCTACTGCAGTATCTTGATTTGCTTCGCTTACTTGTATGATTAATTAACAAGTTATTAATCTGAATATTCAGAAAAAACATTAAAGAAAATACAAACTGCAGCCTACACATTTACAGATCATTTACTGAATAACACGCACATGTGAGAAAATTACACAGATTTTTCGAACAAATGTCCCTGGAAAAACCCAATGCGGGAAAACTGGTGCAACAACTCTAGAGGGTTTTATTATTATGCAAAATCTGAATACAACAATCTGGGCACTAGAAACGTTCTGCCCTATAGAGAAATTAAACGGCAGTTGTACCTTTCACTCAGAGACAAAAAATATGGCTGAATCACACCCTCAATCGGGATTTACAGATAATAACCCCTTTCTGGCCCATTGGAAACCCTCAGTGCAGTGTTCTTCAGCCTTTGCGTCAACCCTCTAGCCCAGTGCAGCCTCTGCGTCACTCTGGAAGGCTCTGCGTGAGCTTGGATGGGCTGCGTCCCTCTTGCTAGCCTCTGCGCTGCCATGGTACAATGTTGTCTCTCTGTTGCTGTATTCTCAGCCTCAGATCAAATCATCCCTTGACGATCTCTGCCCCTCACTGCACTGCAAACTCACTTCGAATTCCTCAGCAAACCTCGCCCCAGAAATTCGACTTTGCTTCAGTGCTCTACAATGTGTGTGTATGTTCTCCAACTGACCCCAAGCCCTTCACTTATACTTTTCTCGTTGGAAAACCAACGGTTGTGATTTAATCTCTTATCAACGGCTGAGGTTAAAAGAAAGCTTGATCCACGTCACTTAGAACATTTCGTCACATGTGTAATTTAATTCACTTTAATTTTTCAATTTCCCAAAGTTAGACTTAGGGTCCCCATTAAAAATTTTAATTATTTGAATAGCTATTACACTGGATGAAATTTCTCCAAACGCTTTCTGGGTCTTTGGAGATCTCGTGTGTTCCAGCCCCTCCACAAAGTTTCAGAGCTAGAGCACACTTGATGCTACCCCAAAATCTCAACACTCCCTCTTAGTGAGGAGTGTGCTCTAACAATACTTCCACACTGAAGCATTGCCTGATCTTGGCATCGTCTCCGTGTTGTTGATGCTTGGCCTGCTACCTTCCATCCACTGTGCTAGTGCCATTGTACCGTTGCCCATGTCACTGCCACTGACACTGTGTAAGTTTTTGTAGATGTTCTATGCTTGAGGCAACTTTACTTTTTATCCCCAATATCAGTCAACAATCACATAAACAAGAAAATAAAATGCAGATAGAACATACCAGTAGATTGACAGAAGACAAGCCAAAAATATATATGTGTGTTGGTGCATTACGGCGGTCAGCAGGATGCTTCAACCAACAAAGTCTCAATATGATCAGCCAACCAGAAGTGTCACACAACCCTCACGAATAGCTAGATCAGTCAACCCAAAGTTAACAAAAGTCAACGCTATCCTAGTCAACGGTCAACGCAAACAACAGCAACAAGAAAGTCAACGCAGCCAAGTCTCAGGTCACTTTGACCAAGCGTTGGCCAAAGTCAATGCTGGTCAATTTCTACGCTGGAAACCCTAGACAGTCTGAAACCCTAGCTGCTGCTTTTTCCCACGTGTGAGTGAAGGAGACTCCAATAGATGATCCAACCAATCAGATGAGGAGAGAGAATGTGATGTGTGGATGAGTGAAAATGACCTCCAACGTTGACCTATTTATATCCATCAGTGAGGGTGTGTGACACAACTACTGGGGCTTTAAGCTTACATTTCATTTCACGCTGCCCTGCACATATTTTGAATAAATTCAAAATAAATGTTCTGCTCATCGGATTAAGATGATCTTTAGATCGATCTTGCACCTCTCTGAAAGAGGAATCCTATTAAAATATTGGCATCTTCATCTGAGCATCACAACATGGAGTTTGGACCTAGTTGTCCAAAATTAACACTCCCTCTCAACTAGGGAGAACTCCATCCACCTGTGCCATCCAAACATCGTGCGTCATCCCACCGTAACTTACTTTGTTGGCTTCTTTATTTTAGAACAGAAGTGGGTCAGTCACAATGACATCATCCCCGGCTGACAAATTAAGCTGAGAGGTTCGAAACCTCTATAGGACTCAAAGAGTCACATACCAACCCGAAGTTGGTTTATCTGACTCGAAGTTAGTAGGAGGTTCGAAACCTCACTATACTTGATCCCAGATCAAGTAGTTGGATCGTGCCATCTTAGACATAGAGAGTACGACAATATTTGATGCGTCCATCAGTCTTTGCTACTAGCCTCTAGCTTTTCCCACCTCACTGGCCAAATGATAGGTACTTCCCATGAGTGCGGGACTCAGATGGGTAGGATGCATACGGGGCACAGATCGTGAGAGGTGAACCAACTCAAACATCATAACGGTGGGGCAGAAGCACCACAAGGTTCGGCAAGCCTAGCCTCGTGTGTGCTTATAGCTCCGAGAAGCTATCCCCAATGCCCCCAGAGCTCCAAGAGCTCATCGTCCAACAGGACCCTCAGAATAGGGTCGTTCCACAATTCCAAGATTCTCACATAAGGTTAGGAACTTGACCTTCCCCAAGGGCTTTGTGAGAATATCCGCGACCTGCTCATCAGTTCCTATAGGATTGAGCCTTACGATGCCTCGCTGTACCATATCCCGGATAAAGTGGTACCTGATATCAATATGCTTGGATCGATCGTGGAACAAGGGATTCTTGGACAACCAAATCCCACTCTGATTATCACAGAGTATCACGGTGGTATCTAGCACATGCCCAAACAACTCATTGAAGAGGTTTTGCAACCAAACTGCTTCACAACAAGCCATACTCGCTGTAATGTATTCGGCCTCCGCAGTGCTCAAAGCCACCAACTTCTACTTCCTGCTCATCCATGATATTGATGCAGAACCAAGTGTGAAGCAGCATCCCGATGTGCTCTTACGATCCACCACACTGCTAGCCCAATCGGCATCAGTATATCCATGGAGTGTCACGCTCCCGGCAGTGTATCTCAGCCCATGGTTTATCGTGCCCCGAAGATATCTCAACAGATTTTTGGCACCAACCCAGTGAATGTGATGAGGCTCAACATATGTTGACTCAAAGTGTTCACTGCAAAACATACGTCCGGACGCGTATTCACTAAGAACATCAGGGCCCCTTCGAGTTGACGATACTCAGTAGGATTTCCTAGCACAGGCCCAGCAGCACTGCCACTCAACTTCTTAAAGTTGAGCTCCATCGGTGTCGACAATAACTTACAGTCCACCATACCAAATCTTTCCAGATGCTTCACAATATATTTTCCTTGAGAAAGGAAAATCTCGCCAGGTCTTTGCCAGACCTCCAGGCCTAGGAAGTAATGCATCAGTCCTAGGTCCTTCATCTCGAACTCAGCAACGAGCTCCCTCTTACACTGATGAATGAGAGGGTCAGCATCTGTCAGGAAGAGGTTTTCCACATACAACACCAGAATGAGAGGCTTTTCTCTATCAACCTTGGAAGTAAAGGTTCGGATCAGCATTTCTACGAGTGAAGCCCAACTTCATCAGGTAGCTATCTATCCTCTTGTACCAAGCTCTGGGTGCTTACTTCAACCCATAGAGGGCTTTCTTCAACCTGCAGACATGGGTGTCCCGATATTGGACTTCCAACCCCAGAGGTTTCTCCACATACACTTCTTCCTTTATCGCACCATGCAGAAATGTAGTCTTCACATCCATCTTATGAAGATTCCATCCTTGCGTAGTAGCAAGGGCTATGATAGATCGGATGGTGGTATATCGGGCCACAGGTGCAAATATATCATCATAGTATACGCCTTCCTTTTGAGAGAAGTCACGGGCAACGAATCTTGCCTTGAACTTTTCAGCACTTCCATCAGATCCATGCTTGATCATGTAGAGCCATTTCGAGGTGACAACTGCTTTGTCCTCCAGTCTCGGAACCACATCCCAGACATCATTCTTCATAATGGACTCATATTCTTCGTGCATAGTATCCTTCTAGACTTGATGTTTTACGGCTTATCCAAGCTCAGATTGTATGATAGTACTCATGGCTGCTAGATACCCTTGGTATCTATTCGGCTTCTTGCTTTCACAGAATGTCCCCATCGGGACCATATGTCCCTCGGCATCCTCGAGAGTGTCCCTGAGCCATGATGGTCTGTTCCTCATTGAAGGAGGTGAATCAATAGGGTGCATCGATCCTTAAACGTCGGGCATCGTCTCATCCTTCGGTTCTTCTTGATTTCCAGGCCTTGCTTCATGATCTTCCTCAGGTCTCAGAATATTGATTACTTTCCTCAGGGAGGCATCTTCGTCAAAGGTAGCATCGTGGTAGATCTCCACTTCCCTTTGACTAGGCACATAGACTTTATAGGCCTTCGAAGTTTCACTGTAGCCCACAAACATTCCCTGCTTCCCAGAAGCATCCAGCTTGCTCCTCTTCTCCTTCGGTACATGAAAATAAACAAGACATCCAAAAACTCTAAAATGTGAGACGTCAGGTTTCTTACCAGAGAAAATATCTTTGGGAGTTTTGGAGGCTCCCAACACCCAAAGACTCCCTTAGAAGAAAAACAAGAAGAGACAAGGATATGTCAAAGGTTGAGTGTTATAATTGTCACAGGTTTGGCCACTATACTCAAGATTGCCGAGAAAGGAGGGATGCTCCAAGGTCAACATTCAACAACAATTGTGGCTTCAATAATAATAGGTTCAATAATAAAAGAAGAGATGATAGAAGAAGAAGAGATGCTCTGGATGATCGTGAAGAAGGCCATAGTCCTCAAAGGAAGTCATGGAACTCAAGGTATGAAATTAATGCAACTGCTAGTCAATTTGAATATATTCTTATTTCTACCCTTTCTAGTTCTTCCCCTCTGGATTTGTATGATACTTGGGTAGTAGATAGTGGGACTTCTAGACACTTCTCCGAGTATACGTAAGTCCTCTCAAATATGGTTGAGAGGGAGACAAGTTTGAATATCACTCTTGGAGACAATACTTCATATCTTGTGAAGGTTTTTGGATTTGTCAAATTTGATTTGGACTTTGGGGAATTCGATCTTCTTCATGAAGTAATGTATGTTCTGGAACTAAGAAGAAATTGGTATCTATTTTTGCTTTGGAAAACAAAGGGATGTGAGTAGCCTTCATAAAGGGAAAAAAACTCAGCTGGCTGATGGAATCTTGAATGAGGGATGATTTTATGTTGGGTTCTAGAGATGAAGGAATTTATAGTCACTAGAAGACCTTTGCTGGCAATGGTCCATGACACCAATCATCAAAGTGAGTTATGGAACTGATGATTGGCATATCTACATTATGAAGCTCTACCGAAATTGAAGAAGTTAGTCTCTGGGATTCCTGATGTTCAAGCTAAACACGATGGAGTATGTCCGGGATGTGTCAATGGAAAGAAGACATGGGGACCATTCCCCTCTAGTAGGAACAAGACTAATGTCATTTTCCAACTCTTTCATTCTGACTTATGTGGGCCTACGCCTGTGCATTCTCTTGGTGGCCATCTCTGCAACATACATTTTATTGATGATTTCTCTAGGAAGGCATGGATATACTACTTGAATCATAAGGATGAAGCCTTTGATATGTTCAAGGAATTCAAGGCATTGATCGAAAATCAAACAGGGAAGAAAATTAATATCTTCACATCTGACAATTGTGGAGAATACATTTTGAATGAGTTCATAGATTTCTGCAAAAAGGAATATATCAAGAAGGAGACTATTGTGCCTTATAATCTCGAACAAAATGGAGTGGCTGAAATAAAGAATAGGTCCATTGTAGAAGCTGTAGAGCTATGCTCCATGATCAAAAGTTGTCGAAGCTCCAATAGGTCCATTGTAGAAGCTGTAGAGCTATGCTCCATGATCAAAAGTTGTCGAAGCTCCTTTGGGGAGAAGCAACAAATACAACAGTATATGTTCAAAATAGGGTCCCTCATCAAACCTTGGACAACAAGACTCCCGAAGGTGTGAAGCCCAACATTGGACATATAAGGATATTTGGTTGCCTCGTATATTTCCAAGTGTTGAAGGACAAGAAGAACAAGCTGGAAGTCACCAGAAGGAAAGGCACGCTTGTTGGGTTCGTGAAAATTCTAAAGCATTTAGAATATATATCTCTGGTCAAAGGAATATTGAGTTTAGCGGGGATGTAGCTTTCGATGAAGATGATGCCCTTGGAAAAGCAAGGGACCTTCCTCTGTATTGTTCCTTTTTTTGGTATCCCTTATGACATGGTTAGGATGGACTCTCAGAGTTGGGGGCAAACAGGTCACAGGTGCAGGTTGGCGTCATCAGCGGGCCCTAGGGGATTTTTTAGGGGTTTTGAGGAGTTCTTATGAATTCCGATATCATTCGCTTGGTATATTCCACCATACACACAATTTGCTTTTTGTTTCGTTGCATTCAGACAACTTTCAAAAAATTAAGTTATTAATGGGCCCAACTCAACTAATTACTCCTAAGGTGGCGTTTCGGGAAGAATTCTTTGCAAAACACCTCAGTGTAATAGCTCATTGGAACCAAAACGAGAATATCTACAAGATGGGAAGGCTAGGAGTGATTTTCAATGACCTAAGGAGGTATGGTGGCCAGTTGACCATTTTCCCACATTAAAAAGAATATTTTAATTAAGGGAAATGTGCTCAATGATTAAAATAATAATAAAATCGGAGCTTCTAGAGGAGTCCATCAAATTTATAGAAAGAGCAGGAAGGGCCATTAGAGAACATCTTGGATTTGGTATTGCTTCTTGTATTTGAGATTGAGAACTCGATTCTCTACTCCATTCGTAGCCCCAGGATGGAAACTCTCGAGTGATTTAGAGAGATTGAGCGAGCACCCATCTCCCCTTGGTGAATTCATCCAAAATTCACAGGGTAGCTTAGCAGTGGCAGTTTAGTTCAGTTGGAGGGTCGGCCTAGTAGTGCAGCAGATTATCTTGGAGGCCAACTTCATCTTAGCTATTTTGGTTGTATGAACATGTAACCTCAGTTTATCTATCTTAATAAAAGTTGAGATTATATTTTGTTTATGGTGTTATGGAATTGAATGCATTCTCTTTGTTTAATTTTACATGGCAATCTTCTGTTAATTAAGTGGTTATCTAATGGAGAACATTTGGTTAAGCACATTTCTACAAAATTTGCCGAAATATTTTGTTTGGGATATTACAGTGGTATCTGAGCATGATTTTGGCCAGTTGTGGGTTAAAATCAAAGTTGTCGTATTGTTCTTGAAGAATAAGGGATCCAATTTTGTGGATCAAAGATTTGAATCTATTTTGTTGGAGGATAATTGTTGCAGGTGTATCAAATATTGTTGAACTAGATTTATTGCAGGGCTGAAATTATTCTGCTAGGCCAAATTCATTTTTCTAGGCCAAAATTATTTTGCTGGACTGAATTTATCTTTCTAGGCAGAGAGCATTTTGTTGGGCCAAATTTATATTGCAAGGCAAAAATTATTCTTTTGTAGGGAATTTCTCCTGATGGGCCGAAATCATTTGTTGGGCTAAGTTTATTTGTTGGAGCCTGATTTATTTTCCTGAGCCTAGTTCATTTGACAAAGCCAAATTTATCTATTGAAGCTAAGTTTATTTGTTAGGACAAATTTATGCCCAGTTTATTTACCGAAGTTTTTTGCAGATTTCTCTCATTTGAGCCAGTGATTTTGCAGTGAATTTGCAGTATTGTAGAGTTGGAATATTGTGGTATGAATTTATCTTATGTGGAGTAGTGTGCATAGTTGGGCAGACTATGAAACTCACACTAAATTGGGGATTTTCTAGAACATCTAGAATTTGCCCAATATTTTTTTGGGTTTTTTGGGGTTTTGTGAGAGGAGTCCATGGTTAAAATTTCAGAATTTTCCGGGCAATATTCAAGCTGGAAATAAACAATCCTTCAGCGGTGCGTTTTACTAGTGAGCTGGGTAATTCACACCACTTGGTCAGTTTGATCTTGGCTTGGAGTTAAGCCAAACAATTTCTGGGTTTTTATGGGTTTGGTGTGAGGAGCTTTGGATTAATTTTTTCAGAATTTTTTTGAGCAATTTTGAGGGTAGAAACTCCAGTTATTCTTCAACAACATTTATGGTATTTTCTGGGTAGTGCATGCTACCTGGTTCAGTGATTTTGAACACTTGGGTCTACTTTATTTCACTTGGGTTTTGCATGCATGTAGTGTGGCATTGAATTCGTTTGAACATTATAATTCCCTCAAGTATTTGCATCTCATGCTTATTCATGTAGCAAGTGTTTCCACTTTATCTGCAAAGTGTTTGACGAAAATTGTTAAAATCTGTAATATTCCCAATTAGCTTTGCTAATTGGAATATTGCATTTTTGTGTTATTTTGCTGCTTTAGATAGGAATAATAAATAAAGTGAGAAATAAGAGGGGTCACCTCACTTTAGTCAACTCACTTTATAATAAAGTGTTCTTTTTCCTAGTAGCTTGACGTTGTAACTTAGAGAGGGGGCCTTGGGGGTCCACATGGATATGATGAAGGAGACATAAGGTTAACCCAAGGTAAACTGCGCAGATCCAGGATGAGTTGAGTTTTGGAGGGAGATTGGTGTTATAAAAGGAGAGGCTCTCACCTCATTTGAGCATTCATGATTTGATATTCTTATTGATAGCTGGACTCTTGTCTGCTTCAGCACGCCGGTTGTTTAGTCGGTCTGCAGCACTGTTTAGTGCACGAGTGTCTCCGGTCGGAGATCTCACCCTTAGCCTCGGGGGACTTCGAGTGCCGGCCCTGGTAAGGTTTTTTGGTTTCACCCTTAGCTTCGGGGGACTTCGAGTGCCCGCCCTAGTAAGGTTTTTCTGAGTTCCATCTTTCAGTTCCAGCAGCAGAGCAGCAGCAGTTTCTGAAGCATATCTGAGGAGGAGAAAGCCCTCTTGTGGCTGCGCAGAGCAAGAGAAGGAAGGACGCGGATTCTTGAAGGAGAAGGACGCTGTCTCATCTGGAGAGAGGACGCTGATCCTTGCAGGAGAGGAAGGACGCTGTCCAAGGAGGACGCAGTTCAGGATTGGCAGAGAAAACGCTGATTTGGGAGGCAGAAGGACGCTGTCTAGCCCTAGAGTGAGGACGCTGTCCATTTCTGAAGGTAAGAGTTGCAGATCTGAAGGCTTATTGTTAGATCCAGCTTTGGGAAGGATAGATCTTGCAGATCTAGTCCTGTATGTGGCAGATCTAGTCTTGTATGTTGCAGATCTGGGGGTTTTGCACTAGATCCAGCTTGGAGAGTTGCAGATCTAAAGAAATATTGGCAGATCTAGTCCAGATCTGAAGGGTTAACATCAGATCCAGCCCTAGAGGCTGTAGATCTGAAGAGATATTGTCAGATCCAGTATAGATCTGAAGGTTTGGTGGCAGATCTGATAGGGGAGGACGCAGATCAGGGAGAGAAGGACACAGATCTGGTTTGGAGGCTTCAGATCTGTCAGATCTGAGTGTTCTGGAGCAGATCCACTTGGTAGGACGCTGATCTGAGAAGCAGACTTGGGAGAGGCAGGCTCAACAGCGTTTTCTAGCCTTCAGTGGTTGATCTATTGTCTGGAGGGTTTCCTGCGCTGTCACTAGCAGAGACAGCGTTTTCTATTGTGGAGGGTTTGCAGTCTTCAGCCCCAGCACCAGCGCAGTTCATCTTCAGCTTGCAGAGCAGCTAGGACGCTGTCCTTGTTGCAGCCATTTGTCTGTTGAGAGGGTCTCCACTTGCCTAGGGCAAGGATAGGTGCACTTGCTCTGATTTATTGTTCTCCTCTCTATGTACTTTCTGATTAATAAAATGGCTCAGTTTCTGGTATTCCATGTGTTATGATTCAGTGATCTGGTTCAGTATTATATTTCCTATATCTGTAGTGGTGTATTTCTGTTTATTACTGGTTAGTCCCCTTTGGGGATATTACAGTGGTATCAGAGCTTAGATCTGGCTCAGCCTGTGGTGCTAGCAATCTATGGCACCTAGGGGTCGCCCCACTCTCCTCGGGGGAAGCGATTCTGATTCAGAGGCAGAACAGAGGAATCCAATGGAGGCCATATTGGCAAAGTGGACTGAGAAGATGGATGCAAAGATGGATGCATTCATGCAGGAGGTAACTAAGAAGGTTGCAGAAGGGACGCAGAAAGAGCCCCTTAGGACCTTTCAGGTAGGGGAAGGATCGGGAACGTCTAGTTACATACCAGATGCTATTCCCATTGTGACAACGCAGAAGGCCGATTCCATGGACACGCGACCTACCATGCCTACTTTTCCGGTAGAGGAAGTAGAGCAAACGGCATCAAGAGATGAGGGTCCCGATCTTCATGCAGTTTGGTTTGCAGATTGGCGAAGCTTGGGACAGGAATTCATGGATGCTCTCCCTTTCGATCGATATCTGCAGTTCCAAAGCGGCAGTAAGCCTCAGGATCGAAATAAGGGACGGGGTTCCCACCGTGATAGTAACCGTGCAGCCAGCAAATTTCATTTGCCGATGTTTGATGGGTCACCAAAGACCACAGCCAGGTCTTGGGTGGAGAAACTAGACCTCTATTTTCAGCTTAACCAGATGCCGGAGAAGGAGGCCATTAAGATGGCTGCATTACATCTAGAGGGTGAGGCCCAGAACTGGTGGTTTCATGGGTTGACCACACTGGGGCATTCCACAGTGACTACATATGCTGAGTTCACCAGGAGGGTGGTGAAACGTTTTGATCAGAAGGACCCCGATCAGCCTTTCCTCGAGCTGACCAAGCTCAAACAGACAGGTAGTGCAGAGGCATACATCTCGGACTTTTTGAGGGTTTCAGTGATGGTACCTGACATATCAGCAGCTCGGTTGATCACGATGTTTGTAGAGGGGCTGTCAGAACCACTTCGTGGTCTAGTCCGGTCGAACAAACCGGCTACACTTCAGGATGCTATCAGTAGGGCCCGTGACCTACAAGATGTCTTGCCTAGGACTCGGCCACCTTATCCCCAGAGACAGGCTTTCCAGCCTAAGGGTAAGGACACGAGGGTTCCGCCTCCCAAGGCGAATCCCGGTCGAGGACAGTATGATGATGAGGCTAGGAGAGAGCTGAGACGGAAGCGATTGTGCTTCACCTGCCAGGAGCCATGGGCACCAGGACACAAGTGCACAGCAGGGAAGGCACATTTCATAGAGGTCTTCTCCGAGGGCAGCGGAGAAGAGGATGAGTTGGATGATGAGGAGGCTGGAGAGTGTTATGCAGCGCAGAGTGCTTTACCACCTCCGCCACCCGATGCAGGAGAGGCATCATTTGCACCTACTGGGGGAGCTCTAGCAGCATTACGAGGAGTCCCCAAGTATCTGACATTGCGCGTACGTGGGACGGTGCGGGGACAGCGTGTCTCAGTTCTAGTTGACAGTGGGGCCACCCACAATTTCATCGATGCCCAGATGGTCGCACGGAGAGGCATACCCACGGAGAGCTTCGATGGGTTTTCTGTTTTGGTCCCAGGAGATCAGACCATGGCTTGTGCTCGATATGTACCAGAGTTATCAGTGACGATGGGCACCTATACTTTGACTGATCACTTCTTTGTGGTGGACATTCCGGACACCAATGTGATATTGGGAGTGCAGTGGCTCATCACTCTGGGAAAGGTCACAACAGATTGGAAAGCCTTGGAAATGGAGTGGGATGATCCCAAGACAGGGAGGCATGAGAAGATCCGAGGCCAAAACACATATCCGCCCCAGACAGTATCAGCACACAGCATGGATGCGACATTCCGCAGAGGAGACATAGAGTGGGCAGTCGAGCTGCGGGCTTCAGAGATAGTAGATACAGGTAGGGCGGTGCACCCTGATCTACAGACCCTTCTCGACAGGTATGCAGTGGTTTTTGGAGACATTCCACCAGGACAGCCACCAGATCGGGGGTTTGAGCACACGATCGAGTTGGAACAGGGGATACAGGCAGTGATCACCACCCCTTATCGGCATCCCAAGGCCTATCGGGATGAGATAGAGCGGGCCATTCAGGAGCTGCTGGCCCTTGGACACATTCGACCCAGCACTAGTCCTTTCGCTTCTTCAGTAGTGCTGGTGAAGAAGAAGGATGGCACATTACGCATGTGCATTGATTACAGAGCTCTGAACAAGAAGACTTTGAAAAACAGGTACCCCATTTCCAGGATCGATGAGTTGATGGACGAGTTGAGAGGAGCACGATTCTTCTCAAAGATTGATTTGAGGTCCGGGTACCATCAGATACGCATGAGGGAACAGGACATTCCCAAGACTGCTTTCAGGTGTCATTATGGGCACTTTGAGTTTCTGGTTATGCCATTTGGACTGACCAATGCACCTGCCACTTTTCAATCTTGCATGAACCATATCTTCAGGGATCATCTGAGGAAGTTCGTGCTAGTTTTCTTTGATGATATTCTCATATACAGCAGGACCTGGGAGGAGCACCTCCAGCACATTGAGACGGTCTTGCGCATTCTGGAGGAGCAGCAGTTCTTTGCCAAACTCTCCAAGTGTGAGTTTGGTTTGACAGAGATGTTGTATTTGGGGCACATCATAGGAGTGGACGGGGTGAGAGTCCATGACGAGAAGATCCGAGCTATCAGGGACTGGCCAGAGCCGCGGAATGTGACAGAGCTTAGAGGGTTCATTGGTATCTGTACTTACTACAGGAAGTTCGTCAAGGGTTTCTCACAGCTTGCTGCACCCCTCACAGAGCTGACGAGGAAGGGGGCATTCAGTTGGACGGATACCGCCCAGCGAGCTTTTGATAAGCTCAAGGAGGTGATGAGTAGTTGTCCGGTGCTGGCATTGCCCGATTTCACTCAGCCCTTTGTCCTAGAGTGCGATGCATCAGGGGAAGGGATTGGAGCAGTTTTGATGCAGGAGGGTCATCCGATTGCATTCGAGAGCCGGAAGCTCCTTCCACATGAGAGACTTTATCCCATCTATGATAAGGAGATGTTGGCCATCATGCATGCATTGGCCAAATTCCGGCAGTACTTGGTAGGCGGCAGATTCAGAGTCAGGACAGATCATAACAGCCTGAAGTACTTTCTGGAGCAGAAGCAGTTACAGGAGAGGCAGCAGAAGTGGATCAGTAAGATCCAGGCCTACAATTTTGACATAGAGTATGTCAAAGGGAAGAACAATGTGGTAGCAGATGCCCTTTCCCGTAGACCAGCCACATTATCCCTCATGAGCTTGGACGCTGATTGGAAGGCTCGACTACTGGTTGAGTATTCCAAGGATAGATTTGCATGCGAGGTGTTGGATGGACAAGTAGCAGATAGCAGATACAGGGTGGCAGATGAGGTCATCTATTACAGGGATCGGATCTTCTTGACTGAGGGATCTCAGCTCAAGGAGAAGATACTCCATGCCTCTCATGATTCACCATTGGCGGGCCATCAGGGGTTCACCAAGATGTACAGGGCCATCCGGGAGAGATTTGCCTGGAAGGGCCTCAAGGAGGACGTACTCCAGCATGTTCGGGAGTGTGAGGTTTGCCAGCGGAACAAAGGGGAGATGAACCATCCCGCAGGGTTGTTGCAGCCGCTTCCCATCCCAGAGGGGAAGTGGGAGAGTGTTTCGATGGACTTCATCACGGGTTTGCCCACAGTGCAGGGCAAGGACTGCATCTTCGTAGTAGTTGACCGGCTAACGAAGTATGCTCACTTCTTTGCCATTTCGGCACACTACACAGCAGCACAGGTGGCAGAGTTGTTTTTCCGGGAGGTTTTCAGATTGCATGGTCTACCCAAGACCATTGTTAGTGACAGGGATAGCCGCTTTATGGGTGGATTTTGGCAGGAGCTCTTTCGACTAGTAGGGACTGAGTTGACACCGAGCACCAGCTATCATCCCCAGACTGACGGGCAGACAGAGATAGTTAACAAGTGGCTGGAGGGCTACTTGCGTAACTACGTCAGTGGGCAGCAGCGAGCGTGGCTGAAATGGCTACATCTGGGCGAGTACTGCTACAACACAACCCATCATATGTCTATCGGCATGACACCGTTTTATGCGTTGTATGGATATCATTCCTTGTCTTTTGTGGATGTGATGTTTGGGGTTAGCAGGGCTCCACGAGCCAAACTATGGATCCAAGAGAGCCAAGACATCCTTCGGACTCTCAAGGACAACATAGCCACCGCACAAAATCAGCAGAAATTATATGCAGACAGGGGCCGAGTGGAGAGACACTTTGAGGTAGGGGATTTAGTCTACTTGCGGTTACAGCCATACCGCCAGTCTTCACTCAAACAGAAGGGGGCAGAGAAGCTTAAGCCTCGTTTTTATGGACCATACAGGGTGATTCGTAGGATCGGACAGGTTGCATATGAGCTGGAGTTGCCCCAAGGCAGCCGGATTCATAACATTTTCCATGTATCATGCCTGAAGAAGGCACTGGGCCAGCATGTGACAGTCACCGGGGAGCTACCTCCGACAGATGATGAGGGGCACTTGGTATTACAGCCGGAGGCCATTATTGACACCAGGGAGAGACAGCTGCGTAGCAGGAAGATCAGAGAGTTCCTGGTGAGATGGAAGAATCTGCCAGATGAGGATGCCACTTGGGAGGATGAGAAGATCTTGCAGCATCCCTCACGTCAGTTGCTTGAGGACAAGCAACGTTTTGCCGGGGGAGACTGTAATATTCCCAATTAGCTTTGCTAATTGGAATATTGCATTTTTGTGTTATTTTGCTGCTTTAGATAGGAATAATAAATAAAGTGAGAAATAAGAGGGGTCACCTCACTTTAGTCACCTCACCTTATAATAAAGTGTTCTTTTTCCTAGTAGCTTGACGTTGTAACTTAGAGAGGGGGCCTTGGGGGTCCACGTGGATGTGATAGAGGAGACATAAGGTTAACCCAAGGTAAACTGCGCAGATCCAGGGTGAGTTGAGTTTTGGAGGGAGATTGGTGTTATAAAAGGAGAGGCTCTCACCTCATTTGATCATTCTGATTTATTCTTATTGATACTGGACTCTTATGCCTTTATTACCTTAGGTTGTTTAACAGTCTGTAAATAGCATTTAGTGCAGTGTCTCCGGTCGGAGATCTCACCCTTAGCCTCGGGGGACTTCGAGTGCGTGCCCTGGTAAGGTTATTTCTGGTTTCACCCTTAGCTTCGGGGGACTTCGAGTGCCCGCCCTAGCGGGTTTTTACAGGTTCCATCTTTCGGTTCCGGCGAGCGACGGCGAGTTTACGAAGCATATCGAGGAGGCCCTCTTGTGGGCGCACGCGGGCAAGAGGAAGGACGCTGATTCTTGAAGGAGAAGGACGCTGTCTCATCTGGAGAGAGGACGCTGATCCTTTCAGGAGAGGAAGGACGCTGTCCAAGGAGGACGCAGTTCTGGTCTGGCAGAGAAAACGCTGTTTAGGGAGGCAGAAGGACGCTGTCTAGCCCTAGAGTGAGGAGGCTGTCCATTTCTGAAGGTAAGGGTTGCAGATCTGAAGGCTTATTGTTAGATCCAGCTTTGGGAAGGATAGATCTTGCAGATCTAGTCCTGTATGTGGCACATCTAGTCTTGTATGTTGCAGATCTGGGGGTTTGCACTAGATCCAGCTTGGAGAGTTGCAGATCTGAAGAAAGATTGGCAGAGATCTCGTCCGGATACGAAGGGTGCTGTCGAATCCGGCCACAGAGGCTGTAGATGCGAGATATTGTCGAGATCCGAGTATAGTTCTTGTTGTTTGGTGGCGGAATCTGAGCAGGGGAGGGGCATGATTACGTTTGAAGAGCTTAGATCTGTCGAATGCAGTGTTCGGGAATGGAATCCACTTGGTAGGGCCCGAGTACGAGGAGCGGACTTGGGAGAGACGGGCTCAACGGCGTTTCTAGCCTTCGGTGGGCCGTCTATTCTGGGCGAAGGGGTTTCTATGGCCCCAACCACTAGCGAGAGACAGCGTTTTCTATTGTGGAGGGTTTGCAGTCTCCAGCCCCAGCACCAGCGCAGTTCACCTTCAGCTTGCAGAGCAGCTAGGACGCTGTCCAGGTTGCAGCCATTTGTCTGTGAGAGGGTCTCCACTTGCCTAGGGCAAGGATAGGTGCACTTGCTCTGATTTATTGTACTCCTCTCTATGTACTTTCTGATTAATAAAATGGCTCAGTTTTTGGTATTCCATGTGTTATGATTCAGTGATCTGGTTCAGTATTATATTTCCTATATCTGTAGTGGTGTATTTCTGTTTATTACTGGTTAGTCCCCTTTGGGGATATTACAAAATCTCTCAAAGAAAGTTTTCAATATTTGTTTAATTAATGAGAGAATACGGTGAGTCGACGTGAGATGTTAATATTATATTTGGACCTCTATGTAATTGTTGAGTGTGTCTTGTGAGGGATGAGTATGTCTTTATGTGAGAGGTCGATGTATTGAGTCAACTTGTCACTATTGTGTACTTCTTGAAGTACTTGTCATTATTCAGCAAAAACATGGATCAAACTTTCATACATTCCATCTATAAACTAGCAGCAACAATCAATAGAACCTTGTCCAAGGGAATACTTACTTTGCTACAACAAGAGCAGCCACAAAAAGAACATGAGTTGGGATACAAAATCTTTACACTCAAGACAGATTTGAAATGCACGGGGGTTACAGCAAAGACCCTTCTCAAACTAAAAGAACTTGCTTCATTCCTTTCCAAGATGGATCAGTCAGATGGGAAGAACTTGATTTGGGCTCTAAAACAACCCATGCTTGCCTTAGTATAACCCAAGTATTTGGAGCATCCTTGTATAGGAGTCAAACTTCCATTTTCCTTTTGTCTTGGTAGTATCATGACGCTGACCGCACTTGTACCTCCTTATAGTGATGATATTATGAGGAGAGTCTTCGGATTGATAGTGGAGACCTGTTAGGATTTGGATAATAGTGAGAGCTCTACCTTTGGGAAGAGGCTAGAGATTCTAGAAGTCATGGCCTTGGTTAGATCTTATGACCTCATGTTTGAGTTAGAGTGTGACGATTTGATCCTACATATGTTCCAATGCTTCTTCAACATTAGGAAACATCATCCCGACACAGTCATAGCACACATGCAATCCATTTTGTCCTCATGTATGGGAGACCATGATGCCATTTGCAAGAGGTTGCAGTCTAGATTATTGGCCATTTGGAGGATAGAGCAGTTGGTTTCACCTGCTGTGTATGGACTAACTGAAAAGTTAGTAGTACAAGACATTGAGCTTTTTAGGAGACGATTGACCCAAAAGGAGTTGTGGAGGATTGGTGGACCATGCAGCAAGAATGAGCTAAGGAGGAAGGGTCTTTGCTTCATCTACAAAGAACCTTGGGGACTTGAGCACTCATGCTTGGGAGATGCAGAGGTAGAGCAGGAGGACATTTCTTCTGTATGTCAGGAGGAGGACTCTTCTTTGGGTGAGTCCATGAGGTCATACTAGGATGCCTCTGAGGAGCATGAGCAATCATGCGGAGTTGTGGACAATAGGCCAAATTAATATTCCAGTATGTTTGGTGAGCAGCTAGTGGACCCTATGGGAGACATTCAGGATGATGAGTCACCCTTGATGATTCAGCATGAGTAGCATATGGTGGAGCATGAGTCAGCTAAGGAGGATGATATGCACAGTGTGCATGATGAGCCTTTTATGGAGGACTAGTTGGAGGGTCATATTCATCACGTGATGGAGGAGGATGAGCGACCACCCTTAGGGTTAGCCATTGATGAGGAGTAGACAGATGTATAGGAAGCTAGCAGGGTGGCAGTATCTACATACACTTGTCCTCAGGAGGTGCTGGAGTCTGGCAGGATAGTTTTGTAGAAGATTGGTGGGCTAGAGGAGCGTGGAGTTTCCTATCAAGCGAGGGAGACAACGGTGCATCCATCTTTGGGTCTACCCATTGATGAGGTGCAAATAGATGTAGTGGCAGCCAACAAAGTTGCAGCATTTTCAGGCAGCAACCCTCTTCAGGAGTACATAGACAAGGCTTGCAGCATAGCTTGCTCACTTCTGTCCATTATAGGGAGAGAGACAGGATTTCTTGGATCGATTTTTCTGGTTGACTGGGTAGAGCATCAGGAGTTGAGCATGGAAAAGTATCAGCCCAATAGATTTATTCCTTGCACAGGTGTCCATTGGCGGGAGATCATGAGTTGGTACCCTATTGATGGTACGATATTCTTTTCATCGTTGTTGCATGTATTTCTATAAATGCAAATACTTTCACTTCAATCCTTCTACAATTTTTTTTTGAGATTCCTTATGATCCATATATATTATATATGCGCAATATTTGTAGCACAGATATTGCTCTCTCGGCCTCATAAAATTTCATTGAAAAATGTAACATGTACCTCTTCTCCAAAATGATTCAACAGTCTATCTTCATTTTCCAGGTTTTCGTTTGGCCAGTTGTAAAAGTTTTATATTTTTAAACTCTTGAAAAAAATAGTAACTCCTACATACAACTTATTGCTATTGTAACCTCTTTATGCACATGAATGTCTAGAAACCTCTTATCAGGTCTCTGAATATTTGTGATTGAACCCTTGTCATGATACTCCAACGGAGGGCTTGTCATGAAAGTCCCGCATTCCTTCCTCATAGTTACATTTTTATTTCGAGTTTGCTTTTGCTTATCTTTTGTTAATAACTTCCACATTCTCTGCTTCTTTTACCTTCATTTCAAAGCTTAGCCCAGTGTTTGCGTAGTGCCCAGTCCACTGTTTTCCGTTATTCTTGTGTTATCAATAGTGGTCAATAGTTTTTTATCTATTGCTCCTTTCTTACATTTTATTTATTAGAGCATTTTTGTGAGAAAATTCCAATTGGTAAACTTATATGAAAAGAGATGTATTTACCTGCTGGGTAAGTTTTGAAGAATATTATTTATGTTGTGCTATACGTTTTGACTGCTTGAACTCTTTTGCAGTATTACTTAAAGGCTGCTTTTGGTTTTGACAAGAATCAATTTGCTGAAATTTTATTAGTTGTTGGTGCTGGGTCTATTCTTTCTCAGGTAAGTTAACCTCTTCATTCATTGTAATAGGGAAAACCATAAGGAATGTGCACTGGAGTGATTTATATGTTCAATTCAACTATCAAGCTACTTACTGATTTGAATTTCCTTTTCGAAAAGAAAGATATTTCTGGTTAAATACATACACTTTTATATAGGACACCTTTACAAATAGATTCTTTGTGGTAGAGATGACTAACAGCTATTTACTGATTTGAACTTCCTTTTCAAAATGAAAGAGATTTCTGGTTATATATATATAAGGACGTCTTTGCAAATAGATTCTTTGTAGTAGACATGCATAACAGACAGAGATGTGGTAGATATTTACAAAGTGGGAAAACAGTAGGAGGAATCTCAACCAGAACTGGCGATGGTCAGCATATCTCCAAAACTTTAAGGGGTAGTCCATGTTTTTTTTGAGTCTTCTATAGCGCACACAATTTAGATTGTCATTGACATAAGGGTCAATTTTTTTATTAGTGAGAGCAACCGAGATTTTAGAAGAATATTTTGAAGCAAGAATAGAAACTGACAAGTATTAGGTAGCTGTGGGGTCTATTCAGAAGGTTGGGCAATATGATACGTTATGTTAGAATAATATATTGACGTATTATTTAAATGGTATATTATTGGTAATTGATGTTTCAAATAGAAAATACCAGTATACAAGAGGATAAAAGACATAGCGAGGGGTAAATAAATATACAAGAGAAATCCCAAAAAGGGATAGGAGTGGAGTTAAAGAATATTTTTTTTTTATAGTATGGATCTTTGATCATTGAAAATGATTCAGTGAGCAGTAGAAGTTGTATTCAAAAACTAATTTGCTTAAGTGATGTTATTAATTGTTGTTTTTCTAAGTTTCATTGATCTATTTTGGTCACTTGTAAGTCTTAACATACTTTCATTCAAGTATCCTCTTTTTTTTTCAAATAATGTACCTTGTGGTAGTCACAAGATTCCATCAACATTTATAAGAAAAGGCACAAGCCCATAATGCTTTGGAGGACATAGATTATAAAGAATAAATATGAATGATACAAAGAATGATGATATAAAGTCACAAGTATTGGCATGTAAAGTACCTAAGAGATACATCTACAATCAAGGACACAATTATTCATAATAATTATTAGCATAGTTAAGTACATTACATGTCCTCCATCTATGAATGCTTCATTCTCAAAACATATATTGAGACAAAAAAATATTGTTGAACATTGTATAGGAATCAATCCATCCTATGTTAGTTTTGGTGGAGCTTACTAATTAATATCTCAAATGAAATTTCTTAGATTATGGTTCTAATTATGTCTCCATGTTAGCTATTGGGGTTACTCTGAAAGGTTTATAGCATGTTTGGGCATGGTTCATGGTGTATGATCAGCCCTTTGATGGTTCCAGATGGATTTGCACATGAGAGATAACTAGTGATGGATTTGCACATTGGAAGTGGCTTACTTAGTTGTTGCTTGACTTTAGTTGGGTGTGTTGACCACACGTGTCAACTTCCCCTAGATGCAAATTACATGGTAGAACAGTCATAATTTTTTCAAAGTCATCATCGTCATGCAACCTCCATATTTTCATTGTAATCCCAAATTCTGCATCCCTATGGGCCATTGTTGTAAAAATGATTCTAGTATGTCTATGAAGCCATGTAAAACATCTAGGTAAGCCTATGATTCTTAGCAAAGAGTTTCACTCTAGGGAGTTTTTTTTCCTCCACTAATTATTTGTGTTTTTCAATTGCAAATAATTAATAGAGTTTTTCTCCCACACATACCCCAAAGCTAGAGTAGGGCTCGATGATAAGGTCTTATTTGAGTCCTAGTGTTATCGAGTCTACGTAAATTATCATACTAGTTCTTCTCTCAAGTGTTGCAGAATATGGTTATGTCTAGAGGTTATATTTAATTGTTAAATTTCCCCTTCTGATGGGATGCTATGTAATATTTGATGTAAAAAGTGTCGTCTATAGAATTTATAGGGGGTATGAGTACATGATTTTACACCTCAACTCTTAAACTTTCTATCTAGACACACTTTGTGGGTGGAAAATATATGTAAACCCCACTACAATCATTTATTTTATTTCCTCCAAAAAAATGGCAAAATAATTAGCCGGAAATTGTAATATTCCCAATTAGCAACAACTAATTGGAAATATTAATTTTTGACTACTTTACTTTAATAAAGTTAAGTTAGAAATAAAGTGGGTGAAAGGGAGACTTAACTCACACTTAGGATAAAAAGCATTTGCTAAAGTCACTTGGAGACATGATTAATTGGTAGCGTGGGGCCTAGAGGACGAAGTGGCAGCGTGGAGGACATGTCAGCATGGGCAGCGTGGGCCCAAGACAACGCAGAGCTAGAGGGACAGCATGGCTCAAGGAGACAACGCAGTTTGTGGTGGGGCCTAGGTGAGAGTAAGGCTCTCGAAGCATAAAAAGGGAGAGAGGCTCCTCATTTGATCATTCAATTATGCATCTATGATATTTGTCTTTGATATTGAGCACGCTTTGCTGTTGAGCAAAGTCTGCACGTGTTGTTCAACACATCGGGTGTCTCCATGCGGAGATCCCAACCTCACCCCCGAGGGACTTCGAGTGCCTGCTCGGGTGAGGAGTTCTATCCTTGATTTTTCGGAGAGAGTTGTAGCAGCCACAGTTGGGATCAATCACTTTCATAGATAACGTAGTCAGTGAGAGGGAGGACGCAGTCTTACGAGGAGGAGATTCCGGATTGAGGGTTTATCAGGGGATTTAGCCCGGGAGAGTTGGAGAGGGGTTAACACTTCCCTATTCCATCATTTTGGTAGAGTTGGAGGCCATATTTTGCAGCAGATCATTCAGGGTCATTGTTCATCACTGGGATAGCGTTATACCTCAAGGGAGGTCATTTTCCGAGGTCATCCATTTCCGGAAAGCTCTTTGGGATTTTCTGGGTATTTGGTGGAGAGTCCATTCCCAAAGTTTCACAATTTTCTGAGGTGGGGAGCAGCCCCAAATAGTTGATCTATTCCAATAGCAGTAGCAGCATAGCACTAGCACCAATAGCTTTGGAGATAATGCAGTCATAGAGGGAGTAGCCATTCCAGGATATAGTCTGAGAGTATTTCTACGCTTGCCTAGTGCAAGCCAAGGTGCCATCATTCTGATCACCTTTGTACTGATTTTATCTTTCAGTACTTAATAAAATAGCTCAGCGTTCTCCATGTTTTGTCTTATTCATATGATGTCTCTCTAGTTGCTGTAGTTTCTTGTTTATGTGCTTTATATTGCTGTTTATTTCCATCCAGAATATTACAGTGGTATCAGAGCTCATAGACTTGGCTCAGCCTGTGGAGCAGATTGTCTATGACACCAGCAGGAAAACCATACATCTGTTACTGAGGAAGAAAGTACAGAGACCAAGAGCGGAGGTTAGAGATCACTTTTGGGGAAGGTGATTGCGTTCCAGTAGTGGACGCAGAAGAGGAGTAACCGATGGCGGAGGAAAGAGATGTCGGGAAGGAGTTCGGGGAACTTCTCCTCAAATTAGTACAGGATTTGTTGAGACGGATAGAAGATGGGGCAGAAGCTCACTACAAAACCTAGACAATGTGAAACCCCAAGAGGTTTCCATACCGGAGAGGGATCGGGCACATCCCATCATTTACAGGAGCATCTCACAGCGCAACAGATGGCGTCTCATACACCCCCACGTTTCATGATGCCCACATTTCTTGCCACAGACACTGGCACGAGCAGGAACCAGCTCACATGGGGAATTACTTTGCTGAGTACTAGTCCTACAGTTGGGAGTTCAGAGAGGTCCTCACATTCCATGACTTCGTACAGCTCAAGAGGGACAGCAGACCCCGCAACCATAATAGGGGGAACAGGAACTCACTGGATGGGGATGTACAACGCACTATAGGCAGATTTTTATTTGCCGACATTTGATGGATCATCCAAATGTTCGGCAAAGGCTTGGGTGGAGAAGTTGGATATCTATTTCTAGCTTAATCAGATGGCAGAGGCAGAGGCAGAGGCCATCAAGGTGGCAGCGTTGCACCTGGAGGGCGAGGCCCATGATTGGTGGTTCCACGGGATGGCTACGCTGGGGCACTTAGGGGTGACAGCATATGCTGAGTTTACACGGAGGCTAATAAAGTGGTTTGATCGGAGGGATCTTGAGGAGCATTTTGTTGAGCTGACTAAGCTCAAGCAGACCAGGAGTTCGGACACATACATTTCAGAGTTTTTGAGACTCTCCGTGATGGTCCCTGACTTATCTTCAGCCAGGATGATCTACATGTTCATCGATGGATTGATAGAGCCTCTTCGGGGGTTAGTCAGATTGACGAGGCCAGCTACACTCCATGACGCAGTTAGGAGGACTCGGGACTTGCAGGATGCACTACCCCGGACTAGAGCTCCTTTCCCCTAGAGACCGGAATTTCAGTCGAAGGGGAAGGACATGAGGGTTCCACCTCCAAAGGGGAACCAGAGCCAAGGGCCTTTGGATAATGAGACCAGGAGAGATCTGAGGCGGAAGAAGCTATGATTCACATGCTAGGAGCCATGGGCACTAGGACATCGTTGTGCCATGGGGAAGGCACACTACATTGAGGTTTTCTCTGATAGTGACAGAGAAGAGGATGAGTATGAGGAGATGGAGGCAGGAGGCAGCAATGCAGGACAGAGAGGAGATCATCCACCACCTCCACCACCAGGAGCGGGAGGTGCAGCATTTGCACCTACCAGGGGAGTCCTTGCTTCTTTGCGAGGGGTTCCCAAATACTTGACACTGCGTGTCCGAGGTACAGTGCAGGGACAACGTGTTTCGGTATTAGTGGACAGTGGGGCTACCCACAATTTTATTGATGCACAGTTGGTAGAGCGTAGGAGCATATCGATAGAGAGCTTTGATGGGTTTTCAGTACTAGTTCCAGGTGCCAGAACCATGCAGTCTGCCAGGTATGTGCCAGCCTTGGCAGTGACCATGGGGACTTACACTCTGATAGATCATTTCTTTGTGGTGGACATTCCGGACACCAACGTGATACTGGGAGTGCAGTGCTTGATCACGCTAGGAAAGGCCACCACAGATTGGGAGACTTTGGAGATGGAGTGGATCGACAAGAAGACCGGGAAGCATGAGATGATTCGGGGCATGCACACTTACCTGCCATAGACAGTTTCAGCACACCGGATGGAGGCAGATTTTTGGAAGGGAGACATAGAGTGGGCAGTGGAGCTACGTGCTTCGGAGGTCAGGTCTACAGGGCAGGCCGTACACCTGGATGTGCAGTCCATCCTAGACAGATATGCCACGGTTTTTGGAGATATACCACCTGGGCAGCCACCAGCTCGGGGATTTGAGCACACCATTGAGCTGGAGCAGGGCATCCAGGCAGTGATCACTACACCCTATAGGCATCCTAAGGCCTATCGGGATGAGATTAAGAGGGCCATCCATGAGCTCTTGGCGCTGGGGCACATCCATCCTAGCACTAGCTCATTTGCTTCTTCTGTCGTGCTGGTGAAGAAGAAGGATGGCACACTGAGGATGTGCATTGACTATCGGGCTCTCAACAAAAAGACCATGAAGAACCGATACCCCATTCCATGGATAGATGATTTAAGGGGATCGAAGTTCTTTTCGAAGATTGATTTGAGATCCGGGTACCACTAGATTCATGTGAGGGATCAGGATGTTCCCAAGATCGCTTTCAGATGTCATTACGGTCACTTTGAGTTCTTGGTGATGCCCTTTGGGCTAACCAATGCTCCGGCCACTTTTCAGTCATGCATGAATCACATCTTCCGCAGTCTCTTGAGGAAGTTTTTGTTAGTGTTTTTCGATGACATCTTGATTTACAACAGGACATGGGAGGAGCACCTACAACATATTGAGGTTGTATTGCGCATATTGGAGGAGAAACATTTTTATGCCAAGCTCTCCAAATGCGAGTTTGGGCTGATAGAGATGCTCTACTTGGGGCATATCATTGTTTTGGACGGAGTGAGGGTCCACGAGGAGAAGATCAGGGCCATTAGTGACTGGCCAGAGCCAAAGAATGTGACGGAGCTTCAGGGGTTTGTGGGCATCGGCACCTACTACCAGAAGTTCGTCAAGGGGTTTTCCAAACTTGTTGCACCCCTTACAAACCTTACCAAAAAGGGGGCATTCAGTTGGAATGACACAACGCAAAGGGCTTTCGACAGGCTCAAGGAGGTGATGAGCAGATGTCCAGTTTTAGCATTGCCAAATTTCACGCAGCCATTTGTCCTAGAGTGCGATGCATCCGGAGAGGGGATAGGCGCAGTTTTGATGCAGGGAGGCCACCCCATAGCTTTCGAGAACTGAAAGTTGTTACCACACGAGAGGTTGTATGCTATATACGACAAGGAGATGTTGGCCATCATGCATGCATTGGCCAAATTTCGGCAGTACCTGGTGGGGAACAGGTTCAGAGTGAGGACTGACCACAACAACCTCTGATTCTTTCTAGAGCAGAAGAAGTTGCAAGAGAGGCAGCAGAAGTGGGTTAGCAAGATCTAGGCATATGATTTCGACATTGAGTATGTCAAGGGGAAAAACAACGTGGTGGCCGATGCACTTTCACGTAGACTGGTAGCATTGTCCTTGATGAGCTTAGATAGGGACTAGAGGGCTTAGTTGCTGGTAGAGTACTCCAAGGACCGTTTTGCCTGTGAGGTGTTGGACGGACATGTTACAGATGACAGGTACAGGGTGATGGATGAGGTGATATACTTCAAGGACAGGATCTTTTTGACCGAGAGCTCCCAGCTCAAGGAGAAGATATTGCACGCCTCACATGATTCGCCATTATCAGGTCACCAGGGGTTCACCAAGACCTATAGGGCCATCAAAGAGATGTTCTCATTGAAGGGCCTCAAGGAGGACGTACTTCGACATGTCAGGGAGTGCGAAGTATGACAGTGTAATAAGGGGGAGATGGACCATCCGACGGGTTTACTTCAGCCTCTTTCCATACCAAAGGGGAAATGGGAGAGTATTTCAATGGATTTCATCACAGGGCTACCCACTGTACAGGGCAAGGATTGCATATTTGTAGTCGTTGACCGGCTGACAAAGTATGCGCACTTCTTTGCTATATCAGCATGATACATTGTAGCACAAGTAGCGGAGTTGTTCTTTAGAGATGTTTTCAGATTGCATGGTCTCCCAAAGACCATTGTTAGTGACAGGGATAGCCGCTTCATGGGAGGGTTTTCACAGGAGCTTTTCCGTTTGATGGGTACCAAGTTGACCCCGAGCACCAGTTATCACCCACAGACGGATGGGCAGACAGAGATAGTGAACAAGTGGCTAGAAGGCTACTTGTGAAACTATGTCACCGGGCAACGAAAGGCATGGTTATGATGGTTGCACTTGGGGGAGTACTGTTATAACACCACTCACCATATGTCTATCGGTATGTCTCCATTCTATGCTTTATATGGGTATCATGCTTTATCTTTTGCTAGCGTGATGTTTGGTGCTAGCAAGGCCCCTAGGGCCAAGGATTGGATCCAAGATAGTCAGGATATACTCCGGGCTCTTAAGGATAATATAACTACAGTGCAAAATCAGCAGAAGCTATATGTCGACGGGGGACGGGTTAAGAGGCAGTTTGAGGTAGGGGACTTGATCTACCTACGATTGCAACCATATCGGCAATCCATGCTGAAGCAGAAGGGGGTTGAGAAGCTCAAGCCCCGCTTTTATGGACCATATAGGGTGACACACAGGATTGGGGAGGTTGCATATGAGTTGGAGCTGCCCACTGGTAGCAGGATTCATAATATTTTCCATGTGTCATGCCCGAAGAAGGCATTGGGACAGCAGGTGACTCCAACTAAGGAGCTCCCACCCACAGATGATGAGGGGCATTTAGTGTTGCAGCCAGAGGCCATCATTGATACTAGGGAGAGGCAGCTGCGGAGCAGGATAGTTAGGGAATACCTGGTGAGATGGAGGAATTTACCAGATGAGGATGCCACTTGGGAGAGTGAGAAAATTTTACAGCATCCATCATTGCAGTTGCTTGAGGACAAGAAATGTCTTAGCGAGGAGGATTGTAATATTCCCAATTAGCAACAGCTAATTGGAAATATTAATTTTTTACTACCTTACTTTAATAAAGTTAAGTTAGAAATAAAGTGGGTGAAAGGGACACTTAACTTACACTTAGGATAAAATGAATTTCCTAAAGTCACTTGGAGACATGATTAATTGGCAGCGTGGGGCATAGAGGACGAAGTGGCAGCGTGGGCCCAAGACGTCGCAGAGCTAGAGGGACAACGTGGCTCCAGGAGATAGCGCAGTTTGTGGTGGAGCCTAGGTGAGAGCAAGGCTCTCCAAGCATAAAAAGGGAGAGAGGCTCCTCATTTGATCATTCGATTATGCATCTATGATATTTGTCTTTGACATTGAGCACGCTTTGCTGTTGAGCAAAGTATGCACGTGTTGTTCAGCGCATCGAGTGTCTTCGTGCGGAGATCCCAACCTCAACCCCGGGGGACTTCGAGTGCCTGCTCGGGTGAGGAGTTCTATCCTTGATTTTTCGGAGAGAGTTGTAGCAGCGACAATTGGGATCATTCACTTGCATAGACAGCGCAGTCAGTGAGAGGGAGGACGCAGTCTTACGAGGAGTAGATTCTGGATTGAGGGTTTATCAGGGGATTCAGCCCGAGAGAGTTGGAGAGGGATTAACACTTCCCTATTCCATCATTTTGGTAGGTTGGAGGCCATATTTTGGAGCAGATCATTCAAGGCTAGCGTTCATCATTGGGATAGCGTTATACCTCAAGGGAGCTCATTTTCCGAGGTCATCCATTTCCGGAAAGCTCTCTGGGCTTTTCTGGGTATTTGGTGGAGAGCCCATTCCCAAAGTTTCACAATTTTCTGAGGTGGGGAGCAGCCCCAAATAGTTGATCTATTCCAGCAGCAGCAGTAGCAGCACAACACCAGCACCAGCACCAGCAACTTTGGAGATAACGCAGTCATAGAGGGAGTAGCCATTCTAGGATATAGTCTGAGAATATTTCTACGCTTTCCTAGTGCAAGCCAAGGTGCCATCATTCTGATCACCTTTGTACTGATTTTATCTTTCAGTACTTAATAAAATGGCTCAGCATTATCCATGTTTTGTCTTGTTCATATGATGTCTCTGTAGTTGTTGTAGTTTCTTGTTTATGTGCTTTATATTGTTGTTTATTTCTATCTGGAATATTACATAAATTTGTCAAAAAAATAAAATGAGATAAAATAAAATTCTCTCTGAGTGGAAAAATTATTAAAAATTGATGAGAACCTTTCCCAAAAAGGAATCAAGTCAAAAAATAAGAAAGGTCACATTTCCAAAGAAGAAAAGACCCACAAAAATTTCTTTGGGCTAGAAGAAAAATAACTCTCAAGGGAAATCAAATTTTTTGGTTCGGGAGGTTATTTTGAATGAGGGAATTCCAAGAAAATTATTTTGAGGATTTTTCAGTGGTCCAAAACCACCCATAAGTTAAAGATTGGTACATCCAGCACACCCATCAAGGAAGTCAAATTTTTTTGGAGATTTGTTCAACAGTAATCAAGGGTTCAATTTTTTTGAGAGGGATCATGCCACAAATCAAACAAACTAGTTGTTCCTCCACTTGGAGGGGTTTCATGCTATCATTTTTTCTATATAAGGAATTTTTTGCTCCTCATTGTATCATCAAAAGATCATGTAAAAAATGTATTGAGGTTTGATTCAAGCTTTGCTAGTCTGTAATACTCTTTTTCTGGAAATAATAAAAAAGCCCTTGGAATTTATTCATGGTGGTGTGCCTTTTTTGCTTCTTGCGTGTAAATGTTTTTCTAAATTATGTTCTTAATACTCTTTTGAATTAAATTTTAAAAGGTTTTTATTTCATTAGCTAGTTGTGGATTGACTATTTGCACAGGTATCTTGCATTAGTTATTGGGTTTAGAAAAACATTTTAATTCGATTGATCTAGTAGGTATCTCTAGATCTTGTGTATTGTCCCTTCCTAAATTATTTTGGAACAAGTTTTATTTCTACATTTTGGGGGCCAATTTTGGTGAAGTCGAGGTCCATTTAATTTTTATTAAAAGACTTGGGAGTTAGAAGCAAGTTAATTTTACTTTATGTTGTTTTGTTAGTGACATGTGGGGACCACCCACAAATGAAATACACACTCCCTAAGTAACTAGTTCGAAAATCATAAGTGGGAAAGCATTGGCTTGGTGAGGGACCGACGAAGGAAGAAAAGGCGGGAAGAAAGGGTCCATGAAAGTTTATAAACGAAAGGAAGCTCACTTCATTTGGCATTCTTGGCTTATCAATTTTCTCTCTGGTTCTCGAGCTGTTTAACTGGGTCACTTGCTGTTTACCACGAGTTTTCCGAGCAGAGAACTCACCCTTTCTTTGGGGGACTTCGAGTGCCACCCTAGATAGGTTCATCCATTGTCATCCAAGGGAGTTTCATAGAGAGATTTCAACATTTTCATTTAGCTTTCCCCAGCAGTGCGTATTTCTGAAGGACGCAGTGGTGGTTCTTGTCTGGCCATTGTAGCACTATTCTACAGATCTATTGTCGGGAGAATTTTGTAGAAGGAGGCTCAGTAGATTTATAGGCTATTGGGTGAGTTTGAAGGCTGGAACTGGCAACAATATTCAGGAGTTGTTTTGCAGTCTCTAGGGCCAACGCAGAGGAGAGAATTTGGGCTCACGTGTGAGATAGTGTCTCAGCAATTGGGGCTGTTGCTTGCTGGAAGAAATAAGGGAAGTGTTGGTGGAGTTTTTTGCTGCATTTTGGGAGTGTTGTGGAGTATTTTTGTTGGTGTTTGAGAAGACCGCATGCTTCAGCTATCACTGGAGAGCGTAGGGCCTTTGGGGTCGATTCTAGAGGGTCAAGATTTGGCCAAACCATATTTGGGTTTTGGTTGGTGTGGCTTGAGGAGCCTAGGAGTAATTTTGCATAATTTTTTGAGCACCGTAGGTGGGGTTTTCAGCCATTTCTTTGCAGCAGCTGTGCAGAACTGCTGGGACACTCATAGGGGCAAGGGGTACAAATAGGGGCCCTAAGAACCAAGGTGATGGCCATAATGGTAGGGGGTAGAGCTCATGTTTGGCTTTTGTCCACGTGGTAAATTTGATTGTCTCGACCATCTTTTGCATTTTGTGGTATTATTTCCTTTTGTATGTGGCCATATTATACTTTCATCTTTTTTTAGCTGCATCAACCTACGGGGCATCGTTCCTAGCCCATCCCAAACATGTGGACATGGGAAGAGGAGTACCAAAGCCTTGTGGACCCAGTGGTAATATGGACCCAGAGAGGGAAGATGATGAAATAGGGCATGTAATGTGTGGAGGGGAGTGAAAAATGTGGAACGGTAAAATAGGACTGCGCTACCAAAATCGAGGTTTCCCAAGTAGTGCCCATCGTAAAGCTATAAGCTAGTAAGGGAGATCCCATAGAACTAGGGTTGAGGATTAACCCACCAGTTAAGGTAAGGGAACAAGATTACAGTTTGTAATATTCCCAATTAGCTTTGCTAATTGGAATATTTCATTTTTGCTTTATTTTGCCGCTTTAGCTAGAAATAATAAATAAAGTGAGAAATAAGAGGGATCACCTCACTTTAGTCACCTCACTTTATAATAAAGTGTTCTTTTCCTAGTAGATTGACGTTGTAACTTAGAGAGGGGGCCTTGGGGGTCCACATGAGTATGATTGGGGAGGCATCAGGCTGACCCAAGGTAAACTGCGCAGGTCAAAGGAGAGTTAAGTGTTGGAGGGAGTTTGGCATTATAAAAGGAGAGGTTCTCACCTCATTTGGATCATGCATATTTTGATATTGATATTGAGAGCTAGACTTTTGTCTGCTTCAGCACGCAGGTTGTTTAGTCGGTCTGCAGCACTGTTTAGTGCACGAGTGTCTCCGGTCGGAGATCTCACCCTTAGCCTCGGGGGACTTCGAGTGCCTGCCCTGGTAAGGTTATTTCTGGTTTCACCCTTAGCTTCGGGGGACTTCGAGTGCCCGCCCTAGTAAGGTTAATTTCTGAGTTCTATCTTTCGGTTTCAGTAGCAGTTTCAGGTGGAGAGTCGGAGAGGAAGAAGCCCTCTAGTGGCTGCGCAGATCTAGCAGGAAAAACGCAGTTTCAGCAGCAGGAAGGACGCAGATCGGTCTTGGAGTGAGGACGCTGTTTCAGCAGGAAGAGGAAGGACGCATATCTGAAGGCATAGTGATAGATCCAGCCTTGGAGATTGTAGATCTGAGCAGATATTTGCAGATCTGGTTCTGTAGGTTGCAAATCTGGAGGGGTAGCACTAGATCCAGCTTGGGAGATTGCAGATCTGAGGAGATATTGGCAGATCCAGTCTAGATCTAGAGAGATAACATCAGATCCAGCCTTTGAGGTTGCAGATCTGAGGAGATATTGGCAGATCTAGCATAGATCTGAAGAGCTAGCAGCAGATCTAGCCTTGTGGGACGCAGATCTAGCCTTGTGGGACGCAGATCTGGAGAGATAGTAGCAGATCCAGCCTTGTATGACTCAGATCCAGCAGATCTGGGCAGATAGGACGCAGATCCAGTCAGGGAGGACGCAGATCTGATGAGTAGGGTCTTTATGTGGGGTTCTGGCAGCATTTTTCAGTGTTTTCAGCCTTGAGGAGTTGGTCATTTCATCTGGAGGATTTGTGGGTAGATCCAGCCCTTTTGCCAGCATATTTCTTGAGCTTCTGAGCTGTTCCTGAAGGCACAGCGTTTTTGTAGGAGGAGGGTTTCTGGGGGCGATTTTTGGAGGTGGTCCATTTGCTTCACGGTTTCTGGGTTTTGTCCGGAGCAGCGAGTATAGGTGATCTGTAGATTTTTAGCTCATTCCGGCAAAGGGATCAGCCCCTAGCTTCAGTTCACTCCAGCAGCAGCAGTTTACGGCAGTTTCTTCCAGCAGCTGGGATGCAGTTTCTGTAGTAGCCATTTCCTATTTTCTGAGAGGATTCTTCACTTGCCTTGAGCAAGGATAGGTGCCCTCATTCTGATTTTCTTGTACTCCTCTCTATGTACTTTCAGATTAATAAAATGGCTCAGTTTTCCGGCATTCTATGTGTAATTGTTCCATGATCTGGTTCAGCATTGTATTTTCTATATCTGTCTGGCATATTTCTGTTTATTACTGGTTATTTCCCTTTGGGGATATTACAGTGGTATCAAAGCATAATTCTGGCTCAGCCTGTGGTCTATGACATCAGAAAAGAAATCATACAGAGCAATAGCAGTTGCAATTCCAGAAACGCAGTTGGAAAAAGGGCCAAAATAAAAAGGGTCAAATTTTGAAGTTTGGAATTAGGAAAAACGTTTGCTGGGTTTTTCTGGGTTTTGGACAATGATCACCTTCCCAGATTCTTGGAACTTTCTGAGTAGTTTTCAGTGGGTAAATCGGATGTCAAAGTTAAGCAGCAGTATGGTTTTGCAGCAGCCGTGCAGTTTCTGAGCAGCCTGTGAGGGACACATAGCAGCAGGATCCAATGGAGGACATGATTGTGAAGTTGGCTGAGAAGATGGATACATTCATGCAGGATGTAACCAAGAGATTTGCAGCTGTAGAGGGAGCACAGAGAGAACCCCCTAGGGTTTTCCAGGTGGGGGAAGGATTAGGCGTGTCTAGCTACATACCAGACGCTATTCCCATTGTGACAGCACAGAGGGTCGATTCCGCACCCACGCGACCCACTATGCCTACCTTTCCGGTAGAGGAAGAGGAGCCAACAGCACCAAGAGATGGGGGTCTAGCTCAACATGCGGCTATATTTGCAGATTGGCGGAGCATGGGACAGGAATTCATGGATGCTTTCCCTTTTAATCACTATATCCATTTCCGATGTGGTATCAAACCCCCTGAGCAGCACCAGCACAAAGGGCACGAATACCACCGTGATGACCACCGCACAGCTAGTAGAGATTATGTTCAGCTCCAGCATGATAGTAGACCTCACGACTTTCACAGAGGGAACAAGCCCTCACATGATCAGGGCTTACAGCGCACAGAGGACAGATTCCATCTACCGACATTTGACGGGTCATCCAGGCGCTCAGGAAGAGCTTGGGTGGACAAGTTGGATACCTCTTTCCAGCTTGACCGAGTATCGGAGAAGAAAACCATTAAAATGGTTACCTCGCACTTGGAGGATGAGGACACACAGGATTGCAGGGAGTTCGAGGATACACCTAGTGAGACACAGGACTCACCATCATTAGAGACCTCCTTGACCGTGCCGGTTGATATCGTAGTGGAGGAGATAGAGCCTACCCCGGTAGAGCCATCCATTGAGGTGATGACTGGAGCCGTGTCCGAGTCTTCGGATGGTAGCAGCACACGACAGATGGGTGAGGTATCAGGAGATATATCCACTATCGATGAGGCACTAGGAGGTACAGAGATATTGGATGATGGTCGCAGACAGCGGTATCATCGGCTTCGGACAGACCTTCGAGTTCTGAGGGGGAAGGCCGCGTCAGTTAGGGAGACCATTTTGTTGCAGGACCAGGAGCTGGAGGGTATGAGAGTGACTTGTGCCAGGCCGGCGGCCAAGTTGGTCCACATTGGGGAACAGCTGGATTCCCTGATGGTACAACCCGAGAGCACATTGCAGCATCAGATCATTCCCCTTCAGGTAGGCATGGATGGGACTAGCAGAGTTGTTGGGTCATCTCTTCCCATTGGAGAGAGAGAGGCAGAGCCACCTAGTCAGGTCTCAGATGTTGACTTGGATAGTGGTATGAGACGATCAGAGTTGTACAGGGTACAGCATCCATATGTTGAGATTGGATGGAGAGAGATTTTGAGTTGGTACTCGGTGGAGCGGGCTATGGAACACAATGATTTGGTTCCCTTCTCACGAGAGCAGATAGAAGATGGAGGACATCTCCGGATGGATAACATCTCTCATGCTTGTGTTGGACATCCCTTGAGCCATACACATCATGATGGGAGGTTTTTGCCTACCACCTATTTGATTCGGGATAGGGTCTCATTGATCCTTGAGAGGTTTATATTTCAAGACCCCATGGAGTGCAAGGTCAGAAACTTGCTTTGGGAGGATGGTAGCCCTCATGGGAGGAATACCAGGATGAGGAGAAGGAGGCATCCACAAGTGATTGAGTGGATGGGGATGATGAGCAAGGAGCTAGGAGGCTACTTGCAGACCTGTGTTACCAGACAGCAGGAGGCTTGGCTGCGCTGGTTACTCTTGAAAGAGTTTGGCCATCTCTTGGCAAACACTCTTCCTAAGAGTCGGAGGGTGGAGGAAAGATGGCTGGATACTTGCATCATTGAGCAGCATGGAGTATGTATGCATGGTGTTGCTATGATACTCATTATGTCTTCATCACATGAGTTGTATGATGGAAGTATGGGGAGGCAGCAAATTGTTTGGTTGCTTGGTTTGTTTTTGGGAGAGCAAGGGCAGATTTGCTCTCACACCTTGCATGATGTTGCAGGAAGAGGGGATGGCACTATCTCCTTGATCTTTGATGATGACAGGGAAGCACTTCCATCTTGGGGAGTACTCCACACTTGTTGCAGCAGTATTAGAGGAGTCTCTGACAGGGAGCATGTCAGAGAACGGAGTCTTGTATTGACAGGAGCTTATTTGCATGAGCCCCCAGCGTTGTCACCTTGGAGCAGAACATTATGGATGGAGTGTGCGCAGCAGAGATATGGTGAATCTATAACCCATAGGTCCCAGGATCACTTCATATTTGTTGCACAAAGAGGTGATAATGATGATAGAGACATCTATGGCATATTCTTCTTGACTTGGGTTTCCAAGCATGAGGAGGATTATCTTCTTGCAGCACATGGTTCATTCTTCTTCATAACATGCCAAAACACTATGGAGGACTCATTTATGAATCCATGTGCCATCTTACTTCCAGCATATGGTCAGATTTGTATGGGAGGCTTGATTATGAGAGAGACACATGAGCTAAATGTGCCTTTGAGTATTTTCTGCACTACATGTTCTAATGGGAGCATGGGAGGAGGCATGGCCACCACTACTATGTATGCGTTCTCTTTTGATGTGGGCCATGAGATAGATATTCATCCATTGTACAGCCATGGGCAAGTGTTTGGACCTATGTTGTTGTCATATTCAGCCATTTGCTATCCATTAGTAGATGTGTTGGATCTTGTACATTGCTTGCCATGTGATTTTATGAGGTTGCAGTGGATGAGACTGCACTATGGTTTGTTTTGGGCCAGCTTGTTCTTCATTGATGGAGGAACCTTCTATGGAGGATTGTTTTTCACTTTGCCATTGGAGGGCAATGATTTCGCAGCCCAAGATCAGACTTTCAGCCCACCTTCATTACCAGAGCTTGAGGTGGAAGGAGATTTTCAGGAGTTGCCTTGTCAGGAGGTGGCTCATTTGGTTTGGATGATTGCTTGGGGAGGGAGGATCCACATGAGAGAGATGTTCCTCACTTCATGCCTTGATTGGGGAGAGGTGACGAGTTGGTTCACAGTTGATGGGCCAGCTTACACAGTCATAGATGCAGAGCAGCAGCGGTCATGGTCTTTAGTCATAGCCAGAGGCAGTGAGCAGTCCGAGTCACGGGACTTATGCGATTATTGGCCACAGTGGCGATGGGATCCGGGAGGACTATTGATTGGCTGGTACCATGAGAGGCCGGTTTGGGATCCTGGCATTGAGATATCCCTTCATATCAGGGTGATGCAGGAGACAGAGAGGTTTCAGTGGGACCCAGGCACATTTTGCAGTATCGGCGGGGAGCATCAGCTAGAGAGTAGGCTTGTTCAAGCATTGCTTGAGAACAAGCAATTTTTTCCGGATGAGGATGCCACTTGGGAGAGCGAGCAGACTTTACAGCATCCATCACTTCAGTTGCTTGAGGACAAGCAACGTTTTTCCGGGGGAGACTGTAATATTCCCAATTAGCCTTGCTAATTGGAATATTTCATTTTGCTTTATTTTGCCGCTTTAGCTAGACATAATAAATAAAGTGAGAAATAAGAGGGGTCACCTCACTTTAGTCACCTCACTTTATAATAAAGTGTTCTTTTCCTAGTAGATTGACGTTGTAACTTAAGAGAGGGGGCCTTGGGGGGTCCACATGAGTATGATGGGGGAGGCATCAGGCTGACCCAAAGTAAACTGCGCAGGTCAAAGGAGAGTTAAGTTTTGGAGGGAGTTTGGCATTATAAAAGGAGAGGTTCTCACCTCATTTGGGTATGCATATTTTGATATTGATATTGATAGCTAGACTTTTTCTCACCCGGCCACCTTGGGTTGTTTAGTGGTACTGCTGACCTTGTTTAGTGCAAGAGTGTCTCCGGTCGGAGATCTCACCCTTAGCCTTGGGGGACTTGAGTGCACCATGCACAGTGAGTTATTTTACATTTACGGTTTCACCCTTAGCTTGCCTCGGGGGACTTCGGTGCCCGCTCAGGTGAGTTAATTTCGAGTTCTATCTTTCGGTTTCTTTAGCGGTTTCGGGTGGAGGGAAGTCGAAGAGAGGAAAAGCCCTCTAGACAAACGCGCGAATCTAGCGAGGAAAAAACGCGGTTTCCCGCGGCGGGAAGGACGCGGTCGGTCTTGGGTGAGGACGGCCCAGGCCCCGAAGGGAAGAGAAGGACGCGGATATCATATAAAAATGATAGAACTGACCTTGGAGATTGTAGATCTGAGCAGATATTTGCAGATCTGGTTCTGTAGGTTGCAGATCCGGAGGGGTAGCACTAGATCCAGCTTGGGAGATTGCAGATCTGAGGAGATATTGGCAGATCCAGCCTAGATCTGAAGAGATAACATCAGATCCAGCCTTTGAGGTTGCAGATCTGAGGAGATATTGGCAGATCTAGCATAGATCTGAAGAGCTAGCAGCAGATCTAGCCTTGTGGGACGCTGATCTGGAGAGATAGTAGCAGATCCAGCCTTGTATGACTCAGATCCAGCAGATCTGGGCAGAGAGGACGCAGATCCAGTCAGGGAGGACGCAGATCTGATGAGTAGGGTCTTTATGTGGGGTTCTGGCAGCATTTTTCAGTGTTTTCAGCCTTGAGGAGTTGGTCATCTCATCTGGAGGATTTTTGGGTAGATCCAGCCCTTTTGCCAGCATATTTCTTGAGCTTCTGAGCTGTTCCTGAAGGCACAGCGTTTTTGTAGGAGGAGGGTTTCTGGGGGCGAGTTTCGGAGGTGGTCCATTTGCTTCACGGTTTCTGGGTTTTGTCCGGAGCAGCGAGTATAGGTGATCTGTAGATTTTTAGCTCATTCCGGCAAGGGGATCAGCCCCTAGCTTCAGTTCACTCCAGCAGCAGCAGTTTACGGCAGTTTCTTCCAGCAGCTGGGATGCAGTTTCTGTAATAGCCATTTCCTATTTTCTGAGAGGATTCTTCACTTGCCTTGAGCAAGGATAGGTGCCTTCATTCTGATTTTCTTGTACTCCTCTCTATGTACTTTCAGATTAATAAAATGGCTCAGTTTTCTGGCATTCTATGTGTAATTGTTCCATGATCTGGTTCAGCATTGTATTTTCTATATCTGTCTGGCATATTTCTGTTTATTACTGGTTATTTCCCTTTGGGGATATTACACAGTTGAAACCCTTCCTTCTTCCAGGTCACCCAATAATCCATACCCAAGTGTGCCTAAGAAAAACAAGCATAAGCACTTGTTTGCATAATGAAAAATCAAGTATACCTTTTGGATTGGATGGCCCACCTTCAAACGTGCGATCTGGACTGATGGGTGAGGGGACATATGACTATGTGATGACCAAGAGTCGTATTGTAAATTTTTGTAGATGTTCTATGCTTGATGCAACTTTACTTTTCACTACAGCAATCACATAACAATCAAGTAAAATGCTGATAGAACATACCAGTGGATCTACAGAAGACAAACCAGAAACAAAAAATTGTGGTGGTGTGTTACGGCGGTCAACAGGATGCTTCAGCTAGCAAAGTCTCCTTGGTCAGCCAAAAAATGAGGACTGTGGAGATTCCGAGTTTTGTATCTAAAAGTCTCCTTGGTCAGCCAACCCAACATTTGTCACAACGGCCCTCAAAACAGCCACACGATCAACTCAAATTCAACCCCAGAAAAGTCAATGTTTCCCAGAAAAGTCAACGCAGAACAGTAGTAGCAATAGCAGCATCACTAGCAGCACCAGCACCAGCACCAGCAACAACGGCAGCAACAACAACAGCAACAAGTAAAAGTCAACGCAGCACGGTCTACGGTCAACCTTTATCCTTGGTTCTTGTGCCAAAATGTATAGTCTTCCAAAATCGAAGTCTCCACCAAAATTCAGCTCCTTTGGACCATGCGTTGACCAAAGTCAACGCTGGTTAAACTTGCGTGGAAACCCTAGCTGCAGCAGATTTCTCCTCGTCCTTCTTTCCCATGTGTGAACCGAAAAATGCCTTCAAGGAGCTTGAACCAATCAGAAGAGGAGAGATGATGTGTGAGGATGATATGAAATGTCCTCCAACATTGACTCTATTTATATCTGTCACTGAGGTGTGTGACACATTTGCTGGGGGTGTAAAACCTTAAGGCTGACCTGCACCTATTTTGAAAGTATTAAAAATAAATTCAAAATAAATGTTGTTCTCATCGGATCAAGATGATCTTTAGATCGATCTTGCACCTCTTCGAAAGAGGAACCCAATAAAAATATTGGTGTCTTCATCTGAGCATCACAACATGGAGTTTGGACCTAGTTGTCCAATTTTAACACTCCCTCTCAACTAGGGATAACTCCATCCACCTGTGCAATCAAACATCGTGCTTCATCCCACCGTAACTTGCTTTGTTGGCCTCTTTATTTCAGAGCAGAAGTGGGTCAGTCACAAAGACATCATTCTCGGCTAACAGATTCAGCCCAGAGGTCCGAAACCTCTATAGGACTCACAAAGAGTCTCATACCAACCCGGAGTTGGTTTATCTGACCCGAAATCAGTAGGAGGTCTGAAACCTCACTCGGACTCAAGAGAGTCATATATACTAACCCAAAGTTAGTCTCACTGACCTAAAGTCAGTTGGAGGTCCGAAACCTCACATGGACTCAAAGAGTCACATACCAACCCGAAGTTGGTTTATCTGATCCGAAGTTAGTAGGAGGTCTGAAACCTCACATGGACTCAAAGAGTCACATACCAACCCGAAGTTGGTTTATCTGACCCTAAGTCAGTAGAAGGTCTGAAACCGCACTAGACTTCATCCCAGATCAAGTGGTTGGACACGTATCGTCCTAGATAGAGCGTACGGCAATCTCTGATGCATCCATCAGTCTTTGATACTAGTCTCTAGCTTTTCCCACCTCATTGGCCAAATGAGAGGTACTTCCCATGAGTCCGGAACTCAAATGGGTAGGATGCATACAAGGCACAGATCATGAGAGGCGAACCAACTCAATCATCATAACAGTGGGGCCCAAGCACACCAACAAGGTTCGGCAAGCCTGGCCCTGTGGTTGCTTATAGCTCCTAGAAGCTATCCCCAAAGCCCCCCAGAGCTCATCGTCCAACAGGACCCTCAAAATAGGGTCATTCCACGATTCCAAGATTCTCACGAAAGGTTAGGAACATGACCTTCCCCAAGGGCATTGTGAGAATATCCGCGACCTACTCATCAGTTCCTATATGATCGAGCCTTACGGCACCTTGCTGTACCATATCCCGGATAAAGTGGTATCAGCCATCAACATGCTTGGATCGTTCGTGGAACACGGGATTCTATGACAAACGAATCCCCCTCTAGTTATCACAAAGGATAACGGTGGCATCTAGCACATGCTCGAACAACTCACTGAAGAGCTTTCGCAACCAAGTGACTTCACAACAGGCCATACATGTTACAATGTATTCGGCCTAAGTGGTGCTCAAGGCTACCGACTTCAGTTTCCTGCCCGAAGCAGATCTACGTGTGAAGTAGCATCCAGATGTGCTCTTGCGATCCACCACACTGCCAGCCTAATCGACATCAGTATATCCATGGAGTGTCATACTCCCGGCAGTGTATCTCAACCCATGGTCTATCGTGCCTCAGAGATATCTCAAGAGTTTCTTGTCACCAACCTAGTGAATGTTATGATCAACCATGTGTTGACTCAAAGTGTTCACTACACAACATACGCCCAGACGAGTGTTCACTAAGAACATCAGGGCCCCTATGAGTTGATGATACTCAGTAGGATTTGCTAATACGAGCCCAACAGCGCTGCCACTCAACTTCTTAAAGTTGAGCTCCATTGGTGTCGAAACAGACTTACAATCCACCATACTAAATCTTTCCAGAAGCTTCACAATGTATTTTCCTTGAGAAAGGAAAATCTCGCCAGGTCTCTACCATACCTCCAAGCCTAGGAAGTAGTGCATCAGTCCTAGGTCCTTCATCTCGAACTCAGTAGCGAGCTCCCTCTTGCACTGATGAATAAGAGGGTCGACACCTGTCAGGAAGAGATCGTCCACATATAGCACCAGAATGAGAGGCTTCTCCCTATCAACCTTGAAGTAAAGGTTCGGATCAACATTACTACGAGTGAAGCCCAGCTTCATCAGGTAGCTATATATCCTCTCGTACCAAGCTCTAGTTGCTTCCTTCAACCCATAGAGGGCTTTCTTCAACCTGTAGACATGGGTGTCCTGATCTTGGACTTCGAACCCCAGAGGTTGCTCCACATACACCTCTTCCTTTATTGCACCATGCAGAAATGCAGTCTTCACATCCATCTGATGAAGACTCCATCCTTGCGTAGCAGCAAGGGCTATGATAGATTGGATGGTGGTCACAGGTGCAAATATGTCATCATAGTCTATGCCTTCTTTTTGAGAGAAGCTACGACCAACGAATCTTGCCTTGAATTTTTCAGCACTTTCATCAAACCCATGCTTGATCTTGTAGAGCCATTTCGAGGTGACAACTGCTTTGTCCTCCGGTCTAGGAACCACATCCCAGACATCATTCTTCACTATGGACTCATACTCTTCGTTTATAGCATCCTTCCAGACTTGATGCTTTATGACTTCCTCAAAAGATCTAGGCTCGGATTGTACAATAGTACTCATGGCTACTAGATACCCTTGGTATCTACTCGGCTTCTTGCTTTCACGAAATGTCCCCCTTGGGGCCATATGCCCCTCAGCATCCTCGAGAGTGTCCCTGAGCCATGATGGTCTCTCTCCCAGTGAAGGAGGTGGATCAATCGTGTCCATTGGTCCTTCAACATTAGACATCGTCTCATCCTTCGGTTCCTCTTGATTTCCAGGCCTTGCTTCATGATCTTCCTCAGATCTCATAATATTGACTACTTTCCTCAGGGAAGCATCTTCATCAAAGGTGACATCATGGCATATCTCCACTTCTCTTTGACCAGGAACATAGAATCTATAGGCCTTCGAAGTTTCGATGTAGCCCACAAACATCGTGGTCTCCCTCTTGATTCTATCTCCTCTGCAAAAGTTCTTGAACTCGTTCGTCTCATATTCAGTGCCATTATCGGTCTGTCGGATAGCATCTCATGTCATTGCTCCCAGTGGACTTCCTCCAACCTGGTAGAGTGTATCAATTCTAGACCCAAACGTGATAGCTTCCTTAAAGCTCTTCTTCCACATGCGCACCTTTCCATCAGTGAATGCCACATTGAAACCTTTGTCTTCCATGGCCGATATAGACACAGGGTTCTTCTTTAGATTAGGTACATAGAGTACATTCTGCAAGTGGAGGACTTGACCTTGAGACAAGTGGAGGGTCACAGTCCTTGTCCCTTTCATGGGATATGTGGCATTATCTCCAAGGATAATTTCCAGATTAGTATCCTTCTCAGCCATATCAGAGAGTGCTTCCTTGAACCCAGTGATGTGCCTTGAGGCACCACTATCTATCAACCAGACATCCATAGTGTCGGGTGGAGATGCAACTGAGAGGGCAGATACAAGAATGTATTCATTTCTTTTATCAACAACATTTCATTCCTCATACCTGGAATTTCTTGACCTTTTGAAAGGTTGATCATTTCCGCTGGAAGGAGCCTTCCTCTTTCCCTGGAACCTATTGTTCCTTTCATTGTCATCCCTCCGATTGTTGTTGTTGTCATCACCATCGGGAGAATCCTTCTTGAAAGGACATTCTCTAGCGTAGTGACCTGGTCTATGATAAGTGAAACACTTGCCCTTCTTTCCTTGGGTCCCTGCTTTTCCTTTGTACTTTGGACCACGAAAGTTCTTCTTTCTAGAATGAGCAACGTAGGAAGCATTTCCTTCATTGTCATACTCCTTCATTTTAGTCTCTTCTTGAATGCATCTCGATAGTACCTCGTCAAAGTCAGGTATCACATTATTATTGAGAATGGTAGTGTTGAACACATGCCATTTAGATGGGAGCAAAGATGAAAAAATCGCGATATTATCGCGATTATTTGAAATTATCGCGATTTTTTCAAGCAAAAGATATTATCGGCGATAATTTCAACGATAATTTGAAATTATCGTTAGCGCGATATTATCGCGATAATTACGAAAAAATCGCGATTATTTCGGTAAAAATCGTGGGCCCATCAAATAGCAACCCTATAAGTTCAAAAATTGATTTTTTTTTGGGTCATTTTTGCAGCCCTCTCATTTTCCTGACACACCCTGTTGGTAGTTCATGGTAATGTTAAATTCTTAAAGTAAAAGTGATATTTCCTTTATTTTTCATTTTCATCCTTTTACTTAAATTTTTAACATTACCATGAAATGACTCGGGATGTTTAAGAGTGGTTTCGACCTCATTGGATTTCATATGCAGAAACTAGAATTTTAGATTTCACTCAAAATTCAGCAGACTTAATGGTTTTCAGGGTTTCATGGTTTGGGGATTTTCATTGTTTCCATTTGATTCTATTATGTGTAAGGGTATGAGATTGGCATTTGATCAAGAGTATGAAGTCCTTTAAGAACCTTGATGTTGGTGGCATTGATTGTTGAACTTTGTTGATGTTGGTGGTATTGATTGTTGAACTCCCCTACTGTGGCCTTAACAAGAATGTACCCTTCACTCAAGGGAAAACAATTGGTTAGGCATGTTAATCTTTTTCTACCGCATTTTAAGGTTGAGCAATCCAAGTCTGAAGACTTTGAGCTAGATGATGTTTATGTATCTCTTGTTGATGATCCCATTTCTAGTAGCGATGAATCAATGATGAGTTTCATGAGGAGGAGGAGAAGGAGCAACAATAGGAGGAGGAGGAGCAACAATAGGAGGAGGAGGTGACACCACCTACCCCTGCTACTGGTAGAGGACGTGGTCTACCTCCTTTAGCTCCTAGTGCTTCAGGATCTGGAGCACAACAGAGTCCATTGCCAGCCACGCCAACTTCTTCGTCTAGAGGGAAAGCTGTTACATTTTCTCGCAAGAGGGGCAGAGGAAATCAGTAGTATAGGTTATTTGGTGCATTCCTTTGTATATAACATTATGACTCATGATATGAGATACATTATTATATTTTTTGTTGATATTTTGAGGTTGAGTTGAGACTCGGGACTTAGTATTCAGGACAGGATTCAGTTTTATGTGTGATGTAGCACTAGACATGATATTACACATCTTATATATTAGTTTTTTTTTCATATTTATGTGTCAATGCATTTATTTTATGCTGTAGATGCTTTAAATATTAAAAAAATTGAAAAAAAATGAATATTTTTGTATGTGCCGATTTTTTCCCGATAATTACGATTTTTTCCCGATAACTACGATTTTTTCCGATTTTTTCCCCTCGGCGATAATATCCCGATAACGATTTTTTCATCTTTGGATGGGAGCCCTCCAAGTGTGGTGAGTACCATCTCTCGATCAACTATTGTCTCCCCAATAACCAGCAGATTGTTCCTGATCTCGGTCAGCTTCAGAAAGTATGATTGGACGGACTCATCCCTGCCTTTCTTCAAAATTTTCAATTGATTCTTGAAGAATAGCACTTGATTTGCATTGTTGGCCTTGAACATTTGGATCAGCTTATCATACATCTCTTTCGATGTGCCTAGCTCAGAGATGTAGGCCACCAGACTCTTATGAATAGATTCCCTGATCATCAACTTTGCTTTGATCTCCCCCTTCTTATACTTTGTTTTGGCAACAACAATAGCAGTGGATGGAGGTTCTTGGATTTTACCCTGCACATAGTCCATGACATCTTGGTCTTCCAATTTAAGATCCAATATCATCTTCCAAGCATGGAAGTCATCCTTCCCAGTCAACTTGTCATCCTCCTTGAAGCCATAGTTTGTGGAACCCATTTTCTTCTTCGTTGATTGCTAGAAATTAGGGCTTGTCTTCACCTCTGCTCTGATACCATGTAAATTTTTGTAGATGTTCTATGCTTGATGCAAATTTACTTTTCACTATAGCAATCACATAACAATCAAGTAAAATGCTGATAGAACATACCAGTGGATCTACAAAAGACAAACCAAAAACAGAAAAATGTGGTGGTGCATTACGGCGGTCAACGGGATGCTTCAACCAGCAAAGTCTCCTTGCTCATCCAACCCAGCATTTGTCACAATGGCCCTTAAAACAGCCACACGGTGAACTAAAGTCAACCCCAGAAAAGTCAACACTGCCCAGAAAAGTCAATGCAGAATAGTAGCAGCAACAACAGCCGCACTAGCAACAATGGCATCAACAGTAGCAACACCAATAGCAATGACAACAACAACAACATCAACAAGTAAAAGTCAATGTAGCACGGTCTATGGTCAACCTTTGACCTCGGTTCTTGTGCCAAAATGTACGGCCTTCCAAAATCGAAGTCTCCACCAAAATTCAGCTCCTTTGGACCTTGCGTTGACCAAAGTCAACTTTGGTCAAACTTGCGTGGAAACCCTAGCTGCAGCAGATTTCTCCTCGTCCTTCTTTCCCACGTGTGAACCGAAAACTGCCTCCAAGGAGCTTGAACCAATCAAAAGAGGAGAGATGATGAGTGAGGATGATATGAAATGTCCTCCAACGTTGACTCTATTTATATCAATCACTGAGGTGTGTGACACATTTGCTGGGGGTGTAAAACCTTAAAGCCGACTTGCACATATTTTGAAAGTATTAAAAATAAATTCAAAATAATTGTTCTGCTCATCGGATCAAGATGATCTTTAGATCGATCTTGCACCTCTTAATTGACAAAATATTGGTATGTATAGAGCATCACAACATGGAGTTTGGACCTAGTTGTCCAATTTTAACACGTATACACAACGAAAATATTTAAAATACTTCGTAGACAAAGACATCCACTGTAGGACAGCAATTGTAAATTATTTATTGTATAGAGAATTGATGTAGGATGATTACAAATGAGAATGAAGACCTGCTTATATACCATAGGCAGGTGCCTTTTCATGAACGGTCATGTCTCTAGGACATGCCTCTTCATTACTTAACTAACTAACCATTAGTTAAAGAGTTATTATTTATTATTTATTATTACATTTATATTTATATTTATTATTATTTCTATATGAATTATATTCATTATAGACTGGCTCAGGGAGCGGAGACGTCTGACACACCATAGGCTACACTGGTGGTTTTCAAGGGCTGCGGGTTGCCAGTTGAAGACTAATCAAGAAGGAAATTTATCTTATGGGGTCACCCACTGGTGGTGGGTAACATCTGGCTCCAATTGGGACATGAGCTCTCTATGGAGTGCACGGACCATGTACTCGAACAGGGACGTCGTGAGAACACTAGCAATCCTCTGGGACTGCAGACCTATTATCTTGCACATCATAAACAATTTGTTGGAAGCACTTGTCCCAGGCATACTTTAATCACTCATGCACTGGTGGTTTTCAAGGGTTGCGGGTTGCCGGTTGAAGACTAATCAAGAAGGAAATTTCTCTTATGGGGTCACCCATTGGTGGTGGGTAACATCTGGCTCCAATTGGGATATGAGCTCTCTATGGAGTGCACGAACCATGTACTCGAACAGGGAGGTTGTGAGGACACTAGCAATCCTCTGGGACTGCAGACCTATTATCTTGCACATCATAAACAATTTGTTGGAAGCACCTGTCCCAGGCATACTTTAATCACTCATGTTTTCATCAAATAATAATAAAACCATATAGGAAATAACATCTACTCTAAATGCAAGTCTAATCTAAATGCAATTACTTTAGCATGAGAACATGATATGATGATGTTAGCTATGCAAACATAATATGAAATGCATCCTATTCTAACATGCATATTACTTTATGTAAATGCTAAGTGTAATCATAGATCCAAGGTAACCAACATATCAATCTATAAATATAAAACACTTGTAAGTTGTCCCTATTATTGCTCGCACGAAAAATCTAGGTGCAAGGATAAGAACAGTCATATGCGGGATCATGAAGGTAGGAGGTGAGAAAATAAGGGACCTATACATCTTAGAAAGGAGCTATGGACGAGGGGAAGGACACTAATTTGCGGAATCAGATCTTTTCCTATAAATGTAGAATCGAGGATTGGACGACCAAGCTCTTGAAATCCCTATTAAGATCCTTCTTAGTAATGTCGTTTTTCATGGTTGCCATAAGGTCATGATGGGAAGGAAAAGGGGGCGGCTGGCACGAAGGGTCACGACAAATGAGCTGTTTCCCCTCATGATCACATTTAGAAAGGGGAAAAGGCTCATTATCATTAGTGATTGTATAGAAAGGGGTTAGGGATAGTTCACAGATGACTCGAATATATCCCTAGGATCATAAGGAAAGTAGGGAAAGACAAGGCCCCTATTGATGCCATATCTCATATTAATCACAGAAACTTATGAGCATGATGGTTGCAAAACTCCTATGTTTGACGGTTATTTGAAGTTAGCAGTTTGGAATGGGGTAGCAGAAAATGGAAAAGGGTACAGAGGAATACTAGTTTTAGTGAAAGAAAAAGAATGTCGTCACATTCAGTTAGTGAAAAAAGACAAATAAACAATATTCATGGTTCAAAATAACAGAGAATGAGAACAACATAAGAATTGCAACATGTTATTTTTCGCCTCAAGTATCAAAAACTTACAAAAATAAGGGATTGGACAACAAAGATCCGTATGCAGCGTTAAAGCAAGATATTGCCGCATATTCACAATAAGGAGAAGTTCTTTTAGTGGGAGATTTCAATGCTAGAACAACAAATCAACAAGCTAGTATTATTTGTTGTAAAGAGGATCACAATTCTATTTGGCTCATTGAAGAGGAGAATTCTCGATGGTTGAGATGTTCAGAAGATGACAAAGTTAGTAATCATTTTGGAGAGGAGTTGCTTACGTTGTGTGGTGCTTTCAACTTAATTACCTGCAATAAGTTGTGGTTCATTTGACACGATCCCTAGAGATAAGTTGTGGCGTAGAATGGAAGAACTTGAATTTCCTTTACAATATAGAGTTGTTGTCCATCGGCTTTATGAAGAGGTGAAAGTCAAAATTAGAACTTTAGCAGTTATTTCAGAAAGTTTTAGAAGTGACATCGGAGTCAAGCAAGGTTGCCCTTTATCCCCTATCATTTTTGGTTTATATATTGAGAAACTAGAAGAGTGGCTAAATTTGCAAGGTGGAGATGGTGTTCGATTGGGGGAGTTTGTGATAAAGCTTCTTCTATATGCCGATGATCTTGTGCTGGTTGGTAAATCGGCTCATGGATTGCAGATGCACTTATATGCCCTTGAGCATTTTTGTAAAGTAGTGGGGATGCAAGTCAATACCAGCAAGACCAAAATAATGATTCTCTAATAAAAGGAAGCAAAGCCATCATATGTTCTTCTTCGAAGGCAACGTTCTTGAAGAAGTAAATGAATACAAGTACCTCGGGATCGATTTCAACAATAAGCTTAATTGGGAGGATTGCAGAAAAAATAATTTTAGGAGGGTGGAAAGCATTGTATGCACTTCAAAACAGATGTAGAGAGGCAGAGTTATGGGATTGGAACACGATAAAAGTACTTTTGGACTCCTAGTTTGTGCAGTGTTATTATATGGGTGTGAATTGTGGGTAGTAGCATCCCTGTTTCAAAATGGAAACAAATTGAAAGAATTGATCATGAGCAAGTTCAAAATAAAAATTTCGGTTCCTTATGAGATAATGTTGAGTGAAACAGGGACAACTCCCATCGAAGCAATTTCCATGGTGCGTCTTATAAGGTATCTAAAAAGACTTGAGCAAATGGGAGGAGATAGATCGCTGAAAGTTATCTTCAATGAAGGCATAAATGAAAGAAAGAAATCATGGATGAGACAAAATGACAAATGGATGCAAAAATGGAATATTTACCTTAATGCATGTCCCACAAATAGCAAGGAGTTAAAGAATTTTGTGCTGGAGAAGTTCCGTAAGGGTGTAAGGGGAAAAGATTTGCATAGAAAGAAGAAGCATTATGTTCAAGAATTCAACCCTACTTGTGATCTTCAATAAAAAGAGTACATTGGAGCTAGCATTTCGTGGAGAGCAAAGATTCTTATTGCTCAATTAAGAAGTAACTCACATCAACTTCAGTGTGAAACAAGACGGTGGAAGAGACCTAAAGAAGCTTGGGAAGAAAGGGTATGTACTTTTTGAACTTCTGAGGCAGTGGAATTAGAAAAGCATTTCATTTTGGAATGTGATGCTTTCAGTGACATCAGGAATAGTTACCGCAATATGTTAGCATCAATTCGGTGGCATTGTCTTTTCAGTGAGGGAACTGTTAGAAGGTTGAGTCAGCCCATCATCAATTTGAGTAAGAAAATAATTGAATTACAGAAGACAAAAAAATCAAGGAAGTTGGTAGTCTTATAGACTATTTTTAGTCTCGTGGACGTTAAAATTTCATTCATTCATCATAATATTTCCAATGATATATATATATTTTTTTAGATGAGAAGTTTATAGTTTTTCCTTGTGATCTTGCTCCTAATATTATAAATCGCTATATAGCACATTACTGCTTTTCCTTGTGATCTTGCTCCTAATATTATAAATCGCTATATAGCACATTACTACTTTTCCTTGTGATCTTGCTCCATATATTTAATTCTCTATAATAATAGCACATCATGTATATCCTATGGGAAGGTAGTTTTCATGCACAACTACATTTCAACGCCATTCACATTTTCTTCGTAATGTGTTTCCTCTTGAAATTCACGGTAAAAGTGCACTTTTATCCTGACCAAGAAGCCGGGAGGACTATATGACATGTTTTAACGGCTAAAATAGAAAACTTGCTTTTCAAACAGTTATTTCTGATTGGCTTGCCCTTATTTGTTCTGTTACGGAAATTTGTTTCGTGTTTAGTTTGTTGTTGTGATCGTTGTGGTGATGTTCTCTTGTGAAAGCAGAGATGCCACGTTTCTTTTTTATATGTTGCGTCGTTCAGGATCTAATAAAACGACCTAATTTTATTAGGTGTATTTTTGCAATTAATGTTTGTGCACGGTAAATGTGAGTACAAAGTCTGTTCAAATCCTTCATAATTTACATGTGGTTGCATGTTAAAAGTTGTTCACTTAAAAGTTATAATGATGGTGATTAAGATAATAGTGATAAGGGTTAGAATCAATCCCATATTAAGGGAGGAGTCCAATTACCTTTTCCTCTCATCATTATCCGTAAGCATAGCCATCTAGTGTGCTCAGCTCAATGCACGCGGTCTGCCTCGGTATCTAGGGGTCTTTATATTGGCCGTTTTTCATGATTTCTAAATGGCTTGTTTTGTTGTGAAATGTTATTTCATTTATTAGTAATAATAGCATCCCAATATATCTTTTGCTTTTGGTTATTGTGATCGTTGCGATGACGTTTTCCACTGAGAGCAGAGATGCCAATGTCTCATTTTTCAGAGGTTGATCGTTGTCCACTGAGAGCAGAGATGCCAATGTCTCATTTTTCTAGGGGTCTTTATATTGGCTGTTTTTCATGATTTATAAATGGCTTGTTTTGTTGTGAAATGTTATTTCATTTATTAGTAATAATAGCATCCCAATATATCTTTTGCTTTTGGTTATTGTGATCGTTGCGATGACGTTGTCCACTGAGAGCAGAGATGCCAATGTCTCATTTTTCAGAGGTTGATCGTTGTCCACTGAGAGCAGAGATGCCAATGTCTCATTTTTAAGAGGTTGATCAAGATGTCTGCAGCGTTTTTTAATGTCTTCCATATGACCAGTGAGTTTATTATGAAATCAAGGGTCCATGGAACTGGGTAACAGTTTCACGGGAACCCATTATGCCCACATATCAAATTATATGAATTTGGAGGTTTATGTATAAAGTGTGTTTGTTTATTTTTTAATTTATTTTTTTAATTTGAATTTTATTTTTCTTCTAACTAGACGGCTTGTTCGTCCTGAAAATCATCGAAATTCCAGTAAGATTTTAAGAAAATCCGGCAAGGATTTTTGTAAATCCGGGTTATAACTATCAAACTTTAATATTTTGGGTGTCCTAGAGGTTTTTGATGGTGTTGAATCCATTTCCACCATCAAAATATGATTTAAACATGTTACTGTAAAATTTCTTAAATTTTTTTGGCCCAAATTCCCGCCAATTTTGGTTAATCATTAACCTCGATCATATCTATTAAATAATTTATTATAATAGTTAATACTAATCATTTATATAACTTGTTTACGTGTAATATCATCACCTCACTTATTTATTTATATAACTTCTTTACTTGTAATATCACCACATCACTTAGTTATTTATAATATTATTATTTATCTTTATTATATTATATATATTAAAGTGTTTTATATTTTTTAATATTAATTTTTATTATTGAGATGATGATAAATGCTATCAATTAAAATTAAACTTGATTTATCAAATTTTACTTGATTTATTTTAAAATTTTGTTTCAAAATTTTTAAAATAAATATTCTTAAATCAATATAGTTTTAATTTAGATAGATCATTATTGTAAAATATTTTAAATTTGAGATTTAATGTGGATGTATACATGACAATTTAAAAGAAAGTGTTTTTTATTTTCAAATTTCTTAATGTCAATTTTTTTTTAAAAAACTGGATTACTTAGGAGGTTTTAGGAATTGTTCAACTCCCTATTTCACTATTAAACTGATGAAAATTTGTTCTTATTTTAAGAATGTTGATTTTTTTCTTTACATTAATCAAAATAGAAAGGTATTTTTAAATTTTGATCTTTTATGTAAGAATTGATGACTTCCTTATAGTATCCTAATTTTCTTCTATCTTCTAATTCTTTATGAGACCACAATTAAAAAAAAATAGATGAATAATATTTGTAATACAATCATTATTATGTAAAGTAACATTTCCCTTTACTTCAAGTGATCATATTTATGCCTCTTGTTTTCCATGTTCTTTATTTTATTCTTGTATATAAATACTTAGTCATACCATGCTATTAATAAGAGAAATACTCACTTTTATGAGGAGGATATCATAGGGTTTATATATTTGTATAAACATAGACTTTTGAAAATATCTTTAAATTCTTGTATTATTAGTAAGTAATAATATAAGTTAAAGTGTATTGCATCTCTTTTCAAATAAGGATGATGATGATGGTTAATGTCCACATTATTATATAGCTATAATAGAAGTTAGAGTAATGATGATGAAGAAGAATATTGATTGAGGTCAAATTTAGTTAATAGGACTTAAAGTAAGTTAAGGAATTATTTGGTTTTTTTGAGAATTTTATGTTCGTACTCAAAAAGCTTTAAGAGAAGTGCTTCTACATCAATTTTTTTTTTATGTGAATTAAGGTTTCTATTAGTAACTAAAAGTTACATAAGGCATTTATTGCTATGTGTAGTGGCATGCCACTTTGGAAATGAGACCATCCATAGAATAAAAGTTTGTCCAAACTTAAAGGTAAAATGTCAAAAGATAGTGACAAACATACATAAAAAACCAAAAATGACTAGAGGCTTAAGAGGAGTCTATTACCAATAGCTTCTTGAAAAATCTAGAAGTGTTGATTCTAACAACGTTATCAGACAAATGACTAAAAAAAAGCAACTAATGAGAGACGCGGTGAATTAAGTGGAATGGGAGATATCAAACTCAATTGGACTAGGAGTCTCAGAACCAAGGGGATAGGGAGCTGAACTAGGGTCAACGGTCTCCTTGATATGCACAAGGTCCTCATTCATTTCATTGAGTTGTAGCACGATGTTGTCGAACTCTAGAAGAATCTTCTCTTTCACATTATTCCTATCCAACATAACTCTACCTAGCAAAGCCTTCATATACCAATGCAACTCAATGGTATAAATATATTGGTTTTCTTTACCACGTGTGTCTGAGATTTGAAACTCGTCCATATATGACTTTTGTCACCTTGGAGCTTGATAAACATTGACGCTCCCGCCTTAAATTAGTTTCCATCTCTTGAATTTGAGCTCGAATTTACAGAGGGATTTGCTCTTTGTAGAGTCAAGTTGAGGTCTCAATGTGACAATGAGCTTGTATCCCTCCTTATGATCCTTTGCCTCTACTGCCATGCCAGTTACAAGCTCTCTAGCGAACCATCGTAGGATATACAATGTTTAACTATGAAACCTATGTGTAGATTACAAGGGAAGAAATGGAAAAGAGTGATGAGTAAGTGTGAAGGGAGAGAGAAGAGAGCGAAGACCATAATCCGCTGAGAAAAAGAAAATGGGGATAAAAGAAACTGTGTTGCAAATCTATATGATTATGGAAGAACCAATGTCAATTCTAAGATAAGTAATTGCAGGTGGTGAAGAACATTAACCAAAGCAACACCATAAAACTACTAGAGGGTGGAGCATATTGGAAGTTGTATTAGAGAATTCCGAGTCCATAATTAGCAAAAGTTGGGGGATTGGGTTTGTGGTGTGAAGCATGCATTATTTGTCACTATCATACAAACCAAATTTGCAATTATGGGCACTTACTTGAAACTATGAACTCACATGCGTAGAAATGATATCATGGGAAGGCTTATAAGGTAGGAGGGCAACATGTCAAACCCTATCCGTGGGGAGTTGTTGGCATCCTCACCTTCAACGCCTGTCCTAACATCCCTTCTCACCTGATGTAGGGGTTTCTACACCACCATAATTTTGATGAGTTAGAAGGTATATTTTAAAATTGTGACCTAAGATGGGTTGTGATACAATAAGAGAGATTATTCATCTTTAGTCTTTTAATATCATAACGATGACAAATGTTTTTAACCCACTACTTTTAGGAATCGTTCAACCCCTTTTTAGTTATGGAGTTTGTGAAAATTTATTTTAATTTTAACAATGTAGATTTTTTTCTTTACTATAGTTAAAACAAAGATATATATCTATATAAATTCAAATGCTTATGCACTTACATAAATATAAAATTTAATGTGTGTGTGTGTGTGTGCATATATATACATATATAAGTTTATTTTTTAAAATATTTATAAAAAAAAAGACCTTTTAAAAATAAAAAATAAATATTTTAAAAATGTGAAAATTCAATTTAATAGGGTTTTTTTGGACAAAAGAAACCATTAGAGAAACTTTGAGGTCTAAAATGGGCCTCCTAAGGAATATTATAAAGTAATAGTGGAAATAATAAAATAAGATTATATCATCAAGTTTTGGAGGGGAAAAAAACTATTTTTTCAACTCGTATTTTCAAATTATCTCTCTCCTATTTTATTAAAATTTTGAGCGGGAACACTTGTTGGATGTGAAATTTAATTTGTATCCAAGGAGTACCCCTGTTGCATACTTTCGATGGACCCCACTACACGAAAAATGTGAAATACATGAAAAAATGTGATTGCCAAATTAAATACCGCATCCAACGAGTACTCCCACTCGATATTTGAGACTTAAGTAAAATCGTAGGGAAATAAGTTGAAAATATGAGTTGAAAGAATAATTTTTTTCTTTCTTTTTTAATCTTTTTACCTTTTTACCCCAAAAATGGTGAATCATCCGACATGGTTATATTGAATCCTATCAGTTCTTATACAGTTAAATTTTTTTGTACATTTTTGTTTTGAGGCCCATTCTTAACCTCAAAATTTCCCTAATGATTAAAAAATTGAATAAAATATTACATATAAATTATAATATGCATGTATTTGCATAAATATAAAATTAAAACACATTTAAAACATGAGTAGGTATAAATTGTGTTATTGTTTTTAGAGGTGATATACAACCCAATATAGAAGAGAAAATGAGATGTTATGTTGAGAAATTTTACATTCAAAAATAAAAAAAGTTAAAAAAATAATGAGTTAGGCGATATATATATATATATATATATATATATATATATATACCCACTACAAAAATAAAAACATAGAATTGAAACTTCATACATATATATGGGTTTATTTTTTCCATTTTAGTAAGTACATGGTCCTTGAGGCTCTTTTTTCTCTGTTGAGATCTATACCTTTTGAAGCTCCTTTTTGTTTGTCGAGATCTATAAAGTTATAGGAATTCAAAGCCTTTACGAAAACACATAAAATATACCCCAAGACCAATTTAGTAAGTCGATCAAACCAACAACTTAATTATGGGAATCCTCTAACTTCTCTATATCCTGCATCTCCCCTGCGCTGAGCATTCTAGTTTGTCCCCCTCCCTCCCCTCTCAACTGCTTGTGTTGTTTAGGTGATTATTGTAGTAAACTCCTTTAACAAATTCTTTCTACTCAATTCCCCTCCTACTTGTTATCAATCAATCCCTTATTTCACTCCTCTTTACATTGTGGCTTCACCCTTCTCCATGTTTTTACTATGGTGCACCAAAGAGGCCACAACCACCGAGGTAAAACAGGCAGAGTAGAGGGAAGTGTTCAAGCTTGCCGTAGGGCCCACAATGCAGCTCAATTCTTTTGTCATCAGACCCTTGAATATGTCTAACATGAAATTTCCTATGCAGATGTTGAGGTTCATGCAGACTGTTGAGAATTCACTGATGTACGAGAGAGAGAGGAGAGAGAGAGAGAGTTTGTATGCTTGAGTGACAAGGGAGAGATGGAGAGAGAGAGTGTGTATTTTTAGGGGTGAGATAAGAGTTTGTATGTTTGAGTGACAAGGGAGAGATGGAGAGAGAGTGTGTATGTTTGGGGGTGAGATAAAGAGACAAAGAAAGAGAGATGGAGAGGAGGGGGGAGAGAAGGAGAGAGGAAGGGATATAGTAACAGAGTTGGAGGTGAAGAGAGATAGAGAGAGAGGTGGGAGAGAAAGGGAGAGAGAGGATGGGAGAGAGTGTAGAGAGGGAGGGAAAGAGAGATGAAGTTGGAGGATGAGAGAGAGGGAGGTAAGAAGAAAGAGATATAGAGAGAAAGGTGGATAGAGAGAGAGAGAGGACAACAGGAGGAAAGAGAGAGAAGTGGGGGAGAGGGAGATAAGGGGAAGAGAGACAGAAAGAGGGAGAGGAGGGAGGAATAGATAGATAGATTGGAGAAACAGAGTGTATGTTTTAGGGGTGATATAGAGAGATAAAGGGAGTGTAATATTCCTAATTAGCCCAAGCTAATAGGAATATAATATTTTGTTTCCATTTTCTTGTTGCAAAATAAAAGTGTAAAGGAGGATAACTTAAACTCCTAAAACAACAAAATAAATCCGTGCCCATGTGAACAAGGCTAAATCTGGGCTGCTTCAACAAAACACCCTTATGTGTGAAAGGGATTAAGTCATTTGACTAGGTCAACTGGACCAAATCAACAACGCTGTCTAGATACATTGAACCACCTAGATGCCCAACGCAGTTTTAGTTGGAGGCTAATCATGTGAATGCAGCTAAATCATTGAGATGGTTTAGGGTTTGTCAAGGATTCCATCTTATTTAAGGAGGAGGACAACATGAAAGGGGTTGTTGATGATATTATTTCTGAAGGATTTGTCTGCTTAGACACTTCTCATTCTCTAGCTATTTAGCTGAGAATAGTGTTGTTTAGCACTTGGGTGTTCCTGATCGGGAATCCCACCTCCTTCCTTGAGAGGTCTCTTGGAGGAGTCTTGCATTACTTGATCACTATCAGGAATTTGGCCAAGCTCTTCTTCCAACTACAACGCAAATCCTATTGAGGGTTTGGTTGTCCTTGTAAGCTGCAGCAAGTGGAGGCTAGATCTCTTCAGATCTAAGCCATTATAGTGCCTCTTTTCAGTGGGAAAGCCTTCTACCCCCTTAGCAAGAGAGTATTGGATGAGGAGAGCTCATTTTCAGATCTTGGCATCAGGCCACATCATGCTCTAGAGCCTACAACGCAGTCCATCTTCCAGAACTGCATTATTTGCAAGGAGAAAGTTGCAGGGTCTTTTGGCACTTCAAGGAGGAGAGATCTCTAGTGTTGGGAATCTGCCCTTCACTATGGTGATCCGTGAATTACAGATCTAATCCATGTTCCATTCAGATCTGATCTGAATACTTATGTATTTGCTTCAGAAATTCTGAATCATTCTGCAGATCAACTATATTAGATCTCAGATCTACTCCATGTACTACATTTTCTGCTAAAAACCACAAGGGGCTTTTGAAGAGGAGACTCTATAATGTACAGATCTGATATAGATCTATCTTTTTGTACACAAATCTGCTCTAGATCTGAAGTGTAACTTATAGCTCTTTTTAGCTAATAAAATAACGCTGTCAAGCTTGTACAGTCATATCATATGGTTGCAACCTCTTATTTTGGGCATTTCTTCATGTAAAGTTTCCTATTTTCTGTTCTATGATGTATAGGCTTCAATATAATCTTGAAATGCTGATGTAAATGACATGATTGAGCCTACATATTGGCCTCCTGCATATATTGGGCTGAACTGCGTTATTTTCTGAGCAGTTTGGTCACATAGTGTTGTAGTCCCTTCTTTGGGTAATTTTCTAGCTGTACTAGGTGTGGGAGATCTGTTTAACCCACCTAGAAATGTTCGTTTCCGATCTCCTCTTGGATTTGGGTCTTAGATTATCAGATCTAAGGGATCCAAGGGCTGATTTCAAGTGCTGTAGCATCCATTCCTGAAAAATGCGTTTTTCAGGCATGCCTTGCTAGCAGTCCCCATTTTGGGATACTACAGTGGTATTAGAGCAACTATCTTGGCACAGCTTGTGCTTTGCTTATTGAAGAGCCAATATGTCTTTTCATGGAAGGAAAAGACTGATGAAGAAGTGTAGTTACACTGAAGACACAGAAGACAAGGGTCCAAACCTTTCGTCTGGAATATTGAAAGGGAAAGAGTTTTCAAAAACTCTGTTTCAAACTATGCATGAGCTAGAGAATGAAATCAGGGGAATAAGGAATGAAAGACCAGTAGATCTCTTAAAGAGGTTTGCACGTGAAGGAAGCCCCACTACTTCATCTAATGTGTGTGAGCATTCAACCACACAATCTGATCTACAACATTGTAGCCTGCCTACATTCCTTGCAAGAGGAGGAGAAGAGGGAGAGACACCGAAGAAGGAGACTCTTGGTGACTATCTCCGGGAATATGAATCTTAGTCTAAAAGATTCAGAGAGCATCTAAGCTTTCCAGAGTTTTGTCAACTCAAAGAAGAAAGAAGATCCAGTAGAACTATGAGGAGAAGAGGGTGCATGCAGCACACCTTGGGTAGAACCTTCCTACCTACTTTTGATGGGTCACCTGAGAGCTCATCCAAGTCTTGGGTAGAGAAGCTGGACACATACTTTTAGCTGCATCCAGTTTCTGAAGAAGAATCCATAAGAGTAGCAGCACTACACCTCCAAGGTAAAGCATATGCTTGGTGGTTGTTTGAGTCTTCTTCATTAAAAAATGTAAACATCTCTACTTATGCAAAGTTCACTAGGAGGTTAGAGAAGAGATTTGATTCTATGCCATCTGGAATTTCTTTGGGTAAGAAAACCAAGCCCAAGAGATTAGAACAATTGCATGAGATGGGAAGATCCCTAAAGATAACTCCATTTCAGAACATTGCTGAAAGGGTTAAAGATCTGCTACATGTTTTGCCAAGGGAAAAGGCCCCACTTCAGCAAGAGCATTCTTATTAAGGAGAAGATATGGGTGTTCCTTTTTCAAGGAGAGATCAAGAGAAAGGATCTCTTATTGATGAGGCATACTCCATTGATGAGGAGAAGAAAGAAGAAGAACTGAAAGGTTCCTCCAGCGTTGTGACAGCAGGAGGATATCTCTTTTTATTGAGAGATGGAGCTGAAGCTATTGCTTCCACTAAGAGGGCTCTTGTATCTTTGCAAGAAGGCCCCAAGGATCTTATACATAAAGGAGATGAGCAGCATGTGTCTATGATGATAGACAAAGAGACAAAACAAGGGAGCACCTTAGACTGTGAAATCTCGCAGAAGGTGGGTAATGAAGAAGAAGATGGGGGAGTTGCTCCAACTTCTCCTTATCATGATACTTCCACACAGCAATTAGAGATGGATTTGCGCAGTGGAAGCAGTCATATTATGTTCCCATCTATTGTTCACATGGGAATGAGCCATGATACATCATTATCTTGTGGTATACCACCTGGGAGACCACCTGATTCAGATTTGATGGAAGATGTTTCATGCATTGATGCCCCTTTCATAGATCCAAGAAGGGAGGGAGCATTAGAAGACCATGCTTCAGAGCTGAGAGTATGGGAAAGTACAAGGAAAGGGAAAGCATTTTTCCCTTAACATCACTATCCATTCTCTCATCCCATACTGCGCTGAGAGAAGATGCTGCAAGGATGAAGGATGACACCATCATGAAGCAAGGAAGGCAATCCTTGAATCAGGATACAAGCTTGTTTGGAGGATCCTCTTCCATACATGATGAGAGGTGGTGGTAACACATGCATACTTTGGCAAAACCAAGGAGGTTTTGGACAGATGGTAGCCTTCCATGGGAGACTAACTTTCAAGAACTTCCATCTTCTTTTGAGCATGTGCATGAGCAAGGAGGGCAGCAAGGAAGGAATGGCAACCTTCCACCTTGTACCTTTGGCATGGGAGATGTCAAGGAGAAGAACCACAACATGGCAGACACTTCAGATGACACACTATCAGCGCTGTCATTGTTGGGCACAATAGATCCCTATTGGAAATCCCAACTGCTGGTGGAATATTCCAAGGATCTTCATACTTGCATGATTCTTGATGACTGGTTGCATGAAGGGAGCTATTCAATCCTTGATGGGGTCATCTATAATCAAGGTAGGATCTTCTTGTTTAGAGCCTCCAAGCTCAAGGAGAAGCTACTACAGAGGGCTTATGAAGAGTTCAATTTCAGCCACACCTATTCTATGAAGCTCAACAATATCATTTTGAGGAGCTACTATTGGGAAGGCTTTGAAAAAGAGCTATATCAGCATTGTCAGAGAAGCATGGACCTTGTGGAGTTGGAGTAGCAACATGACTCTAGGGGAGAGTTAAATCAACCCTCTCTTCCTTCCCTTGAAGAAGAGAGTAGATCTATGCACCACTCCATTGATAGGAGGAGGATTGTTGGTGAAGAGCATGCTCTTAGTACATCTGTTTTATATTCTGATTTCATGCATTCTTACACCATGTTTTTGCAAGCCATGACTCCAAGGAGGAGTAATATATTTTGTAAGCCTCATGGCCAATATTGGGTCCCAAAGATTTCTGAATTGGGCCACTCCCTTGGGAGGACAAGGGAGATTTTTCATCATGATGGGTGCTTCCCAAAGGCACCAAATATATCTCACACTTTCAGCTATGGTGAGATGTTAAGGGCAGCAAGTAAGTGGTGGGAAAACCACTTACCATTCCTCGATTTGATGCAGGCAGGGGATGCTCTGCGCTGGTTCCACATGTGGGACTATGATCCACCTCCATGTGCACAAATTTCTGATTGTTGGCACATTGTTTTGATCCCCTATATTGATGATGTACTTATTCTTTTTATGGGGATGAATGGAGGGAGGAGGGAAGGCATGCATGTGCCCTATGGGATGACTACACTCCCTGTACTTTCTGTTTTATGTTTCAGGGAGGGCATTGGGCAAACCATGATTGTTTCATGTGATTTATTGTTTCCTTATGGGATGAGCTGTTTGCCTCTCATGAGAACATTGTTGGAGCAAGTCATGGATGGATGGTTTGGTGATCACTTAGCTTATGAGAGAAGCTTATCCTTTGTTTGTGACACCAATGGAGCGAGAGATGAGTTGCAGCACTCACCTTATCAGTTGCTTAAGGACAAGCAACTAAATTAAACTCCTAAAACAGCGAAATAAATCCATGTCCATGTGAACAAGGCTAAATCTGGGCTACTTCAACAAAATACCCTTATGTGTGAAAGGGATTAAGTCATTTGACTGGGTCAACTGGACCAAATCAACAGCGCTGTCTAGATATATTGAACCACCTAGATGCCCAGCGCAGTTTTATTTGGAGGCTAATCATGTGAATGCAGCTAAATCATTGAGATGGTTTAGGGTTTGGCAAGGATTCCATCTTATTTAAGGAGGAGGAGGACAACATGAGAGGGGTTTTTGATGATATTATTTCTGAAGGATTTTTCTGCTTAGACACTTCTCATTCTCTAGTTGTTTAGCTGAGAATAGTGTTGTTTAGCACTTGGGTGTTCCTGATCGGGAATCCCACCTCCTTCCTTGAGAGGTCTCTTGGAGGAGTCTTGCATTACTTGACCACTATCAGGAATTTGGCCAAGCTCTTCTTCCAACTACAACGCAGATCTTATTGAGGGTTTGGTTGTCCTTGTAAGCTGCAACAAGTGGAGGCTAGATCTCTTCAGATCTAAGCCATTCTAGTGCCTCTTTTCAGTGGGAAAGCCTTCTATCCCCTTGGCAAGAGAGTATTGGATGAGGAGAGCTCATTTTCAGATCTTGGCATCATGCCACATCATGCTCTAGAGCCTACAACATAGTCCATCTTCCAGAACTGCGTTATTTGCAAGGATAAAGTTGCAGGGTCTTTTAGCACTTCAAGGAGGAGAGATCTCTAGTGTTGGGAATCTGCCCTTCACTGTGGTGATCTGTGGATTACAGATCTAATCCATGTTCCATTCAGATCTGATCTGAATACTGATGTATTTGCTTTAGAAATTATGAATCATTCTGCAGATCAGTTGTATTAGATCTCAGATCTACTTCATGTACTACATTTTTTGCTAAAAACCCCAAGGGGCTTTTGAAGAGGAGACTTTATAGTGTACAGATCTGATATAGATCTATCTTTTTGTACACAGATCTGCTCTAGATATGAAGTGTAACTTACAGCTCTTTTAAGCTAATAAAATAACGCTGTCAAGCTTGTACAGTCATATCATATGGTTGAAGCCTCTTATTTTGGGCATTTCTTCATGTAAAGTTTCCTATTTTTTGTTCTATGATGTATGGGCTTCAATATAATCTTGAAATGCTGATGTAAATGACATGATTGAGCCTACATATTGGCCTCCTGCATATATTGGGCTGAACTGCGTTATTTTCTGAGCAGTTTGGTCACATAGTGCTGCAGTCCCTTCTTTGGGCAATTTTCTAGCTGTAGTAGGTGTGGGAGATCTGTTTAACTCACCTAGAAAGATTTGTTTCTGATCTCCTCTTGGATTTGGGTCTTAGATTATCAAATCTAAGGGATCCAAGGGTTGATTTCAAGTGCTGTAGCATCCATTCCTGAAAAATGCGTTTTTTAGTCATGCCTTGCTAGCAGTCCCCATTTTGAGATACTACAGGGAGATAGAGATATTGATGGAAGGTGAAGAGAGGGAAGAAGAGAGAGATGGAGAGAGGGACAGAGGGATAGAGAGATTGATAGATATGGAGTGAGAAAGCGTGTGTGTTTGGGGGTCTAAGATAGAGATATAAAGGAGAGATGAAGGGAGATATAGATATAGATGGAGGGGGGAGAGAGGGAAGAAGATTTCTTGCACTAGATGGATTGATTTTAGTGTAGATGGCGATTTCTAATCCTATTTGATTGCTTGCACTAAATGCATTGACTTTATTGTAGATGTTTATTTCTAATGATATTTGATTGCTTCCACTAGATGCATTGATTCCAATGTAGATGATTTCTAATCCTATTTGATTGCTTGCACTAACTGCATTGATTTCAGTGTAGATGGTGATTTATAATCCTATTTGATTGCTTGCACTAGATGCATTGATTTCAGTGTAGATGTTGGCTTCTAATCTTATTTGATTGCTTGCACTAGATGCATTGATTTTAGTGTAGATAATTTCTAATCCTATTTGATTTTTTGCACTAAATGCATTGATTTCAGTGTAGATGGTGATTTCTAATCCTATTTGACTGCTTGCACTAAATGAATTGATTTCATTGTAGATGTTGGATACTAATCCTATTTGATTTCTTGCACTAAATGCATTGATTTCAGTGTAGATGGTGATTTCTAATCATATTTGATTGCTTGCACTAGATGCATTGATTTCAGTGTAGATGGTGATTTCTAATCCTATTTGATTGATTGCACAAAATGCATTGATTTCAGTGTAGATGTTGGTTTCTAATCCTATTTGCTTACTTGCACTAAATGCATTGATTTGAGTGTAGATGTTGATTTCTAATCCTATTGATTGCTTCCATTAGATGCATTGATTTTAGTGTAGAAGTTGTTTTCTAATCTTATTTAATTGCTCGCATTAGATGCATTGATTTCAGTGTAGATGTTGATTTCTGATTTGATGTAATTGGATGTATGATGGTACATTAATTTAAAAGTGGCTGGATTAAGAATGCGCATTGATTTCAGTGTAAGCACAAAAAATTATTGGCATTGTACATTGATTTTTGTATTATAGTAATTCAATATATTAATATTGGAGAGCAAGATAGACAAGGTATGATGTTTACTACATCAACTCGAGATAAATATTTAAATGGATTACAATTTCAACTGTCCTTTTCATATAATCTATTCACATTTTCTATCGTTCAACACTATTACATTGTAACTTTGCATTCAAAATTTTTATTTCATCATTTTTCATCATTAAAGTTATTAACAATATTTATCATCTCAACAAACTGAGCTAACTAAGAAAATTTAAAATTAAAATGACCAGATTAATCTCAGACGTATTTGGCATATTTAAAATGATTATATTAATATTAGATTTATTTACATATTATTAATAAAATTAATCATATGTTCGATAGATTTTCCTTAGATGCACACGACTGAAACCAACCTAGATCCATCTTAACTCAACCTAGATCCATCTTAACTCCGGATTTATCAAGCGCCGAGAGGGATCAAATCTCTCGAGGTGCATACCTTTCGTCAAGTTTTGCACTCAAAAAAGAGATTTGCACCTCGAGAAATTTGATCCCTCTCGACGCTTGATAGATCCAAGGTTAAGATGGATCTAAGATGGATGCACCTTGGTTTTTTATGAGCCTTCTTGAATGCTATCTCTTTGATGTTTTCCAAGGGTGTGGCTTTCACAATGGCTAGTTTTTTCATTCAATATAAGAAGTCCTTTAACCATTGATTGTTTTTGCAAGAGATTAAGACTCCTAAAAGGTAGGTGGCCATACCTAAGATGCCATAGCCATGCCTCTTCTATGCTTTAGAATTTTGTGCATATGGTTGTGACAAATTTAAACTTCTTATATTCAATGGGAACATTCTATTATTTGTCATTTGAACCTTTACAATCAACTTTCTACTAGGTGACTTATCTAAAATTGTTCATGTGGAATCCTTGAACCTCACATCATAACCATGTTGACTCAAATATCTAATACTTACCCTATTATGTGTAAGATTGGGTAAATAAAAGACATCAAGAATATATGTGTTCTCATTTTGCTTGGTTAAGGCTGACACAACACCTTTTCCTAAGGCCTTGACATGATAATTATCTCGTAAATATTTTTAGATTGAATAGAACTATCAATACTAGAAAAAAACTTCTTACCTCATATGATTGTTGCATCCACTGTCTAGTAACCAAAGATATTTGTTGTGATCCTCTTCAATGATATGACAAGAAATGAACATTGTCTCATATCTCCCTTCTTCACAATTGGAGATGTTAGCTTTGTCTTTGTCTAGACCTAACTTTTTATTTCTGCATTCACTTTCATAGTGTCATACATTTTGCAATAGTAACATTGGGATTTGGATTTGTTTGTCCATCTTCTACTGCTCCCCCTCTATTTCTGAGATTGTTTAGGCTAATTTGATTGTTTTGGTGTTTTTCTTTCTTTTGCTTGATGACTACCTTTGCCTCTACATCTACCAATGGATGCTTGAGTGTTGAAGGCATGCTATAAAGTTTTATTTTCCATGTTGATTCTTCATTCATGGAATAACAAAGATCTCATCAACTCTTCTACAATTAATTCAGATAGGTCTTTCGACTCCTCTATGGCAATGACAACCATTTCAAATTTCTTAGGCAAGCTTCTAAGAACCTTTTAAACAATCTCGTGGATTTTCAATCTTCTCTCCATGAATTTAAAGTTGATTCACAACTATCATCACTTTGGTCATGAACTAATTAATGTTCTCTACCTCCTTCATCTTCAAGGTTTCAAACTCTCTCACGAGGTTTTGAAGCTTTACCATTTTCACTTTGTTATTGCCCTAATGTGCTAATTTCGGGATATCCCAAGTTTGCTTTGCATTGGATGCTCATGTTATCTTGGGAAAAAACTTTGGATTCAAAACTTAGCCTCGTTCTCCATTTCTCATTTTTGCATGTTAATTTATTTGGGAATTAGTCATGACCTATCGAGTTGTTTGATTAGACTCTGAGAACCCATGCTCCACTAGTTCCCAACATCTTTAAACTTGCAGGAAGGTTTTCATCATTGGAGACTATAACTCGTAGTTATTTCTAACAAGAACCAATCCCTATTGCCCTCGATTACGTGTAGGAGCCATTTAAAAGACTCATAATGCCGAAAAGGTACTCTCTAATATTCTTTCAAAACACTTAAAAATAACCCCTTCTTTTTTAAAAATCTTAAATCACTCATTTTTAATTTTGTATTATATTTAAAAAAAAAACCATTTTCCTTGACTTTGGTTAAAATTTTGTTATGGGAAAAATTAAAATTGCAAGCATAGAAACACTCGTTCACTTTCACCAAAACTTATCTAAAAAAAAATCAAAGCCTTTTGTAAAAATAAAATAAATACGAACAAGTTTATACCCAATGAGTGGTTTCCTCCCTTCAACTCAAACTATGGCTCATGACAACTATGGTCTCTTAAGGAAATCTCCTTATTAAACTCTAATGGCCCCCTCTTGCAGTTGATCACTTGGCTAGGGTTCTCTTTGTATTAGTTTGACTAAGCAAGAGAGTGTCTCCCTTTCAAAATCAACAACCACACTGGTGGCTTGATTGAGATATTTGATCTCACGTCCTTTGGATATGTTGATCACATACCTTACATTTATGATTTCTCTAAGAGGCTTAAGCTTGCGTCAATACCATGTTGAACTATAGGCAAAGACAAATATGAAAATGAGCAATGGGAAACTCACAGGGCATGACTCGCCCTTCTCATTATTAAATAAATGATTTACAATAAATTTGAGTAATAACAATAAAGGTTTGATAATATGAAACATTAACAACTATCTAATTGACTAACAAATTTCAGTAAAAAGCAAAAGACCAAATCAACTAATCACTCAACTATAGATAGTCAGACAATATGTGAGATCAAATTACATTTTAATACTTCTTAAGCCACTCAAAAAAAATATTATTAAAGAAGATATTAATGTCAGTGAAATTTATAATTTTAATTAATGATTAAAGATTAAGGTGATTTTTTAAATTAGAGTAAATTACATTTTATTACTTCTTAATCCACTAAAAAAATTGATTTATAAAGAAAATATTAGTGTCATCATGAATCTAAGTCAAATTTAAAATATTTGTTGTTGATTAAGGATTAAGGTGATTTTCGCTGCCTGCTGTGCTAGGGTTGCGCCTCCCTTTGCAGCCATGGAGGATCTGGGTTTGTCCCAGGCCCCTCCTCCCCCTTATTCCCTTCCCCCTCCGTCTGTTGAAGAAGCTTTTAAAACTCTGCTGGCTTCGCTGCCAAAAAAGAAGAAATCGTAAGCCACCAAGTTTGTGAAAAAGTTGGATGATATCCCGACTGTATCCCTTCCACCAGAGGGACCGATTCATGTTGCCTTGTCTCTTGCGGATCGTGCCCTGGTGGGACAGTTCACAGGACTTTGGCCTTCACCCAAAACCACGGAGGCCTGGGTTGTAAAAAACTAGAGACCGTTGATCGAGCAACTTCTTGGGGAGAGGCTTCTTCCTCTTTGAATTTATTTCAAAAGAGGACAAGGATCTGATTTTTAGGAATGGGCCTTACTTCATGGGACCTCAGGGCCTGTATCTAAAAAAATGGACGTCGAATTTTGATCCAGCAGAGGATGTTCTGGCAGGCCGTTTATGTGTGGGTAAGGCTTCTGAATCTTCCAGTGCATTATTGGAACTGGGAGTCTTTGAAGCATATAGGAAATGCGCTGGGAAAATTCATAGACCGAGAAAATAATAAGGATCAATATGACTGTGCTTGAATCTGTGTCGAGGTCGATCTAGAGGTGGGACTTTCGGAGGCAATAAAAATCAATGTCGGATGCTGGCCTCATGTGCAAAAATTAGATTATGAGCAACTCCCCTTTAAGTGTCTAAAATGCCACGAATAGGGACACTTTGCCAAGAGCTGTCTGAGTAATGGAGAGGTGGAGAAAGGAAAAAAGGAAGGCTGGAAGTAGATTAAGAGAACAAAGTCTGCCCACAAGGCCCAAAACCCTCCTGGGGCTCCAAAAGGTAAAGGAAACCAGCCTACTCTTGATCAGCAAAACCCTCCCTCGAAGGGTCAAGAGAATAAGTTTGGGCCCTTAAGCTCAACTTCAATGGAAGTCCAAGAGGTCAAAATGCAAAAGAAAGTGACCCCAAAGAAAGGGATACCCTCAGACTCGAGGCAAGGAGAAAGTACTCCAGAAATACCTAAGGAAAAGAATGCAGAGTCTGAAGAGGAAGAACAAGAGTAGGAGGAAACAGAGGAGGAAGGAGAGATAGGGGAATCACACAAAACGGCTCGAAGATCGATAAGAGGAAGAATGCCAGCTCGGGAGAAGAGAGAGAAAGAAACTTACAAAGACAAACTTCAGGGCAGCCAACCAACCCTAGAGAAACTATTGGCAAGAACTTCGAAGGTGACAAGAAATCAGGGTCAGGGCCCCAAAGGAGCTCATCAAGCTCAAAAAAGTAAGTGATGAAGCTTGTCTCTTGGAATTGCAGAGGAATGGGGAGCAATCCAAAAGAGGACGCTGTAAGAAGCCTAATAAGGATAGAAGCCCCATATATTATTCTAATCTAGGAGACAAAAATGGAGGATAAATACTTCCTCCAAATAAGTAAGAAATTTTGGAACAAAGGTGGAGGGCAGACTGTCTTAGCTCGAGGAGCTTCGGGCAGACTGGGTACTCTTTGGAATAAGGCCAAGTATACTGTGGTCGCTGAAATTCAAAACACCCATTGGCTGTTCTTGCAGCTTCAGCATGACGATAATAAGGAGGTTTTTAGCCTCTTCAATGTGTATGCGCCAGTAAACTCAGGGGAGAAGAAGGCATGCTAGGACTCAATTAGAAACTTGTCCAAGGTAGAGAATTTGGAAAATATTGTTATTGCTAGTGATCTCAATCTCACCTTACTTCTGTCTGAGAAGCGAGGGGGGAGCATCGTCAGGGATCCGGCGAGGGAATGGGTGGAGGACCTCATTCAAGACTGGGACCTGCTCGACATCAAGCCCTCAAACGGTAAGTATACTTGGTCGAATAAAAGAGTTGGTCCTGGGCATATTGCAGCGAGATTAGATAGATTTCTTGTTCAAAGTTCTTTCCTTCTTCTAAGATTAGAATCTAGGATGAATATCCTCCCTTGCAATGTTTCGGATCATAAGCCTATTAAACTGGAATTGTTTACCCAAAGAGATTTATGCCCAATTCAATTCAGGTTTAGTCCCCTGGGTCAAGAACTTAGATTTCATGGACAAGGTAAAGGAAATTTGGAGGATGCCTATCAAAAGGTCACCTTTCTACATGTGGGAGGAAAAGCTTAGAAGAGTGAAAGCTGCCTTGAAAAGTTCGGCCAAAACTCTGCCTAATCTAGCAGAAGATAGGAAGCAAGCCCAAGAAAATCTTGAGAACCATCACTTGCAGATGGAAGATGCAGCAATCTCGAGTGAAGCTCTAGACAGGGAGGTCGATTTGCAACAAAAGTTCCATAAAGCCTGTTTGCATGAGGAAGAATTTTAGAGACAAAAGTCTCGCAGTCTTTGGCTAAAAGCGGGAGACAGAAACACTTCCTTCTTCCCTAAACAAACCCAAGCGAGAAGAAGCTTCAACTCTATCTCAAAAATCAAGGAAGACTCCATAACCCATAATGACTTCAAGGGTATTAAAATGGCAGCGTTCACTCATTTTAAAAATCTCTACAGTGAAGAAGAAGCTCTGGGTCAGAATTCTAATTTTTTGGACGTGGTTCCTTCCATGATAACCTCCGGGATGAACTAGCAGCTGGAAGAAAAGGTTACTAGAAAGGAAATAAAGGTTGCTCTTTTTGCTATGGAGTCGGACAAAGCCGTCGGTCCGGATGGCTTCACGGCTAGATTTATCCAAGTTTGTTGGTAGATAGTGAAAAAGGATCTGCATAAAATGGTCTTGAAGTCCCAAGTATGATAGAAAATTGGGAGCAACACGAACTCTGCCTTTCTTGCCCTTATTCAGAAGGAAAAGGGAGTCAGTGCTTTTAATAGATTCCGACCTATTTCTCTATGCAACATAGGTTACAGACTGATAACCAAGGTGATAGCCAACAGATTGAAAGGTACTCTTCCCACTATCATCCCGAAAATCCAAGGGGGTTTTATTCATGGGAGGCAGATTGTGGATAATATAATCCTTGTGCAAGAGGCGATTCACTCAAGTATGCAGCAAAAAGAAAAAGGAATGGTAGTTAAGCTGGATCTAGGTAACGCTTTTGATCGTGTTCAGCACAGCTTCCTATTTGATGTGTTGCTCAAGTTTGGGTTTGGGCTTGAGTTCTTTAGTTGGATTTGGGCCTGCATCTCTGACCCTTGGATCGACTCTCTGGTGAATGGGCGAGCCACAGACTTCTTTAAAGCCACAAGAGGGCTTCGTTAGGGGTGTCCCCTCTCCCCTCTCCTCTTTGTCCTGCAAGCCTCTGTCTTAAGCTTCTACTTGGAAAAAAAGCAATTGGACCAAGAGATTTTGGGCCTAAACATTGCTAGAGGAGTCAGGAACATAAACCATGCCTTGTTTGCCGATGATTCCTTGTTGTTGGGCACAACCTCTGTTCATTCCGCTACAAGGTTTAAAGAAGTTCTTGATGGTTACTGCTAAGCTACGGGCAGCAAGGTAAATGAGGGGAATGTCATATTCATGGCTGGAATGTTTCTAACAATGCTCTTAGCACTATCTCCAAGTGCTTGGGTTTTGCTGGTTCCACCAGTTGGAATTCATTCAATTATCTGGGCCTTCCTATCTTCCAAAAAAAGTCCACTAGCAAAGATTGGCTCCCACTGTTAGAGAAATTTAAGATCAAGATTCAAGCCTGGGAATTCATGTGGCTTAATCTTGCAGGGAAGACAGTGCTGATCAAATCTATCCTAAATAGCTTGCCGATCTTTCAATTCTTTGTTTTGTTAGCTCCTATCTGCATCCTCAAAAAATGGAAGAGTTGGTTAGAAGTTTCTTCTGGAAAGGAGGTAAGCAAAATGATAAGATATTGCCACTCGTCAGTTGGGAAAAAGTCACCAAGCCATTGCTGGAAGGGGGACTGAACTTCAAAGATTTGCACACCCAAAACATTGCACTGGGGGCAAAGATTATTTGGAGGCAAATTGCTCCAAAGCCAGGATGGGCTCAAAAAGCTTCGTGGAATAAATACTTTAGTGGGCAAAGGAAAAGGAGTTTGGATAGAACTCCTTTGACTAATATTGGGTCTCAATGGCACAAGCTATGCGTTCAGGCTATCCCTTTGATTCAACAACATGCTTATTGGATTTCGGGAAATGGTAAACAGATAAGAATTTTGGAGGACAACATCATGAATGAGGCGCCTCTAGCCGACACCCAAGAACTGAAAGAGCTACGAAATTGGATGTCGAGCTCTGGTTTCAATACACTGTGGGATATATCGTGCTGGGACTCGGGAGGGCAGCGATTGGGTGAATTGGAAGCAGCCGAAGGTTCTGTCGGGGCTGAAGCAAGCCTGGAAAAACTTGATGTCAAAATTAAAAGGGAAGGCCTCCATCCACGCTAGGAGGCAGGACAAGAGAGGATGGGGCTCTTGCTCTGGGAGCTACACGGTGGCGCAGGGATATGCTAAGCTGAAGGAAATTCCGCACGTCTCGACCTGTCCAGCGATTTGGAAAGGACTGTGGAGACAGAAGAACATTCTGAAAATCGATTTCTTCAGCTGGACCTTGTGCCATAACAACATAATGACAGAGGATAGGCTTAAGAAAAGGGGATTCCAAGGGCCCTGTAGGTGTTCGATGTGCCTTGGAAATGAGGAGAACGCCCACCATCTTATGTTGGACTGTAATTTCGCTAAAAAAATTTGAGGAGAGGCGCTGAGACCTTGGGGAAATAATATTGCAATCCCCTTCTCCATTGCAGATCTGTTCGCTAATTGGTTGCATAGCTATCTGGGAGACTTCCCAAACAACCACAGATTTAAGCCTGCCTGGCTTTCCTTGCCAAAGATTGTTTGCTGGCAAATCTTGCTGGAAAGAAATAAGAGAATCTTCCAAGGAAAAGTGCAGAACGCTAAGTTAATCATGGTCAAGATCAAGACCCTGCTTAAAGATAATTTGGGCGAGCAGCTTGAGGAAAAAAACTTAAGCCCTCAGGATTTGGAGTGGGGTGGTATGATGGGCCTTCAATTTTTTGTGGCTGAAAGGCAGAGTAGGACCAATGAAGAATGGAAAATCAGGTTGAACGAGAATGATTTCTCCACTTGGATCAAAAAATAGTCCAGTTATATTTTATTCTTTGACGGGGTAGCCAAAGGAAATCTCGGAAAATCCGGGGCTGGAGGTGTCATCAAGAATCTGGAGGGCAACATTGAGCACAATTATGCCTGGGGCTTGGGCCACAATACCAACACCCAAGCAGAAGCGCTGGCTCTGCTGCAAGGCCTCAAGCAGTTAATGAAATTCGGCGTCAAAGAAGCGAATGTTATTGGCGACTCCCAGTCTTTAATAAAAATTATTGTGGACAACATTGTTCCTCAAGACCTCAGGTTAGCAAGATTGGTAACAAGAATTTAAAAACTGGTAAAATCTCTTCAAAGTGTTAGCTTTTTCCATGTTTTGTGGGAAAATAACAAGGACGCGGATTTGGAAGCAATAAAGCTGCTCTTCTCTCTAGCGGCACTCTTCTAAGAGACGAGGGTGAAGAGTGGGATCTGATCCCTTAGTTTCTTGTCTTCATGTTTTATTGTATTTAGCTGCAGCAATTTGTTTGTATCCACAAGTAAGGGAAAATCTCAGAGATAGATTCGATTACCAAATGTAAGAAGCATCAGCGTATTAGCATCCAGGTAATAGAGTTTCTGATAGATGAGGAAAATTGGACTTTGGTTCCAAATTTTGTAATCTGATCTAAGGCATTCAAGCCAAGGTTTTAATGTAAAACTATAACCGTTTCTGTTTTGTTTTTTGGGGGACTGGCAAGCCCATGTAAATCAAAGTGATTGAAGTTTGAAGTGTTATGATCGAATTGATTCGAGTTCAAATCCCCCAACTAACCCGTGTTTATGAAAAGGGCTACGTAGATACCTAGGGGTTATAGTGGTAGCGGTTGGAATCGACCTCATGTCACTCAAGTACGAAACCAACCCAATTGCCAATTCCCCTAGTAAAAAAAAAGAAAGATGATTTTCAAAACTAGTAAGATATTTTATTTATGATTTTTTAAAGATATATGTGAATGAGTATTTCTTAGGTAAGTAAAATAGTTCGATGAAGAAAAAAACAAATTAATAAAATATTAAATAATTATTTATTTAGATTAATAATTTATAATATAAATTTTATTATTCATTAATATTATTTTATAGTTCAAAATTATTATAAATTTATGTATAATATTGTTTTGGGGGTAATGTTTAATTATAATATCATCATGCATTGTAGCTTTGAAGAAAATTTACTTGTTGGTATAGAATTTTGTTTATTTAACATTATATTCTGTTTAAATATCACATCTGGTAACCATTTTAAGTTTTCTGGTTTATTATTTGAATAATGTAATATGTCAATGTTTTCTATTTTTTTTTAAATGTGATTTCTAATAAGGGCTGTTGTACGTTGTCAGCTACTATTGTTACCAATAATTAATCACTTTTTCGGAGAACAAAATGTCATATGCATGGCGTTGGGTGCTTCAATAGCTTACGTATGTTCAATTTCATTCATGATCCAACAACATATTTGGATTAGATTTTTGTATTCTTTTGGTTGTTTAAATTTCCATGTAAGAGAAAACAATAGTTTATGAATCTAACCACTCAGCTTAATCCCGCAGGGCATATTCACAGGCTTCGCTTGGGCAATATGGGTATGTGCTGTTGTCGTGGATCATATTGTGACATATATTTTGCGTCCAATTCTGTATCTCATGGCATATATTTTGCAAGGGCAACTCTGAAATAAAGATTTGGAAATTTGTATGATGATGTATAATTGGAAATATTGAGTGCCTTTAGGCAAAAATCTTTCGGGGGCAATATGCCTCATATTTTTCATGGAAAATCGGTAACCCGTACATTGAAAATTAGGGAAACTGTGAAACTCATTCTGCTGCCAAACATCAATTACAATTCGACAAAGCTGCTAACGACGCAAAAACAAGGGGTTCAAAGTTCGATAGAAAAGCAAAACCTGTGAAAAACAGCGACTACCTTGTGGATATAGAAATCATGTGGCATACAATTCAAGACCACCTTTGTAGCAGAAACTCATTGCACCACTATTATTACAAAATTGTTCTGTGGAGCAATTCTTGAACTTGAAGAAACCATTCTAAGACACTGAATAAGCAAGAAGAATAAAATTCTACTAAATAAATAAAAAACAAGAATATGGTTTACCATCACTATCACTCTACAATCCTTGTTGATAGACATCATCCAACGCGCACGCCATGTAGACATCACTGGTAGAGATAACAGATGCGCACATCAAATACTGATGAAGGCAATGCAAAAATCCATGGGCATAGCTTGCCCTTCCCATCATTAAATAGATTTTACAATGCATGCAGAAATTTCTAGAATTATCTAGCACTGTAAGATTCTAGATATAACTAGAATTAACTAATTCTAAAGATACTAATTATCTAAAATTATCTGGGACTCACAACTAAGTGTCCCACTGAAGTTCACATGTAACTAACTGCTCACTCTAGTTAACATGAGATATTACTATTCTTTAACACTCCCCTTAATCTCAATTGTTACATCTAATGACAATGCCTAAGTGTTGCCTCTGAAACTCAAAAACATTTCTTCCCAATGTTGAAGAGATATATCCCCATTGTTGACAAGCTCACCAATGAAGTGATATCTGGTATCAATGTGTTTACTTTTGTAGTGAAACACATGATTTCTGAAAAGTGCAATAACTGAATTATTATCACAGAACATGGGAGTTGGCTCCTCCTTTTCAGGGTCAAGATCATTTATCAATATTCTTAACCAAACTGTTCGGCATGCTCCTTTTGTTGCTGCTACATACTCTGATTCAGCTGATGAAATGGCAACAACAGGTTGCTTCTTGGGTGCCCCTGAAATCAATCTTGCTAGGTGAAATGCATAGCCTAAGGTACTCTTTCTGTCATCAGTACTTCCCATACAGTCACTATCTGTGTAACCAATAAGATAGTTGTGCTTTGAACCAGTGTACAAAATTCCATACTGTATTGTCCCAGCAATATACCTTAAAACCATTTTTCCTACTTTCCAATGAGTTTCTTTTGGTGACTCCATGAACCGGGATATAAGACTGACTGAATACATTATGTCAGGTTTTGTTGTTGTGAGATACATTAGGATGCCTACTACTTGCTTGTACAAAGTGGAATTCACTGTTGGACTGTTGTCATCTTTGCTTAGCTTGGTTCCTGGGACAATTGGTGGTGTTTGCATTCACTCATCTTGAATCTTGTCAAAGTATTTAAAGTATTTTTTGCTTACTTTTTTTGATAAAATGAAGATTCATTTTTCAAATTGTTCAACTTCTTTTCCAAGAAAATATTTCATGTGACCAAGATTGGTCATATCAAATTCTTTCTCCATGGCTGTTTGAAAATCTTCAAGCTACAAATGTCCTGTGTAAATCATATCATCAACATAAATGCAAAGAATTAAAATATTACCTTGCATATCTATTTTTGTATTGAGAGTGGGTTCATTATTTTTTTGTATAGAGAGTGGGTTCATTATTGTTGTGTTTGAATCCTTTGTTGAGCAAATATGAATCAATTATGTTCTACCATGTTCTAGGGGCTTGTTTTAAACCATACAAAGGCTTCTTTAACCTATAATCTTTATGTTTTTGATCCTTGATTTCATACCTTGGATCTACATAAACTTCCTCCTTAAATATTCCATTTAAAAATGCTGTTTTGACATCAATTTAATAAACTAGCCAATGATTCTTTGTCGCTATTGCTAATTTTGTTATGATTATCCAATCCTACTACTGGGGCAAAGGTTTCTTCATAATCCACTCTAGGTTGTTGTGCAAAACCTTTTGTTACCAATATGGCTTTATGTTTTTCAATTTCCCCCTTTTTCATTAAACTTGGTCTTATAGCGGTTGAATTTTCTACAAGATGTACAGTAGAATACAATTTTCTGCCAGATAATTACTTCCTAATGATTTCCAACCAGTATATATTCCACTACTATCATTGAATAATTGCACTTCAGAAAATCTCAACAGTAAATGTGGCAGAAACAATAAAGATCATAGAAAGACAGAGATGCACAATAGAGACAACGAATTTTACCCTGAAAAACTCAACCTTGGAAAAAAATCCAACAACTTTTCTTTAGAAGAAATTATTCTTCAGCAAGGTTTATAAAATCCATAATTTTGTCTAGAAATCTCTGCCAATAATCCAAGTCAAAATATCAGTCAAACTTGGTCAATTTTCAGCAAGTCAACATTGGTCAAACCAGCCAAAAAATCAGAATTTCAACATTGGTCAACTTGGCCAGGTCAACCTTCCTGCAGTCAAAATTTGACCCTTTAGTCAACTGCGATGAGCTGTAGTACAAATTTCGGTCAAACTGCAGTCAAATAAGCTTGGTAAAACAGTCAAACTAAGTCAACTGTTGTGGTCAAATTCATCCTTTTGTTCACACGTGTAATTGTCCAAGAATGTTGGTCAAACTCGTCCAGGAACTTAGTCAAAGACTCCTTCACACGTGCGGCCAAGAGAGAGAGAAAGATAGAAAGATGATCTTCAAAACATACTTCTTCATGCTCAGACTTGCTCTTTGTTGGTGGAGAAAATGAAATGTCATGTCATCTATATATACTAGTCGAATGGGGTGAAATAACCCAAGGGACACGTCCCTTCAACCACTTGTGCCAACTTGACTTTTCTGGGCCAACTTGTTATTCAATAATCAAATTTTTACTCTAATTCTTCATAATTCTTCTAGGTCGATTAAGGGATGCGGGAATACCTCTCGATGCTACAAAAAATCGACATTTCCTCTTAGCGAGGAGGGTATTGTCCTTGGCTGTAATAGATTTCTCCTTCACTGAAATTTCTCCTCCACAACAAAAGTTCATGAACTTACTATGTTGATGTAGTGTCTTTTCACGTGCACGTCTATAGATCACTCCATCCTAGAGTAGGTAATGTGACTCCTCACATGCACGTCTATAGACCACTCCATCCTAGAGGCAATGTGAGTATCTTGGACGATTTACCCTTGGCCAAATAAACATTGCTCCTCAAGTAAATGTATCAATCTCCTCTGGTTAAATCAACATGATCCAACCAAAATCCTTCGTGGCTTCTCAGGGGAGGATCTGCCCCTGGACTATTCACCCCTACCCAAATCAGCATGGCCCAGCCAAAGTCTTTAATGGCTTCTCAAGTTAATTACATCAATATCCTTTGGTCAAATTACCATGGCCCATCCAAAATCCTTCATGGCTTCTCAGGAGAAGATTTTTCCAATCCTACAGTTGCCCTGGGCCATTCACAGTTGGTCAAATCAGCATGACCTAACCAAATCAACATGCTACTCAAGTAAATGTATCCATCTCCCTTGGTCAAATCAACATGACCTGGCCAAATCAACATGGTTTCTCAGGAGATGGTCTGCCTGATCTTACAAAGACATCAACACTCCCTCTTAACAACGGAGACATTTAGTATTGTGCAAAGCTTGTCTCTGAAGTATACAAACTTTGCTCTAGACAGAGGCTTGGTGAGAAAGTCAACAATCTGCTCATCTTTGGAATATATTGGAGTTTCACTGCTCCTCTTTGCGCCATGTCTCAGATGAAGCACGATATTTGATCTCAATGTATTTTGACCTAATCAAATAGCCTTGTAAACAGCTTTTGAAGCCACACTGCATCCCGACTTGCAACATTGGCTGCGATATACTCTGCCTTTGTTGTACCAAGTGTGACAAAAGTCTGCTTCCTGCTAAACTAGGATATCACAGCCGATCCCAAGCTGAAGCAACACTCCCGAGGTGCTCTTTCTGTCCTCTATACTCTATGCTTAATTTGAATCCCTATATCCCTACAACCTCACTTTACCACCTGAGACATATCTCAAACCATATCAAACTATACCACATAGGTACCTCAACACATGCCTTGCTGCAACCCAATGTACCTACCTCGGCTCAACCATATACTAGTTTAGGGTGTTTACTGCAAAGCAAACATTAAGGATCCAATCAATTGCTTGTACATCATGGGATTCACCAAATCTGAATCTACAATAGAATCACTCGACTTCTTCATATTAGAAATCATAGATGTAGCCATGGACTTGTAGTCCATCATACTGAATCTCCTCAAAATATAAACAATGTACTTCCCTTGTCCAAGGAAGATCTCATTAAGTCTCTGCCACATCTCCAATCCCAAGAAATAATGTATCAATCCAAGATCCTTCATCTCAAACTTACGAGCCTAACTCCCTCTGACACTGAAGCAAATCCTTTTGTAGTAATCTAGGTTGCTCCCTTTGTCACATACGCAAGTCCTTCTGCCACTGCTACTTCCTCTGTCATTGAAGCATACTTTGTTGTCTAACATGGTCCCCTCATAGAATACATACGGCTCCTAGAGACCTCCTGTCTCTAAGCATCTTGTCTGACAATCTCAACCCATGAAATCCTCTTGGAAGGCTGCTCCTTCCATTCTACCTAACTGTCTGCTTCCTTGGAGCTGGAAGCTCTTCCAGTCATCTAACACGGTCCTAGATGTCCTAACAACCTATACAATCCTCCCTCTCAAACATCAATCATTTCCTACTAAGTCTATGCTTGAGCCCTTAGGCCATACATGAATCTAACCATTCGGCGACTGGAGCAAAAATTTCCTCATATTCTAGTCCCTCTTTATGGGATAACCCTCTTTCCAAAAAAATCACTTGTATCTTGCCATCTGATGCGTGAATCATCGCCTTGGAAACCTCCACAATGGACCTGTTCTTCCTTTCCCCATTCAGGAATCCATGGGAAAGAGAGAAAAAAATCATAACCAAGAAAAATACAAGGACAAGAGGCTGACTAAAAAATAAAAGTAATAATAATAATCAAAGGAGAAAATAATATAAAGTACTTATCTCTTGATCTGAGGATTATAGGGAATTGTCAACTTCCTCTCTAACAATTATGTAAGATAGTCTCTGAAACTAGTCATATGCCTTGTCCACAAACCAAGCATCACTACTATTGGTATATTTTCTAAAGAAAAAATTCTTTTGACTTCTTTTGTGGAACCTCGTCATCATCATTAACATTGGTCGTTGATGCATGTTGCTTTCCCTTCCCTTTCTTCTTAGGACACTAGGAGGCATAGTGTTGAAAATCATGACAAATGAAGCACTTGACCTTTGACATATCCTTCTCCTTCTAATCCTGAACAAAAGCGGGTCTTTTACCTATATTATTCTTATCAAACTTTCCAAAGTTTTTTCTTTCTTTTCCTTTCCTTGTGTGAGCTACAAGAGCTTGAGTTTCTTCATCTTGCAAATTCTACAAGCTATTCCTAGACAACAATCTAGTGACTAGTCTCCTCTTGGACACAAATTACAACCAATCCATAGCTTATCAAACTTGGTTAGTTTTTCTCATGCACAAATTCCCTGAATAAATGGCTCCCATGACGAGGGAAATCCATTGAGAGTTACTGTAACAAGCTCTGTATCATCAATGATATCTCCAATGGCTACAAACTCATCTCTGATCTATAAGACTCTCATCAAATATGAGATAACAGAATCTGATCTAGTCATCATGGCATTACGGAGACAATTTCTCAAGGTTAACTTCCTGCTAGTGTTATTGCTCTCATACAATACTACCAGAGCATCATATACTTCCCTAGCAGTCTTCAATGCAACAACATTTGAAATCAAGTGGTCCTTTATGGAATCTACCAAGATTCTCTTCACCTTGGGCTTCATTCTTCTTATACTTGGATTACTCTTCAGCTCTCTCTGGCTTTGGAATGAATTTGTCCACATGATCCTAACGCTCATTCTCTTCCAAGATGAGTAGCAAGGTCTTCCAATATCTGAAGTTGGTGGCACCATCTAACCTGTCTTCAATTTTTTGAGTTGGTGCCATTTTGACAAAAGATCTCAAAACCAAGTTGTTGAACTCTTCTCTCTTAGGCTGACTTCAATGGCAGATATTTCAACAATGCTCTGAATCCATGTTGAATTTTGTGCAAGATGTACAATTGAATATGGTTTTCTGCCAGATAATTACTTCCTAATGATTTCCAACCACTATATATTCCACTATTATCATTTAATAATTACACTTCAGAAAATCTCAGCAGTGAATACAATGGAAAAAATAAGATCATAGACAAACAACCATGCACAATAGAGAACAAATTTTACCCTGGGAAACCCAACCTTGGGAGAAAACCCAACAACTTTTCTTTATGAGATTATTTTTCAGCAAGGTTTACAAAATCAACAATTTTGTCTAGAAATTTGTGCCAATAATCCAAGTCAAAATACCAGTCAAACTTGGTCAATTTTCAACAAGTTAATGCTGGTCAAACTGGCCAATAAAATCAGAAATTAACACTGGTCAACTCGGCCTCGTCAACCTTCATGCGGTCAAATTTCGGCCCTATAGTGAATTATAGTCAACCTTGTGGTCAAATTCATAAGCTTGGTCAAATAGTTAACTGTTGCAGTCAAATTCATTCTTCTGTTCACACACGTGACTTTCCAAGAATGCTAGTCAATCTCATCCAAGAACTCTGTCAAAGACTCCTTCACATGGCCAAGAGAGATAAAAAGATAGAAAGATGATCTGCAAAACAAACTTCTTCATGCTCAAGCTTGCTCTTTGTTGGTGGAGAAAATGAAATGTCACATCATGTATATATACTAGTCGAATGGGGTGAAATAACCCAAGGGACATGTCCCTTCACCCTCCTCGGCCGACTTGACTTTTTTGGGCCGATTTGTCATTCAAAAATCAATTTTTTATTTAATTCTTTATAATTCTTCTAGGCCAACTTAGGCATGCAAGAATACCTCTCGATGCTACAAAAAATCAACAATAGACCCATTTGACTCCAGTGTTTGTTTTTCCTTCTAGTAGATCTACAAGACTCCATGTATCATTCCTCTCTATGATTGCAATTTCTTCATTCATAGCTTCAACCCATTCTTTCTTTTTCACTGTTTCTTCAAAATGTGTTGACTGGCAAGATAGTAATGAAAGATGTATTTGTTCAAAATCTAGTTGTTCATAAATCTCTCTCAAACTTCTTGTTTTTTGCAGTATGGTGAATTCAGATTTGTTGCTTGAGGATGGACTGTGCACATTCTGTCTTCCTTGGTTTGCATCTTCATCTAGAACTTCTAGGCGTGGTAATCCTTGTCTTGACTATTCTACGTGTTGATTTTGTATAACATCAGGAGATATTCCTGCATGCCAAGAGGCTTCCTAAGTCGGCCTAGAAGAATTATGGAAATTAAAATAAAAAATATATTTTTGGGATTCATGTAGGCTCCAAATTGTCAAGTCAACCTCACCATGAAAGGGTGTGACCTTTGGTCAAAATTCACCGATCTTAACAAGTATATATACACAATGTGACATCTCCACTTTGACCAATTTGGATCATCACATATTCTCGTTTATTCTAGCCACATGTGCAAAGTCAAAGGATAAGATTCTTGGAGGTTTGGCAAAGATAGTTCTTGATTGTATTACCAAATTAGACCTATTTCTTGACCAAGATTTCAAGCTGAGTTTGACCATAGAACAAGCTAACTTTGATTGCAGAAACAAGTCGATTTTGATTACAGAAGAGGATTGTTCGACTGCAGGGGTTGATTGCAGGAGTGAACCGCAGGAGTCAACTACAGGTCTAAAGTTGACCAGACCGAAAATTGACTAGAATTGACTATTTGGGTAGTTTGACTAGCGTTGATTCGCTGGAATTTTGACCAGGTTTGGCTGGTATTTGGACTTGGATTTTGGCACAAATTTCTAGACAATTTTGAATTGTAAACCTTGCTGAAGAATAATTTCTCTGAGAAGAAAAGTTGTTGGGTTTTCTCCCAAGTTTGGGTTTCCCAGGGTAAATTTGTTGTCTCTATTGTGCATGGTTATATCTTTATGATCTTACTGTTTTCCATGCATTACTGTCGATATTTTCTGTGTATAATTGCTCAATGATATCAGTGACATAAAATAAAATTGTTAAAGATCAGTATGCAGTAACTATCAGACTAGAAAATTGGTTTCTACTGTGCATCATTATAGAAAATTTAATACTACTTCGGTTGCATCACCTTGTTCAAATGTATGTGGAGAAATTTGATTCTTCTTTGTCCCTTTATATTGATCATTCTGTCTCTTGAAATAATTGTTTTCTTGGTAATAGGATTGTACAATTTGTAATCCTTGGATTCTTCACTCTTGATCATTCCATCTCTTGAAATAATTGTTTTCTTGGTGATAAGATTGTACAATTTGTAATCCTTGGATTCTTCACTACATCCAACAAATATGCATTTTTCACTTTTGTAATATTCCTAAATAGCAATTCTGTTAATTAGAATATTAATTTTTGATATTTTGTTAACTATTATGTTTTGACTATGAGGATGTGGATTTGGAGGCCCACAATTAGACTTAGGAAACTATAGAGATCAAAACATTAGGCCAAGGCAAATATTGCGTTTGTAGTGGAGGATGGGGGCGCAATGAGGAGAGATTGCGTCTCACGTGTAGCAGCGCAACTCATTGGTATGAGCTAGACGCAATGCAATTTTGAGGTGGGGCCCGAGGGAACATTGGGCAGGCTTAGTTAAAAGGAAGCATGCTGCTCATTTTGGGGCATTCATTCAATCATCCATTTCTACTTTGTCTTTGACAAAGAGCACGTTTGGGCAAGAAGCTAAGTCTGCAAGTGTTGTTTAGCACACCGGGTGTCTTCGAGCAAAGATCCCAACCTCAACTTCGGTGGATTTCGAGTGCCAGCCCAAGGGAGGTGTTTTTCCATAGTTGATCATTTCCAACAATAGGGACTTCATCCACAGCGCAGTCAACTCTTCAACAACGCAGTGGCATCTACAACAGTGCAGGGGCTGCGTAGTCAGTGAAGGGATCACTCTGGGGGCTAGGGGAGTGAGAGGAGATTTTGGAGGACACTTGGTGGGGGGGCTTAGAGGTTCCTAACATGGGTTTTACAGGCATTTTGGTGGCCTCCAGCAGCAGAATTTCTAGGAGGACCGAATTGCCCAACATTTGGGTGAGACAAGCCCAAAAATACCAATTTCCGAGGTCAAAACTAGGAAAAAAACTTTCTGGGTTTTCCTGGGTTTATTGAGGAGAGGCCAAGAGTAATTTGGTAGAATTTTCTGGGTAGAATTAAGGGGCCAAACAAGGATCCCAACTCAGCCAACAGCTAGAGGAGATAAGGGAAAATTGGGTTGAAATTCCGAGGTCAATATTTGGCCAATTCTTTCGCGGGTTATTGTGGGTTTCTTGAGTAGAGTTTGTGGTTAAAATCTCAGAATTTTCTAAGCAATGTAGCAGGCCCTAGCAACATTTCTTCGGGAGCAACAACAACATTCTGGCCAAGGACTGCGCAGAGCTACAACCACGAAGTGTACATTTCTGGGGGAGATTTCAGGCTTGTTCGGAGGCTATCTTCAGCTTACCTTGAGCAAGTCCAGGTGCCTTCATTCCAGCACCTCTGTTGTACACATTTTACCGATATTAATAAAAAGGCTCAACAGTATTTTATGGCTCCAATGGTGTATTGATATCAGTTTTTGTTTTGTTGTTTTCTTAATATATTTTAGCCCGTTATTACTGTAATTTGCCAATTAGGAATATTACAGTGGTATCAGAGCCATGATCTTGGCCAATTGTGGGGTAACCAATTAGATCAGGGAAGATTTGTGCATGTATACACAATGACGGGTTAAACCATAGACAAACCATGGCACAACGAGGATTTAATTACCACAAAATGTTGACCGAGTTGATGAAGGTGTAAGACCAGACCTATCCACTTCCTTCCAGGAGAGACTCTAGAGTTGCATAGGCTGTGGGGGTGAAACCATCTACACAGGATCATGGGGAGCAGGTGGATACACCCAATATGATGCAAGGGTCACCCATGTTGGAGACTTCCTTGACCGTGTCGGTTGACATCTTAGTGGAGAGAGTAGAGCCTACCCCAGTAGTGCCATCCATTGAGGTGATGACCGGGGTAGTGTCTGATTTTTTGGGTGATAACAACATGCAACAAATGGGTGAGGTTCCAGGAGATGTATCCACCCTTGATGAGGCATTAGGAGATACATAGGTATTGGACGATGGTTGCACACAACGGTGTCATCAACTTCAGGCCGACCTTCTAGCTTTAAAGGGGAAGGCCACATCAATACGAGAGGATATTCTGCAACAAAATGAGGAGTAGGAGGGCATGAGAGTGGTTTGTGCCGAGTCAGCAACCAAGTTGGCCCACATTGGGGAACGGTTGGATTCCCTTATGGTATAGCTAGAGGGCACATCGGAGCGTTGGTGCAGCCCCCTTCAGGCATACATAGACGGGGCTAGCAACATTGTTGGGTCACCTTTGCCTGTTGGAGAGAGAGAGACAGAGTCACCTAGTCAGATCTCATATGCTGACCCGGATAGCAGAATGAGACGATCGGAGTTGCACAGGGTGCAGTATCCGGATGTTGGGGTTGGGTGGCGAGAGATTTTGAGTTGGTAACTAGTGGAGTGGGCTATAGAGATGGTGGTGGACTTAGGTGTAGTTCAACAAGAGTTTCCAGGCACTGGGAATGCAGGAAGCCCAGACTGTTGTTGGGATCCAGGTGGGATTTCCCATTACATCATAGAGTCAGTAGGTGATGGTAGTAGTTGCGCGATGGATCTGATGTTTAGGCACACACACATGTTTCAATCTCCATCAGAGCCTCGGATAGCACTAGTCCCAATATGGTTCGACAAGGGGAAAGACACATTTCCTGAGTTGTCCTAGCATATTGACTGCGCGTGGAGTCACAGAGTGATTAGCCTATTTTGGCAGAAGTGGTAGGAGGAGGTGGCATCGACAGGCCACTAGGCAGGGCATTACATGGAGACGATGCTCTCCCATTGGTATATTGGACATTGGAGCAATGGAGGATAGGTACAGTAGTGTCATTTTCGTTGGCATGTGAGGAGTCAGGCCGCTCAGGTCTTCCAGAGCAGATGGGGAGATGTAGCCCACATCATGGAGGGTTTACTAGCAGAGTGGTGGATATTTTGGCCCATGTAGGATACTGTATGTTATAGGGTGGTACGACAATGGGAAGTGGTACAAAGGACTACACAGAGTTATGTCATAGGGTCTAGTGTTATGTAGGGGGATACAGATTGATGTGTACAGACCCAATGTTAGGTCGTAGCATCCAGGGGTGTGCAGGGCTATGCAGCGAGGAGTAGTGGCTTGCAGAGGAGCATGGAGATGCAGGTTGGTGTGCCATAACATGTTGGTTTACACTATGGAGTAGGAGGGGTAGCTCACATTGCATTGAGTACCCGCGAGAGGTGTCAAGTACGGTGACATAGGCAAGACACGAGGTGATACAAGATGTGACAACAATAGCAGGAGGTATCCAACGGTGTACAGCAGTAGGCCGCAGTGTAGAGTGGCATGTCCAAGAGTACAAGGATGATCGGTGGTATGCGAGAGTCTATGGTGTTGCATAGTGGGGTCTTGGAATGTCGTCTCCAGGGAGAGTCATGGGTGGAGACACCAGACATACCTTTGGGCATAACTCTCCCAGGATCGACAAAGATGTAGATGAGCGATACTTGATGGTATCCGTGGGGACTCACACGCCTGACCCTCTTCCACATCACTTATGGGCACAGTAGTTTTGGTTGTTGTCCTTTGGCACTCTGGGCATGAGCAGCCAGGGACGAGGAGCTCACCCAAGATATTTGGATGACACTCAACACACTAGGGTAGAGACTTCTCAGCAGTGGCATTGGGTCGACTGTCGGTGTGCTAGTTGACAACCACAGGTTGGGGGATGAGATGATCATCTGCAGGGGTGGCATATCATTCATCACTAGGCCTACCCCTGGGGATCGGGTCATGAGGGAGACATGTATCACTCTTTTCTCAAGGCATGTTGGGACCATGCATGAGCAGAGGATATTGGCTACGATTGAGGTAGCATCCCAGTATGTATTCGAGCACCAAACATTGTATTGGCACATTATCGAGAGGGTGGATGGCAGACCTAGTGGAGATGGTTGGCAGGAGCAGGAGGAATCCACATACCCTGAGTCGATTGCGAGTAGCAGATACCCATCTATTGGTTGCATTCAGGGAGTAGCTATTCGACACATGTGGCTTCCAGCAGTCATTGGTACTACACGATGTCAGGCACAGGGCAATTTTGCATGCATTAGATTAGCCCATGATAAATGGACCCTCTATATTGATCACATGCAGAGACTAGAGATGAGGCACGGAGGGATATCTGTAGTTGTTCGAGCTATGTTGCAGCATATCCGACTATGGGATGCAAAGATTCAATTGACTGATAGATCATTGTCTCGTGATGGTCGAAGTCATGACAGAGAATGATCTAGTTCACTATTGGGTTGGCAGATGGTGGTACACAGAGGCCTTCACTGGATGGTGAGGCGAGCTTTCTCTGTTGCTGCATAGGTTCGGAGTTAGATTTGGAGGGGTAGATATTGGCATCATGGTGATGCTCGGGCAGGATGAGCTTGCCTCTCACAGAACTTCCACCACTAGGCCTCAGGAGAGGAGGATACAGTCTACACACAGTGGAGAGTATGTCATAATCAGAGTAGCGCAACATCAGCATGGTGGCACCACTCTGAGTTGGATAGGATGGCTTGGGAACTTGGTATTGAAGGATCCCTTCATATCATGGCGATGCAGAGGTGAGGGATGATTTAGTGGCACATCTGGGACCCTGTCACATTTTTGCAGTGACCGTGGGGAGCGTCAGCTAGAGAGGATGTTTGTTTAGGCATTGCTTGAGGAGCACTATAATATTCCTAATTAGAAATTCCGCTAAATAAAATATTAATTTTTGATATTTTGCTAACTATTATGTTTTGACTATGAGGATGTGGGTTTGGGGGCCCACAATTAGACTTAGGAAACTATAGAAATCAAAACATTAGGCCAAGGAAAATATTGTGGCTGTAGTGGAGGATGGGGGTCCAATGAGGAGAGACTGGGTCCCACATGTGGTAGTGCAACTCATTGGTACAAGATAGAGGCAATGCAGTTTTGAGGTGGGGCCCAAGGGAACATTGGGCAGGTTTAATTAAAAGGAAGCAAGCTGCTCATTTTGGGGCATTAAATCAATCATACATTGCGACTTTGTCTTTGACAGAGAGGACGCTTGGGCAGGAAGCCAAGTCTGCAAGTGTTGTTTAACACACCGGGGATCTTTGAGCAGAGATCCCAGCCTCAACTTCGGTGGACTTCGAGTGCTAGCCCAAGGGAGGTGGTTTTCCATAGTTGATCATTTCCAGCAGCAGGGACTTCATCCATAGCGCAGTGGCATCTATAGCAGCACAAGGCCTGCGCAATCAGTGAAGGGATCACTCCGGGGGCTAGGGGAGTGAGAGGAGATTTTGGAGGACACTCGGTGGGGAGGCTTAGAGCTTCCTAACAGGAGTTTTCCAGGAATTTTGGTGGCCTCCAGGAGCAAAATTTCCAGGAGGACCAAATTGCCCAGCAGTTGGGTGAGCCAAGCCCACGAAGGCCAATTACCGAGGTCAAAACGAGGAAAAACACTTTCTGGGTTTATTGAGGAGAGACCCGAAGTAATTTGGCAGAATTTTCTGGGTAGAATTAAGGGGCCAAACAAGGATTCCAACTCAGCCAGCAGCTAGAGGAGCTAGGGGAAAATTGGGCTGAAATTCCGAGGTCAATATTTGGCCAATTCCTTCGCGGGTTATTGTGGGTTTCTTGAGTAGAGCCCGTGGTTAAAATCCCGAAATTTTCTGAACAGTGTAGCAGGCCCTAGCAACATTTCTTCGGGAGCAGTAGCAATATTCTGGCCAAGGACTGCGCAAAGCTACAAACACACAGTGTACATTTCTGGGGGGAATTTTAGGCTTGTTCCGAGGTTATCTTTAGCTTGCCTTGAGCAAGCCCAAGTGCCTTCATTCCAACACCTCTGTTGTACACATTTTACCAATATTAATAAAATGGCTCAGTAGTATTTTATGGCTCCAATGGTGTATTGATATCAGTTTTTGTTTTGTTGTTTTCTTAATATCTTTTAGCCTGTTATTACTGTAATCTATCAATTAGGAATATTACAACTTTTGTCATCCAATTTCCTCCTCAATTCTTTTGGAACATGTGTATAGTCTACACAACCATAGAACCTCAAGTGCGATACACTTGTCTTCTCACCAGTCCAAGCTTCTAAAGGGACTCTATCTTTGACACTTTTGGTTAGGGACTTGTTCAAAATCAAAATTGAACATACTATTGCATATGTCCAATACTCATTTGGAAAATTCTTTGCCTTCAACATGCTTCTTGCCATATCCATGATGGTCTAATTTTTTCTTTCTGGTACCTGATTTCATTGTGGAGTTTACCTTGTCATAAATTGCCTCTTGAGTCTTGATACCTTGATCACTGCAATATGCTGCAAACTCTTTGAAATAATATTCACCTCCTCAATCTAATCTTAATACTTTATTGCTTGTTGCTTTGCTTCTCTGCCATGGCTTTGAATTGTTTGAATTTTCAAAATGTATTAGATTTGTTTTTGATAAAGAAGACCCATGTCATTCTGCTGAAATCATTAATAAATGTTAGAAAATAAAAACTTCCTCTTATTGACTTGGTTTGCATTGGACCACAAAGGTCTATGTGTACTAGTTCAAGTGGACTTTTGGCTTTATATCTGGCAGCATTTTCAAAATTATTTCTTTTGTGTTTGGCAAGGATACAACTTTCACATGGATTATGATGGACATTTATCACAGGTAGACCTGGAACCATATACTTCTTTTGCAAAAGATCAAGACTGTTAAAAGCTAAATCGCCATATTTGAGGTTCCATAACCAAGTTTCATTGGAACTTGTTACAAAATGAGAATATGATAATGAATGCTTGTCATTTCTCATGAGAATATGATAATGAATGCTTGTCATTTCTCATGACTAGAGGAAACGTCCTATTTTCGGTCATTTGGATCCTTGATATGGCTCTGACTGGATGACCTATCAAGAATTGTGCAGGTAGGAGCTTTAAACTTGATTTCAAAACCATTGTCACTCATTTGTCCTACACTTAACAGGTTAAGTTTCAGACTTTTTACATAATAGACATCATGAATGTCTTTTTTTCCATTATGCTTGGTTGCAACTATAACAGTTCATTTTCCTAAGGCATTAACAAGATGATCATCACCCAACTTAATTTGAGTTTTTACTGTTTCATCAAAACTTGAAAAAATATTTGTTACCTTTCATATGGTTACTGCAGCCATTGTCCAGTAACCATAGATATCCATTACTATTTTCTTGGGCTACTAAACAAGAAAGAAACATAGATGATGTTGTACTTCATCAATGCTTGAAACATGTGCACTGTCTTTGTTGAAATCTATGTTCTTCTTGTTGCATCCACTTTCAAAATGGCCATACTTCTTGTAATAATAGCACTATATATTTGACTTTTTCGTCCTCTCTTCCTCTACTATTTCGGCCTCTTTCTCTTTGACTCTGTGGCTGTTCTGGTTGACTTCGTGCATTGTTTCTGTTGCTAGAACATCCTCTTCCTCTTCTGCCTCTACCTCTTCCTCTGTTGATTATGGGCTTGAGATTGAAATGCATTTTTAATGAGTCATTTTTATATTTGATTATTGACTCATAATTCAAAATTGAACTTGTCAGTTCTTCAAATGAAATCTACGACAAATCTTTACTTTCTTGGATAGCTGTCACAGGAATGTCAAATGAAGGTGATAAGCTTCTGAAAATTTTCTCAACCACCTTTTGATCTTAAACATCATCTCCAAGAGTTTTAAGTTGATTTACCACTTCCATGACTTGAGTCATAAACTGATCTACTGATTCAGCGTCTCTCATTTGCATAGTTTCAAATTTCCTCTTGAGAAGCTTGACATTCTTGATTTTGTCTATGCCTTGTTATGCGTTTTCCAAAATCTCCCAAGTTTGATAAGCACTAGTTGCTGCGGAGATATTAGCAAATATGGTCTTCAACTCCATTGTGCAGATTCCATAGTGCTCTAGCATCCTTTCTTTTGCTTTCTGTTGCTGCATCTCGTTGGGCTCTTTTCATTACCGCTAAACCTTCAGCATCTGATTCTTCATATTCTGTGACTATTGCCTCCGAACTGCCCATTTTTTCGAAAAATTCTTCATCTTTATTGTCCAAATTCAATAGTTGGTGGCATTCAATATGGGACGCTGTATACTTTTAGCGGCGGCTGCAGTTATTCAAAAGGCAGTCAAGGGCGAACAGTTCACTGTGGTGGCGGCTTCATCCCTCACTCTGTTTAAAAAAAGTGGACAGCTACAGTTCAACAGACGGGTGCTTCTCTGCTCAAAACCTGGGCAACTCACTGGCAGCGGTTTCTTTAAACACAACCTGGACAACTAGCTAGCAGCGGTTTCTTTAAACACGACCTGGACAACTAGCTAGCAGCGGCTTCTTTAAGGACGGTTGGGTTTACCAACCCTAAAGCACTGATTTTACAGACTATTTTGAAAAACAAATCCAATTTTCTTACGAGAATCACGGCAGCTTTGATACTAATCTAAAATTAACAAGCAAAATTAACTAATTTCAAAAATACTAATTATCTAAAATTATCTGCTCACAACTAAGTATCCCACTAAAATTCATATGCAACCAACAAATAACTACTCATTCTAGTTAACCAAAGAGGTTAATATTCTTTAACAATTGCAGCGACGAGGAAATATTATGCAATAGCAGGCGTGGGTTGATCGAAATTCTGCAACGTTTTAATCCGCAAAATCATACAGCCGGGGGTCGATTATGAAACCGTTAGCTCTTCAAACTCTGTCGTGACTTCCTCAAGTGTGGCCCTTACAAGAATTGCATGCAGCCAACTTCGGATGGAGTTCCACCATCTAAAGATAAATGAAAATCGGGTGAATCTTACCACCATATTCCAAGACAACGAAAAATAAAGAGTTATTTCATGACCAAGTTTGAAAAGCCCGTCACAATAAAAGAAAGATCGGAGCTATAGGGGTACTATATCAGTAAATGGGAAATTAGAAGAATCGAATCCTTACACACAAAGGACGGAGAATTTTATTCACACGAACAATGTTATTAACCTCTTGTGTTATGTTTTAAAAGTAATTATTGTGAAAGGAGGACTCATTTGGATTTAAGAGAACGTTGCTATACTAGATAATTGTGACGAGAATAAGAATGAAATGAAATGAAATTTAATTTTAACGTTCATGAGACTAAAAATAGTCTATGGGATTATGAGTTTCCTGTTTTTCAGCTTTTGCATCTCAGTGCTTTTCTTATTCAAATTGATGATGAGCTGGCCCAACCTTCCAACACTCTCATCGCTGAAAAGACAATGCCAAGAAATCGATGCTAACATATTTCCATAACTTTCTCTAATGTCTTTGAACGCATCACATTCCAAAATGAAATGTTTTTCCGATTCCACTATCCCAGAGGTGAAAAATGTACACACTTGTTCTTCCCAAGCTTCTTTAGGCCTTTTTCACCGTCCTGTTTCACACCGAAGATGATGCGTGTTGGTTCTTAATTGAGCAATAAGAACCTTTGCCCTCCACGAAATGTTAGCTCCAATGTACTCTTTTTGTTGGAGATCATACGTAGGGTTGAATTCTTCAATGTAGTACTTCTTCTTTCTACCCCTCTTTTCCCCATACATGTTTACGAAATTTCTCCATAACAAAAATTTTTAGATCTTTGCTATTTGTGGGACAAGCATTGAGGTAGATATTGCATTTTTGCATCCATGTGTAGTTTTGTCTCATCCATGTTTTCTTTCTTTCACTCATGCCTTCCTTGAAGATAACATTAGGCCATCTACCTACTCCTATTTGCTCAATTCTTTTTAGATATCTTATGAGCCGCACCATAGCAATTGCTTCGATGGGAGTTGCCCCTGTTTCACTCAATATTATCTCATAAGATACCGAATTTTTTATTTTGAACTTGTTCATGATCAAACGTTTTTGGATTTTCTCAATTTGCTTCCATTTTGAGACAGGGGTGTTGCTAGCCCACAATTCACACCCATATAGCATCACTAAACAAACTAGGAGTCCAAAAAGCACTTTAATCGTTTTCCAATCCCATAACTCTGCCTCTCTACATCTGTTTTGAAAAGCATATAATACTTTCCACCCTCCTAAGATTCTCTTCTTTCTGCAGTCCTCCCAATTAAGTTTGTTGTTGAAATCGATCCCAAGGTATTTGTACTCATTTAATTCTTCAAGAATGTTGCCTTCAAAGAAGAACGTATGTTGACTCTGCTTCTTTTTATTAGAGAAAATCATTATCTTGGTCTTGCTAATATTGACTTGCATCCCCACTACTCTACAAAAATGCTCAAGGGCATATAGGTGCATCTGTAATCCATGGGCCGATTTAGAAATCAATACAAGATCATCGGCATATAAAAGAAGCTTTATCACAAACTCCCCCAACCGAACACCATCCCCACCTTGCAAATTTAGCCACTCTTCCAGTTTATCAATATACAAACCAAAAAGAGTAGGGGGTAGAGGGCAACCTTGCTTGACTCCAATGTCACTTCTAAAGCTTTTTGAAATACCTACTGAGGTTCTAATTTTGACTTTCACCTCTTCATAAAGTCTATGAACAACAACTCTATAATGCAAAGGAATATCAAGTTCTTCCATTCTACGCCACAACTTATCTCTAGGACTGTGTCAAATGCCTTTTTGAAGTCAACAAAACAACAGAATACTTCTTCTTTATCCCCCCAAACCTTTTCAATAATGTGTCTCAACGTGATGTCGTGATCCACTGTAGAATGCTTTAGCCTAAAACCCGCTTGTCCTTTTACCCTCTTTTCTTTTACTTCTGCCCACTTAATGATTCAATTTTCTACCATGCTGCCGAAAAACTTTTCAAACAAAGGATTGATCATAATGGTTCTATAATTGGACGGATTATTAATGTCTCCACTTTTAAAAAGGGGTATTGCTAGGCTAGTTGTCCAGTCTCTTGGGAATCCTTGTTGAATGATGTTGTTGAATATTTCCATGATGTGCGGTGTTGAATATTTCCAGGAAAAATGTTATTGAAATATTAAATTTATTGTATAAAAATATATATTTGACTAGATAATAATGACAAGAATAAGAATGAGAAATGTTGTTGAAATAAAATTTATGGTATAAAAATATATATTTGAATGGTATAATATAATTGATAAAATATATAAAAAACAATTTAGAATAAATTATAATCAAAATTTATAGGAATCACAAGGAGATTTCTCATAAATGCCATGGAAGAAGAAAATGGTCAATAAAGTAAAGTAATCAATCAACTAAGTGACACTTGTACATCTAATTATACTTAGAAGGTCCATTTATAACCACCCACCAAAGAATTTTTATCTTAATTGAAGGTCGTTGGGTGGCATTTCAAGTACGTAGAGACATCATTAGACACTAGAGTATACGCCCCTGTCTCTGATTCCTTTATATCACAAGGAAGCTCAATTTCTGTAACCATCATCACCTTCATCACATAAGTTGTCATAGGAAACAATCAACTTCTCAACATTAATCAAAATAAACCTTATTTAGTTTTTCCAAAAATATTAGGGTGTCAATTCAACTCTTTGAGGTGGATTGAACCTTCACTATGCGATAATATTGTTCATACCTTCAAAAATCTCACTATATTTCTTTCAAAGGTCTCACCGTATTGTATACAGTGATATGTGGTTTGACTGTGAAACCAACAAGATCTAAGTTCAAATTTTACTCTATATATGGAGTAGATTGATATATCTGACTTGCAAGGCAAGTCAAGAGTAGATCTGGTATATTTGATTTGCAAGTTGCTAAATATACTCTTATAAGTATTATAAGCAAGCTACTAAAATTGATCATGGTTGCTGGATATTATAAGGAAGCAAGCTACTAAAGTTGATCATGGACCTCCTCTGAATTAGTCCAAAAATTACCCATTCATGATTAAAAAAAAAAAATCTCACTCCCTGGCATTTTTTTATGAAATATGTTTTCCAACGCAGTTAAAATTACGTCCAAGAGACATCATTCTAAAATATCGTCCTGGTTGAGAGAGCGTGAATTATAAATGGATATTGACAATTTAAGTAAAACCTAAAATGTTCAGTTGAAGATAAACTGTTAAAGATGCAACATATCAATTCGCTTTAGAAGAATATATGAACAAGAGTACTGTTATTATTATTAGTATTTTCTAACCTTTTTCAGGATAACGTCGTCGTGTTTGTAGGTTCCATATTTTGCAGCATCTTTTGGTGTTATTTATGTACTTGTCAAGCCATGCGTGAGTATTACAATTCAATTTCTTCGTTAGTTATGTCGTTTATTGATTACTATCTTTATAGAACTGCGAACAATCTTCAGGAAATTGACCTGAAAGTAATACTTTGTGTACAGACTTATGCAATTGTCTCCAAAGCAGCAAGTGCAGATGATCAGGTTCTCTCTCCTTGCTCTCACTCGCACTTGCACCTCAAGTTCTTCCTGAATTTGTATATCTTCTTTCTCTCAATGTCTTTCTAGCCCCTTAAAAAGAAATATCCAACTGAATTAAACACCATACCTTATTTCCTCAGAAGTTGGAGGATGCAGACATGCGTCTGTGCTTAACCATATACCAATTTCCTTTATACCATGTTTGATCTTGTTGCTTTATAATACTGTTGAGCCAGGATCTCAATTCAATAGACCCACTGCAGTTTCAAAAACAACATGCCCGAATACCAAAGGTGGATGTAACCAGGTAGCAGGAACATTGACCTGCAAAACCTTGTTCATAACTTGATATTGAACTTGCCTTGTTTTCCTTTTGTATTTTATTTAACATCGTTCAATAGACAACCTGGAATTGTTTTATTTTTAAGCTTCAAAATTAAAATCTCAAGACGCTTAACTGCATTATTATTATTTTTGAGAGGAATGAAAAAAATATTTACAAATTAAATCTTGAGATACTGAACTGCTTTACAGCGTCTTGCATTACTATTTTTGAGAGGAATGAATAATGGCAAAAATATTTACAAATTAAATCTTGAGATGCTGAACTGCTTTACTACTTTTCAGAGGAATGATTTATACTAATTTTATAGCTAAGTTGCACATACTCTGATGTTTATTGAGAAAAATCAAATTGCTCCCACTGCAAGAAATTGATTATTCTTGTTGTTTGGTCGGTTGGACATAAGGTGAGGTAGGGAACAGTAAAAATTCTAGAAAATAAAAATCTCTACGAAGTGTAAAGGGATAATTTATGAGAACTACTTTATTTTTAGTATTTCATATTTATCGAGGAGAAAAACGAAGTTTAGCTGGATAGCCAACTTTGCTCTCATGTTTTAATAAGTTCATACTGTTGGAGGAATCACCGCACTTTTATGGAATCTGTAAATTTCACTCTGAGGATCCTAGTTACCAGTTTGGAAAGTTTACCAACACTTGTGGGTTTTGGTGTAACGGAAAACCTCTACATGGTATCAGAGCTACAGGGGCTTGGAGAAGGTGCATGAACAATATTTTGCAGGTCTGAAGATCAAAGAATTGGAAATTGTTCAAATATTTGGTTTTCTAATCAAAATATTGGAGAATTGCCACAATTGTTGCTACAACTACAAGGTGAAAGAATGAAGTTCTCATCTTCAGTTATTCTTACTCCGTATAACTGCTTCCAATGGAAGCCAGAGATTTTTCTTCACCCCAGAGGCAAAGGCTTGTATCGGATAGTTACGAATACGGAAGTTGAACCCAATTCTGCCATTGAAAAATCCAAATACTTCAACAGGATGGATGAAGCTTTTGGTCTTCTATTGTTGTCCATCTCTCCAGCATTGCATTTCCATATGGATACATGCAACACTCTGAATGACGTCTGGATAACCTTGGAGAATTTATTTGGAAAGCAGGATGAGATGCGGGCTCATATTCTCGAAAATGAGCTAAATTCCTTAGATCCAAACAACTTCGAGAACATTCAAGATTTCTTTACGAAATTCAAATCATTGCTTCTACAATTACATGATTGTGGGATCGATAAATCCAAACAGGAAGGTCAATTGATCCTTTCTATTTTTTCTAAATTAGGCCCTGAATATGTTGTTTTCGTTTCTTCATTTCATACAGTTAGATTTGCAACTGACGATAAATGGAAAATGCCCAAACTTGATGCATTTATTGAGTCTCTCATTCATGTGCAGGATAAGCTCATCAAAATGGGTTCATTAAAGTCTCCAAATGCACATGCAATTGCCATGCATGAGAAAGGAAAGTCCAACTCGAAACCAAATCAACAGTCCAAAGGAAAAGGAAAGGCAAGAGATCCAGATCCAAGAAAGGGAGGAAATCCAAAACCTCCAAATGATTCTTCCAGCTCCAAGGGTAAGAAGGGAAAGAAAGGAAACTCCAAGTGTCCTTATTGTAATAGAGGTTATCATCTCGAATCCTCTTGCATGCAGAAGACTACTAATTTGATGGCAAAGACTCTTCAGCGAAATAATCTTGGTCATCACATTCCAGAAAGTGCCAAGAAGAAGACGAAGGAAAAACCAGAAAAAATAAGGGGTAATGGTCATGCTTTGATTTCTCTTCATTCTACATCGCAAGAATGGATCATCTATTCAAGAGCTTTACATCATATGGTTTCTTCAAAGGAATCATTTTCTTCTCTACATGCATACTCAGGACCTCCTATTCTTATGGGAGATAATTTTGCAGTTCAAGAAACTGGACAAGGAAGAGTGCAATTTAAAGATGGAAGTTTTGAGAATGTCTTGCATAATCCAAGCCTTTTTGTGAATATTCTTTCAGTGTATCAGATGACACACATAGACACCAGAAGGAAAGTGGAATTTACCCCAGATTCCGTGAGCATTTATGATATGCAAACCAACTTGAAGATTGCATCTGGCAAGGCAAATGATCAATCTCGTCTGTATACATTTTCTAATTTTGTTCCTCAATCAGATTGTATTTTGCTACTTATGCATGCAAATGAAGAAAGTAGGATTTGGCATGAGAGATTTGGGCACTTGAATTTCAGATATATGCAACAAATTAGTAAACAAGGGATGGTTAAAGGATTGTTGGCCATTGAATTTTCAATTGGTGTTTGTAATGGATGTGCTCTTGGAAAGTACCCACAAGACAAATTCGAGAAGGGACATGCATGGAGAGCCTCTTCACCTTTGAAGCTTGTGCATAGTGATCTCATGGGTCCATTTCTAGTACTTTCAATGAGCAAAGCAAGATATGTGTTGTCATTTATAGATGATTACATGAGATTCACTTAGGTTTACTTCTCGAAACTCAAGTCTAAAGTTTTTCAACATCTAAATATTTTCAAAGCGCATGCGGAAAATTAGTCTAGAAAACGCATCAAGATACTCCGCACAGATAATGGGAAGGAATATGTCAACAAAGATATCCATAATATTTGTAATGAAGTAGGCATATAGTTCCTTACACTCCACAGCAAAATGGGGTGGCGGAAAGGAAGAATAGATCTTTGAAAGAGATGTCCAATCGTGTTTTGCATGCAAGATCTATTTCGTCAAAATTGTGGGCTGAAGCTATCAATTGTGCCTCATACATCCAGAATAGATATCCTCATAAATTTGTTACTGGACAAACACCTTTTGAGGCTTGGACTGGCATGGAACCTGAACTCAGTCATTTCCGCATTTTCTGATCTCAAGCATGGGCCCGCATTCCTATAGAGATGAGACAGGCTTTGGAGCCTCAAAGTAAAGCATGCATGTTTGTTGGATATCTTGAATAAGTCAAAGGGTACACATTTCTTGATATCAACACTGAAAAACGCTTTATTGAAGGGAGTGTAAATTTTGACAAAGATATTTTGCATGTACCACCAGATGAACCAGTTACCAAGTTTCCCTCACCACTCATTGATGAGTGCGCAGATGATACTTCAGATCAGAATTTTGATCAAGATGAGCCTTTGCCTGTGACACTTGTTGGACCACCAGTTGTTGAACATCAAGATCATACTACCTCATGTAGTTCAAAAGATTCTCGACCACCTTCAACACAAATATGGTGCAACATGAGTGATCTCCTAGATGATCCTGCCTCTATACCTCAGTTTGAGGAAGATCCACAAACACTCTAAGCTATGGAGCCATGCATGCCCATGCACGCTTATATGATACATGCATATGATCCACAGACTTATGCAGAAGCAGTTGAGCATCCTAAATGAGAAGCAACAATGGATGAGGAATAAAATTCTCTCGTTGAGAATTAGACTTGGGATCTGGTTCCGCTACCTTCCAATCATAAACTTGTGAGGTGCAAGTGGGTTTACCGGACCAAGAAAGCAGCAGATGGCCAAGTTAGTCTATTTAAGGCATGGTTGGTAGAAAAAGGTTTTCAGCGGGTGTTATCACTCTCCCCAACTTCCTAAGGCTAAAAATAGGATTGGAGAAAGGTAACCATAGACCAAACTTTAGGTCAGGTAGTTAGTCCGACTCGGACCAGAGAGGGCTCTCCCTTTGTCACTTTAAGCAGTCAAATGAATGGCTAAGTATCTAATGATTTTAGGCTAGGTATGTAAGCTTAATAAATAGAATATGTTTGATGTTTTGAATGCTGGATAGAAAAGTCAATGAGTGGACTGTGTATAAGGTTTTTAGGTCTGAACTTCAAGGTGAACCTGCAGAGAATATGTGAGGCAATATAGGTAGTTTGAAAGCATATTAATCAGTCATTGAGTATAGGATGAAAATGGAGGAGAGTTTGAATGAGCACTGAGGTGAATTCATTCATTTTAGAACCAAATAAACATAATATGGTGAATCTATTTAAAACAGAGCATGCATAAACATGAATTATGTTCTCAAACTTACAAGGTAAACATATATGAAAAAGAAGACATGGTATTAAGCATAAAATGATAAACATACATGAGAAATACAGATGCTCCAAAGCATACCACAAGTATCTCAACACAATTCTTGAAAATTTGTCTTTGATTTCATTCCACAATCTAATTACAAGAGCTCCACTGCAATATGAGACTATCTAACCCAACCAAAGACAAAAGAGAGTCTACTTATAGAAAATATAGACTATGACACCTCATCAGGTCGAAATCCCATTCAAAATGGACCATAAATGCAAAAGATGAGTCATTTCCTAGTTTCTAGGGAGGTTAGAAACCATTCATGATAGTAAGCCAAAACCAACCTAATAAATCTAATGAAAACTCATAGGACAACATTTCCTCGAATTTGTGACCATTTCTAAGCTTGACAAGTGTCCCGAGGAATCCAATGCTGATTTGTGACAATTATGACTGAAGATTTTAAAAACAATTTGTAGAAGCGTAATAGAACTTTGGAGGCACTTTGAGAGGTCCAAATCCACTTTTGAAAGAACGGTCAACTAGCCCTGTGTGTCTAGTTTCCAGAACATCTTGAATTTTTCAAAATGGATCATGGGAAGGCCTTCAAAAATCCATTCTCCCAGGGTCACTCAAAAGCGTAACAGAGGGTCCAAAAAGGAGGCAGAAACATGAAAAATGAGTGGTTTTTGAGCTTTTTCTCCCAAATTGTAGCTTGTCATGCCATGAGATTTTATGATCTGTGATGTACTCATCAAAATACATCCATCCATGTAAAGAAATCACCATTTGGATGCCTCCAAAATAAAAGTCACAAAAGTCTGTTCCCCTTCTGCAATGAGAAATTTCCATAATTCTGCAAAAATCATATAAAATACCAAAATTGCTCAAAATTTCTCAAAATTGGTTCTTTGGCACCTACAAGAGATAGGCTACATAGCCAAGAAAGCTTCAACCAATAATTCCAAGCTATCCTTCTCCTTGAGTTTCATTTGCACCTCTTTAAGCCTCTTCTTCACTTGTTTCAACCTTATTTGAGAAATGGTGTCCCTGGTGCGATAATGGTTTGTAACGTGCCTTTGCAGCTTGTTATCCCTTTCAACCTTCTTCAATAGTTTCTCCATATGCTCATTAAATCTTGATAACCAAATCTCTCTGTCCTCGTTGATCTCCATGGCAATGAGCTCATCAAAGTTCAATTCCTCACATTGATGAATCCACTGTCTTTCTCGCTCCAATGCCCTTTTGAGGCCTCTTGTTCTTGGTCTTATTGTGCGTGTTTCAGCCTTCATCTCTTGCATTTGGTCAACAACAACAATCTTCTTGCCTGTACCTATGTTTGCCTCCATGTTTGATTAGTACTTGCTTTGTAGGAGTTGATTAACTTTTAGTTGAAAATTTTCATGCGAAAGGAAAGTAATTTGGGATTGAGCAATGGAGAAGGCTTCTTTTAATTCTGCTATTTCTTTATCTTTCTCTTCGATGATTTCTTTAACTGATCTGACCTCCTCATGCTCTGATACCTCAACCTCCAATGGCATTGACTCATTATGCTAATGCAAGAGAGGTTGCTCCTCTATATAACATTGCTCGACATGGGTGCCAAGTGTAAGAAAACTCTTGGTAGACTTAAGCACAAATACTTGTCTCTTCCCTCTCTGATATGTGTGAGCAAATTCCACAACCTTAGGGACATCTGAAGGTTGAAAAGGCATGCTAGAACTTAAAATAGCCAACCTTTATTGGTTGTGTTGATGATGTAATAGGCAAGACAGAAAGGGCTGCTGACAATCTCTCCAAGAAGTCATCCTAGGTAATGTTTATGGAGGACAAGTTGTTGAGAATTTGTAAGGCTTTTGATTAATACACAAATTTTCTTCTTGATAATTACTTGTGAGCTTGCTTATGTATTCTTAGTTAATCCTTCATCAAGTCAATTATCAAAGTGCTTATACAAATGTAGAGACAGAATTGATTTTACTTGTAACTGAATATCTTACAATGTGGTTAGGAAGGTAAATCTCTGATTTACCTTCCTTACTTTCTATCACCTTTAGATCACTGTCTTTTCTTAGACAAATTCTTACAATAGATATTTTAGAGCTCAAAAATATCTGCACTTGTACCCTTCTGCACTTATCCGTAAACCAACTTTATTAATCCGCAAATCTGTCCCTTGTTGCACCTATTTGAAGTCTATCCTTTTCTATACCGATCCGTTGTCTATCCTTCCTGTTCTTTCCGCACTAAACCCTGAGTAACCTCAGACAGGTCCACATTCAATACTGTCTTGGATCTGCTCCTTTATACACTATCCCATCTCAGACTAATCTGCATTCCATTTTGTTCTGCTCTGCAATGAGAAATTTCCATAATTCTGCAAAAATCATATAAAATACCAAAATTGCTCAAAATTTCTCAAAATTGGTTCTTTGGCACCTACAAGAGATAGGCTACATAGCCAAGGAAGCTTCAACCAACAATTCCAAGCTATCCTTCTCCTTGAGTTTCATTTGCACCTCTTTAAGCCTCTTCTTCACTTGTTTCAACCTTATTTGAGAAATGGTGTCCCTGGTGCGATAATGGTTTGTAACGTGCCTTTGCAGCTTGTTATCCCTTTCAACCTTCTTCAATAGTTTCTCCATATGCTCATTAAATCTTGATAACCAAAGCTCTCTGTCCTCGTTGATCTCCATGGCAATGAGCTCATCAAAGTTCAATTCCTCACATTGATGAATCCACTGTCTTTCTCGCTCCAATGCCCTTTTGAGGCCTCTTGTTCTTGGTCTTATTGTGCGTGTTTCAGCCTTCATCTCTTGCATTTGGTCAACAACAACAATCTTCTTGCCTGTACCTATGTTTGCCTCCATGTTTGATTAGTACTTGCTTTGTAGGAGTTGATTAACTTTTAGTTGAAAATTTTCATGCGAAAGGAAAGTAATTTGGGATTGAGCAATGGAGAAGGCTTCTTTTAATTCTGCTATTTCTTTATCTTTCTCTTCGATGATTTCTTTAACTGATCTGACCTCCTCATGCTCTGATACCTCAACCTCCAATGGCATTGACTCATTATGCTAATGCAAGAGAGGTTGCTCCTCTATATAACATTGCTCGACATGGGTGCCAAGTGTAAGAAAACTCTTGGTAGACTTAAGCACAAATACTTGTCTCTTCCCTCTCTGATATGTGTGAGCAAATTCCACAACCTTAGGGACATCTGAAGGTTGAAAAGGCATGCTAGAACTTAAAATAGCCAACCTTTATTGGTTGTGTTGATGATGTAATAGGCAAGACAGAAAGGGCTGCTGACAATCTCTCCAAGAAGTCATCCTAGGTAATGTTTATGGAGGACAAGTTGTTGAGAATTTGTAAGACTTTTGATTAATACACAAATTTTCTTCTTGATAATTACTTGTGAGCTTGCTTATCGTAATCCTTCATCAAGTCAATTATCAAAGTGCTTATACAAATGTAGAGACAGAATTGATTTTACTTGTAACTGAATATCTTACAATGTGGTTAGGAAGGTAAATCTTTGATTTACCTTCCTTACTTTCTATCACCTTTAGATCACTGTCTTTTCTTAGACAAATTCTTACAATAGATATTTTAGAGCTCAAAAATATCTGCACTTGTACCCTTCTACACTTATCCGTAAACCAACTTTATTAATCCGCAAATCTGTCCCTTGTTGCACCTATTTGAAGTCTATCCTTTTCTATACCGATCCGTTGTCTATCCTTCTTGTTCTTTCCGCACTAAACTCTGAGTAACCTCAGACAGGTCCGCATTCAATACTGTCTTGGATCTGCTCCTTTATACACTATCCCATCTCAGACTAATCTGCATTCCATTTTGTTCTGCTCCCTTTAAACGATGTCAACCTCAGACTCATCCACAATTGTTCTACCTTGAGTCTGTCCGCTATTCTATTAGCATCTGCAATCCGCATTTCTTGTGTTCTTATCTCCGCAGTTGAATATCCTCTGAACTACGCAGTTTGTTGTTGGAACAGTCCGCAATTTCTTCATAGAGAAGTCCGCACTTCTGCTCTGCGTTCTTCAAAACTGACCGAAAAACTTGTCTCTTGAATGAACCGCAGCAAGGAGTATGTATATTGGCACATGCTTGGTTTATTAGGCCGACCATTCAGCTGTTATGTAGGCCGACCACTTCAACTGTTATATAGGCCATCTTTAATATAAGATGAAAACTATATTTTCCAGCGTGTTCTTCATGGTTTATATATCTTGACTTTCATAGATGTTTGAGAGCTGTTTGTGAGCTTGTCTTTTCAACTTGACTTCCATTCTTCTAGGTCTTGGAACATGTATTTCTAGACCCTTCATATATGACACTTATTTATATCTAGAAGACAAAACATTAGCATGTACATTTTTGTTATCTTTGTCTTCTTCTTTATAAAGTTCATAATTACATACTCATATTAACTTTTAGAACGAAAGTTACCTTAATGATGATCTTTCACCTTGACATCTTCCTGTAGGCATCGGTATCCTTCATACAGATTGACACATCTCCTAATGATATGTTTTTGCTAAGGGTTTCCAGACTTTCGTCAGAGTCTGCATATCTTCCCAAGAGATCTTCTAGTCACATCTACTTGGCCTCTGAATGATACCTGCCTTAAGACATGGTTGCATTTCATGATCTCTTCCTTTCTGCACATTTTCCATTTTCAGGAACTTTCAACAACCACCTCATATACCATGAGGACATACTATGTTGATTTCATCTGTTCGTGCACTAAGAGATACTCTTTTATAGTTCATAAGTTCATTACCTGCAACCATATGACATCACAACATCCAATGTCAGCATATAAATATATACATGCCTCATACCTATAGCAATTTTTAGGAATGAATAGCTTCATTCCCTTGGCTTGTTTCATCAATATGTCATCACATCCCAGAAGCATGTTTCTATGATGACCTTGCTTTTGATGACTGCTTTCTCAAGGTTTGTCAAAGAGGTTTTCCTGGACCTGACTCACCAGGAGTTCCTTCCATGCTTAGATCAGGATGCTACATTGCTTCCTATCATATAACCAACAGAAATCAATTCCTTATTCATAAGTTTGCGTGATTTTCCTTGAATCTTCTTTTCTATCTCCTATTGAGATTGTCCCTTTAGGACCGTCTTTCTTGTAATTTCCTCAACTTCCCTTTTTCCTTCTGCAAATTTTTGAGTCTTTTATCTTCAACATTTTTGCCCTTGATTTGTCTTTTTCCATCTAGTATAGAGATCACTAGTTGAATGAGGTAATTTTCTTATCTATTTGTCATGTTGTCCATCTTATTGTCTTTTCCAGGTCTCACAGTTGAGATCTTATGAAGATATCCCTTCATTCTTTGATACCTCAATTTTGCGTAAATCTAGTCTAAGTGACATTACCTTATTTATTGCATAGAATAGTTCTTCAGCTTATCTTATATTCTCTTGAAGTCTCCAATCCTTCATAGGCTTTTCATGACTTTACTTTCTTCGAGGACTGTGATTATTCTCCTCATGCAAGGATTCTTGGTAACCCAACCATCTTATAGATCTCCCTGCAAAAACATAGTCATTTAACCAAATTTGATTATAGAATGAACGATACTTACTTGATAAGTGAAGATAAAGTCTTCAGCTTGATTTCTTTGATAGTGGAGAAAAGATGTGTTATGCTTTCTCTTTGAATGATCTTCTTCAAGGGTAAGGATTAGATCTATTTTGTAATGATGATAAAGCCTTATTTTCTGCATTTCTAGCCTCAGCTTCTTACAGTCTTCTTATCCTTGATCTCAATACAAAGATATTTCTTGCTTTGATGTATATCTTTAGTTCTTCTCTAAGTTATCTAAAATCTGTTAGCTCAAGACCGAGATTTTTAGCACACCTTGCAACCTTTCAATCACCCTTGTCTGCACTGTATGGTACACTTGTATATTACTAAAGAAGTCCTCGGCCTATCTAAAGTATAGATAGAGATGACCCTTAGATTTCCTTGACCCAATTACTGAGATGCACGATGTTGAAGTTGTTGAGAATTTGTATCACTGAAATTGCATCGAACTTGTATCAATACTATCGAGCTTGTATCTCTGCAATAGCACCCAACTTCTTCTTTGTAAAAGCACCAAACTTCTTCTCTCTGAATTTGATCTCAGTAACTTTTCTCTAATTCCAAAATCTTCATGCCAATAAGGTGATCTTCTTTTGCCATAGCTCTGATACCATGTTCAGAATTTGTAAGGCTTGTGATTAATACAAAAATTCTCTTCCTGATAATTACTTGTGAGCTTGCTTATGTATTATTAGCTAATCCTTCATCAAGTCAATTATCAAAGTGCTTATACAAATGTAGAGACAAAATTGATTTTACTTGTAACTGAATATCTTACAATGTGGTTACCTTCCTTACTTTCTATCACCTTTAGATCACTGTCTTGTCTTAGACAAATTCTTACAATAGATATTTTAGAGCTCAAAAATATCTGCACTTGTACCCTTCTGCACTTATCTGCAAACCAACTTTATTAATCCGCAAATCTGTCCCTTGTTGCACCTATCCGAAGTCTATCCTTTTCTATACCGATTCGCTATCTATCCTTCCTGTTCTTTCTGCACTAAACCCTGAGTAACCTCAGACAGGTCCGCATTCAATACTGTCTTGGATCTGCTCCTTTATTCGCTATCCCATCTCAGACTAATCCGCATTCCATTCTGTTATGCTCCCTTTAAACGATGTCAACCTCAGACTCATCCGCAATTGTTCTACCTTGAGTCTGTCCGCTATTCTATTAGCATTTGTAATCCACATTTCTTGTGTTCTTATCTCCGCAGTTGAATATCCTCTGAACTACGCAGTTTGTTGTTGGAACAATCTGCAATTTCTTCATAGAGAAGTCCGCACTTATGCTCTGCCTTCTTCAGAACTGACCGAAAAACTTGTCTCTTGAATGAACCGTAGCAAGGAATATATATATTGGCACATGCTTGGTTTATTAGGCCGACCATTCAGCGGTTATGTAGGCTGACCACTTCAACTGTTATATAGGCCAACTTTAATATAAAATGAAAACTATATTTTCCATTGTGTTCTTCATGGTTTATATATCTTGACTTTCATTGATGTTTGAGAGCTGTTTGTGAGCTTGTCTTTTCAGCTTGACTTTCATTCTTCTAGGTCTTGGAACATGTATTTCGAGACCCTTCATATATAACACTTATTTATATCTAGAAGACAAAACATTAGCATGTACATTTTTGTTATCTTTGTCTTCTTCTTTATAAAGTTCATAATTACATAGTCAATATGAAGACTGACCTAGTTACATTTCTCAACACAAGTGATGCAACACAATGAGCTTGATTAGGCCATATGAAAGAGACTTGTATGATGATCTTCCCTTTTGCTCTGAACCTTCTATGCCATCTTAATCAAGATCATGTATAAATAATGAGGCAAATCAGGTGTTTTGACTGAGGTAATCAAAAGATTGATGTGATACCTATATAGCCTGGAGAATCTTCCTTCGCATGTGAAGTACTTCATTAGGAACATCATTAGAGGAGCATACTTGTTTCTGAGATGTCTGAAAGGAAAAAGAAATTATGGATCCTCTCTAGCATGAGGCTTGAGGAATTGCTTGTAGTTTTCAATGTCTAGGTCCATACCCTTGAACCATTGCTCTCCATGAGAAGGGATACCTATAGCTGAAGCAATTAGGTCAGCTTATAGGCTGATCTCCATACCTACAAGAGTGACCTTTCCCATACTGTAGCTTGTTGCAAATAGGCTGGTCAACTGATGATGATACCCCCCTTCCATAAGCCTTTCACAAAATGTCAAACACTGAGTTCTTTCAAAGCACCTTCTGGCCAATGGTGAAGCATTGATCTCATGCATGGTGAATTTCTCAAGCCCGAGATGGCACCCTCCTTTGAAGCTCTTCTTGTCACTTTCCATGGTGTTTGTCACTAGAATGATGAAAACCCTAGGGTGTAATTGAAATGAGTGAATGAATGGAAATATGGAAAAACTGAGTTTAGGAAAGTGTGAGTTTGGTGGATGAAATGAAGGGTCTTGAAGCTGAGAAAAAATCTAGAGAAAAATGAGTAGGTAATGTTGTGTGTTAGCTTCAAGTTGTAGGTGGAATGAGAGTAAATGGATGTTTGGAAGGTGTCAAAATGTCTAAAACATAGGAAATTCCAAATTTTGATTGTGAGAATAGCTTGTGCAGTAGTAGAGTAAGTTGGTAAGATGAAATGGGGTTCATGGGGTTAAGTAAAAATTCTGATAAAATTTCAATGGATAGGGTACTGTCTTAACTCCATAATGAAAGTGGAATTAAGGGAAATGGATATTGACTTATGGTAGCATCAGATGTGCTCTAGCCTCGTAATTTTGTATATAGGCTAAGACACATGTATTCCATAAAACCCAGAAATGGTTTCGGAAAATTCCACTTAGAGATGATTTAATTAAATTAATTAATCATTTTTTAATGTTTTCCTAAGTCTAAACTTAGGGAAACTGATTAATTAAAGTGTATTAATTAAATCAAGTGTGAATCTTCTAGATAAAGTCATTAATCACCTCCAAGTTAATCTTAGCCCTTGATTATGTTTTAATCTTGGCCGTTGAAGAGTCAATGGATGATTATAAGAAGGAGGGTGAGGGGCCTATAGAAAATACACTTGACACTTGAGCCATTGAGCATTTTCGAATTTGTGTGAGGAGACACAACTTTTGATCAAGAACAAATCACTAGGGCTGGGTTTGCTAAGTGATTTGATTTAGTGATCAGATCCAGAGAGGGGAAGACGCAGAGGTTGGTCAAGAGGGCCAAGAATACATTTCAGAGAGAGGTAGCATCAATGCAAGAGAGAGACAACGCAGTTTCTGGCTAGGGTGACGCGGTTATTGCAGAGAATCTTGCAGAGCCAGCAGGAATGGCTTCAACCCATTTTGTAAAATAATCAGTTGTAGTTAAAATCTAGGAGTAGCCATTGCTAGAAATTTCATGGAATTTCCCGATGAAATCCAGAGCCCCTTCTTTGCCCAAAGCTCCATCAAAGTCCATAGTCCACAAACTACTTTCCTCATTCAAAAACTGCAAATCGGATGGCTGAACTTTGCTTGTTGTTTGAGAGACTTCTGTTGTACCAAAATATATATATATATATTTCACTGTTTCATCACTTTTTTGAAGTGATGCACTCGGTTCCAAACTATTTGGCACATTTTTACAAATTTATGCATTTGCCAATTCTAAAACAGAATTTGAAAATTCAGGATTTTCTGCATTTTCTTCAATCATAACTTCAGAAGACGTCGAACATTCATCATTGAACAATATTAAAGATTCTAAATCTGTATGAACAACATGTATAGGATGGTTATTTGGCTTTTCTCGGCTGTTGATCATGTACTTCATCTTACTTTCTCGGTATAGTTTCATAAGTTGTCCAAAGACGGGAATGGTAGCATATGAAAAATCAAGTTGTTATGTACCTCTAAGATTCGCTCCCCATGATAGAGAAAGCAACATTCCGTATCTGGGCGAGATATCAGCCACAACAACGTCCATCAAGACATTCTTGGCTGGGATTTTCTCTATTGACACCACTAGGTCCTTGATGAGGCCAAGACATTTCACCTTCCTAGAATCAAATGAGTAAAGATCATGATAAGGTCTTGTGATGTCCAGTCTGTTGGAAATGTTGTCATTGATGGCAAAGGAGATGACAAAGGAGGAGCACCTGAGACAGCAACAAGGCAAAGAGAGCATGAGACATGAAGCAGAGGCAATTGTAGAAGGGTCATTTGATTGGAGATCTGGAGAGGCAGCAGAGGCAACAAAAAGAGAAGCAAGGAGCAGCATCAGTCAAGGAGCAGAGGTATTTGATTTCATATATATAATGAGAAACTGGTTCTGAATGCGGGTACATATTTCAGATTGACTTAAATTCTGTGTGAAGTACATAGGGATTCTTGATCTGATATTCTATAAGGAACATTCGAGTTTCTGTGGAAAAAATGAAACTCTGTGTTATTGAATGACTGGGTCATGCATGTATTGACTGCTGGAATTGTTTATGAAAGTATGAATATAGTGTTCAGGGTTTGTGGACAGTGTAAATTCTGTACAAAGGGATTTAAATTTTGAATCTTGTATATGGTGGAGGAATTGATGATTAAGTGCAGGGTTAGTATTAATCTTGAAAAGGACCAAAGTTAGAGATTCATGTTGATGCAGGGGCATTAGGCTCAAAAGTTACTTTGTACATAAGTAGACATAGGGGGTCCCATGTTCTTTAAATTTCTTGTAAATATTAAATAAATTTGGTAGGGAATTGTAATCATTCTCAAGTCATTTTGAGAACATGAGAAATTGGTTAAGATAGGAATACGAAGAGTCAGTTTAGGATTAGTTCAATTATTGAGTCTGATTTTAGGAATTGAGAATGCTAAGAGTTGCTGAACTGTTTGGAGACCTGAATCGATTCAGGTCATCCTTGTGGTATAAATGTAATCTCGAAGAGTTTAGATAAGGAGAGAGAGAGTTAGAGGTAGAGAACCTCTTCAGCAACAGAGTAGGAGGATAATGGCCACTAAACTGAATATCTGGCCTGTCATGAAATTGTAAGAATTTGCTTTTGAGATTTATCGCCTGTATGTATATATATATCTGTTTATGAAGAATTGTTTATGAGTTACATGTGTGACTTTATGTCTTCTTGATCGAATTACATGGAGACTCAATAAGTAAATTCAGTGGTGTTTAGAATATAAATCGCTCCGGCATTGTATTGACAGTGTTGGTTCAACTCTGGCTAACGAATAATGTGTGTCATTGAAGAAATCGGCTTTCTTGTCGGTGTGTTTCTTAATTGTATGTGCCTTGATTGTATTGAGTTCTGCGCGAAGCACTGCAAGTAAATTGACTTGTGAGGTGAGGTGAATCAATCACTGTAAGGATCGATTCTGAGATAGAAGAATTCCTGTGTGTGAGGTTAGGGCAAGTTGACTTCCTGTGTTCACCATACGAGTGAGAGTTTAATTCTCTTGAAAGTGCTGGATTACATGCGATCTGTGTGGAGGATTGCTGGGTTATTAATATGAATAATCCTGCGTGATTATAGGCATGTGTTCTGTTACGAGAATTCTGTATGGGTGAGACCCTGTGACAGAGTATATATAAGAAACGCATAATAAACTTTTGTATGAGAATAGCAGTCTCGGTTATTGAATTGGTGGAAGCGTGAAAGAACTCTGTAGCGAGAGTCATAGGAAGGAGTTGAACAGAACCTGGCGCGTCGAGGAAGCGGAACCGTGACCAGAGTGAACATTAAAGGCGGGTTCTGGTTTTGATCGCACCGCTTTCGTCGGGCAGGCGGTATTTAGAAAATCGGAGCGATTCCACAGATTGGGTGACGCGTGTCCCGGAGCAAGTTGGAAAAATCGCTTCCACTGCGCGCCATCGCGCGTTATTGTTCGCGCATCTAGGCCAAGCGATATTCGTCCGATCAACGGTAGAGGCACGAAACCTTATGGATCGTTGGATCCCCTCGAGATTTAACCAGGGTACGTGGCTGGCAGGACCCGGAAGGGTCGCATACGTTGTCTCGGTAGTTAATTCTAAAGGCGCAATTTATTATGAAGTTTAATGTTTAGGGGGAGAATTTGTAATACATGTTAAAGGTTGTGCGTATGAATTGTGTACGGAAGTATGAGGTAACCCTGTTGTGGGACTCGAACCTATTGTGTAAAGAGTTGAGCTTGATTTAAGTTCGAAACTTATAAATGTCACTTAATAATTGACTTGGGGAATGTAAATAGGAGGTGACGATTATACTATGGTTGGTATGAGGCGATGAAACCCAATGTATGAAAGGAAAGTTTATATTCGTTCATGAGAATTCAAATGGGTGATTTAAAAATCATAAGAGGGGGTTAAGAATGGTTGCATAACCAGAGGCTAAATGAGAGAGGAACTTCCACCGATTGTTAAAGTGTGAGCAGATTTAAATCTACCTGGGTAATTCCGTTATCACATGTGTATCTATGGGAGACTCTGTAATTGGTGGCTTAAATATACTCTGTGTATCCTCGTATTTTTCTGAGTTTATGAATTTGGGGTTTGTATAATGCTGTCCCATACACAGTACTTAGAACAGGGGTTCATCAAAACAAACCAAGAAAATTGAACGCAGAGAGTAGACAATCGATTGGAGATTCGATTGCACAGAATTATGAAATCGGTTGGAACTCCGATAGCACAACGGAATTGCGAACAAACCCATTATATCGGGCATTAATCTGTATTGAATTGGCATTGAACTTCTGTTGGCGGAATGATGTGGTTTGAGACTGAGAGTAAGATCTGTGGTTTAATTGGCTTCAGTTGAACGAAACCATTGTCATACTCTGTTTGGCCAAAGAATAGTTAAGCTCTGTCGAGAGCGTAATCCCTGTCCGTTGGAAGAAATAACACTGTTTTAGAGCAATGGCGCATAAGGAATAGAATTAGTGTTGAAGAAATTGCATCGATTGAATGTTTGAACCCGAAGGACAATGGAACCTTGAGCCGGTCGTGGAACCATGAGGAGCTATAGTGGATGTGGTTTCGGAGATTAAAACCAGTTGTATCGCACACCCTCAGGAATGGTAAGCAGATTTCGAAATTGGAATGCGATTCCACTTGCTGGTTGACATGCGTCCAAGAGTGGTATTCCAAACCCACTCACGTTGCGTAAATTTTAGGCATTAAAGTTCGGGACTCAAAAAAACGCGATATTTATATCCACCGTTGGATCGTGGGATGAGAGCGCGACAAGCCTGGAGCCATCAGATGGCAAACAAGAGTTAATTATTGGGCCCCATCTCCATCGCGTGAGGTTGAGAATTAAACCTTGAGCACTTTCATAGCGCGATGTCCGTTGGATAGTCCAAGAAAAAGGCGATGGCTCATCAACCGTTCGATGAAAAGGTATGTGAGTAAGCGTGGGCCCGAGTGCTATATCAAGTCGGGGTTCGATATATTTTATAATGTTGATATATATATTATTTCAGATGTTTGCCGAACCTTATAGGAAATGAATTTGTGTGCAGAGGCGCATTACAGTTAGAGCAAATGTATTGAAATATTGAGTGTTGGCCGAACCATTGCCATATTATAAAGTGCCAAGGTCGAAAGATTACAACTGTGTTTCATTATATGACGTTCAAACCTTATAGAGTTGGTTAAGAAGGTTGAACGTCGGGTGGATTATATATGATACAATATTCAAGGAAGGGGTTTCCATTGTGATTTAAGCGCTTTATTAAAAAAAGGGAAATGAGAAATGCGTGGCAAGACTTTAAGAGTTATTGGGTTGAAGTAATTAAGATCGAACCTTTATTCAGTTACAGAAGAGCGGATATATGTGATTGGGTTTCATAAGAGGAGAAATTGCAAACGATAAGGTATTAAGGCTTTCGTAATGGTATTATGATAGAATTCTAATGCGGAGAAATTAGATCAAGCGTATTGAAGAAGGATGGTGTTATGATATGTTTTGCTGTGTTATAATATGCCAAGGCTTAAACCCAAGGTCAGAGGTTAAGGTGTGCATTGGGTTATATTATAACCAAGATTGAGCCTGTTTGTAGAAAGGCAAGCCTATTCAATGCCGTAGCGCAAAGGTAATACTGTGGGCCCGAGGATTTCAACTTAATTATAAGTGCTGATGAATGTGTAGGTCAAAGTTCATTGAGTGGAGTCATAGTGCACGTTGATGTATATATATTATGGCAGTCGTGGTATGTACATTTGATGAGAGTGAATTATAAAGGCCGTGGGACTTTATTAAATGGAAGTTTTAACACAACATTGAACTAATGAAAAATCGAATATTATTCAATTTTAATATAGTGGGTTCATAATAAGGTTTCCTTCGAAGATGAAAAGGGAAATAAATTTCCGAAATCATTAGTTTAAGAGTGCCCAGATTTAAAGTCCGTAGTTATATATATTGTAAAGCAGTTATATATATACAGCAGACACACAATTGCAGTGGACAGGTGTACATGCACAGGTGCACAGAGTTGTAGTGAACAGCAGAAGTATGCAGAACAGTTACTTAACAGTAGCAGAAAAGACAAAACCAGCAAAGCCAAAGGCCAGGAAAAGAGTTGAGTGAATTTGTTCTATTATAACTGAAAATGTAAATGTATTAAATTGATTTTATATTGTTTGTGATGCATTGGCAGGTCTCCGGTAGGAAAACAAAACTCCATTGAAAAACTGAAATGTATACAAACTGCTATATTTTTCTAAATGAGCTGGACAAAGAGATGAGAAGGCATAAGGCAAAGAGTCAGGGCTATTCACCTCGAATTCCCTGTGGAATACAAACAGTCATGAGGCAAACTCTATAAATGATATCACTCTGATATGCATAAGAGCATAGAGAGGTCAGATAATGCGGAATTGAGGCAGAAAAGATAAGAAGAAGGTGGAGCAGAACGAGATGCTGTGAAAAGTTAGAGAATGCAGAAATAAAGCAGTGAGGCAGAGAAGAAGGAGGAGCAGTTAGAGAATCCATAAATGAAGCAGTGATGCAGAGAAGAAGGAGGAGTTGAGCAGAGAAGAAGGAGGAGCTGATAGTGAATCTGAGAAGATGCAGAAATGATATAAGGCAGATGTGAAGACTGATGCACAACAGTGAAGATGTTACAAAACAGAGCTGATATCCAAGGTAAATCAGCAAGTGTTTTCTTTTGAAAGAGTAAGGAAGTTGGAGCTTCCCTATCAAGTTGTAGCTTGATAGATGTCAGTTGTAGCTGACTGAGGTAGGAGCCTCCTGTAGGTTGGTGCCTGCATAAAATAGATGGGAGTTGGTGCTTCCACATCAAGTTGTAGCTTGATAAAATGTCAGTTGTAGCTGACTGAGGTTGGAGCCTCCTGTAGGTTGGTGCCTGCAGAAAATTGATGGGAGTTGGAGCTTCCTTGCAAGTTGTAGCTTGCAAAATTGAGGTAGGAGCCTCCTGTAGGTCGGTGCCTACAGAAAATCAGTGGTGAGAGGGAGTTGGAGCTTGCCTTTGCATCACAACAATAATAAGATGTGGTTTTCTCCCTTTATGGGTTTCCACTTATATCTGGTGTCTCTGTGCATGATGTTGATATGGTTTATATCATCTGCTTAATACTTGCTGCACTCATATTAAGTTTGCTGTTACATTATATTAATACTTGCTGCTCATATTCTAAGATTATTCACATATTAAGTTGAACATGAAATGAAGGTGTAAATAAGTTTTAATGAAAAAGTTTTAAGAGTCCATGAATGTGTTAAACTGAGAGGAAATATTAAGTCTGCTGTTACATTATATTAATACTTGCTACTCATATTCTAAGATTACTCACATATTAGGTTGAACATGAAATGAAGGTGTAAATAAGTTTTAATGAAAAAGTTTTAAGAGTCCATGAATGTGTTAAACTGATTCACCCCCCCCTCTCAGTTTAACTAAGGGTTCAACAATTGGTATTGGAGCCGGTTCCTTTGGTGTAAGCCTTATAGCTTGAAGGAGATCTGGTTGAGTCATGGACTATCAAAATGTACCTGTGTTAAGTACAACAAACTTTCCTGAATGGAGAGATAAGGTTAAAACAGGTTTAATGGCATATGAACCTGAGGTATGGAAACTTGTATGTGATGGTTACTGCACAGACTCTCCCTTCGTGCAAGAACAACATAGGAATGCCAAGGCAAAATGTGTGATATTCAACAATCTTCATAACAAGGATCTTGAGTTAATAATGGATTTAACCTCTTCAAAATAAATCTAGGATAGATTGCATTTCATGCATGGAGCAAACACTAAGGACTGCACTGTCAAGAAGGAGAAGAGAATTAAGAAGAAGAAAAATTCATGTCAACAGGAAAATGGTCAATCAAATGAGGTACCTGCTAGTGTGAATGAAGATAAGAACCATGAAGAAATTACAGCTGAAGAAAAAACCAAACTTGACACTTCTTTGACTGAAATAGAAAGATTGAAGAATGAAAACAAAGACTTGAAGACATTGGTGCAAATATGTGATGAGAAAGAAATTATTGGCCTGAAGACACAGCTTGAAGAAGCAAAGAAATTAGAAGACACTCTGCTGGAACAAATGAGAGAGAAAAGTCTGGAATGTGAGAGATTGGAAGAAGAAGTAGTGAGCCTAAGGAAGAAATTAGAAAAAGCCCAAAGAGAATTATTAATGAATACTCCTCAAATGAAAAGCACTGAACAGTTGGACAAGATTCTAAATGCACAAAGGCCACCTCTCATAAAGGTTGGGATAGGATATGAAGGAGAAACCAGCATGTCCAAGGTTGAAGATAACAGGAATGTCATCTTTGTAAAAGCTGTAAAGGAAAATGAAGCAGCTCAGAAGATTCCTGCAGGAGCAGAAGCCAGCAAGAACAGGATTTGTGAAGAAACAAACAAAAACAAGCAGCAACATGAAAGGACAGTTAATGAAAGGATGAAACAGTCAGCTGAAAAAGGCTCATACACTCTTGATTATGAAGTAAATAAATTTGGAAGATGTCAAAGGAGGTTCTTTCCTCCTATGAAAATTAGCACATGTTTGTCTTGTCATAAACCAGGACATATTGAAGCACAATGTAAGACAAGGCCTATCAACTTCAACCAACAAAAGATGCAGCAAATGAAAAGAATACCTCAAGCAAACAAATGGAAAAGACAACCTTTCCCTAGGTACACAAATCATTTCCATGGCTACTGTTATGCATGCAATAATTTTGGACATAAATTTGTTGATTGTAAATTGTATTAAAAAAGGGGAATAAAATATATACATCAGCTCAAACATACCTTGGCAAAGTAAGATGTTATGTATGCCTCAAGCTTGGTCACAAAGCAAGAGACTGTAATCTGCCATATACAGTAAAGAACTCTAGACAGATGAGGGAATCAAAACAAATCTATGAATCAAAAAGGAGCGTAGACATTATGATGAACCCCAATAAAGTATGGAAGGAAAAGAGAAAGGGAGAGCCTATTATCTCAATAACATAATGAAAACATCATAGTCTCAGGGGGAGCTTCTCTAGGAAGCAAAGCAAAAAGCCATCCAGTAATAAATATGAAGCAACATCCCAGGGGGAGAGCAGTTCATAAATAGTCCCCATGAAAGTAGTTTAAGAAGAGCTCCTTGTAATGAAATCAGTTATAAGATCAGGAAGGGAAAGGGAAATTCCTCTAACAGAGAACTACAGAGGAGGAAGATTATCAGAAGCATTAAATAACTGACAGATTGATGGAAGAAGAGTAGGCAACAAGAAGCCATGGTAATAGAAAGAACATCAGCCATGAACATGTAAGCTAAGAAGACATCAACACTTTAAGTGATGATCACATTATGCATCATACTGCTTGAATTAACAATGAATCACTTTAAGAAGAAAGAGTAAGAAAAGTGCCTATCATCATTATGTAATTACTTCATTCATCTATGAAAAGTTCCCTTGGAGGAGTGCTGCTAAGTAAGTGATAAATCTCTGAGTGATCTGTCCATGAAGATTCATAGTATAGAAATTGAAGATGTCCTTATAAATATCATTATGGCAGAACAGTTGAAAGTGTATATAAAGCAGCAATGATTCTGGAGCAGTCCAAGAAAGGAAAATGTAGTGACATTCTTTTAAACCAGAATGACAGAATAAGCAAAAGGTTAATGATGCCAAGATCAGATTCAGTATATTGATGATTGTTGTTGAAAACAGTGGAGAGCCCAATAATTGAAACTATGAAGGTTATCTTAATTATGGGTTAATGTGCAAACTGAAGTGAAATCTCTGCATGGTTTATCAAAGTAGTATCATTTGGCATTTAGGTACAAGCAGCATGACTATCAATAGGATATCAAGTGTTATCGGTGGAGTAGTGGAATAGTGCAGGTCCTCAGGATCAAGGGATTATGGCAAAAGTACACCAAGTTAGTATCCCAGAGTTATTTGCATTATTCAAGCATGAAAAGGTCAATTACAGAGCAAAAGGATCAGTATTGTGTTTTGAAACATTATATTGAGCATTGAAGTAGTATCTTTTTCTATATATTTGCATGCCTTCCTGAAGTCAGTACATATCTATCAGGCCTCTCTCTTGAAACCATTCACAACACCATGTGAAGTCTGTTTACAGAGATATCAATTAAACATCTTGAAAATGTTTTGTGGAAGATCATCATGACAGAATAGTTAAACACTGTTAAAGTATTTGAAGTTTGAAGGACTAGTTGTGATTACCAGTTGAAGCTCAAAAGTCTGTTATTGATTCATCTCAAGCATACTTCAGTAGAACAGAATTGGTGGTATTTCACCTTTGAAATGAGGTTGATCATTGACATACATACTCCTTATGTCATAAATAAATTGCATGGTTGATAAGTGAGACTGACCAATACACTGAATGTATCTAGCCTCAAGGGTTTGTTTTGAAAATACATTGAACAAGTAGGAAAGTCATTTGGTCCCTCATATTGAAAGATATTGCCTATTCCCACAATAAACTGTAAGCTTTGGTTTGATTCATTGTTCACTTCAACAACAAAGACCTTTCAATCTTTAAGTGTAATATCACTGTCAGCAGTCTAGCACAGATCACCAACAACAGGTAGTACAGGTGAACCACAACAATAAAAGATATATTGGCGTCATCACAATTGAACAGATGAGTACTGTAGATGTGCAGTGCAGAAAAACACTTACTCCATCTACAACCCTCCTCAATATATATGGTTGTCATCACCTACAAGTGAAAGGAGTCTGTACTTTGGGACTATATCAACATACTGTGTATATACAAGTTCAATAAGTCTCAAAAGTGTTCTCTCAACAACTTTTGTACACCAGTTTGGAGCAGCAGGGTACAAAGTCAGAAGAAGAAGGCCTAAACACATCTCAGAGAGAGGAAATGAAGAGATAGAAAGCACACTAGGAAATGTGCAACCCTTTGCCATTGATGTCAAAGGGGGAGGAAAAGCAAGTAACAGAAGATAGGGTCTTCTAAAAGAAGCTAGGCAGAGGAAGACTTGGAGGAAGCATTGGATTATTGGTGGATGTGCTGCCATCAATGCCAAAGGGGGAGACTGTTGGAAATGTTGTCATTGATGGCAAAGGAGATGACAAAGGAGGAGCACCTGAGACAACAACAAGGCAAAGAGAGCATGAGACATGAAGCAGAGGCAGTTGTAGAAGGGTCATTTGATTGGAGATCTGGAGAGGCAGCAGAGGCAACAAAAAGAGAAGCAAGGAGCAGCATCAGTCAAGGAGCAGAGGTATTTGATTTCATATATATAATGAGAAACTGGTTCTAAATGCGGGTACATATTTCAGATTGACTTAAATTCTGTGTGAAGTACATAGGTATTCTTGATCTGATATTATAAAAGGAACATTCGAGTTTCTGTGGCAAAAATGAAACTCTGTGTTATTGACTGACTAGGTCATGCATGTATTGACTGCTGGAATTGTTTATGAAAGTATGAATAGAGTGTTCAGGGTTTGTGGACGGTGTAAACTCTATACAAAGGGATTTAAATTGTGAATCCTGTATATGGTGGAGGAATTGATGATTAAGTGCAGGGTTAATATTAATCTTGAAAAGGACTAGAGTTAGAGATTCATGTGTATCTATGGGAGACTCTGTAATTGGTGGTTTAAATATACTCTGTGTATCCTCGTATTTTTCTGAGTTTATGAATTTGGGGTTTGTATAATGCTGTCCCATACACAGTACTTAGAACAGGGGTTCATCAAAACAAACCAAGAAAATTGAACGCAGAGAGTAGACAATCGATTGGAGATTCGATTGCACAGAATTATGAAATCGGTTGGAACTCCGATAGCGCAGCGGAATTGCGAACAAACCCATTATATCTGGCATTAATCTGTATTGAATCGGCATTGAACTTCTGTTGGCGGAACGATGTGGTTTGAGACTGAGAGTAAGATCTGTGGTTTAATTAGCTTCAGTTGAATAAAACCATTGTCATACTTTGTTTGGCCAAAGAATAGTGAAGCTCTGTCGAGAGCGTAATCCCTGTCCGTTGGAAGAAATAACACTGTTTTAGAGAAATTGCGCATAAGGAATAGAATTAGCGTTGAAGAAATTGCGTCGATTGAATGTTTGAACCCGAAGGACAATGGAACCTTGAGCCGGTCGTGGAACCGTGAGGAGCTACAATGGACGTGGTTTCAGAGATTAAAACCAGCTGTATCACGCACCCTCAAGAATGGTAAGCAGATTTCGAAATTGGAACGCGATTCCACTTGCTGGTTGACACGCGTCCAAGAGTGGTATTCCAAACCCACTCACGTCGCGTAAATTTTAAGCATTAAAGTTCGTGACTCAAAAAAACGCGATATTCATATCCACTGTTGGATCGTGGGATGAGAGAGCGACAAGCCTGGAGTCGTCAGATGGAAAACGAGAGTTAATTACTGGGCCCCATCTCCATCGCGTGAGGTTAAGAATTAAACTCTGAGCGCTTTCATAGTGCGATGTTCGTCGGATAGTCTAAGAAAAAGGCGATGGCTCATCAACCGTTCGATGAAAAGGTATGTGAGTAAGCATGGGCCCGAGTGCTATATCAAGTCGGGGTTCAATATATTTTGTAATGTTGATATATATATTATGTCAGATGTTTGCTGAACCTTATAGGAAATGAATTTGTGTGCGGAGGCGCATTACAGTTAGAGCAAAGGTATGTATTGAAATATTGAGTGTTGGCCGAACCATTGCCATATTATAAAGTGCTAAGTTCGAAAGTTTACAACTGTGTTTCATTATATGACGTTCAAACCTTATAGAGTTGGTTAAGAAGGTTGAACGTCGGGTGGATTATATATGATACAATATTCAAGGAAGGGGTTTCCATTGTGATTTAAGCGCTTTATTAAAAAAAGGGAAATGAGAAATGCGTGGCAAGACTTTGAGAGTTATTGGGTTGAATTAATTAAGATCGAACCTTTATTCAGTTACAGAAGAGCGGATATATGTGATTGGGTTTCATAAGAGGAGAAATTGCAAACGATAAGGTATTTAGGCTTTCGTAATGGTATTATGATAGAATTCTAATACGGAGAAATTAGACCAAGCGTATTGAAGAAGGATGGTGTTATGATATGTTTTGTTGCGTTATAATATGCCAAGGCTTAAACCCAAGGTCGGAGGTTGAGGTGTGCATTGGGTTATATTATAACCAAGATTGAGCCTGTTTGTAGAAAGGTGAGCCTATTCAAAGCTGTAGCGCAAAAGTAATACTGTGGACCCGAGGATTTCAACTTAATTATAAGTGTTGATGAATGTGTAGGTCAAAGTTCATTGAGTGGAGTCATAGTGCACGTTGATGTATATATATTATGGTAGTCGTGGTATGTACATTTGATGAGAGTGAATTATAAAGGCCGTGGGACTTTGTTAAATGGAAGTTTTAACACAACATTGAACTAATGAAAAATCGAATATTATTCGATTTTAATATAGTGGGTTCATAATAAGGTTTCCTTCAAAGATTTAAAGGGGAATAAATTTCCGAAATCATTAGTTTAAGAGTGCCCATATTTAAAGTCCGCAGTTATATATATTGTAAAGCAGTTATATATATATAGCAGACACACAATTGTAGTGGACAAGTGTACATGCACAGGTGCACAGAGTTGCAGTGAATAGCAGAAGTATGTAGAACAGTTACTTAACAGCAGCAGAAAAGACAAAACCAGCAAAGCCAAAGGCCACGAAAAGAGCTGAGTGAATTTGTTCTATTATAACTGAAAATGTAAATGTATTAAATTGATTTTATATTGTTTGTGATGCATTGGCAAGTCTCCGGTAGGAAAACAAAACTCCACTGAAAAACTGAAATGTATACAAATTGCTATATTTTTCTGAATGAGCTGGACAAAGAGATGAGAAGGCAGAAGGCAAAGAGTCAGGGCTATTCACCTCGAATTCCCTGTGGAATACAAACAGTCATGAGGCAAACTCTATAAATGATATCACTCTGATATGCATAAGAGCTTAGAGAGGTTAGATAATGCGGAATTGAGGCAGAAAAGATAAGAAGAAGGTGGAGCAGAACGAGATGCTGTGAAAAGTTAGAGAATGCAGAAATAAAGCAGTGAGGTAGAGAAGGAGGAGCAGTTAAAGAATCCAGAAATGAAGCAGTGAAGCAGAGAAGAAGCAGGAGCTGAGCAAAGAAGAAGGAGGAGCTGATAATGAATCTGAGAAGATGCAGAAATGATATAAGGCAAATGTGAAGACTGATGCACAACAGTGAAGATGGTACAGAACAGAGCTGATATCCAAGGTAAATCAGCAAGTGTTTTCTTTTGAAAGAGTAAGGAAGTTGGAGCTTCCCTATCAAGTTGTAGCTTGATAGATGTCAGTTGTAGTTGACTAAGGTAGGAGCCTCCTGTAGGTTGGTGCCTGCAGAAAATAGATGGGAGTTGGTGCTTCCACATCAAGTTGTAGCTTGATAAAATGTCAGTTGTAGCTGACTGAGGTTGGAGCCTCTTGTAGGATGGTGCCTGCAGAAAATTGATGGGAGTTGAGATTCCTTGCAAGTTGTAGCTTGCAGAATTGAGGTAGGAGCCTCTTGTGGGTTGGAGCCTACAGAAAATCAGTGGTGAGAGGGAGTTGGAGCTTGCCTTTGCATCACAACAATAATAATATGTGGTTTTCTCCCTTTATGGGTTTCCACTTATATCTGGTGTCTCTATGCATGATGTTTATGTGTTGATATGGTTTATATTATCTGCTTAATACTTGCTTCTCTCATATTAAGTCTGCTGTTACATTGTATTAATACTTGCTGCTCACATTCTAAGATTACTCAAATATTAAGTTGAACATGAAATGAAGGTGTAAATAAGTTTTAATGAAAAAGTTTTAAGAGTCCATGAATGTGTTAAACTGATTCACCCCCCCCTCTCAGTTTAACTAAGGGTTCAACACAATCCTAATCTGTCCATAATGGCCTTGGGCATGAGGTTGTGAGAGGCTCCAGAATCAAGCCTGGCATTATGGAGGATAAAGTCATTGATTTGAGGCTTAGATAAAACAGAGGGACTTCACTATCTTCTGAATCACCATAAACAGCAGGACCAAAAAGAAGCTCAGGGTTATCGTCACTCACACTAACCATATCAGACATTTGATCAGCTCTAAGAAACTTAGCAACTTGAACTTTGTACTGATCATTCTTAACTATTTTAGTTAGAGGACTGGAGACTTTCAATTTGGCAATTTCATTTTCAAGAGAAAAAAGAGCAGAATGTTTTTCTACCTCTTTCAATGGTGCATCTTTCTTCTCAAGTTGATCTTTGTGTGAAGTCTCTTTCTTTTGTCCTCCTTCTTGGCCTTCTTTATCTTTTCTTTAACTGCTGGAAGAAGCTTCGTTACCTTTAGCATGATTAGGAACAAAAGGTCCCTTGTTTTTACTTTTATTTGGGGCATCAACTTCTTTGGGATGAGCATCTACTTGAGCGTTGTGTTTTTATTGATTGGAGCTTATAGGAACATTCCTATCCTCAAGCCATATTGTCTCTGCACTTGAGAAAGAGCATTCTGATATCCCCTCTGATAATATTCCATGCACACTGATAATATGTCATCATTTGACAAGACAAATTGTTGATCATCCAGTGCACAAATTTCTGCAGAAAATTGATCTTCTTCAGTGAGGCAAACATGCTATTGATTTTCTTCAAATAAATGGTTCCCGCTAGAAATTTCTTCCTCGTCCTCTTCATCAAGGCCTTCAATATAATTCTGTTGAAATGGAGTTCGAATTTGCTGTGGGCTTTGTGGATCTTGACCCCTCTGTTCCCTTTGCTTGATCCTGTATTGAGGTTGTTGATTTTGACCCATGAAATTGGGATTTCTAATGAAGGGTTCAGCTCGTCGATCAGTGATGGACATTTTATTCATCATCTTCTCCATGGTCTTGATCAAGGTATCTAATTTGCCTTCTGATGAAGTGTATGTTTCTTCTTTGATAGTGACTCTTTTTTCCGTCTTGATTTTAGACTTCTTGATGATCAAATTGGCTTCCATGCTCATTGATAAATGACCAAATGACCAAAAAATAGGGATATCGTCAAGATAAATGACCAAAAAGGCATCATTTTCATTGGCGAAAGTAATGTCCATTGCTCGCTGAAAGGTAGCCCCTGCATTCTTCAATCCGAAAGGCATTTTGGCATACATGAAGGTACCCCACTTTGTTGTAAAGGCTATCTTTTCTTTATCATCTGGATGGACAAGAATCTGATTATAGCTGGAGTATCTGTCCAACAATGAAAGTCTAGAAGATCCAACTAACCTTTGGAGAATATGGTCCATCTTTGGTAGTGGGCAATTGTCCTTCAATGACACTTTGTTCAAATTTCTAAAATCAATGCACAAGCGAATATCTCCTTTCTTCTTCCTCACTGGCACTAGATTAGACATCCAATTTGAAAAGCGTAGAGGCACTATAATACCAGCTGTAAATAATCTATTTACCTTCTTCTGAATAGAGGGCAGAAACTTAGGATTCATTCTTCTTAGCTTCTGGCGGAAAGGTTTCTAATCCGGCTTCAAGGGAATGGTATGCTGAATTATGCTCTTCTCATAGACTTTCGAATTAGAATATTCCTAAGCAAATACATTAGCAAACTGAGACATAAACGCTGCATATTTACCTTTCATTTCTGCACTCAAAGGTTTTGAAATTTTTACCATCTTTGGATTTTCTGGAGTGCCAAGATTGAGATCTTCCACTCCCACTGCTGTCCGTAACATGGTCGGTTTGCGTGCAACATCATCTTGATCAAAGATATCTTCCAAAGGTACCAAACCTCTTGGAATAGAGTTATCTTTCAGCTAAAGCACTTGCATCTCTGCTGCATGGATTTCTTGGTCATCTTCATAGCATTGTTTGTCCATTTGAGAATTCACAAACTCGTCTTCTGTCTGCAAGAAGTTGCTGATCTTTTTATCATCTTGAAAGACTTGCCAATACTGAACATTATCCGGGACAACAGGGCGCTGTTTGAAATTTATTTCATACTTCTTATTAGGATACAATGGAATTTTGAACATGTTGGCCGAAGTAGCAAGAGAATCAACAATAACATTGTTGTCCCTTGGGATCAATGATAACGTGTACTCAGAGAATGTCTTGAATATGTCTAGCATTGCATTTCGATAATCTCGCATCCTTCGATGTTGTGTCTGGTATTCCCCTTTGACTTTCTTTATTACTAACTCAGAGTCGCCATATACATAAATCTTCTTTGCACCCAACTTTTTGAGAATTTTCAGTCCGGTTATCGAAACCTCATACTCAGCTTCATTGTTTGAACATTCGAAAGCCAACTTGTAGGAGCACATTCGAACATTGGGAGGAATGTTTAATGATTGATTTACAGGGTTGCGAATCCACGCTCCAATGCCAACCCCTTCTTTGCCCAAAGCTCCATCAAAGTACATATTCCACAAACTACTTTCCTCATCCAGAAACTGCAAATTGGATGGATGAACTTTGCTTGTTGTTTGAGAGAGTTATGCTATACCAAAAACTTTTCTTTCTTTCACTATTTCATCACTTTTTTGAAGTGATGCGCTTGGTTCCAAACCATTTGGCACTTTTTTACAAATTTCTGCATTTGCCAATTCTAAAACAGAATTTGAAAATTCAGAAATTTCTGCATTTTCTTCAATCAAAACTTCGGAAGACACCGAACATTCATCATTAAATAAGATAAAAGACTCTAAATCTGTATGAACAGTATGTATAGGATGGTTATTTGCAGTGTTCCATGGGGACGCATCGCCCAGGTGGGGGGATGGGCTTCCCCGCTCCCCCATGCTCTCGAGATGGGGAAACTTTCCCATGTCCCCTTTTTTGGAAAACTTGGGGAAACTCTAGGGGGGCTTTTTTCCGGTGATGAAATGCGTCTCTCTTGTGGGGGGACGAGGAGATGCAGGGTCCCTCGAATTTTTTCGCTAATAATAATAAAAAAAACAATTTTTGTATTTCACTGCTTTCTATGTTTATTTTTAGTTCAGTTTTCTATGGCTGTTTTAGACTTCAAATGTCATTGTCATATGATGAATTTATTTTTTGATGTGGATTGCGTAGTTTCAATTGTCAAATGAGGAATTTAATTTAGATGTACCTTGCATAATATTAATGCCCATTGCCAAATGATGAATTTAGATGGAACATTGCATAATGTCAAATGATAGAGTCAATTAGTAATTTATTTTTAGACTTACATTGATGATTGCAGAAATGTCAAATGATAATTTTACTGCACAATAGTCTAACACTAAATGATGATCATATTTAGATGTGCATTTCATAATTAATAATATTTACTATCTACTAATTTAGTTATTAACATATTGTTGGGATTTTATTTTTTTTATTTTATATATTAAATTTTTAATAATTTTATAATTCTTTGGCGTCCCCCGTTTCCCAGAAATTTCCCTAAATTTTGGGGTTGCTTATATATGTCTCCCTTGTGCATATCCCGCTCCCGTGTTTCCTGTCTCGGAAACTTGGTGGAACATTGGTTATTTGGCTTTTCTCGGCTGCTGATCATGCACTTCATCTTACTTTCTTGATATAGTTTCCTAAGTTGTCCAAAGACGGGAATGGTAGCATATGAAAAATCAAGCTGTAATGTACCTCTAAGCTTCGCTCCCCATGACCGAGAAAGAAACATTCCATATCTGAGCTGGATATCAGCCACAACAACGTCCATCAAGACATTCTTGGTTGGGATTTTCTCTAATGACACCACTAGGTCCTTGATGAGGCCAAGACATTTCACCCTCCCCGAATCAAATGAGTAAAGATCATGATAAGGTCTTGTGATGTCCATTCCTAATCTGTCCATAATGGCCTTGGGCATGAGGTTGTCAGAGGCTCCAAAATCAAGCATGGCGTTATGGAGGATAAACTCATGGATTTTGAGGCTTAGATAAAACAGAGGGATTTCACTATCTTCTTAATCGCCATCAATAATAGTACCAAAAAGAAGCTCAGGGTGATCATCACTCACATTAACCATATCGGACATTTGATCAACTCTAAGCAACTTAGCAACTTGAACTTTGTACTGATCATTCTTAACTATTTCCGTTAGAGGAATGGAGACTTTCAATTTGGCAATTTAATTTTCAAGAGAAAAAAGAGCAGAACGGTTTTCTACCTCTTTCAATGGTTCATCTTTCTTCTCGGGTTGATCTTTGTGTGAAGACTCTTTATTCTGTCCTCCTTCGTGGACTTCTTTATCTTTTCTTCGACCGCTGTAAGAAGCTTCGTTGCCTTTAGCATGATTAGGAACAACAGGTCCCTTGTCTTTACTTTGATTTGGGGCAACATCTTCTTTGGGATGAGCATCTACTTGAGCGTTTTGTTTTTTCTGATTGGAGGTTATAGGAACATTCCTATTCCTCAAGTCATACTGTCTCTGCACTTGAGAAAGATCATTTTGATATCTCCTCTGATAATATTTTGTGTGCACTGATAATATGTCATCATTTGACAAGACAAATTGTTGATCATCCGGTACACAATTTTTCGCAGAAAATTGACTTCTTCAGTGAAGAAAATAGGCTACTGATTTTCCTCAAATAAATGGTTCTCGCCAGAAATTTCTTCTTCATCCTCTTCATCAGGGCCTTCATTATAATTCTGTTGAAATGGAGTTCAAATTTGCTACTGACTTTGTGGATCCTTACCCCTCTGTTCCCTTTGCTTGATCATGTATTGAGGCTGCTGATTTTGACCCCTGAAATTGGGATTTCTAATGGAGGGTTCAGCTTGTCGATCAACAATGGACATTTTATCCATCATCTTCTCCATGGTCTTGATCAAGGTATCTAATTTGACTTCTGATGAAGTAGATGTTTCTTCTTTGATAGTGACTCTTTTTTCTGTCTTGATTTTAGACTTCTTGATGATCAAATTGGCTTCCACGCTCACTGTATTTCTCTGCATTTCTTCAAGAATTGATGGGTTTCTTTTCCTCAACTGATAGGCCATGTCGAGATCGAAACCATTAGGATAATGAAGTAAAGCAAGACCTGGAGGAGGCTAATATTCTCAGGAATTGAATCATATATTTTGTTGAATCTAGCTGTAAAATATTGGACAGACTCATTGGGATTCCTTTTCAAGGCGTTATACTCAGAGAAAATCTGCAATGGATTTTTCTTCTCTTCCCATTTTGCCATAAACAAATCAATCAGCTACTATGAAGTACCTATTGAACTAGCTGTGAGTGAGCAAAACCATTTCTTTACCTCTCCAAAGAAACTTTGTGCAATAATGCGCATCTTGGCATCGTCATATGCGCATCTTGGCATCGTCATTGTCGATCTCTTCAAGATCTATGAAGTCAATCACTTTAGCAACATGCTGATAAGCTGTAACCTTTGATGTTCCATCGAAAAGAGGAAGCCTCTGACCATAGTTCTGAGGTAATGGAGTGAGCTGAAGTGGTAGGATCAATGGAGAAAATCTGGCCATGACTAATGGAGGAGGTGGTGGAGGCGTTGATGGAATAAAAACTTGCAGAGGTAATGATGGAATGAATGGAGGGATTGATGATGTAGCTGTGTGAGAAGGTGAAATGGCAGGTGAAGCAAAAGCCTGCTGCTGATATTGAAAATAAGCCTTCTCTGATGTTTTTTGAAATTTGTCCACCAAACCTTTGAGTTTGTGAAAATTAGACCAGACTTCACTATCGACTTCGAATTCAAAAGATTCATAAAATGGTGCAAAGGACTCGAAATCGAAGGGATCAAAGGTGGCTTCTGAAAGAAAAGTTTCAGACTTAGTTCTAAACAAATATTTTTCAGATTTTGAACTATAGACCAAATCTTCTGGAACAAATCTCGTAGGTAGAGAATTTGATTTGACAAGTGGAGGAACAACTCTTCAGACCTTCCGAGACTTGGTTTTATGTTTTCTAAAAGGACTCTCAGGGTCATACAAAATTAGTGACATATTTGGGTCTGGATTTGACCTGGTATCTCTTTAGGAGCCAACTTAAGATAGGAATTTTAGACTTTGGCTCAGATTTTAGAATTCAACCTATTTTGAATGCTACAGATTGTCACCTACAAGTCTAACTTTCAGAGGATTAAAAAAATATTCCCAGGGAATGTTTAGCAATCGCTCCTCGACAACAGCGCCCAGAATGTTATCACTCTCCCCAACTTCCCAAGGCTGACAATAGGATTGGAGAAAGGTAACTACAGACCAAACTTTAGGTCAAGTAGCTAGCCCTACCCGGACTAGAGAGGGCTCTATCTTTGTCACTTTAAGTAGTCAAATGAATGGTTGAGTATATAATGATTTTAGGCTAGGTATGTAAGGTTAATAAATAGAATTTGTTTGATGTTTTAAATGCTGGATTGAAAAGTCAGTGAGTGGACCGTGTATAAGGTTTTTAGGTCTGAAATTCAAGGTGAACCTGCAGAGAATATGTGAAGCAACTTAGATAGGTAGTTTGAAAGCATATTAATCAGTGATTGAGTATAGGATGAAAATTGAGGAGATTTTGAATGAGCACTGAGGTGAATTCATTCAGTTTAGAAGCAATTAAACATAATATGGTGAATCTTGTCTAAAATAGAGCATGCATAAACATGAATTTTTCTCTCAAACTTACAAGATAAACATATATGAAAAAGAAGACATGGTATTAAGCATAAAATGATAAACATACATGAGAAGCACAGATGCTCCAAAGCATACCACAAGTATTTCAACACAATTCCTACAAAGATGTCTCTGATTTCATTCCACAATTTGATTACAAGAGCTCAACTGCAATATGAGACAATCCAACCCAACCAAAGACAAAAACAAGTCTACTTATAGAAAATATAGACGATGAACCTCATCAGGTCAAAATCCCATCCAAAATGGATCATAAATGCAAAAGATGAGTCATTTCCTAGTTTCTAGGGAGGTTAGAAACCATTCCTTGAATTTAAGCTATAAACTAGGAGTGTTTGTCCCTTACATTAATTACAAATTCCTTAATGATAGGAAGCCAAAACCAACCTAATAACTCTACTGACAACTCATAGGACAACATTGCCTCGAATTTGTGACCATTTCTGATCTTGACAAGTGTCCTGAGGAATCCAATGTTGATTTGTGATAGTTCTAACTCTAAAGATTTTAAAAACAATTTTCAGAAGCGTAATAGAACTTTGGAGGCACTTTTGAGGCACTTTGAGAGGTCCAAATCCACTTCTAAAAGAACGGTCAACTAGCATTGTGTGTCTAGTTTCCAGAACATCTTGAATTTTTCAAAATGGATCACAGGAAGGCCTTAAAAAAACCATTCTCCCAGGGTCGCTCAAAAGCGTAACAGAGGGTCCAAAAAGGAGGCAGAAATATGAAAAATGAGTGGTTTTTGAGCTTTTTCTCCCAAATTGCAGCTTGTCATGCCATGAGGGTTTCTGATATGTGATGTACTCATATAAATCCATCCATCCATGTAAAGAAATCACCATTTGGATGCCTCCAAAATAAAAGTCAAAAAATTCTGTTATCCTTCTACAATGAGAAATTTCCATAATTCTGCAAAAAATCATATAAAATACCAAAATTGCTCAAAATTGGTTTTTTGGCACCTGCAAGAGATAGGCTACATAGCCAAGGAAGCTTCAGCCAATAAGTCCAAGCTATCCTTCTACTTGAGCTTCATTTGCGCTTCTTTAAGCCTCTTCTTCACTTGTTTCAGCCTTATTTGGGAAATGGTGTCCTTGGTGCGATAATGGTTTGTCATGTGCCTTTGCATCTTGTTATCCCTTTTAACCTTCTTCAATAGATTCTCCATATGCTCATTAAATCTTGATAACCAAAGCTTTGTGTCCTCATTGATCTCCATGGCAATGAGCTCATCAAAGGTCAATTCTTCAGATTGATGAATAAATTGTCTTTCTCGCTCCAACGCCCTTTTGAGGCCTCTTGTTCTTGGTCTTCTTGTGTGTGTTTCAGCCTTATCTCTTGCATTTGGTCAAAAACAAAAATATTCTTGCCTTTACCTATGTTTGCCTCCATGTCTGAGTAGTACTTGCTTTGTAGGAGCTGATTAACTTTCAATTGAAAATTTTCACGCTGAAGGAAAGTAATTTGGGATTAGGCAATGGAGAAGGCTTCTTTTAAATCTGCTATTTCTTTATCTTTCTCTTTGATGATTCCTTCAACTGATTTGACCTCCTCATGCTCTGATACTTCAGCCTCCAATGGCACTGACTCATTATGCTAATGCAAGAGAGGCTACTCCTCTATCTAACATTGCTCAACATGGGTGCCAAGTGTAAGAAAAATCCTGGTATACTTAAGCACAAATACTTGTCTCTTCCCTCTCTGATATGTGTGAGAAAAGTTTACAACCCTAGGAACATCTAAAGGCTAAATAGACATGCTAGAGGAGCCAATCTTCGTTGGTTGTATTGATGATGTAATAGGCAAGACAGAAAGGGTTGCTGACATTCTCTCCAAGAAGTCATCCCAGGTAATGTTTATGGAGGACAAGTGATGCAACACAATGAGCTTGATTAGACCATGATGAAAGAGACTAGTATGATGATCTTCCCTTCTTCTCTGAACCTTCTTAGCCATATTAATCAAGCTCCTATATAAATAATGAGGCAAATCAAGTGTTTTGACTGAGGTAAAATGCATCAAAAGCCTAATGTGATGCCTATATAGCCTGGAGAATCTTACTTCACATGTGAAGTACTTCATTATGAACATCATCAGAGGAGCATACTTGTTTCTAAGATGTTTGAAAGGAAAAAGAAATTATGGATCCTCTCTAGAATGAGGCTTGAGGAATTGCTTGTAGTTTTCAATGTCTAGGTCCATACCCTTGAACCACTGCTCTCCATGAGAAGGGTTAATTGTAGCTGAAGCAATTAGGTCAGATGATAGGCTGATCTCCATACCTGCAACAGTGACCTTTCCCATACTGTAGGTTGTTGCAAATAGGCTGGACAACTGAAGATGATACCCTCCTTCCATAAGCCTTTCACAAAATGTCAAACACTGAGTTCTTTCAAAGCACCTACTGGCCAATGGCGAAGCATTGATCTCATGCATCGTGAATGGCTCAAGCCTAAGATGGCGCCCTCCTTTGAAGCTCTTCTTGTCACTTTCATGGTGTTTTTCACTGGAATGATGAAAACCCTAGGGTGTCAATGATCCAGGTGGATTAAACAAGTACAAGTACAAGTGGCTCAACACAAAGGGCTCAAAAATCAAAGTATTCGAAAATATCTCGAACCAGGTTCATGTTGTAGATCTTGTCTTTCTGATTCCAACGGCGCAGACGACACTCAATTCCGAGTCCGTATGAATGAGTTAGGAGCGGTCAAAGTTTTGGGTTGACTTGGTGACTGGGTAGCCTTAAGGAAGGCGCAAATTTGACTTTTTCCGGCCACCGGATTCTGGCAAGCTCAGGCCAAATTCCAGGCAAATTTTTGGCCTAATTTAAAAGATTCCTACGGCTAAAAATCCAAAGTTGTAAAACTGACCATTGCTCTATATAAAAACAAAAAAATATATATATTTATGGGGTGGCGGGCCACCAACCCCGCCACCCCCACGGCATAATCGTTGCACATAGCACCATGCCATATTAAACACCGAAACTGGTGGGAGTCAAACCCACCACTTGCGGGTCCGCCGGTCCGCCCACACTGCGGCTCCACCACCCACCAACTATATCAAAGGGTGATATATATATAAATCGTTATAACATAATGTTTGTTTTAAAACAATGTAACGTATTCATGTTTTACATGTATGTGATATACGTTACATATGTTATAACAAACACACCAACGAAAGTTAATACATGCATGGAGGTGGTTGGGGGCGGGCCGCTCGATGCGGGTCCGGCCCCCCATATTAATACAATGTTTGGTTATTAAAACAAAACGGTGTTTTAAATAGGAGGGGCGGGATTTGATCCCCCAACCCCTCCTCAACAATTTCTAAACTTTACCACTAGGCGAATGACCTTGACTTGTAAAGTCCGCCCACGGAAAATACTTAAACCCAACTTATTTGTTGTGCGTGGGGGGAAGCCAAGCATGGAGGAGCACGATTTTGCAGAAGATTAATGTTATTTTGCAGCAAAGTATGGGCACGAAATCCAATGAGATGCACAAATTTCAATTTTTATTTGCAGGTACATTGTTGCACGCAAATCAAGGAGGTGGAACCATGAGCCAGAAAAGAGGCAGGGAGAGCCTTGATTGAGCCCCATTTTCAGGAAGGCGAAATTTTGACTTTGTCCAAATGGGACAAATTTTATGTCATTTTTGCACTACTCGACGCCACAAGTCTAATGGCGTGCTCTATTTCTTCATTGGAGTTTTCGATTTTTCAACCACTTTTGGAAGTGGGTTATGCAGGTGTCAGATTTCCACAAGTGAGCAGTCGTTTTCACCTTTTTCGACGCCACAAGATTGATGGTGTTTTCAGATTCAGTCATAGAGCAGCTCAACCTTCAGCAAATGGCAGCATGAGGTATATGATGTGGATTTCATGTACTTCTTCATTTCTTTCTCTTTGAAATGCATTATGTCTTGCAGATCCTGGTTGATACATGAGTTGTGGGATCTTGCCTTGTGTTGTTATTGATGTATTTATAGCCATGGATTTGTGTCATGGATGAGATCTCTTTTATGCCACATTGGCGGGATGCTCGTTTTCATATGTGTATTGTTGAGATCCCTTGTTTTCCAGGATTGGCGGGATACTCTTATTTATTACATGTCAGCTATGGTCATACTGGTAGGAGTCTTTCTTTATGTATGAGAGTTCTGTAGTGGAACATCTCTTAAAGAAGTCAAGCCACTCCTGCGTGAGGGCAATTTTTCCTTGTATGTCATAGGGAAACACATCCATGTACATATTCTTCTTACAACACATAATGCAGCGGCCTACACCATCTTGACACTGAGGCCCGGAAATGTAGTCCCACTTGGACAAACTCCGTTATCAAACGAAGTGGTCTTATGATTGCTGATCTTGTTCATTTATGTTCCTCTTATTTACAGCTACAATTGTTTATTTCAGTTCATTAACGTCTTAATTAAATGCAATTCTAATTATCAGCCGAAGTAAAAGGTCTTGGTTAAGGGTATCAAGAATTTACCCTGGATCAAGTGGTATCAGAGCAGGTATTCTTGCTGATTGGATTGTAGGGCATGAACATTGGACGTTCGCTGAGTTGAGCCATGGAGAATGTCAAGGACATGTATGAAACCATGCCCAGGGTGTCCGAGAAAGTGGACATATTGTACGAGGCTTACGAAAAACAAGCAGCAAAGAACGAAGAATTGAAGACCCTCCTACACAAAGAGAAGGAGGAAAAACAACACTTGCAACTTCAGTTGCAAGCCACAACAGAAGCGTGGGAAGATTGGAAGCGCAACAATGAAATTCTGCAAGCAGATCATGATGCCTTGAAGGCATTCCTACATGAAGAGAAGGAGGAGAAGCAGCAGTTGCAGCTTCAGTTGCAAGCCACGACAGAGGCATGGGAAGATTTGAAACGCAACAATGAAACTCTTCAGAGAGATCATGATGCCTTAAAAGCATTCCTATAGAAAGAGAAGGAGGAGACGCAGCAGCTGTAGCTTCAGCTACAAGCCGTGTCAGAGGCATTGACGGAAGTGAAGCACAATGAGGACTTACAACAACTTTCTTCATCTGTTTCGCAATCAACACCTAAGGTAAACAGTGTTGATTTTGCTTCAGTTCTTCACATGATATAATTTCAGTTGGAAGTGTGGAGATACCCATCACAGGTACTGGCATGAGACTCCTCACCAAAATGGGGTACAGAGGAGGAGGACTTGGCATTCGTGGCCAAGGCATAACCGAACCATTGGAGGTTTTGCAATGACCTCGTTATGCAGGATTGGGGTACACTGACAAAGGATGTTCAAAGGACATCAAAGGAAAATAGATAATAAACTCTCCAAGGAAGAGGAATGATGGGGACACTTTGCCATCGTTCCATGGCAGTGCACGTTGCAATGAAAGAACTGAGGCGAGCTCCCATCATCATGATCGCACCAGAGACCACCCCAGAAGGTATACTAAGTCTCATTATTCCAGAGTGCGTTTTAATTATAAGAATATTTATAACCACGGTCGTAAAATATGGCATCGTAAAACTTGTTTATTTTATGGTTTAAATAACCATGTGATTTCTGAGTGCTGGAAGAGGATGGCAGCACAAAGGAGGAAGAGGCATGAAAAGCCTTCTCCCCAATAGGAGAAGAAATCAGTTAAGAAGGTTTGGAGGAAAAAGAACTTTTGCACCCATTGCGACCGAAGTGGCCACCAAAGAGCCAGATGCTAGAAACTTCATCTAGAGCAGCGCCTTAAAGACAAAGCGCCCATGCATACACAAATCGAAAGAGCTGATCGACAAGAAAGTTCGCCACAGGGAAATGATCCACTCGCTTTAATAAGTGAGAAGTGGTTCTTCTAGATTTCTTTTTTCTAGAGATGTAAGCTTGTCATGGTAAGTTGTGTGTTGGATCTCTTTCATGTAAAAGTGATGATGCGTTGCCATCACTTCGAGATGCGACGTTTATGTTTTGGTCATGTTCTATGAGTCGTCTGATGCATTTCTTTCATGTAAAAGTGATGAGGAGTTTTGCCATCACTTCGAAATGCGACGATTAGGTATGGTCTTGTAATTTTGTTGAGGTATGATTTCCATTTTGCTGTAAGCTTGACCATCGAGTACATGTTATAAACTCGTGGCAAGTATGGAAATATTTGGGTCGTTGTTGGTCACATTGAGAATGTAATTTTCGTTGCAGCTTTAGGCAGGTGTTGGCATCCTGATTCCGAAGTACGTGAGGTGGAGTCGTCTTCAAGGGATGTGCCTTTTTAGACAGTTGCATTTCCGCAGTTCTTGATTCCGAAGTACGAGAAGTGAAGGAGTCTTCAAGGGATGTGCCTTTTTAGACATTTGCATTTCCGCAGTTGCAGGTGTTGGTTTTGCATCTCGATTCTGAAGTACGTAAGGTGAAGGAGTCTTCAAGGGATGTGCCTTTTTAGACATTTGCATTTCCGCAGTTGCAGATGATGGCTTTGCATCTGGATTCCGAAGTACGAGAGGTGAAGGAGTCTTCAAGGGATGTGCCTTTTCAGACATGGCATTGCAGCAGTTGTACATGATGGCTTTGCATCTTGATTTCGAAGTACGCCAGGTGAAGGAGTCATGTGGGGATGTGCCTTTTAACGATAGTTGCAGACAGTTGATGATAGTTAAAGCTTGATGCTTTTGGAGGACCAAAAGCTCCTCAGTGGGGAGGAATGATCTAGGTGGATTAAACAGGTACAAGTACAAGTGGCTTAGCACAGAGGGCTCAAAAATCAAAGTGTTCCAATGGCGTAGACGACACTCAATTTTGAGTCTGTATGAAGGACTTAGGAGAGGTCAAAGTTTTGGGTTGACTTGGTGACTGGGCAGCCTTAAGGAAGGCACAAATTTGACTTTTTCCGGCCACCGGATTCCAGCAAGCTCAGGCCAGATTCCGGGCAAATTTGTGGCCTACTTAAAAAGACTTCTACTGCTAAAAATCCAAAGTTTTAAACTGACCATTGCTTTATATAAAAACAAAATAATATATATATTTATGGGGTGGCAAGCCACCAACCCCGCCACCCCCACGGCATAACCGTTGCACATAACACTGTGCCATATTAAACACCGAAACCGGTGGGAGTCGAACCCACCACCGGCGGGTTTGCCGGTCCGCCCACGCGTCGGCTCCACCACCCACCAACTATATCAAAGGGTGATATATATATATATATATATATATATATATATATATAAATCGTTATAACATAATGTTTGTTTTAAAACAATGTAACGTATTCATGTTTTAAATGTATGTGATATACGTTACATATGTTATAACAAACACACCAACGAAAGTTAATACGTGCACGGAGGTGGTTGGGGGAAGGCCGCCCGATGCGGGTCTGGCCCCCCATATTAATACAATGTTTGGTTATTAAAACAAAATGGTGTTTTAAAGAGGAGGGGCGGGATTTGATTCCCCGACCCCTCCTCAACAATTTCTAAACTTTACCACTAGGCCAACGACCTTGACTTGTAAATTCCGCCCACGGAAAATACTTAAACCCAACGTATTTGCTGTGCGTGGGGGGAAGCCAAGCATGGAGAAGGAGCACGATTTTGCAGAAGATTAATGTTATTTTGCAGCAAAGTATGGGCACTAAATCCAAGGATATGCATGGATTTAAATTTTATTTGCAGGTACATTGCTGCATTCAAATCAAGGAGGTGGAACCATGAGCCAGAAAAGAGGCAGGCGAAACCTTGATTGAGCCCCATTTTCAGGAGGGTGAAATTTTGACTTTGTCCAAATGGGACAAATTTTATGTCGTTTTTGCACTATTCGATGCCACGAGTCTGATGGCGTGCTCAGTTTCTTCATCTGAGTTTTTTATTTTTCAACCACTTTTGGAAGTGGGTTATGCAGGTGTCAGATTTCCACAAGTGAGCAGTTGTTTTCACCTTTTTCGACGCCACAAGATTGATGGTGTTTTTAGATTCAGCCGCAGAGCAACTCAACCTTCAACAAATGGTAGCATGAGGTATATGATGTGGATTTCATGTACTTCTTCATTTCTTTCTCTTTGAAATGCATTATGTCTTGCAGATCCCGGTTGATACATGAGTCATGGGATCTTGCCTTGTGTTGTTATTGATGTATTTTTAGCCATGGATTTGTGTCATGGATGAGATCCCTTTTATGCCACATTGACGGGATGCTCGTTTTCATATGTGTATTGTTGAGATCCCTTGTTTGCCAGGATTGGCTGGATACTCTTATTTATTACATGTCAGCTATGGTCATACTGGTAGGAGTCTTTCTTTATGTATGAGAGTTCTGTAGTGGAACATCTCTTAAAGAAGTCAAGCCACTCCTGCGTGAGGGCAATTTTTCCTTGTATGTCATAGGGAAACACATCCATGTACATCTTCTTCTTACAACACATAATGCAGTGGCCTACACCATCTTGACACCGAGCCCCGGAGATGTAGTCCCTCCTGGACGAACTCCGTTATCAAACAAAGTGGTCTTATGATTGCTGATCTTGTTCATTTATGTTCCTCTTATTTACAACTACAATTGTTCATTTCAGTTCATTAACATCTTAATTAAATGTAATTCTAATTATCAGCTGAAGTAAAAGGTCTTGGTTAAGGGTATCAAGAATTTACCCTGGATCAGTCAATGAAATGAGTGAATGAATGGAAACATAGAAAAACAGAGTGTAGGAAAGTGAGTTTGGTGGATGAAATGAAGGGTATTGAAGCTGAGAAAAATTCTAGAAAAAATTGAGTAGGTAGTGTTATGTGTTAGCTTCAATTTTTAAGTGAAATGAGAGAAAATGGATGTGTGGAAGGTGTCAAAATCTCTAAAACACAGGAAATTCCCAATTTTGACTATGAGAATAACTTGTGCAGTAGTAGGGTAAGTTGGTAAGATGAAATGGGGTTCATGGGGTTAAGTAAAAATTATGATAAAATTTAGTGGATAGGGTAGTGTCTTAACTCCACAATGAAAGTGGAGTGAAGGGAAATGGATAGGTCTAGGATGGTCAAAACCTCAAAACACAGTCAATTCCCAATTTAAACTCTGGGAAAAACTAGTGTAAAATGTTTTTTAGCGTTTGAGGGCCATGGAGTTGATTAAAAATTCTAAAAAAAATTCAGTGGATAGGATTCCACCTTAGCTCCACATTGAAGGTGGAATGAAGGCAAATGGATAGGGGTAGGGTAGTCAAAACCCTAAAACACAGTCACCCTATGTTTTCACTATGTAAAATAGCTTAGAATTAGGGTTTGATTGTTAAAATATGTTATGGACGGTAGTGTAGGTGATATTAAAATGTAGTTGGAGCATGGGGGATGTAGGAATCATGGTTTAGATGATGGATTAGGGTTTAGGTCGAATAGGGTAGGTTAGGGTTTGTCAACATGATTTTTTTTATATGTGGACAGTGAACGGTATAGAGGAGATAAGTGACATGTAAAGATTATAAAAACGTTCAAAATCAATCCAAACACCAACCTAAAATGAAGGCTTACCTTGTATGGAGGTCACACCAAAGATGGTTCAAGAGCTTTGAGAATTTGGAGGGTTCCCCGAGCTTCAAATACTGTAAAATGCCACTATGCATGAGCGTAACATTGTGTATAGGAGCGTAACACAATGTTACAAAAGCGTAACAGTGGGCTAGAAGCATAACAAGGCAGTGTGTAGCACTTGCGCAACGCTCCAGAACAGTAACAATAACTGCGTAGCGCTCCTAGAAGCATAACAAAATAACCCGACAATGAAATAACAAAGCCCAAAAGCGTAATCAAATGCATTTTGAAGGTTTACAAGCAGGTTTTGGTGAGATTTAAACTTTGGAATTTGGAGTTTGGAGAGTGTGGAGGAAAAATAAAGAGAAGAGAAGCTCTCTCACTCACATGAAATGGTATAATGAATTAGATAAGGGTTGTTTTGTTTTTTATAAGCTTTTGAATGCCTTTTACCTTTTTCCTTTAACACTTACAAAAACTTTTGAACCCTTTTTTGCACATGGAAATGGTTTGTTCTCTTGACAATGACCTAAGAAGGCAGAATTCTATGACAATGACCTTTTGCATTTTTTGAAACTTGAAGTAATTTGATGGACTTTTGAATGAAATATGAGGACAGAGTTTGCCTTTTTTTTTATGAGACAAAACTTCTCTTTTTCATGAAACAGTAAGAGTGTTTTTCAAAAACCTTTGAAATTTTCTCATTGGATATGACCCTTTTCAAAACAAGATGAGGTGTGTCTGAAAGCTGAGAATGACTCCTTTGTCTTAGACTGAGATGGTAGGTCAAACTTTACCTCCTTTGAAGCTCTGACAATCAAGATGACTTTTTTGACCTTAAATGAAAAAGTGAGACAAAATTTCTATTTTTCATGAAACAGTGAGACAGAAATGAGATGCTTTGAAATTTTTGGAACTTGAGCCATATGAAACATGATAGGTGGATTTTATTTCATCTTCAAAACATGCTTTCTCCTTCATTAGGGTTTTATGAATGAAATGGAGGGTTGTTGCCTTATTTTAGATGAAAATTTGAAGATTTTTCAAAGGCATAAATGAGCCTAGACAATGATCTATATGAATTGGAGTTACCTAACCCTAGACCTCTTCAGTGATGATGATGGAGATGGTGATCTTGAAACTGATGATGGTGATGACCTTGACAATGGTGGCGATAAATGAAATGAAGGAGCAACATACATGATTTAGACCTCTTTAGTGACCAAAATTATTTTCTGAGAACTGCTTCGAAAAAGTAAAAAAAATTGACTTATGACTTTATGGAAAACAACGAAAAGAGTTATCTAATCACCGACATACGTGGGCTAACAATGGGTAAATGGTGTTGACTATGATGATACTTTTTCTCCAGTATCAAAAATGGATTCCATTCTGCTAACTCTCTCCATTGCAGTGGCAAGAAGATGGGAGGTGCATCATATGGATGTGAAGAATGTCTTTCTTCATGGTGATCTCAAGGAGGAAATCTACATGGAGCAGCCACATGGATACATGCAAAATTTATCTCTGGTATGCAGATTAAAGAAGTCTTTCTATGGCCTCAAGCAGGCACCTAAAGCGTTGTGTGCAAAGATGGATTCCTATTTGTTATCTCAATTTTTTGTATGCTACAAATATGATTCCAATGTTTATTTTTTGAAGAAAATTGACTCCTTGTTGATCATAGTACTCTAAGTATATGATCTTTTGATAACAAGTAGTTTAGCTTCTGCCATTGCTGAGATTAAAGTCACATTGCATAAGTTGTTTTTTATGACAGACATGGGCTTGCAAAATTTTTTCCTTGGACTAGAGATAATCAGAGTGGTTTTGCGATTACCAATTATCAACCAAAGTATCCTAGAGATATTTTGGCATGATTTCACATGAGTGGTCACCTCTAATGTCAAAGTCAACGATGGTCAAATTGTCCCAAATCTGGTGAACTCCTGAAATTTTCGCCCTGAAATTTCGGGCTTGTAATAACACAAAAAATTCATCTTGTACAAAATTCTTTCCACATTAGAAATTTCAGTCAACAAAACACTTTCTCTCTCCTTTGGCTTCTGCTCCTTGTCCTCCTCCATATGGTTCAGATGTACTTCTTGTTGTGTGAATGGATGATCTCTCAAGTGAGTCAAACTACCTCTTATATATAGTTTTCCAGGAGGGTCGAATAGGTGGCTCTTGGAAGCCTAGGCCGACTTGTCCCAAGGAGGGCAACTTGACATTTTGTGGACTTATTGACTCAACATAAAATCAAATTTTTTATCTTACAAATTTCCAAATGGGACATGACTCGAGTACATTTTTCTTTGACTCATAATGAATTATTTTTTACTCTTTTTGGCTCTATAAGCATGAAGAACATGCTTTAACCGAAAATAAATAAATATAATAATGAACATAATAAATATATCAATGATTGTTTTACATTACATTATGAAGACCGACACTAGTTACAACTTCAACAAATGTGTATGGTAAATTCATGTAACCAATGCAACTAGCAAATAAGGTTGACCTCATACAAAACCCTCTCGTGAAAAGATCACAAGCCAACCAGATTAGGGTAAGGAAATGACCCTGAGGCATAAACATAAGGCTTAACCAACATTGTTTTACAAAATGTCTTACTTTCCTCAACCAACTCAAGGCATGGATATGGTCGAACAAGAAAGGTTTTTAATGCAACGCCAACTACAAGTTACTTGGGAAATGGGGTTTAATCTTAAGAGATTTCAAAGTCGAACGACAAACACACTCACTCAAAACATCCAATGCTAAGTTCTCACCAGAAATCCAAAAACTATATGAGATATACAATTCTCAAATCTTATGAAACTCCATAGAAAATAATTGTATGTTGTAATTAATTATAAAGTTAAAAAAGCAATTTCACATAAATGAAACTCCCAATAACCAAAAGGGTGCATACTAAATTCTTATTCCTATAAAATTGTGTTTAGAAAATATAGAAAATACAATATCCATAGTCACACTATACATTTATCCATTAGAATTGAAATAACTAACTAGCAAAGCCATAAGGGGAAAGGAAATATAAACCAAACTTACGAATTCCCCTCTTTCGTTATCCCTTTAAAATTTACAAGAGAAGGCTTATGTTTGTTACTTGTTTATTCATGTCGTAATTTTTTAGTGCATGAGTATTGAATCTACTTATACTATGCCCTCTTATTAGTGTGTAGGTTTCCTAAAAAAAGTTATAATATTAATGTTAGGGCCCTATATTACTAGTGTGGTCCCTTATTGTTTTTAGTTTAGCCCCCTTATTGTTATTGTTGTACCCCTGTAGTCACCATATTGTTATTATTGTGCCCTTACATTATTATTGTTAGGTCGAATAGGCTTATATTGTGACCCCATGGACTCTTATATATAGAAAGGAGTTTTTTTTCATTTCTGTCATCCAAGAATTGTTCATTTATGTAATGCAAAGGAGGTTGCCCCCTCAAAGTGGCTGATATCTAAGGCGTTGATCTCTCTTTTCTTCTATTTTGGGAGCTGGTTTCATAACATTTGGTATCCGAGCTTTGGATTCTAGGGTTTCACTGCTTCAAACAGGTCATCGTGGAATTTTTGCTATAACTTTTTTTCTACGAAGGTTCATAAGATAAAAAAACCCATTTGCACTGAAATCTGACGGAACTTCGTGGAAAAATTTTAGATCTCGGTTCGCAATTTTTTCAGAGATATGATATGTGGAAGTTAGGGTTTTTGCAGGCTCCCAAATTTCATCTCAAAGAGGAGACCTTGGGAAAATCATCATAACTCTCTCTCTGAGCATCAGATTGGAATTCTGAAAAAGGCAGTCGAAAGTACACGGACTATAATTTCTTGTGTATCAATTTCAGAGCCGAAGTAGGCAATAGTGACACGTGGGACGCCGTACAAGTTCGTTGTATTGAACTAGTCCATAATTAAGTCATTTTGGGAGATTGGGCATAACTTTGTTTTGAAGAATCCGAGTAAGGTTTGACCTATGGCATTGGAAAGAAGATTCATAGGGCTACTAAAGGACAAAAGATAAAATCTTGGGGATCTGGAATTACAGATATACATTAGTTTCAATATCGAGCTCCTAAAAAGCAAGAAAAATGTGTGTATTTCTTTTTTAAATTGCATAAGTCTTGTTTGAAAAATCAGTTTGAAGTGATTCCAAGGGCATATTGAAGCATAGATATCAATATCGAGTTCTAAAATGCCTCATAAAAAAGATTCACCACCCATTAAGCCATCGGAAGGCTCTACTATGACTCATGAAGAGGAAGAAGTGCAATATGATACATCAAACTTACAAAACCAAGTGCAACAAATTTCGCTCTCACAAAAAGTAACAAAATATGAAATGGATGGTTTGAAGAAAGGCGTGGAAGCTAAGATAGATAGTTTGAAGAATGGCATGGAAGCTAAGATGGATGACGTGGAAGCTAAGATGGATGGCGTGGAAGGTAAGATAGAAGGCAACATGGAATATTTGAAGAAAGAGATGGAAGGTTTGAAGGAAGGGTTGGCAAAGTTGCAACAAGAAAAGCTTCCTAATGGCGAAAAGTAGTAGAGGAATCTCATGATCAGAACAAAAGAAATGTTAATCATGATTTCATAGACTTTAATGTTGGATAAGACCCACCATATTCCAAAGATAGATATGAGGAAGTTTGATGGCAAGGATCTGATAACTTGGATACTACAAATGGAGCAATACTTTGAGCTCCATAATACACAAAACACACAAAAGGTACGCATTGCAACTTTATTGTTAGAACAAAATCAATGTGTATGGTATCGATGCTTTGTTCTCGTAAATCACTGGTCACTTGGTCAATTTTTGTGGAGGAAATGATAGCACATTATGAGGATACAAAGAGCAACACCTTTTTTAGCTAATTGAATAATCTCAAACAAAAGGGTTCAATGATGGAGCACATTGAGGACTTCCAAAAATTGAATATAAGGGTAAATAATATTCCAGAGGAACATAGGATTGATGTCTTCGTAGGGACTCTAAAGGATAACATCCAAGATGAGGTTATGTTAGGTCCCGACTCCCTATATTACTAGTGTAGCCCCCTTATTGTTATTGTTGTACCCCTGTAACCCCCATATTGTTATTATTGTGCCCTTACATTATTATTGTTAGGTCGGCTAGGATTATATTGTGACCCCATGGACTCCTATATATAGAAGGAGGTTTTGTCATTTGTATCATCCAAGAATTGTTCATTTATGTAATGTAAAGGAGGTTGCCCCCTCGAAGTGGCTTATTTCTAAGACGTTAATCTCTCTTCTCTTCTATTTTTGGAGCTGGTTTCATAACATTTGGTATCAGAGCTTTGGATTTTAGGGTTTAACTGCTCCAAACAGGTCATCGTGGCATTTTCGCTATAACTTTCTCCTACGAAGGTTTAGAAGGAACTCCGTGTAAAAATTTCAGATCTTGGTTTGCAATATTTTCGGAGATATGAACTGTGGAAATTAAGATTTTTGCAGGCTCCCGAATTTCATCTAAAAGCGATGGCCATGGAAAAAACGTCATAACTCTCTCTCTGAGCATCGGATTAGAATTCTATAAAAAGTGGCCGAAATTAAACGGCCTTTAGTGTAAACTTTTGTAGATGTTCTATGCTTGATGAAACTTTACTTTTTATCCCCAATATCAAACAACAATCACATAAACAAGAAAGTAAAATGTTGATAGAACATACAAGTAGATTGACAGAAGACAAGCCAAAAATATATATGTGTTGGTGTGTTACGACGGTCAACAGGATGCTTCAACCAACAAAGTCTCAATATGGTCAGCCAACCAGAAGTGTCACACAACCCTCTCGGACAACAAGATCATTCAACCCAAAGTCAACGAAAGTCAATGCTGTCACAGTAAATGGTCAACGCAAACAGCAGTAGCAAAAAGTCAACATAGCTCAGTGAAAAGTCAACAGTCAACCTCGATTTCTATGCTAGAAAATGCGGACTACAGAAATCGGAGTTTTGACCAAAGTTGGGGTCAGTTTGACCATGCGTTGACCAAAGTCAACGTTGGTCAACTCTGTGCTGAAACCCTAGGTCGAAAACATAAATTTCTTCTTGCTGCGTTTTCCCATGTGTGGATGAAGAAGAGCCTCCAAGGTGATCGAACCAATCAGATGATGAGAGAAAATGTGTGAGTATGGATGATTGAAAATGACCTCCAAAGTTGACCTATTTATATTCGTCAATGAGGGTGTGTAACACAACTGCTTGGGCTTCAAGCCTACATTTCATTTCAGGGCGACTTGCACATATTTTGAATAAATTCGAAATAAATGTTCTGCTCATCGGATCAATATGATCTTTACATCGATCTTGCACCTCTCCGAAAGAGGAATCCAATAAAAATATTGGCATCTTCATCTAAGCATCACAGCATGGAGTTTGGACCTAGTTGTCCAAAATTAGCACTCCCTCTCAACTAGGGAGAACTCCATCCACCTGTGCCATCCAAACATCGTGCCCAAGCCTACATTTCATTTCAGGCCGACCTGCACATATTTTGAATAAATTCAAAATAAATGTTCTGCAAATCGGATCAAGATGATCTTTAGATCGATCTTGCACCTCTCCGAGAGAGGAATCCAATAAAAATATTGACATCTTCATCTAAGCATCACAGCATGGAGTTTGGACCTAGTTGTCCAAAATTAACACTCCCTCTCAACTAGGGAGAACTCCATCCACTTGTGCCTTCCAAACATCATGCATTATCCCGTCGTAACTTGCTTTGTTGGCTTCTTTATTTCAGAACAGAAGTGGGTCAGTCACAAAGACATCATTCCCGGCTGACAAATTTAGCCCAGAGGTCCGAAACCTCTATAGTACTCAAAAGGAGTCTCGTACCAACCCGAAGTTGGTTTATCTGACCTGAAGTTAGTTGGAGGTCTGAAACCTCACTTGGACTCAAGAGATTCATATACTAACCCGAAGTTAGTTTCACTGACCCGAAGTCAGTTGGAGGTCCGAAACCTCACTAGACTTGATCCCAGATCAAGTGGTTGGACATTTGCCATCCTAGACATAGAGAGTACGAAAATCTCCTATGCGTCCATCGATATTTGCTATTGGTCTCTAGCTTTTCCCACCTGATTGGGCAAATGAGAGGTACTTCCCATGAGTCCGGGACTCAATGGGTAGGATGCGTACGGGGCACAAATCATGGGAGGTGAACCAACTCAATCATCATAACGATGGGGCAGAAGCACCACAAGGTTCGGCAAGCCTAGCCCCGTTTGTTCTTATAGCTCCGAGAAGCTATCCCCAAAGTCCCCCAAAGCTCCAAGAGCTCATTGTCCAACAGGACCCTCAGAATAGAGTCATTCCACGATTCCAAGATTCTCATGGAAGGTTTGGAACATGACCTTCCCCAAGGGCATTGTGAGAATATCCGCGAACTGCTCATCAATTCCTATATGATCGAGCCTTACGGCGCCTCGCTGTACCATATCCCGGATAAAGTGGTACTAGCCATCAACATGCTTAGATCGATCGTGGAACACAGGATTCTCTGACAAATGAATCCCCCTCTAGTTATCACAAAGGATAATGGTGGCATCTAGCACATGCTCAAACAACTCACTGAAGAGCCTTCATAACCAAGTGACTTCACAACAGGCCATACATGCTGCATTGTCTTCGGCCTCAACAGTGCTCAAGGCTACCGACTTTTGCTTCCTGCTCATCCATGATATCGAAGAAAATCCAAGTGTGAAGAAGCATCCCAATGTGCTCTTACGATCCACCACACTGCCAGCCTAATCGACATCAGTATATCCATGGAGTGTCACGCTCCTGGCAGTGTATCTCAACCCATGGTTTATCGTGCCCCGAAGATATCTCAACAGATTCTTGGCAGTAACCCAGTGAATGTGATGATTTTCAACCATATGTTGACTCAAAGTGTTCACTGTAAAACATACATCCGTACAGGTGTTCACTAAACATTAGGGCCCCTATGAGTTGATGATGCTCAGTAGGATTTGCTAGCACGGGCCCAGCAGCACTGCCACTCAACTTCTTAAAGTTGAGCTCCATCGGTGTTGACACAGACTTACAGTCCACCATTCCAAATCTTTCCAGAAGCTTCACAATATATTTTCCTTGAGAAAGGAAAATCTCACTAGTTCTCTGCCAGACCTCCAGGCCTAGGAAGTAATGCATCAGTCCTAGGTCCTTCATCTCGAACTCAGCAGTGAGCTCCCTCTTACACTGATGAATGAGAGGGTCAACACCTGTCAGGAAGAGGTCGTCCACATACAGCACCAGAATGATAGGCTTTTCTCTATCAACCTTGAACTAAAGGTTTGGATCAACATTACTACAAGTGAAGCCCATCTTCATCAGGTAGCTATCTATCCTCTCGTACCAAGCTCTGGGTGCTTGCTTCAACCCATAGAGGGATTTCTTCAACCTGCAAACATGGGTGTCCCGATCCTGGACTTTGAACCCCAGAGGTTGCTCCACATACACTTCTTCCTTTATCGCACCATGCAGAAATGTGGTCTTCACATCCATCTGATGAAGATTCCATCCTTGCGTAGCCACAAGGGCTATGATAGATTAGATGGTGGTATATCAGGCCACAGGTGCAAATATGTCATCATAGTCTACACCTTCCTTTTGAGAGAAGCCACGGGCAACGAATCTTGCCTTGAAATTTTCAGCAATATCATCAGATCCATGCTTGATCTTATAGAGCCATTTCGAGGTGACAACTGCTTTTTCCTCCGGTCTTGGAACCACATCCCATACATCATTCTTCATAATGGACTCATATTCTTTGTGCATAGCATCCTTCCAGACTTGGTGCTTTACGGCTTCCTCAAAAGATCCGGGCTTAGATTGTACGAATGTACTCATGGATGCTAGATACCCTTGGTATCTATTCGGCTTCTTGCTTTCACGGAATGTCCCCCTTGGGGCCATATGATTCTCGACATCCTTGAGAGTGTCCCTGAGCCATGAAGGTCTTTTCCTCATTGAAGGAGGTGGATCAATAGGGTCCATCGATCCTTCAACATCAGGCATCGTCTCATTCTTTGGTTCTTCTTGATTTCCAGGCCTTGCTTCATGATCTTCCTCAGATCTCGGAAGATTTATAACTTTCCTTAGGGAAGCATCTTCGTCAAAGGTAACATCGTGGCATATCTCCACTTCCCTTTGACCAGACACATAGACTGTATAGGCCTTTGAAGTTTCGTTGTAGCCCACAAACATTCACTTCTTTCCAGAAGCATCCAACTTGCTCCTCTTCTCCTTTGGTACATGAAAATAAACAAGACATCTAAAAACTCTAAAATGTGAGACGTCGGGTTTCTTACCAAAGAAAACCTCTTTGAGAGTTTTGGAGTCCAGAGCGGAATGCAGACATTGGTTTTGTATGTATGCAGCAGTGTTCATAGCTTCACCCTACAGAAACTTCGGAAGACCTTTGTCACATAGCATGGCACGGGCAGCTTCCTCAATGGTCCTGATCTTTCTTCCAAGTTCCAGCAACGCCATTTTTCTTAGGAGTATAGACATATGTGGTCTCCCTCTTGATGCCAACTTCTCTGCAAAAGTTCTTGAACTTGTTCGTCTCATATTCAGTGCCATTATCAGTCTGTCGGATAATATCACATGTCATCGCTCCGAGTGGACTTCCTCCAACCTGGTAGAGTGTATCAACTCTAAACCCAATCGTGATAGCTTACTTAAAACTCTTCTTCCAGATACGCACCTTCCCATCAATGAATGCCACATTGAAACCTTTGTCTTCCATGGAAATAGACACAAGGTTCTTCTTCAAATCAGGTACATATAGTACATCTTGCAAGCAGAGGACTTGACCTTGAGATAAGTGGAGGGTTACAGTCCCTGTCCCTTTCACGGGATATGTGGCATTATCTCCAAGGATAATTTTCAGATGAACATCATGCTCAACCATATCAGAAAGTGCTTCCTTGAACCCAATGATGTGCCTTGAGGCACCACTATCTATCAACCATACATTCATAGTGTCGGGTGGAGATGCAGCAGAGAGGGTAGATACAAGAATGAATTCATTTCTTTTATCATCAACAACATTTGATTCCTCATACTTGGACTTTCTCGACCTTTTGTAAGGTTGCCCATTTCCACCAAAGGGAGCCTTCCTCTTTCCTTTGAACTTGTTGTTCCTTTTATTTCCATTCCTGCGGTTGTTGTTGTTGTTGTCATCATCATCGGGAGAATCCTTCTTGAAAGGGCATTCTCTAGCATAGTGGCCGATCTTGTGACATGTGTAACATTTGCCTTTCTTTTCTTGGGCCCCTGCTCTTCCTTTGTTCCTCGAACCACCAAAGTTTTTCTTCACAAGCAGTGAAGGCTACATTCCTTAATTTTCATATTACTTCATCCTTGTCTCTTCTTGTATGCATCTCGATAGTACTTCGTCAAAATTGGGTATCACATTGTTATTGAGAATGGTAGTGTTGAATACATGCCATTCGGATGAGAGATCTCGAAGTGCGGTGAGAACCATCTCTCAATCAAATATTGTCTCCTCAATAGCCAGAAGATTATTGCTGATTTCGGTCAGCTTCAGAAAATATGATTGGACGGATTCATCCCTGCCTTTCTTCAGATTCTTCAATTGATTCTTAAAGAATAGGACTTGATTTGCATTGTTGGCCTTGAACATGTTGACCAACTTATCATACATCTCCTTGGATGTGCCCAGCTCAGAGATGTAGTCAACCAGACTCTTATGAATTAAGTCCTTGATCATTAGCTTTGCTTTGATTCCCCCCTTCTTATACTTTGACTGGGTGGAAATAGGTGCAGTGGATGGAGGCTCTTGGATTTTACCCTACACATAGTCCATGACATCTTGGTCTTCCAACATAAGATCCAATGTCATCTTCCAGGCATGGAAGTCTTCCTTCCCAGTCATAACACGCGTGTCGGGCGAAGAATGGAAGCGCACATCGCAAATCAACGATTATTGAGTTTTATGTATTAAGGACTTCACAAGTTAAACAAAATAACTTGTGATGCAGAAAGGATTGAAAGTTGCGATGTGATAATGGGAAGAGCCACGTGTCAGCCCAGCGCTCTAGTGCATATCGCACATCGTCGGGTTTAGAGTTTAGCAGTAAGACATCGCAAGGTAAAATATTTTGGTTGCAATGCGATGAGGACAGGAGATGGCAATGTGAGACAATACAAGGAACCATTAGATCTGGCATAGATATACGGTGGAGATTACATTGCAATTTTGCATCGGAGATTTCATTGTTTACCATTTAAGCTATTTGTTATAATTGCTGATATGCGATGTCCTAAAAGTTCCGATTTGTGATTGCTTCTGATTGGTCACCATGTTGTGGGACCCTAGAACTAAAGTTCTACGTGTATGTAAGTGGTTTGAGTTTATGTGCGATTTGTTTTAAAGTAATCGTTGTTGATTGCATGTGTATGTATGTTAATAAAAAACTCCAATATTATAATCCGCTGCGAGTCAAGGGAATTTATGTGGGCCATAACCCACAGGTCCACGGTGTTATGTTAAAATGCAGTTTCGTGCTGCATCAAGTGGTATCCGAGGATGAGGTAAATGAAAATTGTTATAAATGAAGATGGCAGAGTTAAACTATGCAGTAGACATATGGTAGTAGAACAGAATAAGATTTCATGTGATTTCAATCAAAGGAGAAGTCAGATTATAAATCTGAAAAGGTGGAGACAAGTGCAGAAAGAAAAGTCAGACAATAAAATTTGATAAAGTGATGGCTGTTTTCTTGAGGAGAACGAAGATTCACTCGAAGATTGATAATTGTAGCTAATGAAGTATCTCAGCAAAAGAAGATCACAGCCTTAAGAAGCAGTTATGAAGGAAGCTCGTAAGGATTCTGAGTGAAAGAAGAGTGTTGCTAGAACCTAGTATTTCAGTTGTGATTGAAATACAAGAGGAAAATTGTGTTCTCAAAAGTGCAAATGAGTTGAAGCCTAGAAGGAGCAGAGGAATGCTCAAAGAAAGTTCTAGAGAGGGGACTAGTGGCCAAGTATAGAGGAAAGCTTAGTGAGGTAAGTTGTAGTAGGGAGGACTTGCTATTACAGAGGCTTAATTACAGCTCATAGTGAGTGAAGAGCTCATGAAGATGAAGAGGAAGATGATTATTGATAGTCATAGCAGAGATTTGAGAAGCAGCCACAAAGTGAAGAAAGAAGATGCCAAAGCAAATGGCATATGGAGACAGATGAGTGATGAAGAATATGAGAGAGAGAAAGCTGAGATAAATTTCCAACTTGCATTATTGTTGGATATGTTGCAGAGAAATAGGGTAGACCAGAGGTATGGTTGGACTATGAGAAAGAAAGTGAAATGGCATAGGCTACAAGAGAAGAGGAAGCAACAAGTGAATATGCAGTTAATAGAAGAGCTGAGGAAGCCTGAGCAGATTATAGATGTTCAATTGAGGATAGAAAAGCTCGAAGGAGTTGAGCTACAACAAGACAAAGTTGCTGGAGATGAACAAGTTCCTTTTGAACTTGAAGATGGAGCAATGATGTCTGAAACATCAGTTGAGGATACTAAGCTTTATGATTTTGAAATTAACAATTTGTATATGCTTGCACGTGTAATACATGATGATGGACAACCTTTGGGTATTATCAAAGAAGAAGAAGTGGAGAGACAGAATTTGAATATTGTTTTAAAGAAGAAAGATGAGACAATTAGGTCTCATGAGGAAGCTTATACACAGTTGAAGGAAGATATTGCTTTTCAGCATATTGCTAGAGTTGTAAGCAGAGGAAGTTTGGCTTATATTGGTAGCCAAAAGCAAGCAAAAGAAGTTTACTTTTGTAAACCTGAGCAAAGTATTTTCTTTGATGAAGAAAGTGAAGATGTGAAGGAAGGACAAGATGAAGATCTTGTGAGATGTTTGACAAGTTCAGACCAGCCTGATGATTTGGTGGTCAAGACACCAAATGGAAGCATGAAATCCTATGTTTTTAATACTAATGAATATTGTTTGAATGTAGGTTGTTTTAATAAAGGAAAAATACAACCATTTGGAACTATCATGGAGGAGAAAGGGCTTGAGGACATGTTTGTTGAAAGTACAAATGAAGAACATAGTAAGTTCTTTGAAGAAGAAGTTGGGATTCTAATATCTCCAGAAAGCAAACAGAAAGGAAGTTTTGTTATGAAGAAGATTGAGACAGAGATGTGTTACATAGGAAATATAGCTAAAGATTTCATCTCCAAGGAAGATAGGATTGCACAAAGACAACTAGTGGAAGTTGTTAATGCAGTAGACAAAAAGAAGTTGACTGTGAAGGGCAGCCAAAAAGAAGAACATCTGTTGAAATTTTTTATGGGAAAGGCCAGAGATGGTTTTATACTTTTTAGGTGCAAGGAAGAGATTAGAGTGATAAAAGAATTGTTGAGAGAGCCAAAAAGTGAAGAAGAAATTACAGCCAAGGGAGAAGAGATGTTTATAACATCTAAGGAGACTGAGATGAGTTTAAATTGTCAAGTTAATGATGTATTTGTAGGTGATGAAGAAGATACAAATGAAGTTGTAATAAAGGAGATAGAGGACATCTTTTCTTTTGAAGGTAAGAGCGAAGTTCAAAGTCAGTATGAGGATGAACAAGTCTTTGTCTTCAGAGACAATAAAGATGAAGGAGAATGGAATTGTAATCAGCAGCTGGAAGAAAATGTCGACAAAGGAAAAGAAGATCTCATGCAATTCAAGACTGTTGGGGTATGTGACAGTGCTAATTCTTTCATGGAAAAGTAGGGAATAAGACATTCAAATGCTTTATGCATCTTTGAAAGACGTGGAGAAGAAAAGGAATACAACAAGAGTTCTGAAACTCTTACACAAAGGAAAGGACAATAGAAGCAAAGTAATTTGGACACAGAAGAAAATTTTATGAAGCTTATAAGGAAGAAACATAAGGAAAGGAGTTGCGTAAGAAGAAGACAAACAACTAGTTGGATGAAAGGTTGGACTGTAACAAACATTGAAGGAAAATAAAATGGAGTGTTACAAACAAAGGTATGGAAACCAGGAAAAACAAGAAAAGATAGCAGAATACATGGACAATAGTGAAAAGGAGAAAGGAAATCACTGAAGAATAAAGTATGGGATCCAGGAGGACAAAGATTGGAAGCACATGATTTGGAGATAATGAATTTTTTTTTACTTTGGGAGTCTGATGCAGGAGCATCATGGTTTCGAAAATTTGTACATTTAGTAGAATCTAGGGGGTCTTATGTTTTTTAAAAGAGTTGGTTTCCTAAGTATTTAATTAATGTAATTTTCAATGTTTTGAGTGATTTATGTGAGACATTTAGAATAAGGTTTAATTAAATATTGAGAGGCATATTTGTAAATGTTATCGAATGTAGGAGAACATGAGTGATTGATGAGTGATTGGTATGGATTGAGATATTTTGAAATATTGTAAATCTTAGATTAGAAAGTAGTTCATGATTATGGAGGATCCTTAGGATTTAGTTGAATGTTGTGATCCTCAAGGGATAAAGAAGAGATTTTAGGAATTAATTGAGGACTCAGAGGATTTTTAGGTGTAATATCCCAAAATAGGGAATTTCTACAACAATAAGAACATCTTAAGATGTTCCAAAGTTGGAGATCCAGCAATACTTGAACACAATAATGTAAGTTGTGTCAATTTACTTATTAAATGTGTATTAAACACATTTCCATCAGATTAGGAGCATATCAACAAAACTATATCTCCATATGTTGTCTCCAAGTGGGGAAAAGCAGTGATCTGGACCATAAAAACGCTATTTCCAGAAAATAACACTATAACTATGAGAAATGGGACTTGGATCCCTTAGTTCATGCAATATACATCTCACATATAGAATGGGAGCGGAAACAAATCATTCTAGCCAAGTTAAACAGATCTCCGGGTTCTTATATGGCTTAGAAACACTGAAAACCCATGACTTAACCCATACAGAAAACTTGGAAGTAAGAACAACATGATTATAAGAGGGTTTATGTAGCAATATGTTGTAGACAACAAATCTGGAGTTTATTTAGCCAAAGCAGAGAGAAAAACAGAGATCTAGCCTCTTTTATACAATGTAAAGATAACCCGACAAGGGTTTCTTGGAAGCTTAAGCACAAAAAGAGTAGATTTGGATATTCAGTTGCAAAATAACGCAATCTCCTACAACATTACATGAATATAGCTGAATAAATTATAATAGGGATAAGAATCCCTTTTTCTAGCTTTCCAGAAGAAGGGTTGGCCCTTTCCCTAGGAAACTAGCCCAAAATCAAGGTATTAAACCTTGCTGTAGCAGCTCTCTGAAAAATGACGCAGTTCCTGCATGGGAATGCGCTGTAGAAGTGCAGAGATGCTTTGGCCAATTGCCAAGATGTGAAAATATGCCCAGGAGTCCTTCTTGTTGATCCTTCGATGGATAGACAAGCTCTCCACTAAAAAACAAGGCCAAAAATGACTCAAAGAGATCCTCCTTTGTTGCACCCTGCAACACAACCCAACTCTAAACAGAAACTGCGCTGTAGCTGAAGGAGGTAACTTGGCCAAAATGCCGAAATGAGGAAATGTAGCCCAAAGAACCTCTCCTTCCTTGAGGATGAGGTAGGGATTCCCGACCAGGAACACCCTTATGCTAAACAACACTGCAACCCTGCTAAAAAGCAAGAGGAAGCAAAGTCTCAATAGAACTAAGTAGATAATAATCAAGGCATGAATACAATGGCTGCCCTCCTCTCCATATATAGCAAGTGCACCTCTCCACAATGGGTCCCATCCATATGTGCCACCAAGCTCATGCAAGTTGTCCTCCATTAAAACTGCGCAGTTCATCAAGGAGATACAATGTATCTAGACAGTGCATGTGGACTTGGTCAAATATGACTGAATCAATATGATCCAATCCTGTTCACACCTATAGGTGCTTGAGCCAGCTGCTTATTCTTCCTCTTTTCACATGAGGAATGTTATTTTTCCTTTTAAAGAGGTTAATGGGCCTCCCTACCCATTTTATTCATCTACCTAGAGATAATGCTAACTATAATGTTCCTTTTAGCTTGAGGCTAAAATTTGGGAACATTACAGTCCTCCCCTCCAAAATGTTGCTTGTCCTCAAACAACTGTATAGGGAGAGAATCCCCTTCTCCTCTTGTGGCCTCCTCATCAATAGTCCCCACCACTGCTCAAGATAATCTGCAATCTGCCCTCCAATGTCTCCTCCCAAAGATGCATAACCAAATGGCTCACATCATGAAAAGGTGGAAGGTGTAAGTGGAAACCTTCTTGCTGTCCCATGGCCTCCTCAAGGTAGGAGTGATGATACACATGGGAAATCTCATTCCCAATGAGTGACCCTCTCACCCATGCTATCATCCAAATGAAATGAGCCATTCTAGGTATCTCATCAAAGAAATTTGCAACCCCGGGTTTATGCAATGTGTTGGGGCTGAATGGAGTGTTTATATTTTCCCATTCAAGTAGTTTCTCTCTCCATTTATGGTAAGTATGGGGGGGTTGCTGCTATTGGACTGAAATGTCATGGCCTTCAAAAATGGCCCAAGCTACCCCACAAGATAAGTCAACCATGAAGTGCCTCCTCCAAGAACGCAAGTCCTCCCAATGGCTCCTCCTATATGAAGGAAGAGGTGTGATGTGGCAATCATGGTGTGCCCATTGTTTCTCCTGAAACATACAACATGTAAAATAGGGAGAATCATACTCCCAATGGGCATCCCCAACTCATATCCCACTCTCCAAACAAAGCTTCCCATGAACATTAATTTAGCAATACATGGAAGCAAAAACCAATAAAAACAAGTTGCCATGTGACAACTGGAAAGTGAATCATAGTTCCTCACATGGAACCAGCGCAGTGAATCCCATGTCTGCCTCAAAACAAAGTACAACAAGTGCTTTCCCAACCACTTGTTTGCTGCCACAATCATTTCATAAGATGGGAACATGAAAGTACAATGAGGTGTCAATGGTGCACACCAAAAATCATGTGGCTTTCCCCACAAACCACCAATAAGGTAGCCAAAATCAATGCTACAAGTAGCTACAAGTACATCATCATACAAAATGCAAGGAGGGATGATCCTTCTTGGTACAACATGTTGCTCATATAAAGTAAAGAAGTACAAAACATAATGTGAAATTATACCTCCTCTACCATGTACTTGAGACCTTGAGCTGAAATGGCTCAACTGGAATTTCTCCCTCACCTCCAATGAGTAGGGAAGTGGCTGTGACCTCCTCTCTATCACCATTTGGGCTATGCATCTCTCCATATGCTGAAATATGTCATGTTGGATGCCCTCCCAAGTGAACTCCTCTGCCAAAGAAAGATATGCATCATAATGCATGGAAAGGAAATCCTCATGTGCTGCATGAAGCAACTTCTCCTTGAGCTTAGAAGCTCCAGTCAAGAAGACTCTGCCATAAGAATAGATGACCACATCATCCACCATATACTCATCATCTCTATCCGGGTCATCAAGAATCATACATGCACCTAGATCCTTGGAGTACTCTACCAAGAGTTGAGATCTCCAATATGGATCAATCCTCCCAAGAGACAACGCTGGTGATCTGGCATGTGAAGCTCTCCTCATGCTGTTGCCTGCTACTTTGACATCCCCCATGCCAAAGTCTCCCTCCAAACTCTTCACCTCTCCAAAATCCAAGAGTGGTGAACCCAAAGACAAGATGTCTCTCATCAACTCTAGATCTGGTGGCCTCCCTGGTGGAATGCCTCCATGTAGTGAGACATCGAAATTTGAAGTGGACTGATTTATCCCTCTCTTCACTGCATAGTGCAGTCCCCTCCTTATGTGCAGAAACCTCCCAAAATAGATAAGGGTGAATGCTCATCATCCCTTGACGTTGATCCTTCTCCTCTTCTTCCATATATGAGAATGCCTCATCCTCAATGAGAGACCCTTGATCTTGGTCATCTCTTGAAGGAAGAGACTCCATGTCTTCACTGATAGAAGAGAACTCTTCTAGAAGTGGGGATCTTGTCCTTGGCAAACTCTCATGCATGTTTTTATCCCCTTTAAAAATATGGAGTGGAGTTGGTTTAATAGGTCTCTCCAACTCATGCAAAGTGTTTGAGTTTTTGTTTTTAACAAATGATGGTTCACAATGTTTTCTATCAAATCTCCTCACCAATTCCTTAGTGAACCCAACATAAGTTTTTACATTTGCAGGACAAAATGAAGTAGAATCATTAAACCACCAATCATTGGCCATACCTTTGAGGTGCAGCGCTGCTACTCTGATGGCCTCCTTCTCTGAAACTTGGTGTAGATGGAAATAAGAACCTAGCTCTTCTACCCAAGCTTTGGCTGTGCACTCTGCTGATCCATCAAAGTGAGATAGGAAGATTCTACCTCTCTTGCTTCTTTTGTGGCTGTTGGATCTTGCCTCCCTGAGTTTGCAAAACCCTTGGAAGTCCAAGTGCTCCTTGAATCTCCATGATTGAGATTCATACTCATGAAGATAGTCACTCAAGGTTTCCTTCCTTGGTGCATCTTCTTCCTCCATCCTTCTTGTAGTAAATGTGGGCAATAAACTGCGCTATGGATCTGCATGTGTGGCTGAATGCTCACACCCATCAAGTGAATAGCTAGGGCTTGCTTCAAACCCTCTCAGAAATCTTCTACACTCCTCTCCTTTCATCTCCTTGAGATCTTCTTTGATATTATTCATAGCTTGGAAAAGAAGCAGGGAGATCCTCTCTTCCTTCATTCCTCCAAATAATGGAGTCATGCTTTTGTTTCTTCTGCACAACTTCTCTTGTCTGTGAAAAGTTTCTCCTCCTAATGGCATAATGTCTTGGATGCACAGGCTGAGCCAAGATTATGCTCTGATACCAATGTAATATCCCAAAATAGGGAATTTCTACAACAATAAGAACATCTTAAGATGTTCCAAAGTTGGAGATCCAACAATACTTGAATACAATAATGTAAGTTGTGTCAATTTACTTATTAAATGTGTATTAAACACATTTCCATCAGATTAGGAGCATATCACTGTTGAAATTTGGTTACCGGAGGACAGGTGGTTCCCAAGGCTTTGATCTTTGGCCTAGGGAAAAGTGTCCAAAAGAATTTAATTTTTCTCCTAAAGTGACTTTATAATTTTTATAAAGTCAAATCTAATTTTAAAGTGACTTTAAGTGATAAAGTTACTAAAGTCTAATTTTAAAGTGATTTTAAGTGATAAAGTTACTAAAGTCTAATTTTAAAGTGACTTTAATAAAGTCAATGTAAAATTAGAAAGGAAAAGTGACTTTGGAAATAAATGACTAAGTGGGTCTTTATTAAAGTGGGGTGAATTAAAAAAAATAGAAAGTGAGATTTAAATGAGCATTTAATCTCAGCCCTAGATCTCAATCTATTTCAGCCATTGGATTTAGGGATTCCCCAAAAGTCACTTAGGGTTAGGTTAAAGAAGGAAAAGGAGGGAAAAGGTCATTCATTCTTTCATGAGCAGATTGGAAGAAGGAGAGAAGGAGAGTTGGAGATTTTTCTGAGCAGTGAGAAGAACGAGGGCAGCAGTGAAGAGATTTCAGCAAAGGTACAACAACATTTATTGGCACACATACCGAGGCAGAAAATCCATACAGCAAAGGAGAGGCAGTGTTTCCAAGTGAGGAGGCACAGAAATTGAGGAAGAGGGTATAGCAGCAAGCACGCACTCCAAGGCACAAAAATCAGGCATGTTTTTCAAGGAAGAGGGTGGCTATCATTTTCGGCACAAAAATCGAGGAAGAGGACAATAGCTACAGCTCTATTTTTTGGCACAGAATTCGAGAGAGGTTGTTGTATAAAATCTGTACAGTCCGTACAGCAAAGTACGGCTATTCTGGCATGCTTCCCGAGGTGGCCATACAACATTTAATGTTGTCCTAAGGTGCTGTAAATTTTCTATTTTTTGTTGTTGTTGATTTGGCACAATTTCCGAGGCGGTGTGCAAGCACGGAAATCGAGATAAGTTTGTAAATTGGTTGCTGGAATTTTTTTTGAGTTTTTCCTATTTCAATGTAAAAAGCAATATTCAGAAAAATAAAAGAGAAGCTTTCGAACTGGTTTTCCCCAAGAGTTGTAGGAGGTTTTTCTAGGGTCATGTTGACCAAAAATATCAGTGTTAAATATGTTGAATGAATGTTTTATGCTTGTTGATTTTTATTTATGCATTTTCCAGCATTATGTAAATTTTCTAGAATTTGTGTTTTCAGCAAAAAATTATTTTCCAGTTTGTTGAATGTAAGGATATGGGAAAGGGCATTTAACTATTTGGAGAAATAAGGTGAAACTAAAAATCGGGGTGGGAAACAGAAAATTTCTACATGGTATCAGAGCTTGAGTGCTGAAAGTGCAGTTTAGGACAACAAAGAGAAAAATACAGCCTGCTGATTTTTCACTCAGAAAATTCCAGCAAGCTGATTTTTCACAAACATAATTTTTTTTATCTTTACTATAGCAGTGCTATTTTTCAGTTTTAGGACAGCAGGATGTCATTGGGATTGAGGGTGGAGGATAGGTTGGATGGGCATACCAATTACAACGTTTGGAAGGAGAGAATGCAGAGTATCTTTGAGGAGGCAGAAGTCTGGGATATCATGGTTCATACCACACAGCAGCCTGTTAATGTGCCTACTGATGCTACTCAGTTGGCAGCATATAATAGGAAGAACAACAAGGGTAAGAGACTGATTCTAGACGAAATCAAAGACCATTGCATTCCTCATGTGAAAGGAAAGAGAAATGCTCATGAGATGTGGACAGCATTGTTCAATCTCTACCAAAGTACCAATGAGAACTGGAAAATGGTCCTGAAGAAGAAGCTGAAAACCATTAAGATGGGTAAGACTGATAGTGCAGCTGGATATCTCACAAAGATTACTAATGTGAGAGATGAGTTGGCAGCAATTGGAGAGGTCATTCCACCCACTGAGTAGGTGCAGATTGCAGTGAATGGCCTCCCCAGTTCATGGATGAAATTTGCTGATGGGGTTTGTGCACGTGAGACCCTTCCCACATGGGAGAGGTTTTGGGATGATTGCATTCAGACAGAGATCAGGAAAGGTCAGCTTGGGGCAGCCAAGCCAGTTGAGCAGGATGAGGATGTAGCACTGTTGGTAGGAGGCAAGAAAGGCAAAGGCAAGAAGCAGGCTTCCACAAGAAATGGTGGGGGCAAAGGCAAAGGTAAAGGTAAACAAGGTAACACACAGAAGGACTATTCCAAGGTGAAGTGTTGGAATTGTCAGAAGATGGGACACTATGCAGTTGTGTGTCCGGAGAAGAAGAAGAAGAAGGGGAAGAACCAGAGCATGGCAGCATCAGCAGAGGTTGAGGACTTTGCAGATCGCTTTGACCGAGAGTTTGGGTTCATTGCATGTGAGTCCTCTAGTGCAGGATTACCTGCCACAGAGGTTCAGAGGGAGCATGCATTTCTCTCGACTAGTGGAGCATCTTCGGGTATCTAGTATGTGGACAGTGGGGCTTCACGTCATATGACAGGAGTCCGTGAGTACTTCTCAGAGCTTTCAGAGAGTGGCACTGATATAGAGGTAGTACTCGGTGATGACAGAGTTGTTAGAGCAGTCGGTGTGGGAACACTGACATTTCAGAGGGAGTCTAAACCTCCCTTGAAGGTGTCGGATGTTCTTTATGTGCCAGGGATGAGGAAGAACCTCATATCCGTCTCAGCTTTGGAGGACAGAGGATATGAGATACTGTTCAGGGGTGGACAGGTGCTGATGTATCCCAGGGGCGCTCCAGCTGATTCAGCTAGAGTGATAGGTGTATGCCATGCAAAGGTGTACAAGTTTGCATTTCAGCCCCTTTTGGCATTGAGCAGTAGTACCGACAGCAGAGCTAGCAGTTCTGAGCTGTGTGAGATTTGGCACCGCAGGATGGGGCATATGTATCATGGAGCCTTGAGGACTTTGCGGGAGATCACTACAGGTGTGCCAGATTTCAGTACTGATCACTTTGATACTTGGAGAGGATGTGCGATGGGCAAGTTTGCCAAATCCCCTTTTCCCAGCAGTGACAGCAGAGCGACTGGGATACTTGATTTGATTCATTCCGATGTGAGCGGTCGGATGTCTCATGTTTCCTTGAGTGGATATGAGTACTATGTTTTATTCATTGATGATCACTCCGGGAGGACCTGGATTTATTTCTTGAAGACCAAGAGTGAGGTCTTCAAGCGGTTTCAGGAGTTCAGAGCTCTTGTGGAGACACAGACAGGTCGGAAGATCAAGTCCCTGAGGTCGAACAATGGAGGAGAGTACACCCTTGGAGAGTTTGTTGACTATTGTGCGGAGGCAGGCATTAGGAGGGAGCTCACTGTTCCTTACAACCCCCAGCAGACCGGGGTTGCGGAGAGGAAGAACAGATCCATCGGAGGGGCTGCCAAAGCCATGTTACATGATCAGGGGTTGCCATTGTTTTTGTGGGCAGAGGCCTGCAACACAGCTGTTTACTTGCAGAACAGGAGTCCGCATCGTGCCTTGGGGCACATGACTCCGGAGGAGGCTTTTTCTGGGAAGAAGCCTAATATTGGTCATCTTCGTATCTTTGGGTGCATCACATACTCCTACATACCCAAGGAGAAGAGGACCAAACTAGAGCCCACCGCAGAGAAGGGTATCTTTGTGGGCTACAGTGAGACCTCCAAGGCCTTTCGGATTTACATTCCTGCACAGAGGAAAGTTGTTGTCAGGCGGGATGTGAAGTTCGAGGAGGACAGGGCCTTTCGGAGGTCACGGGAGTTAGAGTATCTGGATCAGCCAGACCCTCAGCAGCAGTTGAGTCAGTCGCAGGGATCCAGTGGGCAGGGATCAGGAGGATCCGGAGGTACATCTATGACGTGTCGAGGGTCGGGTCGGTGAGTAGTGGCTCACGGACTCGAGAGGGGTGGTGCTTAGGGCAGCATGCGAGCCGGTCACGAGCGGTTCACTAGAGTCCCGCGGTGGACGGTTCTGACACCTCGGCTTCTATGAGTTCGGTGCGGTAGGAATATACAACGACGAACGGTGGAGTTTAGGCTCCTGATGATGATGAGGAGGAGGAGTTTCATTCTCCAATGGGAGAAGTATGCTCAGGGAAGAAGAAGCCCAAGTGGCTTCAGGACACCTTGAGAGAGGCCACATCTGTTGCTGCGCCTAAGAGGCCGGTCAGAGAGAGCAGACCACCTGAGAGGTTTTGTAGCTATATGGCAATGGCTACCAGCATCCTTGACTCTAAGCCTTGTAGCTATGAGGAAGCAGCTAGCCAGTAGGTCTGGAGAGAGGCCATGCAGGAGGAGTATTCTTCTATCATGAAGAATGATGTTTGGGAGGTGGTGCCGAGGCCTGATGGCAAATTCGTGGTTACTTCCAGATGGCTTTACAAGGTAAAGCATGCTGCAGATGGCAGCATTGAGAAATTCAAAGCGAGGTTTGTGGCTAGAGGGTTCTCCCAGGTAGAGGGAGTTGATTATGAGGAGACCTTCGCTCTCATGGCTCGATATACTTCGATCCGCTCCATTATATCGATAGCAGCAGAGATGGGTTGGAAGATCCACCAGATGGATATGAAGATCGCATTTCTCAATGGCTTCATACAGGAGGAGGTGTACATTGAGCAGCCACAGGGCTTTGAGGTGCATGGGAAGGAGTCCCATGTGTGCAGACTGAAGAAGGCCCTTTATGGCCTAAATCAAGCTCCCAGAGCTTGGTACTCCAGGATAGATACATACTTGCAGGAGATGGGTTTCACAAAGAGTGAGGCAAATCCGAACCTTTACTATATTGTGATAGGTGAGGAGCCTCTCATTCTGGTGCTGTATGTGGATGACTTAGTCATTACAGGTGCAGAGAGACTCATAGAGCACTGCAAGAGAGATCTTGCGGGGGAGTTTGAGATGAAGGACATCGGCTTGATGCATTACTTTTTGGGTTTGGAGGTGTGGCAGGAGGAGGGGCATTTCTTCCTGGGGCAGGGGAAGTATATTGTGGATATCCTTAGCAGATTCCACATGGAGGATTGTAAACCCATGTCGACACCGATGATCACCAACTGGAAGAAGCTCCATGCTTCGGATTCCGAGTTGGTGGATCCCACATTGTACAGACAGCTGATTGGTTCCTTGATGTGTTTGGTCAACACTAGACCAGATATTTGTTTTGCAGTCAACACGATGAGTCAGTTTATGTGTGAGCCTAGGAAGGTTCACTGGGTGGCTGCAAAACACATTTTGCGGTACTTGCGGGGGACAGTGGATTATGGTCTGGACTACAGGCAGGGGGATGGAGTGAGATTGGCAGGTTACACTGATTCTGATTGGGCAGGTTGTGCTTCTGATAGGAAGAGCACTTCAGGGTGCTGTTTTGGGTTGGGTTCAGCAGTGGTGTCATGGTTCAGCCGGAAGCAGCAGTCAGTAGCATTGAGTTCAGCGGAAGCAGAGTATATGGCAGCCAGTCTAGCTAGTTTTGAGGCCATCTGGCTTCGCAAGATGTTGTTTGGCTTATTTGGTCAGCCGTTGAGACCTTCAGTGATTTACTGTGATAATCAGAGTTGCATTAAACTCACGGAGAATCCGGTATTTCATGACAGGTCAAAGCATATCGGGATCAAATATCACTTCATCAGAGACTATGTTCAGAAAGGAGCTGTGAAGCTTGAGTATATTCCCACTGATGAGCAGGTTGCAGATATTCTTACCAAAGCCTTACCACGGGGCGAGCATGTCTACTTCAGAGACAAGATGGGTGTGGTGAGGAACACCTTCCTCAGTAAGAGAGAGTGTTGAAATTTGGTTACCGGAGGACAGGTGGTTCCCTAAGGCTTTGATCTTTGGCCTAGGGAAAAGTGTCCAAAAGAATTTAATTTTTCTCCTAAAGTGACTTTATAATTTTTATAAAGTCAAATCTAATTTTAAAATGACTTTAAGTGATAAAGTTACTAAAGTGACTTTATAAAGTTATAAAGTCAAATCTAATTTAAAAGTGACTTTAAGTGATAAAGTTACTAAAGTCTAATTTTAAAGTGACTTTAATAAAGTCAATATCAAATTAGAAAGGAAAAAGTGACTTTGGAAATAAAAGACTAAGTGGGTCTTTATTAAAGTGGGGTGAATTAAAAAATAGAAAGTGAGATTTAAATGAGCATTTAATCTCAACCCTAGATCTCAATCTATCTCAGCCATTGGATTTAGGGATTCCCCAAAAGTCACTTAGGGTTAGGTTAAAGGAGGAAAATGAGGAAAAGGTCATTCATTCTTTCATGAGCAGATTGGGAGAAGGAGAGAAGGAGAGCTGGAGATTTTTCTGAGCAGTGAGAAGAAGGAGGGCAGCAGTGAAGAGATTTCAGCAAAGGTACAACAGCATTTATTGGCACACATACCGAGGCAGAAAATCCGTACAGCAAAGGAGAGGCAATGTTTCCAAGTGAGGAGGCACATAAATCGAGGAAGAGGGTACAGCAGCAAGCACGCACTCCAAGGCACAAAAATTAGGCACGTTTTTCAAGGAAGAGGGTGGCTGTCATTTCTGGCACAAAAACCGAGGAAGAGGACAGCAGTTATAGCTCTATTTTTTGGCACGGATTTCGAGATAAGTTGCTATACAAAAACTGTACAGTCCGTACAGCAAAGTACGGCTGTTCCGGCACGCTTCCCGAGGTGGTCGTACAGCATTTAATGCTGTCCTAAGGTGCTGTAAATTTTTTGTTTTCTGTTGTTGCTGATTTGGCACAATTTCCGAGGCAGTGTGCAAGCACGGAAATCGAGATAAGTCTGTAAATTGGTTGCTGGAATTTTTTCTGAGTTTTTCCTATTTCACTGTAAAAAGCAATATTCAGAAAAATAAAAGAGAAGCTTTCGAACTGGTTTTCCCCAAGAGTTGTAGGGGGTTTTTCCAGGGTCATGTTGACCAAAAATATCAGTGTTTAAATGTGGTGAATGGCTGTTTTAAGCTTGTTGATTTTCATTTCTGCATTTTCCAACATTTTGTAATTTTTCCAGAATTTGTGTTTTCAGCAAAAAATTATTTTTCTGTTGTTGAATGTAAGGATATGGGAAAGGGCATTTAACTAAAAGGAGAAATAAGGTGAAACTGAAAATCGGGGTGGGAAACAGGAAATTTCTACAATCAGCAAAACTATATCTCCATATGTTGTCTTCAAGTGGGGAAATGCAATGATCTGGACCATAAAAACGCTATTTCTAGAAAATAATGCTATAACTGTGAGAAATGGGACTTGGATCCCTTAGTTCATGCAATATACATCTCACATATAGAATGGGAGCAGAAAAAAATCATTCTATCCAAGTTAAACAAATCTCCTGGTTCTTATATGGCCTAGAAACACTGAAAACCCATGACTTAACCCATACAGAAAATTCTGAAGTAAGCACAACGTGATTATAAGAGGGTTTTTGTAGCAATATGTTATAGACAACAGTTCTAGAGTTTATTTAGCCAAAGCACAGCGAAAAACAGAGATCTAGCCTCTTTTATACAATGTAAAGATAACCCGGCAAGGTTTTCTTGGAAGCTTAACCACAAAAAGAGTAGATCTGAATATATTCAGCTACAAAATAACGTAGTCTCCTACAACATTACATGAATATAGCTGAATAAAGTACAATAGGGATAAAAATCTCTTTTTATAGCTTTCCGGGAGAAGGGTTGGCCCTTTCCCTAGGAAACTAGCCCAAAATCAAGGTATTAAACCTTGCTGTAGAAGCTCTCTGAAAAATGACGCATTTCCTGAATGGGACTGCGCTGTAGAAGTGCAGAGATGCTTTGGCCAAGTGCCAAGATGTGAAAATATGCCCGGGAGTCCTTCTTGTTGATCCTCTGATGGATAGACAAGCTCTCCACTGAAAAACAAGGCCAGAAATGACTCAAAGAGATCCTCCTTTGTTGCACCAGAAAACCTTTTGTATATATTGGTAAAGCCTCAAAGGCACAAAAAAGGAAAAAAAGAAGAGAGATATTCTTAGAGAGGAAATTTAGTTGTAAGCCTACGGGCATAGAGAGAGAGGAAGAGAAAAGGGCCAAGTAAAAGGCGCATCAGGCCAAAGCCAGATTGTAAATTGATTTTGCCTGTATTTGTACAATTTATTTGTTTAATGAGAAATCGAATTTCATTGTGACTGTGTGTCATTTCTTTTATGTGCTGAGTGATCCATAATGGAAATAATTTGATATCGGTGTAATATTTTCCTGTAACGAATTATAGATGATTGAATAAGTCTTACTCAGTGATAGCAGACTTAATGGCTGGGTAGAATCTGTATGATTCCAGTCTGGGATTTAATTAGCTATGAATGACGCTAATGAGAGCGAATGTGTGCAAATAAACTTATGTGTAGGTCGAAAGGAATAAAACACGAATTCTAGCTTGAAACAGTATTAAAAGGTGTACATTGAGCGTGATAACTCTAGATAAGATTCAATAACAAGACAAGCTCATGAGGGATTAGCGTTAAATAATACCGAACAAGATCAGGAGGAGTAGCGTGGAGGAAACAGAGTTGTAGAGCGGCGATAGTGGCAAGCAGAGAAATCGACTAAGGCAGAAAAGACTTAGAAGAATTCCAAAGGAGGAATCAGACGACGATGATCGAATAGCAAAATTGAAGTATTAAGATTAAACGATAGAGATCACATCGCAAGGTATACGATTTAAGTTGCGATGCGGTAAGTTGAGAAAGTTGCGAAGTAGACGCGTGTCGAGCGGAGAATGGAAGCGCACATCGCAAATCAATGATTATTGAGTTTATGTATTAAGGACTTCGCAAGTTAAACAAAATAACTTGTGATGCGGAAAGGATTGAAAGTTGCGATGCGATAAAGGGAAGAGCCACGTGTCAGCCCAGCACTCTAGCGCATATCGCACATCGACGGGTTTAGAGTTTAGCATTAACACATCACAAGGTAAAGTATTTTGGTTGTGATGCGATGAGGATGGGAGATGGCAATGTGAGATAGTACAGTGGACCGTTAAATCTGGCATAGATCTACGGTGGATATTTCATCACAATTTCGCATCGGCGATTTCATTGTTTAGCATTTAAACTATTTGTTATAATTGCCGATATGCGATGTCCTAAAAGTTCCGATTTGCGATTGCTTCTGATTGGTCACCATGTTGTGGGACCCTAGAACTAAATTTCTACGTGTATGTAAGTGGTTTGAGTTTATGTGCGATCTATTTTAAAGTAATCGTTGTTGATTGCATGCGTATGTATGTTAAAAAAAACTCCAATATCATAATCCACTGCGAGTCAAGGGAATTTATGTGGGCCATAACCCACAGGTCCACGGTGTTATGTTAAAATGCAGTTCCGTGCTACATCAAGTGGTATCAGAGCACAGGGTAGATGAAAATTGTTATAAATGAAGATGGAAGAGTTAAACTATGCAGAAAACATTTGGTAGCAGAACATAATAAGATTCAGTGTGATTGCGGATCAGAGGAGAAGAAGTCAGATTATAAATCTGAAAAGGTGGAGACGAGTGCAGAAAGTAAAGTCAGACAGTAAAATCTGATAAAGTGATGGTTGTTTTCTGGAGGAGAATGGAGATTCACTCGAAGATTGATAATTGCAGCTAATGAAGTATCTCAGCAAAAGAAGATCACAACCTTAAGAAGAAGTGATGAAGGAAGCTGGTAAGGATTCTAAGTGAAAGAAGAGTCTGGCGAAAACCTAGTATTTCATTTGTGATTGAAATACAAGAGGAAAATTGTGTTCTCAAAAGTGCAAATGAGTTGAAGCCTAGAAGGAGCAAAGGAATGCTCAAAGAAAGTTCCAGAGAGGGGACTAATGGCCAAGTATAGAGGAAAGTTTGGTGAGGTAAGTTGTAGCAAGGAAGACTTGCTATTACAGAGGCTTAAGTACAACTCATAGTGAGTGAGGAGCTCATGAAGATGAAGAAGAAGATGACTACTGATAGTCATATCAGAGGTTCGAGAAGTAGCCACAAAGTGAAGAAAGAAGATGTAAAAGAAAATGGCATATGGAGATAGATGAGTGATGAAGAATATGAGAGAGAAAAAGCTGAGATAAATTTCCAACTTGCATTATTGATGGATATGTTGCAGAGAAATAAGGTAGACCAGAGGTGTGGTTGGACTATGAGAAAGAAAGTGAAATGGCATAGGCTACAAGAGAATAAGAAGAAACAGGTGAATATGCAACTAATAGAAGTGCCGAGGAAGCTTGAGCAGATTATAGATGTTCAATTGAGGATAGAGAAGCTTGAAGGAGTTGAGCTACAACAAGACAAAGTTGTTGGAGATAAACAAGTTCCTTTTGAACTTGAAGATGGAGCAATGATGTATGAAACATCAGTTGAGGCTACTGAGCCTTATGATTTTGAAATTAACAATTTGTGTATGCTTGCAGGTGTAATACATGATGGTGGACAACCTTTGGGTATTATCAAAGAAGAAGAAGTGGAGAGACAGAATCTCAATATTGTTTTAAAGAAGAAAGTTGAGACAGTCAGGTCTCATGAGGAAGCTTATACACAGTTGAAGGAAGACATTGCCTTTCAGCATACTGCTAGAGCTGTAAGCAGAGGAAGTTTGGCTTATATTGGTAGCCAAAAGCAAGCAAAAGAAGTTTACTTTTGTAAACCTGAGCAAGGTATTTTCTTTGATGAAGAAAGTGAAGATGTGAAGGAAGGACAAGATGAAGATCTTGTGAGATGTTTGACAAGTTCAGACCAGCCTGAAGATTTGGTGGTCAAGGCACCAAATGGAAGCATGAAATCCTATGTTTTTAATACTAATGAATATTGTGTGAATGTAGGTTCTTTTAATAAAGGAAAAATACAACCATTTGGAATTGTCATCGAGGAGAAAGGGCTTGAGGACATGTTTGCTGAAAGTAAAAATGAAGAACATAGTAAGTTCTTTGAAGAAGAAGTTGGGATTCTAATATCTCAGGAAAGCAAACAGAAAGGAATTTCTGTTATGAAGAAGATTGAGACAAAGATGTGGTACATAAGAAAGAAATATCAAAGATGAAAAAATCGTTATCGGGATATTATCGCCGAGGGGAAAAAATCGGAAAAAATCGTAATTATCGGGAAAAAATCGACACATACAAAAATATTCATTTTTTTTCAATTTTTTTAATATCTAAAGCATCTACAGCATAAAATAAATGCATTGACACATAAATATGAAAAAAAACTAATATATAAGATGTGTAATATCATGTCTAGTGCTACATCACACATAAAACTGAATCCTGTCCTGAATACCAAGTCCTGAGTCTCAAGAGTCAACTCAGCCTCAAAATATCAACAAAAATATAATAATGTATCTCATATCATGAGTCATAATGTCAACAGTCATATACAAAGGAATGTCAATGCACCGGTGACCATATAACCTATGGTCCTATACTATTGATTTCCTCTGCCCCTCTTGCGAGAAAATACAACAGCTTTGCCTTTCTCTCTAGATGAAGACGCTGGCGGGACTGGCAATGGGCTCTGTCGTGCTCTAGAAGAAAAAAATGAAGCACCAGAACCGGAATGGGAACCTGAACCACTAGGAGCTAAAGGAGGCCGACCACGTCCTCTACCGGTAGTAGTGGTAGGTGGTGTCACCTCCTCCTCCTGCTCCTCCTCCTCCTGCTGCTGCTCATCCTGCTGCTCCTCCTCGTCCTCCTCCTCATCCTCCCCCTCCACTACCTCCTCCTCTATCCAATCAGGGGCTGACTCCATGACAGGCCTCTCAGCCTCAACCCTCCATTCAGCAGTGGTGTCAATCGCATCTAAAGAGATGGCCTCCATATCAGGGGTCCTCTCAAGTTGTCTCACCCACAATCTAAGATTGTAGTTGACGTAAACCATGTCATTGAGCCGCTGACCCTCCAACCTGTACAAGGGTCATAAATTAATAAATTAAATATTTAAAAAAAAATATTTAATGAATTCAAAAAATCTGTTCGAAATTTGAATATGTTAAGTGTTTTACCTGTTGCGCCTTTTGGTGTGTATTTTTTCAAATACACTCCAGTTGCGCTCGCATCCTGAAGCGCTACATGTTTGGCTGAGTATTCTAATGGCAAGTTTTTGGAGTTTTGGTAATCTGCCATCGTAGCTCCTCCACCATGCATCTACAAGTTACAATTTACAACAAATAAGATAAACTTATAATTTATAAAGTTACAAACATAAGAAAATTTTTAAAATAATGAAAATCTTACCTGGCATTTTAGCAGTCCTATCCTGGACAGCCATGTCGAAGCTCAAGGTGCCACCTGCCATTCTGTATACCTCCATCTCTTTGGATATCTCTGCACATTCTGATGGACTTGGCACCATCTTCTGAACACAAGTGAAAAAGCCATCCATGACCTCAGCATCAAATAGAAAACCACATGAATAAGCAAATGCAGGGTTCAGGAAGAGCCCTGCAGCATGAATGGGACGATGGAGTGTGTTATTCCATCGATCATCAATCACTTCCCATAAAAGAAGTTGTCTCTGAAACCCATCATCACCTATCATCATAATAGCTGCGAACAGCTTCTTTGGCCCTATCCATGGCCTCATACAAGTAGCCCATTGCGGGCTTCTCTCCATCCACCAATCTAAGAACCTTTACCAAAGGTTCACTAATGCTGCACACCTCTTCCACTCCAGCCCAGAAATCTTCCTGATATGACACCAACCTGCAAATGGCCTGTCCCTCTGATTTGCGGCTTGATAGTCAAAGCACGCCACTCATCTGAAAGAAACATTCTCTTCAAATCCCACTTAGAATTCAAGAGGGATTGAAGAGAGATGAAAGTAGTGGCAAATCGTGTAATAGCAGGCCGCACCAACTCCTTATTGTTGGTGAATGTCCTCATCAAATGAAGCACGGATCCATGGTTATATATAAATTTTGTGATTCTCTTTGATGATTCTACAATATCTTTGACAAAATCAAGCTTTCCGATGTCCTCCAACATCAAATCAAGGCAATGTGCAGCACAAGGTGTCCAAAATATGCTCGGATACCTCTCCATAAGCATCTTGCCAGCTGAAACATAGTTTGGAGCGTTGTCCGTTATGATTTGGACAACATTTTGGGGCCCAACCTCCATAATGAACACATCTAATAAATCACATAATAATCTTGCATCTTTGACATGTGCAGATGCATCAACAGATTTTATAAACATTGTCCCCTTGGGACAACTGACCAAGAAGTTAAGAAGGGTCCTACCCCTTTGATCAGTCCAACCATCTGACATCACAGTGCATCCTGTGACTTCCCATGATGCCCTTAAGTCTTCCAATCTCTTGGTGCAGTCAACTTTCTCATTTTGCAGAATGCGCCCTTTAAGGTCATGATATGTAGGGGCTTTGTATCCTGGGCCAACAACAACGATAGCATCAATCGCAGCCTGATAAAATGGATTGTTCCTGGCAACATTGAAAGGAATATCACTCCAAAGAAACAGTTTGCCCAACAACTTATCAGCTTCTTCCTTCTCCTTTTTTTTAATAAGGGAGGAGATAGATGGCTGTGCCCCGGGAGTGGTTCTAGGAACAAAAAATGAGGAGGCAACTGCAGGGCTGCCTGTAGAAGAGGCTGATGCTGAAGAGCCACTACCACTCTCACGGTCAACTCCAAACCCTGATATTTGACTCTTCAGAGCTGCTTTGCTGACTTTAGCGGCTTCCATTTCTCCCAATGAGTTCATGGCTCTTCTGATTATTTCTGGATTGGTTTTATTGCAAGGGCCTACTTCATGCCCAGGAATTTGTGCCAGGTGGTATTTCAACCTGTATACCCCCCCTGCCATGTGTTGACCACATAATTTGCAAGTCAAGTTTAATCGGTCAAACCCCCATCAGGTTCACCAAATTCCCAGAAAGGATCTAATTTCCTTGGCATGTTGGAAACTTTGAACTTTGAATGTTGAAATTTGAACCTAGGGCACAAGAAAAATTGCCAGTTAAAAAATAAAATAAAAAAATTACAATTTTACATGCAACATTTTGATTTTTTTCACAAAAAAAGTCCCTCAACTCAATGCAAAAATAATAGGAAAAAATACATGTTGAAACACAAGCAAAAATAATGGGAAGAACCTAAGAGCACAAGAAGAAATATAAAAAACAAAATTTAACAAACAATTTTTTGCATTTTTGACCAAAATAAACCCTCTCCTCTCAATAAAACAAAAACAAAAAAAAAACACAACCAAATGCAATCACAAATGATGAAAAATACATGGGTAATAGAAACCCATGGAAGAACAAGAAAAAAACAAAAAAAAATGGGTCAAATTTGATGCCCATACCTGGCAAAACGTTTTGCCGGAGACACTTGGTCCAAATTCGATTTTTGTTCGCTTGGCTTGCAAGAAATTCTTCACTTTTGTCCAATCTTGGGCTTGTAAATCACCTCCTTCCCTCCTTGGCTCTCCTCCTTCCCTCCTTGGCTCTCATAACCCACGCTGTCAAAGTAAAAATGAAAAAAAAAACCCAAAAATCGACATATAACCGCGCTGTTGGAGGCACCCACGATAAATTCAGTTCGAATCGCGATTATTTCGAAATTATCGCGATAATATCGCGATAACGATAATTTCAAATTATCGTTTCAAATTATCGCCGATAATATCTTTTGGTTGAAAAAATCGCGATAATTTCAAATTATCGCGATTTTTTCATCTTTGGGAAATATAGCTGAAGATTTCCTCTCCAAGGAAGATAGGATTGCACAAAGACAACTAGTGGAAGTTGTTAATGCAATAGACAAAGAGAAGTTGACTGTCAAGGGCAGCCAAAAAGAAGAACATATGTTGGAAATTGTGATGGGAAAGGCCAGAGATGGCTTTATACTTTTTATGTGCAAGGAAGAGATTAGAGTGATAGAAGAATTGTTGAGAGAGCCTAAAAGTGAAGAAGAAATTACGGTCAAGGGAGAAGAGATGTTTATAACATCTAAGGAGACTGAGATGAGTTTAAATTGTGAAGTTAATTATGTATTTGCAGGTGATGAAGAAGATACAAATGAAGTTGTAATAAAGGAGATGGAGGACATATTTTCTTTTGAAGGTAAGAGCGAAGTTCATAGTCAGTATGAGGATGAACAAGTCTTTGTCTTCAGAGACAGTAAAGATGAAGGAGAATGGAATTGTAATCAGCAGCTGGAAGAAAATGTCGACAAAGGCAAAGAAGATCTCATGCAATTCAAGATTGTTGGGGTATGTGACAGTGCTAATTATGTCATGGAAAAGTAGGGAATAAGAGATTCAAATGTGCGATCTGTATATATGTTAAAAAAAAATCCAACATTATAATCCGCTGCAAGTCAAGGGAATTTATGTGGGACATAACCCACAGGTCCACGGTGTTATGTTAAAATTCAATTTCGTGCTGCATCAAGTGGTATCAAAGCACGGGGTAAATGAAAATTGTTATAAATGAAGATGGTAGAGTTAAACTATGTAGAAGACATTTGGTAGCAAAACAAAATAAGATTCAGTGTGTTTGGGGGTCAGAGGAGAAGTGTTAATCAAGGTTGTCATTGATGTCAATAAAATGATGTCATTGTTGAAGATGATGGAAACCCTAGGTCTATGCTAATACCTTTGTTGTTGCGCAAACCCAAGATCCTAAACACATGAAACCTTAAAAGCTCTATTCTATAAAATCCCTAAACCATAACCATACATTTACACTACCATTCATTACCTTAGGCTACGATACACTATCATATATTACACACTACCATACATATTTAATAAACATAATCCTTGGCTCCAAATATGTTTTGAAACAACGTAAAGATTCCTTATTAACAAGGATGAAGTAACGTTAATTAATGGCCGACAAACATGGCATACATGTTCCCTATGACCATACATGGCACACATAATGTTGGCAACATAGTATAGTACATCACTCATGGGATACAACACTTACATGGCAGACAAGGTCTTATATGATCCATCTTTCACATGGCAGACAAGGTCTTATATGGTCCATCGCATGTTAGATAGATGTAATGCATACATCACATGGCAGACAATTTTTTCTTAAATAATATCCTAAAGATATGTTGGCTACTAAAACATGATTGTCAGCTCTCCTTCATACATAACAATTCGACTCATAAAAAGGAATATATATACACGTTTGTGCACCTAGTTGTGTATCAGATATCTCGGTCAATTAATAGAAGGAGAAGTAAAAATAAAAGTTCACATCTTGTGAACCTGAAGAAGAAGATCAAGAAGAATACGAAGGTAAATAATTGTAGATTGTGTGCGGAGATTCTGTGTATTGATCAGACCTGTGATAATCTCTGTGGAACTGCGGAAATTCAAACTGTTTCAGTGGAATTCTATACCTGACAACAACTCAGAACTCTTCTTTAAGCTTAGATCTTACCCTGTCACTTCAGGACATGTGATAGTCCCCTTGGAGGCACAGTTGTTGTCCTCAGATTAATTTCCTACGCTCAGATTGTAGCTGTGGTGCCTGTGTGTGTGGACAACTATTGAATAAGGAGCTCATATCAATTTTGAATCGAACCTGTGGACAGTCATTTTGTAAATGACGCAGATTTTTTAGAGAGGTTCAAGCTTGGATCTAAAGCAGACACGTGTGGAGCCTCCATTCAAGCTCGGAAAAATCAGATTTCCTATATCACTCTCGGATGACTGAAGTGCCTCTTCTTGGAAAAGGAAATTTTGGAAGGGTTGTGGCATACTTCATACTTGGATCTTCTACAGAACCAATATTGAAGAAATTGAATTTTGCTAGGGTGGTGAGATACATCGAATGGCATGAACTGAGATCACCTACAGTCAAAGTAATCTACAACAATCTTCACAACAACTACACTCAGACCTGTTGACAAACTTGTGTACAGTCACTTAGACATGCCTTGAATTTACTGTTCCAATCTGTGACAAGTGCAGAAACAATCTTCAGTGGGAAGGACGTGTGATCAGTGTCCTTGGAGACACAGTTTTGGGCTCAACTTAAAAATCATTCCTTGAAGCTGCTTTGAAGTACTTTAGATTCAAAACATCTTGATGAAGACTTGTAAAAGAACCTACAACAGTTTAGAGAAGTGGAATAGCATTCAAAGTTTTTGGAGCATACAACCTTGAGGCAGCGTTTGAAGACTTGAAAAAGACCTTGAAGTCACATTTGAAGCAGCATTGGTGGCAACATCAAGAATTTTGCTGAGGGTGCTCAAGTAAGTTCATCACTCTTAAAGCTAACGTTGAATATCTCTTTGGAACACATTGACAACACCTTGAAGGTGCTTTTAAACTGAGCTTGGAGATATTATTGGCAATCATGATGCATCGGTGATGTCATCATGAGGTGACCTTGGAGAAATTGTTTGGGTACCATGAAGAGTTGTGGTGACACCTTCATGTGAAGAACAAGGTTTTCATTGATGATGTGATGTGGAGACTAAGTGAAGGCATTGCTGAAGATTGACAGGGCTCATTGAAGAAGACATTGGGAGCCGTGAAAGATACCAAACACATTTTAACGAAGTGAAGTTGAGTGTTGGAGCCTCATAGAGACAAGGTCGGTGCCTTGGAAGAAAGGGTTGGTGCCCTAGAGGATTGGAGTCCTCAAGAAACCAGGTTGGAGCCTGTACCAGAGATAGGGTTGGATCCCTAGAGGTTGGTGCCTCAAATTGACAAGGTTGGAGCCTTGGAAAGACCAAGTTGGTGCTTGGCACAAGACAGGTTGGAGCTTGGAAGATTGGAGTCTTCATCTAGGGTTGGAGCCCTATGTCATTATTGTACTTTACTTATTGTAAAGAAGAAATTAATAAAAGTATCTATTCCACCATTGTTCATTTTGTGTCCTAAATATAAGTGATTTAACTAGTAAAATTAACAATTGAAAATAAATACTGATTCACCCCCATCTCAATATTTCCAACAAGAAGAAGCCAGATTATAAATCTGAAAAAGGTGGAGACAAGTGCAGAAAGAAAATTCAGAGAGTAAAATCTGACAAAGTTGTGGTTGTTTTCTTGAGGAGAATGGAGATTCACTCCAATGTGAAGAGTGGATGGAGACTGCTTGTGAAATCATGCAGGTATTGCTTTATTTAACTCTAATTTGAGTTTTGTAGGATAAAATACAGATTGAAGATTGATAATTGCAGCTAATGAAGTATTTCAGCAAAAGAAGATCACAACCTTAAGAAGTAGTGATGAAGGAAGTTGGTAAGGATTTTGAGTGAGAGAAAAGTGTGGCCAGAACCTAGTATTTCAGTTGTGATTGAAATACAAGAGGACAATTGTGTTCTCAAAAGTGAAAATGAGTTGAAGCCTAGAAGGAGCAGAGGAATGCTCAAAGAAAGTTCCAGAGAGGGAACCAGTGGCCAAGTATAGAGGAAAGCTTGGTGAGGTAAGTTGTAGCAGGGAGGACTTGCTATTAAAGAGGCTTAAGTACAACTCATAGTGAGTGAGGATCTCATGAAGATGAAGAAGAAGATGACTACTGATAGTCATAGCAAAGGTTCGAGAAGCAACCAGAAAATGAAGAAAGAAGATGCCAAAGCAAATGGCATATGCAGACAGTTGAGTGATGAACAATATGAGAGAGAGAAATATGAGATAAATTTCCAACTTGCATTATTGATGTATATGTTCCAAAGAAATAAGATAGACTAGAGTTATGGTTGGACTATGAGAAAGAAAGTGAAATGGCATAGGCTACAAGAGAGGAGGAAGCAGCAGGTGAATGTGCAGCTAATAGAAGAGCCGAAGAAGCTTGAGCAGATTATAGATGTTCAATTGAGGATAGAGAAGCTTGAAGGAGTTGAACTACAACAAGACAAAGTTGCTGGAGATGAACAAGTTCCTTTTGAACTTGAAGATGGAGCAATGATGTCTAAAACATCAGTTGAGGCTACTGAGCCTTATGATTTTGAAATTAACAATTTGTGTATGCTTGCAAGTGTAATACATGATGATGGACAAACTTTGGGTATTATCAAAGAAGAAGAAGCAGAGAGACAAAATATGAATATTGTTTTAAAGAAGAAAGATGGGGCAGTCAGGTCTCATAAGGAAGCTTATACATAGTTGAAGGAAGATATTCCTTTTTAGCATATTGCTAGAGCTGTAAGCAGAGGAATTTTGGCTTATATTGATAGCCAAAAGCAAGCAAAAGAAGTTTACTTTTGTAAACCTGAGCAGGGTATTTTCTTTGATGAAGAAAGTGAAGATGTGAAGGAAGGACAAGATGACGATCTTGTGAGATGTTTGACAAGTTCAGACCAGCCTGAATATTTGGTATTCAAGACACCAAATGGAAGCATGAAATCCTATGTTTTTAATACTAATGAATATTGTGTGAATGTAGGTTGTTTTAATAAAGGAAAAATACAGCCATTTGGAACTGTCATGGAGGAGAAAGGGCTTGAGGACATGTTTGCTGAAAGTAAAAATGAAGAACATAGTAAGTTCTTTGAAGAAGAAGTTGGGATTATAATATCTCAGGAAAGCAAATAGAAAGGAAATCTTGTTATGAAGAAGATTGAGACAGAGATGTGTTACATAGGAAATCTAGCTAAAGATTTCATCGCCAAGGAAGATAGGATTGCACAAAGACAACTAGTGGAAGTTGTTAATGCAGTAGACAAAGAGAAGTTGGATGTCAAGGGCAGCCAAAAAGAACATCTGTTAGAAATTGTTATGGGAAAGGCTAGAGACGACTTTATACTTTTTAGGTGCAAGGAAGAGATTAGAGTGATAGAAGAATTGTTGAGAGAGCCTAAAAGTGAAGAAGACGTTATGACCACGGAAGAAGAGATGCTTATAACATCTACGGAGACCGAGATGAGTTTAAATTGTCAAGTTAATGATGTATTTGCAGGTGATGAAGAAGATACAAATGAAGTTGTAATAAAGGAGATGGAGGACATATTTTCTTTTGAAGGTAAGAGAGAAGTTCAAAGTCAATATGAGGATGAAAAATTATTTGTCTTCAGAGACAATAAAGATGAAGGAGAATGGAATTGTAATCAGCAGCTGGAAGAAAATGTCGGCAAAGGCAAAAAAGATATCATGCAATTCAAGATTGTTGGGGTATGTGACAATGCTAATTCTATCATGGAAACGCAAGGAATAAGACACTCAAATGTCTTATGCATCTTTGAAAGACGTGGAGAAGAAAAGGAAGACAACAAGAGTTCTGAAACTCTTACCCAAAGAAAATGATAACAACAGCAAAGTAATTTGGACAGAGAAATAGAAAATTTTATGAAGCTTATGAGGAAGAAACATAAGGAAAGGAGCTGCGTAAGAAGAAGACAAACAACTAGTTGGATGAAAGGCTGGACTGTAACAAACATTGAAGGAAAATTCAATGGAGTGTTAAAAAAGAAGGTATGGAAACCAGGAAAAGCAAGAAAATATAGCAAAATACATGGACAACGGTTAAAAGGAGAAAGGAAATCATTGAAGAATAAAGTATGAGATCCAGGAGGACAAAGATTGGCAGCACATGATCTGGAGATCATGAATTTTTTTTTTTTTACTTTGGGAGTCTGATGTAGGAGCATCATGGTTCCAAAAATTTGTACATTTAGTAGAATCTAGGGGGTCTTATGTTTTTTAAAAGAGTTGGTTTCCTAAGTATTTAACTAATGTAATTTTCAATGTTTTGAGTGATTTATGGGAGATATTTAGGAGAGGATTTAATTAAATATTGAGAGGCATATTTGTAAATGTTCTCAAATGTAGGAGAACATGAGTGATTGATGAGTGATTGGTATGGATTGAGTTATTCTGAAATATTGTAAATCTTAAATTAGAAAGTAGTTCATGATTATGGAGGATCCTTAAGATTTAGTTGAATGTTGAGATCCTTAAGGGATAAAGAAGAGATTTTAGGAATTAATTGAGGACATAGAGGATTTTTAGGATTTTGTTGAGTAACATATGGATCTGAACCAGAATTGGTTACATAACCTCTTGTATATATTTGTAAAGCTTTAAAGGCACAAAAAAAGGAAAAACAAAATAGAGATATTCTTACAGAGGAAACTTAGTTGTAAGCCTGCGGGCATAGAGAGAGAGGAAGAGAAAAGGGCCAAGTAAAAGGCGCATCAGGCCAAAGCCAGATTGTAAATAGATTCTGCCTGTATTTGTACAATTTATTTGTTTAATGAGAAATCGAATTTCATTGTGACTATGTGTCATTTCTATTATGTGTTGAGTGATCCATAATAGAACGAATTCGATATCGGTGTAATAATTTCCTGTAACGAATTTGAGATGAATGAATAAGTCTTACTGATTGATAGAAGAATTAACGGCTGGGTAGAATCTGTATGATTCCATTCAGGGAGTTAATTAGCTGTGAATGAAGCTAATGAGAGCGAATGTGTGCAGATAAACTTGTGTGCAGGTCGAAAGGAATAAAACACGAATTCTGGCTTTAAACAGTATGAAAAGGTGTACATCGAGCGTGGTAACTTTGGATAAGATTCAATAACAAGAACAAGCTCAGGAGGAATTAGCGTTAAAGAATACCGAACAAGCTCAAGAGGAGTAGCATGGAGGAAACGAAGTTGTAGAGTGGCGACAATAACAAGCAGAGAAATTGACTAAGGCAGAAAAGACTAAGAAGAATTCCAAAGGAGGAATCAAACGACGAGGATCGAATCGCAGAATTGAAGTTTTAAGATTAAATGACAGAGATCGCATTGCAAGGTATATGATTTAAGTTGCGATGTAGTAAGTTTAGAAAGTTGCGAAGTGGACGCGTGTCGGGCAGAGAATGGAAGCGCACATCGCAAATCGGCGATTATTAAGTTTATGTGTTAAGGACTTCGCAAGTTAAACAAAATAACTTGCGATGCAAAAAAGATTGAAAGTTGCGATGCAATAAAGGGAAGAGCCACGTGTCGGCCCAACGCTCTAGCGCATATTGCACATCGGTGGGTTTAGAGTTTAGCATTAAGACATCATAAGGTAAAGTATTTTGGTTGCGATGCGATGAGGATAGGAGATGGCAATGTGAGACAGTACAACGGACCGTTAGATCTGGCATAGATCTATGGTGGAGATTACATCGCAATTTCGCATCGATTTCATTGTTTACCATTTAAGCTATTTGTTATAATTGCCAATATGCGATGTCGTAAAAGTTCCGATTTTCGATTGCTTCCAATTGGTCACCATGTTGTTGGACCCTATAACTAAAATTCCGTGTGTATGTAAGTGGTTTGAGTTTATGTTATTATCTGTTTTAAAGTAATCGTTGTCGATTGCACGCGTATGTATGTTAAAAAAAAACTCCAATATTATAATCCGCTGCGAGTCAAGGGAATTTATGTGGGCCATAACCCACAGGTCCATGGTGTTATGTTAAAATGCAGTTTCGTGCTGCATCATTTTCCCTCACTAAAAACATCATAGCCTCTATCCTCCAACATTGCGACTGAGACTAAATTTTTCTTCAAACCTGGTACATGAATTACATCTTTTAATTTAAAGGGTTTACCTGACTGCCTTTGGAAGGTAATGGTACCAATCCCGGTAGCGCTGTACCGCTCGTCATCGCCCATTTCAATATGCATTTGGAGATCCTTCTCCTCCAAGTCACTGAAAAGTTCCTTGTCTTCTGTCATGTGAAAGGAAGTACGACTATTCAAATACCACACAGATCCCAATGCACTTGACACCATGCATGCGATCAATGAGAAGTCAAGCTCAAATTGCGAGGCAAGAGCCTCACCAGGTGCAGATCCTCCAACCTTTTTGTTCTTCTTCTTTTGTGGACAGTTAGTAGAAAAATTCCCATGCTCGTGATAGTTAAAATACTTCACCTTATACATGTCCTGCTTCTTGCCATTCTTGGACTCGGATTTCGAATGGAATTTCTTCCCCTTCCCCTTCTTCGACTTGGCAGTCAAAGCACAATCTTCTTCATCTTCATTCTTAGATGAAGATCCATCTCTGGTGTTCCGTCTGAACTCCTTCTGCACCAAATCCAACCACAGTCGTTCCCAATATGGCAATTTTTCCCTTCCATTGACAGAGTCTTGATAACTGTGACAACTCTTGGGAAGTCCTAGGAGAGCCAAGCTCACCAAATCATCTTCAGCGACAATTATACCAACGCTCATCAGTTCATCCCAACATTGGACAAACTTTGTTAGATATTTTGGTATGGAGTCTACCTTCTCCATCTTGATCTTCTTGAGTTTATCTTTGAGCGCCAATTTCCTATGGTAGTTGCTGCTCTGGAATAGATTCTTCAAAGCCTTCCACATTGCATATGGTGCGGTGTTCCTATGGAGGCTTGAGACAATTTGGTCTCATACTCCCTCCAACAGGATCCTCCTCGCCTTTGCCAATTTCTTTTGCGATGCATCAAGATTTGCAGCATCTGTCACAGCGGGTTTAGGAACATCATTTCAATGAATTCCTTCAAGCCATTATCTTCGAGTACTGCCTCCATCCTGTCATTCCAAGTGATATAGTTTGAGTTGCCCTCGAGTGCATACTCCAACCTCAATCTATTAAAAGCCATTTCGATCTTGAATCAGCTGTAGCACCAAGAAAGTCTTTCTACAAATTTGAATTCTATCCAGTCACAAACTTAACTCCTCCTTAACAATTGTGATTTCTTGTGCTCTGATACCATGTAGAAATTATACAACAAGAATGTTGTTGTGCAGGAAAATCCCCTCTATGGACAAAGGCAATCCCTCTAGCCATAGGGTGGGTCTAACAACAAGGGAACATGTTGGTTTCTAAATTCCTAGTTCATAAATGAAATGCGGATTGGAATAGATGTCCTACCTCAATCCAACGCTCTTGATGTAGTATGTTGCAACGATTCCTCGATCTTTTTCCTTTAGGCCTTGCGCTCTGTTGGTAGCGATGTTTACACACCTGCACAAAGATCAATCAAACACTAAAAGCATACAAGCATACGTATTCATTTACAACTATCCAACTAGTAAAGGAGAGTCAGAAACTTTGAATACCAACATAGACAAAGATGGAACTAGAAATCAGTCATGTCATACTAATATATAAAGGGAGTTTACAACCTGCTCCTTGACGATGTAGACCTCCTTTTACGGGTTCAGTCGGCACGTCTCCAAATCATCTGTTTGTCGATTGGCTCAAAGAGGCGAAAGGCTCAAACTCTCTTCCACAACTATGGACTATTCTCTGCTATCAACTCTTGGTCTATTCTAGCTAGCAGAATCAATGGGAAGAAGGGGAATTTATAGGAGTAGAGGAAGAGCTTTGGGATCCACATATGGTGGAGAAAAGGTTTATCTCTTTGGGAAATTGCATTTTTGTAGGAACTAGAAGGCCAAAGAGAGAAACTCGACCACATCCAGTCGAACAAAAATCCATGACTCCACTCACAAAGTTGTTAGATCTTAGAAGCTTTGTTTCCATATTTAAAAAACCTTCCAAAAGTAGCTCGACGCGGGGACTCTTCAGAGACAGAGCGACCATGGCGTGAGGCTTAGTGTAAATCTGGCCATCGGCGCGAGGACATTACTACACCACCGTGCTGACCCAAAATTTCATGTTTTAAAGGGTCAACTTCAGAAATGGTTAATAGAGATTGTGTTCCTGGCATGTTAAGGGATGCAATGACATTCTTTATGATGTGTGACAGTACATAGGGGTCACTATGATGGTCCGCCAGTATTTAGAATAAGGAATGCAGGGATGGTAACAAAATATTGTGTAACAGATGCCCCCTAAAGCATGAAGTCCGAGAGAGAGGGAGGGGTGAAATGCTTTATGAGAACATGCCCAAACCAAAGCGTCTCTGTCGGAGGACCTGCAAGATCAAGTACGATTGATATCTCTGATACATGAATACAAGGTATGGGCACAACCATCCATAATAGAGAACATGTAATAAGATCCAAGGTATGGACACATCCATCCAGTGAGAAGGATCATAAAATAGACTCAGGTATGGTCGCATCCATCCAATCAGAAGAGTCATGTATATAGTCATGATAAACCAAATTGTCCTGCAACTTGGATTTCATCAGAAAAACTCAGGGTCTTGCGCTCTGTCCCGACCCGAACAAGTACAAATTCAGGCATGTGAATGAATGAGCTGAAGTCGAACGTGCAATAAAGTCGCCGGATTACCAGCCGATGATGAAAGTTGCTAACAGGCGCGAGAGAAACCACCAATAATGACAATGGTTCTCAAGGTACTGCTAGTACAATCCACAGAATGTGAACAATGAATTGGTGTCAAACACCCGCGAAATCACCCGATCGAAGGCCAATGATGAGAACTTGTCATTGAATGCGAAGAACTTGCCATTGAGGCATGCAAGCTCTAAGGTACCAGAAGGGAGTCTCTGGATCAACTTCTTGGATAATGAGCTGAAGTCGACAGGAAGTGATTGGTCGAAGGAGGGCCATAATGTTTCCCGCATCATCGACATGAGATATAGGAATAAGATGATAGTGAATCAAGACTGAACAAAGGATCAAGGGTTTGAAAACTGCAGAAGGGACTTCTCTTGAACATATTGGCGAAAAGACTCTGGAATTTGGCAGTATTTGACATCAAGGGATCTGAGGTCATGGTGACAAGGCAAAGAGCAGATGAGAGGTCAAAATAGATAACCCAAACACATGGAGGAAAAATGACTAATGTGGAATGTCCCAAACTCGACGCGAACTGCAAACAATTGTCATGTTCAAGAGTGACATACTGCCGACACAACTGACAAATAGTTCCATTTTCCCCCACCATTTCTGGCGAGTACCCCAATTATTTTTGGAAACAAGCTTGAAGGGGATAGCATATGCTTGTCATGTAAGTTTGTCCTTCAGACAAATCCATCCTAGTACATTTTACGAGCCCTAGGAAGGAGGAACTCGGTAACGTCATGGTGACAACTTTCAATGTCATTTAGCTTTAACGAGTCTGACAAAGGGAAAAATTGGCATCTTTTCATGTTTAGAGAGTTTAAAAAGAAGCGGAAAAGAAAAACTCTAGAAGGTCCCTTTTCGTAGGTAGTCTCTCAGATCCGAAAAGGTAGAAAACAATACCCGAGAGAACCTCTTAGCCATGTTCAACTAAGGTATTCCTTTTTCATAAATAATCTGTCCCAGCCCAAAAAATAGGTAAACGTATACTGGGCAAATGACGTTTCACAGCCTTTAGCAAGTTCAAAACGACAAGAGTCTCCGCAATATTTTCAATTTTTGAGAGTCAGAAAAGAGCTGAAAGATGACTCCAGGGGGTGACTTTTTCGTGTTTTTACCGAGTTTGAAAAAGTGATAAAATACAACTTGTTTCCTCATCGTCGCCAGTTTTAGGACCTGTTGATGCACAAGAAACAAACGTAAAACACATTTTCGAGAAAAAATAATAAAAATAATCGAAAATATGCCAAAAAACCTAATTAGGGTTAGAAAAGGTTATAAAATAACTCAAATAGTAAAAAACAATTTACTTTTACCTTTTCACCTTCTTGTGAGAATTTTTGCCGGTTTCCACTGTGAATTTGGGGAGGTGAAAGCAGGCAATCAAGGATGCCATCGACGAATCCGCTTCTTCTAGGTAAGAGCCATGAATTTCCCCTACAATTTCATTCATTTTTTATGTGTTTTTACGTTCTGATGCATTTTGTGGGAGAGTTTGAAAAATCATAGCCACGACAGTTGGCGCCGGTTCTAGGCACAGAGTCGCGCCGACCTCCACGATTTTTGTATAGGGAAAGCACTGCTCGGCGCAGCTGTTTGAAAAATAGCAGCGCCAAGCACAATTTTTTCATAATTTCCTCCAAAAATGCTTGGCCAAATTATTCAATTTTTTAACCATATGGCTAATGGAATCTCTGCATTTGGTTTTGCAGGAAGAATCAGTGGTTGAAATGGAAATAGAGTGGAAAGAGCAGGAGCATGGGCCAGAGGATGAACAGGCCATGGAGAACGATGCATGCTTGGAAGCTCTGAGGAACTATGGGCTCCTTAAATTCTTCATGACCACATGTTTGAGAAGCTCAGATAGCGCTACTACAATACTTGATCAGTGCATGGGACATTGACCAAGAGAGATTCATCATTCATGAACAGGAATTGGAGATAAAAGTCTCTGATATCTACTTCATAACCGGATTGTCGTGGAAGGGAGAGCGAACATTGATGACAAGTACTCGAGTCCTTGGAGAGAGCATGGGCATGTTGATAGATAAGGTTTGTCCTGGAGCAAGGAAAGCACACAATAGTGGTAAACTAGACATCCAGATAGTGACTGAGTTACCTTTGAGGGTAGTGCTGCATACCATTACTTGGGCTGCGAGATCTTAGGCTCCTCACGAAGCCACAAAGACTCAGCTCCAATTAGCTATAGATTGTAGGTCTCTGACAATATTCAATTGGGTGGAAGTGGTGACAATCAACATAAAACGTAAGCTGACCAAGTGCAAAAATGGTAAGCTAAAGCAGTTTGGGTATGGGTCCATTTTTGTACCATTCATCCTGGAACGGTTACGAATATTCTAGTGTTAGGAGGTGATTGTACCTATGCCACCATCACGAGAGCCACGGATGGTCCATTGGGTTGAGCTGATGCCTCGATCAGGAGGTGGGCAACACATGTTGTGGAGACCAGATTTCTTTGACTAGTTGAGTTGACAACTCATCGCGGTAAAGGACTGGCCATACATCGGTACCGATTTCAAGGGAGATCTGGATCTTCCACTTCCGGAAGGGGACAACTGGGATGAGGAGAGAGGTAAAAACTCATTTTTTGGATTTTTATGAGTATTACGATTTTTTGGTTGTATATATATGTGTTCTAATGTTTTCTCATGTGTTGCAGATGTTGGACCAGAGAGACCCACGGGGATTTGACCAATAGCTCGGAGGGTCCCAAGAGATTTCGAAGTGGCCCCTCATGGCGAGGGAAGTGATGAGGAAGAAATCACACGTAACTTGGAGGGTCTCACAAGCGGGATCCCGGAATATGTGAGATTCGAGAACATTCCTCGTGCTTACTAGCGACACATTGCAAGGGTTTCTAACTGCATCCATCGACTGTTGAGACGTGTCGTACGGGCAGTGACATGCTATCATGAGCACCATGCTGATTAGACTCCTAGGCTTCATTTCTGCATTTTTTGAGAGACATGGCGTCGCAAGATGTAATTGAAATACACATATATTTTTTGAACTATTATGTACACACTGATGCAAACAATCGATGCACACACACACACACACACACACACACACATATATATAAATGATTATTTTCCTGCCTAAATCTTACTATGTGATGATGATTGCTTTTTACAAATCTTGCAAATGTCTATCTAATACAATAGTAGCTACTGCATAAGTTAACATATTCATTCTTCTGGGAATATGCTGACATGTAATATAACCAAAATTCCTTTCTAACAAATGAACACGTAAATACATCCTTAAAATCTGAGGGTTTCTGATAGAATGACGCCCATTGAGTTGGAGAACAACAAGCTGAGAGTCTAGTTTTACATTAATTAAAAAATGTTGAGGGAAATAACTTCATTTAGAAGTTTGATAACTGCATTGTATTCAGTGACATTGTTAGTTGTACGTCCTATAAAAACGCCTTGAAGGTCTACTAACTCACCGTTAGGATCATAAATTACCCTAGCCATGGAGGATAGGTTCTGAGTACTATGGGAGGCACCGTCAGCGAAACCGACATGAGGAGTGAAAGACATAATAAGCAGGAAAAAATTGCTCAGAAAGCCCACCAAGCCAAAAATGTACAAAAATGAAAAACACACTTATGTACAAAACAAATGCACGAGAAACTCATGAATAATATTTTTTGAGATACAACCAATTTCGGGGCTGATCCAGTGGATAGCCTTCATAATCAATAAGCTCATAGGCCCCTTTTTGCAAAACATGTTTAACGATGTAGGGCCCATGTCACATGGGTTTGAATTTACTTGCCCCTAGCTTATCATGAGCTTGGTCATACAAGAGGACTAAGTTTCCTTCTACGAAGGTATGAGGGGAAATTGTCTGGTCAAAGTGAGCTTTGACCCACTTTTTATGTGCTTCTATGACTAGAGCAGGGAAGCGACGAGTTTCATCAAGCCTCTCCAAATATAGGAGACATTCTTCATCTGGCAAAGTATTCGGCAATAATTCGATAGCTATCTTGAGTGAAGGAATTTCACATTCAATTGGAAGGGTAGCTTCCAGACCATAAACCAGTTGAAATGGTGTGAATCTGGTTGCATCCTTCACTGAGGTTCGGTAAGCCTAGAGAGCTGAGAAGAACATGAGATGGCAATTGGAATTGTGCATCCCAATAGTATGCTGAAGAATAGTGACTAAAACTTTGTTCACGGCTTTGACCTGGCCATTTGCCTCGGTCTAGTACGACGTTGAGCTGTCGTGACACAGACCCAACCGAGTAGTCAGCTCAACCATCATATAATGGCGAAAATGGGAGCCATGGTCAGTGACAATGGCTTGAGGGACTCCAAACTTGGTAATCATGTGATTGAAGAGAAATTGGGCAGCTGTCTTACCGTCAACTCCCTGACCGAGCGAGGGTTACACGTCATAAAATCGATACCTGAATTCGCAAAAGGACCGACAGTAATGACGGGATGGAGGTGAGCAGGTGGCGCGCACATCTTGCGCTAGTAAACTTAGCACTCGTGACATTTACGGACAACGAGGATACAATCTTTGAAAATGGTAGGCCAGAAATACATGGCACGAAGGATTTTTTGAGCAGTAGCATACCCAGACATGTGACCACCACATGCGCGCCAGAATGGCAGTCATTAAGGACTTTTTTAGCTTCCTCGAGGGTTAGACATCGACAGAGGACAGAATCAGCTTCGATGCGGTATAAAGTATCTCCGAATATGCGATAGGGCTGTGAATAATGACGGATACGTCGACGAGCATCTTTTGTCAACTCGGACCCGAAAGTAGAAGTCTGGAGATAAATGATGATATCACTGTACCATGGATCGAGGGTGCTAATCAAAAAATGAGTATCGTCTGGAATGTGTTCCTCAGAACCAGAAGGAGCAGAAGCAAAGGGTAAGGAGCAGATCAACTCAGCAAAAACCAACGATTTCTTTGATTTCGCGGCATTGAACTCCAAATCGAACTCTTGGAGGATAACTATCCACTTAGAGTACTTGCCCCCCAGCAATTGTCGAGTTAAAATATAAGTAATGGGGTTGCAATCAGAAATCACGGTCGTAGTGCAGAGTAAAATATAATGGCGAAAAAGTTGGACGGCTTGAACAGCTGCCAACGCCAATTTTTCGACATGAGCATAACATGTTTCAATGTCGAGAAGATTGCGACTAAGATAATAGATGACATGCTCATTACCATTGTCATCGTCTTGTACAGAACCATGGCAATAGTGCTAAAAGTGGAAACCAAATAGAATGAATAAACGGGATGATAATTTGGGGGACGCAAAAGAGGAGCATTGACAAGAATGGTCTTAAGTGCATCGAAAGATTTTTTGGTAATCTCATTTCATAGGAGCGGGATGCTTTTCTTAAGCAATCACGTAAAACTTTTGGCTACCTTAGCATAGTTCAGTATGAAACGACTCAGAAAATTCACTTTCCCTTGCAAACTCTGCAAATGGTGTAAAGAGGAAGGGGAGGGGAGACTAATGATAGCTTTGACCTTAAGAGGATCGAGACGAATACCGTTTTTGGAAACAACAAACCCAAGGAGTCTGTCGGAGTCGATGCAGAAGACACATTTGTGTGGATTAAGTCGAATATTATAGTGTCCACAACGAAGAAAAAATTGACGGAGGTGTTTTGGGTGGTCCCGACGCTTAGCGGAATGAGCCGGGAGGTCATTCATGTAAGGTTGAACAATGTGCTTAATATTGTGAAAATCATATGACATTGCCCGTTGGAACGTGGCACTAGCATTTTTCATGCCAAAAGGGATCTTTTTATACGTGAAAGTGCCCCATGGACAGATGAAGGTGGTTTTATGTTGATCAGCTGGTAATATATTAATTTGGTTATAGCCAGAGAACCTGTCCATAAGGGAGAAAATCTCACTTCTAGCACATTCGTCAATAATCTTGTCGATGAAGGGAGTGGGATAGTTATCCTTAGGACAAGCACGATTGATATCGCGGTAATCCACACAAACTCAAATGGTGCCCCGCTTTTTGTCTATAGGGACAACGTTAGAGACCCAATCTGTCAATGGGATCGGATAAATGAAGCCTTCTTTGAGAAGTTTTTCAACTTCTCCCTTTATGGCAGTTGCCTTTCTAGGGTGCATGGGACGAAGGCGTTGGTGAATAGGTTTCACATTAGGGTAAGTGGGTATCTCGTGCATGACTATACTCGAATCAACGTCGGGCATTTTGTCGTAGGGCCAAGCGAAAACGTCTCAAAATTCTCAGAAGAGAATAGTATAGACCTCAATTTCATCAGGAGAACAGGTCACCCCAATATGGATGTTCTTGACAACCACCAGTTTAACTAATATGTTAATAGGCATCGTCTGAGTGATATTTCCCATGTTTCCTTCTGCAAAAACTTCATTTGTCAAAATAGGCATTTGAAGTGGTGGGGAAGAAGCTTGGGGAGAAAATTCTCAAGACAGGTAGACATTGCCCCAAGACTAGGTAAAAAGGAGGAACGATGATGACTATCGTCCAAGGGAGGATCCTCGAGAGACATGGTTTCTACGATGGCTTCATCAATTGGAAACGTCTCGTTCAAGGGATCTAGAGAATCTGAAGCACCGAGCCAAGGGGATTGAGAATAAGTGTCGAGAGCCATACTTGAAGAAGTATGATAAAAAGGAGAAGTTGAAGTCGAGATGACCTCACAATAATCAATTTCTACAGGGCTTAACGACATTACGTCAACAAACGAATCGACCTGATCAGGCGAAGGGATGATCCATGGATCAGAAGACATGGAGATCATATTGATCTGAGCAATGTTGGGTGGAGGAAGAGAAAAGAGACCAATAAAGGCAGGATCTTTGAAAAGTCTTGGCCCCACACTTTCATAAGGCATGGGAATGTGGTCTATATACAAAATGTTGCTCTCTGAAGAAGTGGAAGTGAAAAAGGATAACTGATCGACAATGATAATCTTTCCTTCGTGCAGGAAATGAAGAACACGAAAGAGAGTGGACAGTATGCATAGCATGGCGTGAATCCCTCTGTGATCGAGGAGGAGATTATAGTTGAGTTTGGCGTCAATGACTTCAACCTCGACATTAACTGTTTTTCCTTCCAACGTGATAGGTCAGCTGGTGAGGATACCAAGAGGGCGAGATTCCCTTTCGTCGAAGGCCTCTAAAGCGTTTGGAGATTGGTGAAGGGTTGGAGAGCCGATGGCTTTCCAACATGCAACAGACATGATGCAAGTAGATGCACCTTCGTCTACGACTGCTCGATGGATATTATTACCATTAATCCCAACTTGGATGATCAAAGCAAGTTGGTGAGGGAGACGTAGGATGAAATTTTCCAGATTGAAAGTGATAAGGCTCGAATCGACAGGGTCAACTCCTCCGATAATGGATAACAAAGCCTTTCGTTGAGACAGACAACTTTGAAGTATCTCCAGCGTGGACATAGCGGATGGCGCCTAAGCCAAATCCTCAACAATACTATAATGTTGAGCGGCACAGGCGTTCGTGTTATAGGAGGACTTACGAAGCACGCCTTTGGAGGGTGGTCGTACAACGGGCTCAGAACTAGGCCTTTCAATATGAAGAGGGCTAGAAGCAGGCGGGGGAGGAGTAGGATCATTTGCAATTTCTTTCCCCGCCGCTTGAAAACTTGAGAGCCAAAAGGGGTGGAGGACTCGGGTTGCTCGACCATTTGAGTTCCTTGGGTGCCTTTGAGCAATCGACTCACATCGGCCCGTTATGGACAGTCCTTGGTGTAATGCTCATCGTCACATATCAGACAAGGATACTTCGGTTTATGTTTAGAGCCATCATCAATATTGGTTTTAGGAGAATCCTGTTTCGGGGTATCAGATTTGGTCTTGCCATTACCCTTCTTCTTACCTTTGGAAGCTTTATCTGCCGAGGTAGACTGGACGAAATTCACTTCCGTGGTTTTACCAGGATTGGAAGGTGGCTGAGAAGTAGTATAGGTAGAAGGAGTGGATTTTTGGTTCGTAGGTGTTGGGCCTCGTATATGCCCATGTTTTCATCATGAAACATCACTGTTTATACCCTAAAACCCTAGGTTTTTAGCCCGTGTTATACCCTAATTCTGTCACTTGCGGCCAAATTCTCTCTGTGGTTGACTATCATCAATCTCTTCACTTATCTATGATAAAATTTGATTTTGTCATGTTTTACTGATGACGGTTTTGTTGAAGTACATTTATTACAGGAATTCCATCATTGAAATCCCTCACAAGCTAGTTAAATATGGGGATGCCTAATTTGAGGCTTTGGCATTTTCGACGTGCTTCCAGAGAATCCGGGAGAGGTTATTATCAAAAATTATATTATTATACCTCTCCATAAGTTGGATTCCACCCAGCTCATTCATATGGGTCTCTAGAAGGAAATTACCCAATTTTGCCAAATCTGTAAAAAATTCTAAACTGCCAAATTGCGCCTCAATTTCCGTGCAGATGAAGGCGAAATAAGAAATTTGGGCACATGGGTTTTTCTCCCAGTATAGCCAATTTACTAACCCTATAACGGTTTTGCCAAATTCCACACGGTTTTGGAAATATTGAGGGGGGCTTGAGGCTAATTTATGTAAAATTCGGAAATTTCCAGCATTGTTAAAATCTCCCAAAACAGCCTTGTTTTGGTTTTTTGGTCAAAGGCAGTTGAAACTAATACAGATCAGCACATCACAGCTTGTAGAATCAATTTCATTTTATCTCCATGGCTATGAATGGAGCGTTGTTGAGCAACAAAGCTTGGAATGGACAATGTAATTAGATTTAGATTTGTTAAGTAGCATAATGATCTTTTGATCTGATTTGCATAGATCTCTTCCTATTTGTAATTCTCAGGCTGTGATTATAAAGCCTGCAACAGAGACATATAAAGGAGATGGACATACAGTGAGGATTGTAATTCGACTTTGCCATCAAACTTGAATATTGTACTTCTATGATCCAGTAATGAAATTCGTGTTTTTAATCCGTCATGGCGTGTTGCTGATCAAATTCCGGATTGTTATGAATTCAATGAGTTCTTGAATCAGATGAGTTGAAGCTTAGTTCATCTCTGTAAGTTTCCAAGCTGATTCCGGGTGTGGAAAGTGCCCACCACAATCTGGATCAGCTTCGTAGATGTAGCTAGAGGTAATTTGCAAGTATAGTTTGGTAAATTCTCAATTGCACAATTAATTTTTTGTTTTTGAAAGTCAATTTCATTTCTAGCATTTAATTCATGTTGCTGTAGCAGAGATAATTTGTAGATATTGTTGATTTAAATTCCTGATTGCGGAGTTAATTGATTATTTTTGCAGATCGATTTGTTTTAGTTTGATTTACATTTGTTTGAGTTTCAAAGATTTGAATTGCAGAGTTAATTAAATTGTGAAAATCGATTTGCTTTAGTTTGATTTACATTTCCGGAGTTTCAAATATTTGAATTGCAGAGTAATTGGTTAAGAAAATCGATTTATGTTTAACATAGTCCACCTTTACTGAAGTTTCGAGGATTCGGTGATTTCAATTGCAGAGTTAAGTAGTTGTGGAAATCGATTTATGTTGCTGGATTTACATTTTCTGAAGTCCCTAGGAATTCATTGATTTAAATGTATGATTGTAGAGTTAAATTATTTTTGGAAAACGATTTGGTCTTGGCTTAATTCACATTTGCTGGAGTTTTTAAATATCGTTAATTTAAATCACATAATTCACTGTCTTTGAAATCGATTTATGTTTCAGTGTACTTCAGTTGTTGTGGTGTATGGATATCAATTGCTTTAAATGCCGGATGGCAATTGCTTTCAAAAGTCGATCTTGAGAAATTGGTTAATTCATATGCTGTAGAGTTAAATTCCCAAATTGCATGATGGGCATCGTAGAAGAGCAATCTCAGCGCTAATGGAACGTTGCCATAGGGGGAAATTGCGTAGCTCCAGGATTTGATTGACAATATCATTGTAATTATAACCCAAATCTAATTGCTTCCATATAAATTGCGCTATGATCTTCAATTGGCTACATCAACATAGATTGAGCGTTGCTCAAGAAACAGAGCTTGGGTACATACCCCCCATCAACCTTAGAGAACAAGTTGTTGTGTGAAAGGCAGACCCTTGGTTTGTACACACTCAAATTTAATCTTTCTGCTGAATAAGCTAGTGTGAAATATGTATGACTAAGATCAAGTCCAGTGAAAGAACATAGACTAGATTGCAAAGAGATTCGATAATGGTTGTTTCTATGTGCTGAATAAGTTCCGTACATTGAGTGACCTGTAGATGTGCATAGCCTAGATTGATGCCACTGTGGTAGCAGAGAATTGTCATGATTTTGTTTGTATCCTTTTCATGTTGATTTAAAGAAGTAGTGTTGGTTTGCATTTGAATTCTAGCTTACTGTTACTTAAAAGATCCACATAGAAGTATGAAATAGAGAGTGATAGATTCTTTTGAGGTCTCAGACAGCTAGACATTTTGTGTCCAGGGTGTTGATTAGGTAAAGAGAATAGATAATGCATAGAGTAGTTTTGAGCAGAGAGCTTTCTCCATTCCTTTGGCATGTTTAAATCGGTGTTTGAAGTTTTGCTTTGTTTGCATGAGATTAGGGTTTGCAGTAGGGTCAAGTTGAATTAGCGAGATTCCTTAGTGAAAGTGTGTATTCTTTGAAAACAGAGTTTTAACTAGCTTGGATTGATGTTTGAATTAGTGTGCTAGGCTTCACAATTCCAATCCACAAGAGTGACGAAAGAATTAAACCCTTGCAACCTGATTCGAAAGCAATCATTCATTGAAAATTGAAACCTTCTTGCAAGTTCCAAAGGGTGATTATATAATTGCCCATGATAATGCATGTGAGCTAGACAACTGTGAAATTCAAGAATTAAATTCACCTTTGTCTTTGTTTTATATCTTGATGCGGCATGTGTTGATTAAATTCATGACATTGCCCTGTTGAAGAATGTCCATTGTAATAAAAGCCTAAGTAACCTTGCCCAAGCATAATTGGAAGTTTGATAAAAGACGACTGTAATTCAAAGCTGATCCCCAGAGAATAGTTGTGCATTCCGATAGCTTGAGTCTGATTCAGTTTGGTTTGCAAAGTGGAAATTGTAAAATTAAAAATTGCTAGAAGTATATATATAAATGGGTTGGCTAGGTATGAAAGAGTGAACGCTGTCATGACTGAAGTCTGTGTGTAAGATTGATATTCAAACCAGTGTGATAGTGCACCTTTCCGCTTAACCCTAGTACAGTGAAACTGGCATGGAGTGTTGTTATTAGAAATAATTCGAGATACCATTTGTAATTGCAAGTTTACTGTGTGAGTGTGGGATCATTTATAGGTTTACTCAGATTAGATAAATTCCTTTCAAGTGTGACCTCCGAGGATCAGAATTAGGGTTTTTGAGATTTTCTGCAAGCAGTGAGCTATTGTTGATTTGGTAATGGTTTTTGATTTCAGAATAAATGTTGAGATAAATTGAATTTGCTGATTGTTCCTATTTTCATGAGGAGATGTTTTATTTTCAGGAGTGCATGTTTATAGATGTTTTTGTGTGCCTCAATTCTCAAATCAAATAGCATAAGGAATCATTAAAACTCTGGCAGTGCAGCTTGTGTTTACGAGCCCGAATTGACAAATTAAATATTAAGAGCTTTAATTCACCAATTAAAACTCTCAACAACAAGATTAGGAGAAGACTTATGGGAAGTCTGAGAAACAAAACCATTGACACCGTCGACAGATGGCGTCATTGGTGCTTTGGAAGTTCTAGGTCGTGAAGTATCAGGTAAGAGATCATACAACGTGCCAGACTGAGAGTAAATTAGATCGAGGTACTGGGCATGAGAAATGGCCTGCTCTTCGATAACACATGTCCCCATAGCAATGTCCTTAGTTATCGGACCGACAAACGAGGTAGTTAACTAGTCAGTCAGAAGTTGATCAAGGATTTCAAACTTGATCAAACGATGATGTCGTCTCCATTCATGAATGTGATCGGAGATATGTGTGGCCCGATCTTGTTTCAAGGACGTAAGGAGATACATTTTTGTTTCATAGTGAACCGGTAACTAAAAGTGTGTGAGAAACGCTACTGCAAGAGAATTGAAATCTTGGAAGATTCCACAAGAGAGTTCAATGTACCACTTTGTAGCAACACCAGTGAGGGTCCTTTGGAAAAGACGTAAATGAATAGAATCATCAATCCAGGAGTTAGAGGAGCACCATAGGTGATATGTCATAACATGTGCCTGGGGGTCTTCTTCGGACTTGCCTTCGAACTTGGGACAATCGCCAAGGATCTTGGTGGGAACTAGGGGCCAATATGGATTTTGAAGAATGGGATCATTGGTTAACTTCGACACATTATGCGGTTCCAAGGTAGCAAGGAATGGAAATCGCGGGTTGAAAGGCATCGCAGGCCTTTGATAAAGACCGACGTTAGGGTTCCAACTAGGTCGGGAGAAATTTTGAGTCCATATGTTCTGTTTCGGAGGATTTTGTCCATAGGGGGTATAATTTTGGAAATTCGGCCCATATCCTGGTTGGGGACCAGGGTACTGATTCTGAGTGAACCACTGGGGTCCAACTTGAGCAACGTATGGATTTTGTTGCGGGATGAGAGTAGTGCCTGGGGTGGACCTTGTGCCATCAAAGGTTGACCTTGGGAAACCAATGGTTGGCCTTGAGGGATTAAAGGTTGGCCCTAGCGCTGAACAGGCTGTTCCTGGGGTCTAGGTTGGCCCAGATACTGAGGTTGACCAGGCTGTCCCTAAAAACCAGGTTGGCCTGATGGTTGAGATGAGTCAGGTTACCCCTTAAGACCAGGTTGAGCGTGCTAACTAATGGAGGGTTGGCCTTTTTGTACAAGAGGCGGGCCTTGTTGAACATAAGGCTGGTTCGGTTGCGTAAAAGGTTGTCCCTGAGGTGAGTAGGTTTTCCCCTGAGGAACATGACGCGCTCCTTGCTAAATGCAGGGTTGACCTAGAGGACCGTAGGGTTGTCCCGGTTGGGCCGAAGGTTGTCCCTGTGGATGGTAGGGTTGTCCTTGCAAGCCATAGGGTTGTCCCTATTGGTACGTGAATTGATTTTGATGAATCGGAGGTTGATTTGTTTGAACATACAATGGACCTTGCTGGACGGGTCCATGGTAATATATGTGGTTCCCGAACTCATTGTAGAGATGTGGTGGATTGATCAGAGCGTAAACCTGCCGAGAACCCTGAGGGAGGTAGTTCTGATGTTGAACAACCATCATATATTGGTCGTATGTCAAACCTCCCGAAATAGGATTAGAAGAGATAGGCACACTACCAATAGGTTGATTGACTCCCAATACGTGAGGTTGTGATCCACTCACAATGGGTCCAACAGACATCGTGGAAGCATTGGGATGTGTTCCTCGAATAGTAGTAACTGACGAAAATGATGTAACCACACTAACAAATGATGCAGAGGAAGCCACACAAACAGTGGGCTGGGTTGGGACAGCTATGAAAGCTGTCAAAACAATGGGAATTGAAGAAGATGGACCCAACACAAACGACCCCGAAGAAGGAGCCGTAGTACTTGACCATAATGGGTTCTGGTACAAAGATGAAGCACCAGAAATAAACTATCCCAAAGTACAGTAACCAGCTGGGAGTGGCTGTGAGGAAGGTTGAGTCGTCTCATAAGGAAAGTTTTCAAGAGGGAATTGATAATCCCCAGTAGATATAAGAGTCTCTTCACTACTAATAGGACTCGAAGCATCCATGTCGGACGAAGACATGCTGTCAGGGAAAAGCTGGTGGGCGGTGGAGGGAAAATCACTAGACAATGGTGTCACAGGAGAGTCCGAGCATTGAGGGGGATCTTCTCTCAAAAAGAAAAAAGGATCCGGGGGCTGCCAGTTGATATCAAATGGCTCCTCAAGGGGAGATCGAGTGGCAAGAGGTTGAATGCTCGGGATGACCGCATCCTTGAGGTCTTGGGTCCCAACAGACGAGGGTGTCTCAGAAGAGACTCTAGAGAGAGACTCTTCACCACGAGGTAATGAAGAGGAGGATAAAACAGGTGGTTCTGCCATGGTGACTTTGTCTCAGAAGAAGAAGAGAAAAGAGATGATTAATTCGAGGCTTCGACAACAATCATTAAGGAATTACTCATAATCCGGCCAAGAAATAGCTTAACGGGCATGTGATGTAATCGTGGGCAATTAATTTTATAACATTGAAATAAGACTCTGCCTTTTCATGTTTTAAGTGTTGAGAAAAGGACAAAAGGTGACTCTAGTCACTTTTAGTTTGAACGAGCTTGAAAGGACAAGTGCTCAATGATATTTTCAAATTTAAAGAGTCACGGAAAAATCAAAATGACTACTCAGGAACTCTAGGCAAAGGGTGTGCCAAGCTCCCGTGAATTGCGATATGCACCTTGGCAAATGAATTTACCAAGGTCTTAATGTATGTGTAGGCAGTCCCCCTGAATGCTGTGTTCGGTGTATCATGGTTACAGGGCGACAGACTCAGTTTCCTATGGATAAAGGATTGCAACCTAAAAGGGTCTCCCTTTATATATGCGACGGTACGGGGAGCACAAGTCCGTACTAGCGTTGTCTAATGCAATATTGGGAACGACAGCTACTAGGTTTAATGATGCCGGAACACGTCACTAGCCTAGACCTCTAAATGTGAGCGTTAAGTTTCAATGTTTCCTTAGGTTGATTGAGTCAATTTTATGGTTTATCTTGAAACTAAGTTTCAGTTTCAAGGCCCTACCGAATGTTATCTCAAACCCTAATATGAAACTATATGAGAGAAAGAATACCATTTCATTTCGATGAACAACTAGCTAAGTGAAGGATAGAGGTTCGCAACAAAGTAGCAGTCGATGAAATGCAAGAACAACACTTTCCTCTATGCTACTAACACAACCAAAGCAGAAAATGAATTTTTTTCTTTTGTCTTTACTTGTCAATGAAAATGGAAACTAATAATGCAAAAGAGTACTTTTCATTTCCAAGTGAGAATGAAGAATGCAAATTTTTTGTTCTTTTGTATAAGTGATGAGCAATGATGCAATGCTACAAAAAAAAAACAAATACTAGCTTTGAGTAGCTTTGAACGAGATCATCAAAACATGAAGATATAAACTCCAAGAAAACGTAAACATGCACTCAAAACTAGGCATGCATTTCCATACGTAAAATAAAGGACTTTTAAGTCAACTCAACGAGCAATGTGATCTATGCCCGAGGCGAGGGAGCGAGAATCAAACAAACATGGAATGAAAGCTTGACAACCCTACTTTATGCACAATCAACTGAAAAGACCAAGAAACCACATAAAAGGTTGAAAATAAACGACTAAACTGACACATAAACAGATCAAACACCTAATGAACATGCGACCAAATGAATGGTTTGAAACACCTACAAACCCTAGGATGGATAAGTCACACTGTTCGAATGAGAGACAACAGGAGCTAGAATGAATGAGACAAGCAAGTCAGTAAATAAGAGCTAGATGGATCAATCCAAGGAGAAAAAACCAAGCCAAAGAATAAGACACAATGGAAACTCAGTGGAAAAGGCCCAAAATTCAATCCTACAGGAATCAGCGTGGTTGTTCAGCAGTATCCAGCGCCGAGCAGGCAAAATTGCGCAATGACAACTCGTGCTGATGGGCGCAACTGTCAGGCAATCAATAGTGCCAAGCAATAAAAGGAAGGAAAAAACAAAGGGTTGGCTGAGGAAAACCAGGCTTATCACCCTAGAAAAAGGCTAAATGGCTAGGAGCAGTCAAACAAGCCAAAAACAATACAGAGACGACAAACGGCCAAAGTTGGACATACAATATAAAATTTAAAATGAACAATGAGAGACAACAGTTGTTTGACATCCCTAGTGGAGTCGCCAACTTGTTGTGCAAGAAAATCCCTTCTGCAGACAGAGATGATCCCTTTAGCCCTAGGGTGGGTCTAGCAACAAGGGAACATGTTGGTTTCTAAATTCCTAGTTGATAAACGAAATGTGAATTGGAATAGATGTCCTACCTCAATCCAACGCCACTTGATGTAGTATGTTGCAGCGATTCCTAGATCTTTGTCCTTTAGGCCTTGCGCTCTGTTGGTAGCGATGTTTACACACCTGCACAAAGATCAATCAAACACTAAAAGCATACAAGCATACATATTCATTTACAACTATCCAACTAGTCAAGGAGAGTTAGAAACTTTGAATAGCAACATAGACAAAGATGGAACTATATATCATTCATGTCATATTAATATATAAAAGGGAGTTTACAACCTGCGCCTTGACATGGTAGACCTCCTTTGACAGGTTCAGTCGGGCATGTCTCCAAAGCATCTGTTCGTCGATTGGCTCAAAGAGGCAAAAGACTCAAACTCTCTCTCACAATTATGGAATATTCTCTGCTATCAACTCTTGGTCTATTATAGCTAGCATAATCAACGGGATGAAGGGGAATTTATAGGAGTGGAGGAAGAGCTTTGAGATCCACATATGGTGAAGAAAAGGTCTATCTCTTTGGGAAGTTGCATTTTTGTAGGAACTAGAAGGCCAAAGAGAGAAACTCGACCACATCCAGTCGAACAAACATCCATGACTCTGCTCACGAAGTTGTTAGATCTTAGAAGCTTCGTTTCCATATTTAAAAAACCGTCCAAAAGTAGCTCGGCACGGGGGTTCTTCAGAGACATAGCAACCATGGCGCGAGGCCTAGTGTAAATCTGGCCATCGGCACGAGGACATAACTACACCACCGCATCGACCCAAAATTTCATGTTTTAAAGGGTCAACTTCAGGAATGGTCAACAGAGATTGTGTAACTGGCATGTTAAGGGATGCAATGACATTCATGATGATGTGTTATAGTACACAAGGGGTCACTATGATGGTCCGCTAGTATTCGGAATAGGGAATGCAGGGACGGTGACAAAATACCGTGTAACACATGTATATCTTGGATTCACCCTATCTAACAATGTGCTAAAGTTAAATACTGAATCGCTTCTACAAATCTTTTGCGAAATTAAAAACACAATCGCCAATCACATGAAGTAAAGAAGAATCAAATCAAACACAACACAGATAATTTCCCGAGGAAAGGTTGCTGCTCAAAACCCCTCTATCATATATTGTATATTCCACGAGGAATCATGAAACAATTACATACAACTCTTCTCACAAGAGCCCTCTTGTATTCAACTAATTGTCTCACACTGATCTAGACAAAAATGGACCAATACTTAGCCAATTTACTGCCTCTAGACAACCTGCCTTGCTTGTGCAATCCCTGATGAATGCAATCCCTAAAGAATAGGAATTTTTGCCTTCCTTGACCACGCAAGTATCATAGGCACTCCAATGGGTGTTTGGTTGCATGGGTGCAACCCAATAATCCTACAACTGATAGTCAGCTTCCCTTTCACCTACATCTCAACTGGGTCTCCACTGGATCTGACATGGATGCAGCTAATAATAGTAAATCCTCAGTTGCATGTGAGATCACTGATTGTGAATTAATTAATATTTAATTCACTTGATCTCTCACTAGTGTATCAAGCAGTTACAACTAGCACAAATGAGTTTAACTCACTTAACTGAGTTAAACTGATTACAACCTGCATTAACTAATGCACCACTGCACTTCGAACTCTGTTACAACTAGAATTACTCTGCATGCCTCACCAACTACCTCTAACTCGAAATCCATGAGCTAACTAAGTTTATCACTCTCAGTTAACTATTACAAGTTATTTTTGAGACTAGATTACATTTTATTGTCCATCTTAATTAAGGGATAACTAAAATAGACATGCACCAAAAATAGCCCTTTGGGCCCCACCCTAGTGTAGGTGCTTAATGCACTAGGCGTGGGTGCTGAAATTTTCTTGTTGAATTTCAACAGACACTTCAAGGTAAAAACTAGTCAAGATATTCTTAAATACTTTTTGGAACAAAGACTATCTTCAGAAGAGCAGCAAAAATGGGTTACAAAGATGTTTGGTTATGACTTTGAAATCATCTACAAAAGAGGGAAGCTAAATGTTGTTGCAGATGCACTCTCAAGAAAGGATGAGGATGTGGAAGCATTGCTTTGTGCCATTTCTATTATCCGACCAGATTGGATAACCGAAGCAAGGGAGGAATGGAAGAATGACGAAGAAGTATGGACACTCATTCAAAAGTTGTAGCAACATCTGAGTACCTATGATACATTTAGTTAGAAAAATGATTCCTTATGGTATACAGATCGCTTATATCTTTGTAAGAATTCCCAACTAAAACAAAAGATTCTTTTGGAATTGCACACCTCTTCCTCAGGAGGACACTCAAGATTTTTAAAAACTAACCATAGGGTGAAGAAAGATTTTTTTGGGATGGCCTTAAATATCATATTCAAAAGTTTGTGGCGAAATGTTTGGTGTGACAACGAAATAAAGTTGAGACAATTAAGACCCCGGGTCTACTACAACCTTTATCCATTCCAAATCAACGTTGGGAGGAGGTTTCAATGGATTTAATTACAGGTATAACTAAGTTCGAAGAAAAGAGTGTCATCATGGTGGTAGTTGATAGGCTTACCAAGTATGCACACTTTTGTGCATTATTTCATCCATTTAAAGTGAGTACAATTGCTATTGCATTTATGGAAACAATTCAAAAGCTACATGGAAACCCAAAGATTATTGTAAGCGATAGAGATCCCCTTTTCACTGGAAATTTTTGGACAAATTTTTTTTCTTGTTTGGGTACTCAACTAACTCATAGCTCATCTTATCATCCTCAATCCGATGGGAAAACTGAGATAGTGAACAAATGTTTGGAAGGATATCTTCGTTGCTTTGTATTTGATAAACAAACACAATGAGTGAATTGGTTACCTCTGGCTTAATGGTGCTATAACACTTCCTTCCACACAGCAGCAAAAATGACCCCATTTATGGCACTTTATGGATACCATCTGCCATCCATCACATAATCTTTAAGAGAAATTTCTAAGGTTCAAGCAGTGGAAGATCACATCGAGCATCAACAACAAGTTCTCCAACTCTTAAAGGATAACCTAAATTTGGCACAGAATTGAATGAAGCAACAGGCATATCAACATCGTAGCGAGAGAAGTTTTGATGTAGGCGCCTGGGTATTTTTACGGCTACAACCATACAAACAAATGTCCCTCAAGCAAGCTAAGAAGGATAATAAATTATTGCCAAAGTACTATGGTCCTTACAAGGTATTGCAAAAGATTGGTACTATGACCTACAAATTGGAGCTTCTTACATCTTCCCAAGTGCACCCAGTTTTCCATGTTTCATACTTAAAGAAGGATATAGGTGACAAACTTCCGGTTCAAACAATATTGCTGGAACTTGATGAGGAAGGAAAAATCATATTGGAACTTGAAGCAGTCGCGGAAATAAGAACTCGACGGCTACGAAATCGATCAATTTCAGAATATCTCATCAAGTGGAAGAACTTACCCACTGAAGATTCCACATGGGAGGATGAGAATTTTATATAGAAGCATCCAGAACTACTCAAGCGTTGAGGACAACACTTTTTTGAAAGAGAGGGGCATGTTAGTGTTCAGAATTTGGAGGGCTAGTGATTAATTCAAATTCTCTTCTTGATAATTACTTGTGAGCTTACTTGAGTTACTTATGTCTTCTCTTCGTTATCTTATTTAGTCTTTCATCAAGTCAATTATCAAAATACACAGGACACAAAATTAGGCTCCTAGAGCCAGGGAAAAACCTCTCCCTGTTGGAGAGGAAAACCCACAAAGAATTCTTCTTATAGATCTTCAAATGATAAGTACCATGACCAAGACTCAGACCCTTGACCTAGGTATGCTTCCAAGACCTTGTCACTTCTTCTTTGAATTCAGTTCTTCTCTTCTTCACCAATTTGCACTGCTCTGCACTGGTACAGGAGAACTCGGTCTCTAAGTTTTACTTCTTGTTGTTTAGACAAACATTCGAGACTGTATCATATTCCTTGAGCTGTAGTTAGGAAGGTAAATCACATATTTACCTTCCTCACTTTTTCACACCTTTCAGACTGCTTCTTCTTTCGATCAATTCTGCCCTTAACTTTGTGTTTCCAGACTTTATCACACTGTCCACAGATGTCTTCTTCGAGAGTTGTTCGTGTAGTGTCCTTCTTTCAACTGATCCACAATATATATATATATATATCAGATGTGTCTTGAAGTACGCACCTTTATCCCCCTAGTAGACCACAGATATATCAATACTTCCCTGTACAAGTACATTGAAATCCGCACTTCGCTGTCCTCTGTGATCCACACTTCCTGTACCTCTGTACCTTTGGAAATTTGCACTTTTCTGTACCTCTGTGTAATCCGCACTTGAGTTTAGAGTTCGCCAAAGTTCTATCTTTTATGCAAAGGATACATGGGTATATATAGTTGTTTTCGCCTGTATATAAGCCAACCTAACATGTGAACCGATGTGGCTATTTAGAGAGCTGACAGGACTGATATGAGGCCGACCTCTCTAGCTGTTTGAAGGCCAACTTGACACATTATTAGGCTTGTCTATCAGCGTTGTATGAGGGCTGAATAATAGCCATTCTTCCACGGTTTATTGGACAAGGTCTTGGAGCATTCCATGACTACTAGGTTCTTCATATACATGACATTAAATACATTTATAAACCAAAAATAAACCCTAAATAGACATCAAGAAGAAGTCTATTAACCTAAGATAAAATCTTGCTCATGAAACCCATGAAGCATGTACAAATATACATTTTATTATCTTTGTCTTCTTCTTTTACATAAAATACATATTTAAATAGTCAATATGAAGACCGACCTAGTTACACTTTTCAACACTCCCTCTTAACTAGGGAGGTATTCATACAGGTACATGGTCACGTTCAAACTGAAGAATGTCATAAGAAGAATCACATTGGTAATCGCATCTGTATAGCATCATATCAACCAGCATTGTCCTAGTGCAAGGCCTTGACTAACAACCCCATCTCTCAATGAGACAACGGGCTACAATGCTGGAGAGATACATGACTAATAGACACCATAGTCATTGTCTCTCCAAGGTACATACTCCACCTAGGTGTTCTCAAAGTATGACCTTCTTGGACTATTTTTCTCTTGGGTAGCTAGCCCTCAAAGAATATTAGTCCAAGACTACTCTTATCTTGAATGACCTATCTCATTCTCAAAGAGTATCGAATGCCAGATGATCACCCAATCCTCCATTATGTCTTCCAGGTGAAGACTATAATGATTTGTCTATCCATTCTCTCCACGTGGCCTTCACTAAGACTTACGGCTGTTAGTCCTGGTCTAGTGCATGACACTTGTATTAGCGAATCACATATGTCACTCCCTCTCAACACAGGAAGGACATACTTCAATTTTATTCCAAGTAAGAAACTTACCACCAGGGTCCCTCTCAACCAAGGTCTTGCAGTAGCAATCCAGCTACTCATGAAGAATTCCTCCCCTCGATGTCATGGATTTCGATATTGAGGAATCTTCAACTTTTTGGCTTCATAGGGCACTGATCATCCATCGCTTTTAGTCACGAGTCATGTCCACTATCAGAAAGTGATTCATCAGTCTTTCTCACTTGTTTCATTGTTATGCTATGCTACTTTCCTTCAAATCATTTCTAAGGATCATACATCCTTTCTCATGATTAGCAGCCCTGCACAAATTCATCCAAATAAGCATATACATATGAATTTTTAAAACAAAAGTTACCTCAGTGATGATCTTTCACCATGATACCTTCCTGTAGGGATCGACATCCTCTATTCAGATTGACACACCTCCTAATGATATGTTTTGTCAAGGGTCTTCTTATTTACCAAACTTCTGTCAGAGTCTACATATCCTCCCAGGAGATCTCCTAGTCACATCTTCTTGGCTTCTGGATGATAACTGCCTCTTGACATGGTTGCATTTCATGATCTCTTCCTTTCTGCGCATTCTTCATTCCCAGGAACTTTCAAATTTTTCAGTTTCTCGTTCATATACAACCACCTCATATTCCATGAGGACATTTTATGTTGATTTCATCTGTCAGTACACCGAGAGATTCTTCTTCATAGATCATACTTCTAAATATGGAAGTCTATTACCTGCAACCATATGACATGAATTCACATCATCCAATGTTAGTATATAAATATATACATACCTCATACCTTTTTCCCTTGAGTCATCTTGTAGTAATTTCTCTAGAATGAAGAGCTTCATTCCCTTGGCCTGCTCCATCAATATGTCATCACATCCCAAAATTCTATTTCCATGATGACTCTTGATCTTGATGATTGCTTTCTATTAGTAATGTTATCAGAGAGGTTTTCCCGGAGCTGATTCACCAAGAGCTCCTAACATTCTTTTTATCATGATGCTATAATATACATTGCTTCCTATTGTACTATTTTACAACCAATAGAAATCACTTAAAGGAGAAGATGATCTCAATCATATTAGAAATCCCTTGCTTCTTCTTTCTTAGATTTCTTTGCATCAGGTTCTTCCCTCACATCTGAGATATGGGCTTTTCCCCTTTTTCTCTTGTCCTTGTCAGATTTAGGACAATCTCTTTTATAATGCCCAAGTTCATTACATCCAAAGCATCATACGTTGTCCATATTCCTTCTTTTATTCTGAGGGCCAAATTTTCCGAATCTTCCTTTCTTCCTGTATGTGGCTGCAAAGGCTTGATTCCCTTCACTTGGTCCTGTATCAGCTTTGGCTTTTAGTCTTGTTTCCTCTATTTTACATAGAGACCATAAATCATGGAATGGAGTGGCTTCTTTCTTCCCGTATAAACTGAAGTTTCCCCATTCCTCTGGTAGAGAATTCAGCACCATTGTAGTCATCTCAGTGTCAGACATTACTTCTCCCAGTTCCTGCAGTTGATCTCTTATTTTCAAAAATCCTCATAAAGTATGGAGTGATTCCTTCTTCCCTTGATAATTTCATTTTATATAGTTCTTGTCTTAGAGAGATTGCTTCTCCTGCAATACTAAAAAATAATAGCTCCACCAATTTCTCATGTATTTCTTTAGCAAACTTTAGTTTTGATACATAGGGAATGAGTGAGTCCTTGATGGATTCTATGAGAATCCTCTGGTCTCGGATTTCTCCCTTCATGTATTTGGTATGAGCTAGAACATCTTCTTTTGGTGGTTGAATTGTTGATCCATTGATGTAGTCCATAACTTTGTCTTCAATTTAATTCAAATCTGTCCTCTTCTTCCATGTGCTAAAGTTCAATGACCCAACCAACTTGTTGCTTTCTTTACAATAAGTCATCTTGATAGATTTAAGTAAGGTTATAGATACTTACTTGAGTAGAGTGGCTTGCAACTTCCTTGATGATGACGAATGAGTTAGGAGTTTCTTCTAAGATAGAAATCTCCGATCTAGGTGTTTTTGAATCCTTGATGGCAAAGGATATCTTCAAAAGATGATGCCCTCTTCAATCAATGTCTTGAATGAATGTATTTGATGGCAAAGATTATTATCTTGAAAAATTGATCCTTTGAATGAGATGAAGATCTTTCTTGAAAATATCTTGAGAGTCTTCCTTGCAAACTGATTTGACTTTTCACCCAAACTTTGATTTTTTCTTCCTGGAGTGTCTCTTTGTCAAGCAGCCCTTGAGTTCAGCACCTTAACTCTGATATCATGTTGATAATTTGGAGGGCTAGTGATTAATTCAAATTCTCTTTTTGATAATTACTTGTGAGCTTACTTGAGTTACTTATGTCTTCTCTTCGTTATCTTATTTAGTCTTTCATCAAGTCAATTATCAAAATACATAGGACACAAAATTAGGCTGCTAGAGCCAGGGAAAAACCTCTCCCTCTTGGAGAGGAAAACCCGCAAAGAATTCGTCTTATAGATATTCAAATGACAAGTACCATGACTAAGACTCATACCCTTGACCTAGGTATGCTTCCAAGACCTTGTCACTTCTTCTTTGAATTCACCTCTTCTCTTCTTCACCAATCTGCACTGCTCTGCACTAGTACGGGAGAACTCGGTCTCTAAGTTTTACTTCTTGATGTTTAGACAAACATTGGAGACTGTATCATATTCCTTGAGCTGTAGTTAGGAAGGTAAATCATAGATTTGCCTAACTTACTTTCTCTTTCTACCTCTCACACACACACACACACACACACACACACACACACACACACACTTCTTCTTTACTGATCGGTTATGCCCTTAACTTTGTGTTTCTAGACTTTATCACACGTCGAATCTTCTTCGAGTTGTTCGTGTAGTGTCCTTCTTTCAAGCCGATCCCATATATATATATATATATATATATATATATATATATATATATATATATATATATATCAGATGTGTCCTGAAGTATGAACCTTTATCCCCCTAGTAGACCGCAGATATATCAGTACTTCCCTGTACAAGTACACCGAAATCCTCACTTTGCTATCCTTTGTGATCCAAACTTCTTGTACCTATGTACATCTGGAAATCCACACTTTTCTGTACCTTTGTGTAATCCGCACTTGAGTTCAGAGTTCACCGAAGTTCTATCTTTTCTGCAAAGGCTACAGGGGTATATATAGTTGTTTTCCCCTATATATAAGCCAACCTAACATGTGAACCAATGTGACTATTTAGGGAGCCAACATGATTGATATGAGGCCGACTTCTCCAGTTGTTTGAAGGCCAACTTGACACATTATTAGGCTTGTCTATCATCGTTGTATGAGGGTTGAATAATAGCCATTCTTCAACGATTTATTGGACAAGGTCTTGGAGCATTCCATGACTACTAGGTTTTTCATATACATGACATTAAATAAATTTATAAACCAAAGATAAACTCTAAATAGACATCAAGAAGAAGTCTATTAACCTAAGATAAAATCTTGCTCATGAAACCCATGAAGCATGTACAAATATACATTTTATTATCTTTGTCTTCTTCTTTTACATAAAATACATAATTACATAGTCAATATGAAGACCGACCTAGTACACTTTTCAACAGTTAGGGCCCTATATTACTAGAGTAGTCCCTTATTGTTGTTAGTCTATCCCCCTTATTGTTATTGTTGTACCCCTGTAGTCACCATATAGCTATTATTGTGCCCTTACATTATTATTGTTAGGTCGGCTAGGGTTATATTGTGACCCCATGGACTCCTATATATAGAAAGGAGGTTTTGTCATTTGTGTCATCCAAGAATTGTTCATTTATGTAATGTAAAGGAGGTTGCCCCCTCGAAGTGGTTGATTTCTAAGGCGTTGATCTCTCTTCTCCTCTACTTTGGGAGTTGGTTTCATAACAATTAATCAACATCAATAATACATAACCGTTTTCTACAAATCCATCCTTGCAATGTTATTTTGATACATTTAAGAATTTATTGGCCATTTTGTTATCTAAGTACTATGATGATTCTCTATTGCAGGGAAAATCTCAAGGATTCCTTGCTGGTGTTCAATCCCTTGCAAGCTTAATTTCACCACTTGTAATGAGTCCACTTACAGGTATGTTATTAAATGCTTCTTGATTAAGCTAGTATTTTTTGGGTAGTTCACATTTGAGATGTTTGTTAAAATGTCTTTAGTATTTTCTAAAGCAGATATTTAATTTTTATTTTTCACATTAGTTAAATTGAATGTACAATGTTGTTCATTGTAAAATACATTTAATATATGTATAAATTTTCTCTATTAGCCTTTAAATGGTAATTTTTTTAATATTTGTAGTCACGACTTTTAAGGGAAGTGATGAAAAGTTCTCATATACTTAGTCCTAATGCAAATAAGAAATAAGAGGTGGCAATGGAAAAAATAGGAATTAACACTAGACGATGGAGGTGTATAAGTAAGATTTATTTATGAAAAATATGTCATTGTAGTCAAAACTAGTGCAATCATATAAATTAAATAGCTAAGAAACATCAATAGACATCAATCCATAATAAACATTAAAACACTTACTTCATGATACACATTACGTTGTTAGAATTAAAAAAGGAAAAAATAGATTTATTTTAAATTATTATTATTAATAGTTACAAAAAAATTATTATACAAGATAAAAATCTATACATTTAAAAAATATATATAACAAGATTCTTAAGCATGGATATTCACCCCCACTTCATGAAATCTACAAATAGAGTTCGTTACAATACCATAGCTTAACTTATTTCATATGATTTTTGTTTATATGACATTTTCTTTAATTAGTCAATTTAATTAATAAAATAAAAATAATATAACCACTTTGTAGATAAATCTCAATTTTTAATTTGTACATACTATTACAAATATTCAAAAATATTTAAGAGAGATTAAATTTCTACCATCCATTTAATAATTCTAAAGAAACTTTATTCCAAAATAAACACTTCAGCTAAACCCAAAAAAAACACTTACACATTCTTCTATTAACAAAATGAAAGGAATGGGCATTAAACCTGCTTGTACTTCTACTGCTTCTTTGGACTCCACTGTACGAAATTGATGAGAAAGCTTCTTGAAATTTGTGAGGATGTCACATCGATATGTCAACTATCTTTTTTTATATATGTAAAATGGGTTTGTAGTTATGCCTATTTTTTTTTAAAGAATGACACCAAAAATACTGTAAATGGAAATCTGGTGTCAAAAACGTTATCTTAACCCTCCAAATTATATTATGTAATTGTGTTCTTTAAGGATGAATCTTGAAGCAAAGAATTTCAAATTTCAATATCAAGAAAATGAGATCAATTTGGTACGGTATATGGAAGAATCAACGACCGATTACTTTCGAAGTTTCCAACGGAACGCTGTTAGTGGCTCAGATCTTCATAACTTAAATATCACAAACACGAAAAAGTGGGTAGCTAGGAGTTTATCTTGCCATGAATAACGATCCAATCAAATATTAGAAGATAATGTTGAAGACATACATAGTCGCTAAATGGACCATTCAACATTATGGATGATGCCTATAGGAAAAGTTATATGGCTAACTCCTGAAGCTTCCATTTAAGACCGTCTTTTAAAGTTCAACACCTTTCTTTCATCATTGTCTGATAAAAATATCATTCAACATCACTGAGCAACTTACCATACAACTATGCAACATCACCGAGCAAACTTACCGTATAACCATGTGCGCAGATTGACTAACTTTGCTCCCTTGAAGCCTATTATCACATTATATGATATAATAAAAACAAATATAGGCTGTGATTAATTTCACAACCCCAAATCCAACGAAGTTGGAATGTCACATTGCCCCTCGTATGGCGAGCTTGGGTAAGAAACTAATACAGTAATAATCAAAGGCCATCAAAAGGACAAGTTAAATGAGGTTAAATAATAACAAAAGAGTAGGTTTTAAATTCGACAAAATAAATGGGTGCTCCTGCGGTGAAAGTGGTCAAAAAGACCATCCAATGGTATGAAAATAAGGGTTTCAAATTCCCTGAAAGGACCAAAAGGTCAGCAGGATCCCAAGAGAAAATTGTAAGACTATTAATACTCACACTGGGATCTTTTGAGTGATGTTGTTGGTGAGAGTATGCTATATTAATGTTTTTGTTAATAGATACTTAGGATATTTGATAAGTAGGAGGTTGTAAATCTATAACTTTTATAACTGATAAGTAGGAGGTTATAAATCTACAACTTTTATAACTTTTGAAATCTCTAGAATTTTCTTTTTTCAGTATGATTAACTAATTCAATTTAAAGATTAAATTATGAATGTCTAAGATATTTGATATTTGAAACAGAATAAAGAAATTTATAAAAATAATAAATAATATATAAAAATGTATGAAAAAAAAAAATGTATGAAATAGGATATAAATAGGAGGACATAATATAATGAATGCCTTTTTATAAATACTTAAATAAGGGTGTCTTTTCACAAAGAGACTTGTCATTTTGATAAGATATGCTTTTTCATTATAGTTGTGCAGTGGTAATGGTTTGTTGTCTTCCTCCCCACTTGAGTTGAAAGCTCGGGTTGTCACATGTTTGTCTATATCGAGATTATCAACCTTAATCCTCAGAATAGCAAGTAGGTGTTATTCGTGGACATAGCTAGTAATAGATTGGTACAATGAAGCACATTAAAAAAAAACACGTTTTTTCATTATATTCTATTTTCACTATTTAACTATTTTTTTTTTATAAGACATGCCTTTTCATTATAGTCGTGTGGTGTAATGGTTTGTTGTCTTCCTCCCACCCGAGTTCAAATCTTCAATTGTCACATGTTTGTCTATATTGAGATTATCAACCTTGATCCTCAGACTAGCAAGTAGGTGTGGTTTGTGGACATAGCTAGTATCGGATTGGTACATTGAAGCACATAAAAAAAACATGTATTTTCATTATATTGTCTTTTCACTATTTAACTATTAATTTTTTTGTTTATTACTTTTTCTGTGACTTGCAAGACTATCATTTGGCTAAGAAATCACAACCTAGAGGCATCTAAGTTATCAAAATCACGTAGAGCCACACCAACCCTTAACGCGGCTACATCTCTTGTATCCATGGAGTTTCAAATTAGCAACCTTCACACAAGGAGTGCCTTAAAAAAACACGTTGTCACTAACTATTTTACATTTTGTCGGTCTATTAACTATTATTTATTTATATTTATATATGTTGCATGAAGAAAAGTTAGCAACTTTCTAATGTGTCGTGACATGGTCTAACAGCGTCCTACAGATCCTTGAATCTGGCAATGTGTTTGTTTACCAATTCCTATGGGTTTTGGTGTAACAGATATCATGATCCATTATCATGGTATCAGAGCTTAGGTCATGGTTTCGATACACACCCGACTCACACTATAGGGGAGATTGTTGCACAAAGAAGAGTCAGTAACTCTCTGATGTGTCCTAACATGGTCTAACTGTCTTTCATAGATCCTTAAATCTAACGATGTGTTCGTTTACCAATTCTTATGGGTTTTGGTGTAATGGACATTACGTGAAATATTGTTGTTATTGATGTCAAAGATAGGGGGAGCCTACTGATGTCCAAGAAAAAGATTAGAAAATTAAGATTGTTAGAAATATTATTTTAGGACTTTTTATACCCCATTTGGATACCCTATCTTTGAATGCATTTTTACTCCAATCACCTAGCTCAAATGGGAGAATAATATATATGGTTAGAAATATTATTTCAATACCTTTCCAATGATATAAGACATTCCCTTTAAATCCATAGGAATGAGGAGATATGCAATATTTTGTCAGGAAGACCCATCCAAAGTACAAGCAAGCCGACCCAATCATATTTACAAGTTAGCCGCATAAGTGAATGTACAACATTATAAAGAAAGGGCATATGAGTTCATTTTAACATGAATTCATCAAGGAAGAGATCCAAGGTCGCAAGAGGAGCTGGGGAATAACTTTTGGAGTGATTCTTGGAGTCTAAAGTGGAAGCAACAATGTGATTTATGGAGTGAACGAGTCATCTTGGAATTTTCATTATATATATTCATTTGTGACGTTTAAGACTGTGAAACTTAGAGGAGCTATATAGAATATATTCGTGTACCAATGGTTAAAATCTCAGACATTGGTTCACTATAATTTTGTAGATATGGTCTAAGGAAGTTAGGCTTCCTAAATGTTCCTTGGATCTTCTTCACATTGACCAGCTTGGAATTTTCATTATAACTTTTGTTTTGGGACGTTTCAGACCATGAAACTGGAAGGATAAAGACAAAAGACTATAATGTACTTGTGACTCAAATTACAAGCCTTGGTTAACTATAATTTTGGAGATATGCTATAAGGAAGTTAGGCTTCTTGAATGCTCTTGAAATATTCTTCAAACCTGTCATCTTGGTATTTTTGATATATCTTTATTTCTATAATGTTTCAAAATATGAAATTTGGAGGAGACACAAGAGAGATCTCAACGTACTTGTGGTAGAAATTCCAAGCCTTGTTTCGGTAAAATTTTGAAGATATGGTTTGAGGAAGTTAGTGTTCATAAATGATCATGAAACATGTTTGAACATATTAGCTTGTCATTTTTGCTATAAATTTCTTTCTGAGATGTTTTGGGCCACAGAATTTGAAGGAGACAGAGAAGAGATCTCTAGGTACCTATTATAGAAATTTCAAGAACAAATTGAAAAATTGGATTCGTGGCATCATGTGCAAATTAGTTCTTGGAAATAAGCCAAAAGAAACAAGCTTTGGGAGAAGTAGACTTGGTGAAGGAAGAAGGAACAGGTAGACATGGTGAAGGTGGAAGCAACTGATAGAGTTGGTGAAGGTAGAAGTAGCAAGTAGACTTGGTGAAAGAAAAAGAAACCAATACACATTATGAAGAAGAAAGCAAGTAAGTTGGTACATATGAATATTTGCAACAGTGGGGATTGGTGTCTCCTATAGCTTGGTTCCTACAAATATTGCAGTGGAGGGGATTGTTGTCTCTTATAGGCTGGTGCCTATAAAATAGCAAAGGGGGTTATTATCTCCAGTAGGTTGGTTTCTACAAAGCAACAAAGGGGATTGGTGTCTCCTATAGGTTGGTGCCTATAAACCAACATAAGGGGTTGGTGTCTCTTATAAGTTGGTGCCTACAAAGTAGCAGGAGGGATTGTTGTAACAGTAGGTTGGTGCATACAAATTGATGTAACAGTAGGTTGGTGCCAGCAAGATCTTTCATATAAAGAATTTTTGTGGTTTTTTCATAGAAGGTATTCCACATATATCTTATGCTTTTCAATTTATGAGGTTGATGTTTTATGTTGTTTAATTGGCTTTAAATAAGTAAAAAATGCCATTATAATGATTCACCCCACCTCTTAGTGTAATTGTGAATTCCAACAATTAGTATCAGAGCAAGTTCCCTCGGAAGTAGTTTAACGATTGGAAGGTAAATCTTAGAGGAAAAAATGACTATCAAGGATAATAGAGCCGCTGCCTTTTGATGGAAGAACTTACATTTTCTAGAAGATAAAGATGAGAGCACAATTACTGTCTCTTGGTGCTGATCTATGGCATTCTATGGTGCAAGGTTATAAAATTCCATTAATTCCTTTAAAAAATACATATGAGATTTTTTTTATGTAAATACTTTCGAAGCAACAAAGCCCATCTTAAGTGGTATTTGCTAATTTTTTATTTGTCAAGGTAATGCATTGTGATGCCACACAAATTTGGGATAAGCTTCAAAGCATCTATGCAGGAGATGAAAAGGGAAAAAGGGCTAAACTTCAAACTCATTGAATATAATTTGAAAGTTTAAAATTGAATAAAGAAGAAGATATTGCAGATATTGTCCTTTGAGAATATGAAATTTTGAACACTATTAAAGGATTGGGTGAAAATATTGAAGAATCAACAATTGTTTAGAAAGTCTTGATATATCTTCCATTGAAGCTTAATCCAAAGGTATCAGTTATTAAAGACATGAAAGATCTCGAAAACTTGAAGATGGATGAACTACGCGGAATACTCACTCCATACGAGATGAGAATTGGAAAAGAGAATTTCAAACTAAGGGAAGTAGCCTTAGAAGCATTAAAGAAAACAAAAGGACACAAGGACCATCACTCCAGCCTTGAGTTAGATGAAGGAGAAGGCTAAAAGTAGGATTTGGAAAATATAAAAATAAGATATAATTCAAATGTTTTAAGTGTGGTAGAATAGGTCATTATGCTTCAAAATGCCCATATGGAAAATCAAAAGACTGTGATGATGAAAAAGAACATAAGAATAGAGGAGATTTTCATAAAAAGGGAATATAACTCAAGAAGAAAAGTTTATATTCCAAGGAAGATATCATCTCATCAAAATATAATGATGAATATGCATATGATGATGATCAAGAAGAATTCCTACTCATGGCTTTGGGAAATCAAAAAGAGAAATTATGTGTAGTGTAATCAATATCAAAAGGAACCAGTAAAGAAAAAGGGTAATCTTCCACTTTGTTTCAATTATGGTAATGAAGGCAATGCTGATGAAGATGATTTTCCAGTCATGAATGCTCAAATTGTTGATTGACAAAATAAATATAACGAGGAAGAGAAGAAAAATGTAGAGGAGGAAATTGAACGTAAGAAATATTTTTAAGGTGAGCGCTTTGTTTCCATATAGAGATAAAGAGACACAATAATAAACAAAAGTCAAAAAGAGCTATTGCTGAAGTATGAAGATAAAATGGTTGCATGTGCTTAAGGGATTAAACCAATGTTTCCAGCTGAAATAGGGACTCCAGAGGACCATCCACCTCCACCCACCAGCTACTTAATGTAGTCAGTTGCCCGCATGGAATCTAGAGGTCCACCACCTCTACCCTTCAACTACCTCAATAAGAACTTTAACTCTACCATCACAAGCTGAAATAGGATATCACATAACCACACTGCCTTCACCCACCAACCAAGCAGATAACCAGTGCATAGGGACTCACTTCTCTCAATTATTCTCAATAGTTTCCCACTGTCATGTCACAGGGCATAGTCTCGGCCAGCTTCATCACAAGGGTCTTTGATAAACACAAAGACTGACATCTCTAGTCTAGGGGCATAATTTCATTATTGTATGGGAATGTTCTTTAGTGGCAAGTTACTGATAAATTAGTAGGTTCTTTAGACCACAATCTTCCCAATGGTTTCTTTAGTCCTAAGGCAAGCCACTCTTGGTGGTTTCCTCAGCCCTAGAGAAGTCATTGCTCAATTACTAGATGAGGAGAGCTCAATATGCAGATATGGAAAGGTTCTTCAATGGTAAGTTATTGATGAATCAACGGGTTCTTCAGACCACAAGCTTCCTAGTGGTTTCCTAAGGCAAGCCACACTCGATGGTTTCTTCAGTCCTTAGGAAACCACAGGAGGATGAGGGTTCCACATGGGAAGTTTCATCAACTGGATAAGCTACTGACAGGTAAAGAGATCACCTCTCTAGGTACTTTGTTAGTGATTCAAGCACTAGAACTTCAACCCGATGGAAACTTCTGGTGTTTCATCAGCCCTCACAAAAACTCGAGTGTCTCTTCCCATTCTAGTAGTTTCATCAATCCCCGAACTTCCTAGTGGGTTCTTTAGTCCAAGGCAAACCATTTTCAGTGGCTTCATCGGTCCTTGGAAAGCCACCGCTCTCTATCCTCCACTAGCACACCCTCTTGGCTTTTTTAGCTGGTCTGTTTTTCAGCATGAGTTCCCTCTCTCTATTTAATTTCCTCTTCTTGTTTCCTTCCTCTTCGTGAGAAATTTCTTGCTTTATTTTCCCATGCACTAACTCTTCCCGTCCAAATGAAAGAAATGAATGTACCCCTTGCTAACTGTTGCCCTTCGTGCATGAATTAGTGTTCCTAGGAGTCTTTTTTCCTCCCACTTATTTTATGTTCTTTTTTTGTGCACATAGAGTCCCCTCGTGGTCGTTCTAACTTCCCCTAAGAGTGTATCCTCATCGTTTTCTACAAACCAACATCTACCTTCCTCAGGATCCACGCAGCCCATCCCCCTTGGATAGTGCAACCCATCCTCTTCACTAATTTTTTGTCCTTTTTTGGCTTGCAATTTTTTCTCAACATAAACATGTGCATGTCCTTATTTTCAGTTGAATTTAATACACAATTATCTCTATTAAAAGCATATTAATGAACCCATGGCTGGAATTTATAACACCAAGTTTCTAAAGCAAAGTCCCTTCTTCAAACAATGGAATTTATGTCCCTCTCTCAACCATTTTAATTTATAGGTACATAATTACAAGGAAAATGTTTTACAATGGGAATTAACCCACAAGGGATGTCACAGTAATAAGAACACTCGGGGATCTAGGGAGCTAAGTTTCCACCTAAATAAGAACAAAAGAATCCATAATGTTCCACTCCACCTGTAGTTTCTTCTATTCAGACATATGTTGCCTTCTTGTTATCTGTGTTTCTCTTCACTTCTATGTTTGCATGGTCTCCCCTCTCTGAAGTAAGCCACATGTGTGTTTTCCCCTGCATTCTGTTTTTCCATCATGCCATCTTGTGGCATGTCGACCAATGTCGTCTCTGCCACGTTCAATGGAATGACTTGTCCTTTTTACAGCCTCCCATACACAACCTTTAACCATTAGTTCCGCCTTGTTCTCTGTCAATAGTGACACCCATATGTAGTCTTGAATGCTTGTCTAGTTGCATTGTTACTTCAACCAGGAATTTTGGTGTCCGATTAAATGCATACTTTAAAGCTTGTTTGTTTCCCCAAGTAATCTTCCCACACATTCTCCTACACATAATTTGAATCTACATCCACACTTAGTCCAATCATCATTTACAATTCTTATTAATTTAAATCGATGTACAAAGAAATATTTACAAGAGTGTGATAAAGGGGATGTTATAGACCCCACCCCTTCGAGGAACACTGTCCTCGGTGTTCTACATCGGAACACACTCAATTTATAGAGAGCTTTATATATACACAACTTAATTTCTTATTCAACAAACAAAAATGGGCATGACACTTTCATATGTTTAGTCATCTCCCACATGGCTTCATTTGGTCCAAAGTGCCTCCACTACACCTTAACCTACTCTATGACTCGATTCTAGAGTGCGATCTGCTTTTGATCCAGAGTGCACTTAGGAATTCTACCCCAAATTATACCTATATCATAAACCAATCAACAACATGATTATCATCATGCATATACTTTTTAAGTAAAGAGATATGTAAAACATCATGAGCCTTCATTGTGGGAGGTAATTCCAATCTGTCGACCACTAACCCCACTCTTTCTAGGATCTAAAATGGCCTACAAAACCGTGGTTCCAACTTGGCACGAGGCCCAATGCATAAGGAACTTTTTATTGGTTTGATGAAGAGATAAACATGATATCCTACTTGAAATACTTTATTCACCTTCGTTTGGTCTAAATAGCTTTTATGCCTATCCCGAGCCACTTTCAATTGCTTCCTAGTAGTAATTGTTTCATGATCCAACTCCTCTAGTATATTTGGTCCGATATGGACCCAGTTCATTGGATCGTTACAACTTATAGGAGTGTTGTTTTTCTTTCCATAACAAGTCTCAAATGGACTCATTTTTAATGACTATTAGTACACATTGTTATATGAAAACTCAACCAAAGGATCAAATTCTTCCCACTTCCTTGGCTGATGCATAACATACATTCTTAGCGTGTCCTTTAACGCTTTGTTAAATCTTTTAGTCTGTCCATCCATTTAAGGATGGTATGTTGTATTGAAGGATAATTATATCCTAATTCAAGTAAAAAATGCCTTCCAAAACTTGGATGTAAACTTAACATATCGATCCGAAATAATATTCTTAGGTACTCTGTGTAGTCTTACTATCTCTTTCATAAAAAAATTGGGCAATGTCACTTGCCATATCAGTGGATTTAACAATGACGAAGTGAGTTGTCTTGTTCAACTTATCCACCACCACCATTATAACATCATGTTTTGTAGTTGTCTTTGGAAATCCAGTAATGAAGTCCATTGAAATGACTTCCCACTTCCACTTTGGGCTCACATTCTAAGCACTTGGTTATCTACTCTTCCACCTCATTTTTCATGCGTAGCCAATAGCATGTCTTTTTCATAGTTGTTATTATCTTTTGATAACCAGAATGACCAGAACATGGTATTTTATGAAAATCATCAAATATGAGTTTCTTCAAGTTTCCCACACAAGGTTTATGTAACACCTCCTCCAACATTTACCCACTTTCACCGGCCTGTTGGGGTAAACATGAGTTGAGGGCTACTATGACATTACCCAACCTCCTAAGTACAGTTAAGGGAGTGGAGTCAACAAATTGAAACTTTATTGACCTTTCGTAGGAGCTACAAGACACCCAAGAGCTAAACAACCACTCCCAGTGTCCAAACCCTGAGCTGAAATGATTTCCTAGTGACCTGGGCTCCCAACCGCATGCATGACAAGGCCTCCATGTGTCAGCCTCCAAACCACTGTCGAGAACTCAATGATACTTTCCATAATGATACATAACACCAAGACAAAACCATCCATACTAAACTTGATCAAGGACTTGACCTAGCCAGACCTAACCATGACAATCATTTTGTCAAACATATTGAGAACATGTAATCTACAAGTCATGAATGCACATCTAAACATAGGGGTTTGATACTTATCTGAGAATCATCAATAAGGTCTAATGCCCTCTCATAATAGCTGCAATAACATGTGTTAGTTCATGCATTCATTAACCATTCATCAACTAATAAAAACATATCAAGATCCATAGCTAGAACCTCTTATGGAACCATGCTTATAACCAACATATAACCAGAATAATAATCATGGTAGAACAATCATCAAAGCCACATAATAATAAGTACAATTACTCATAAAATACAATAGAAAAAGATCTCTTATTAACATATGAAAAATCCAACCAAGTTAGGGACTTCCACGTACCACCTAACCATAGATTTGGCTGAACCAAATATTTCTTTCAGCTAATCACCACTGTGCCATATTCGAAGCATGAATGTGGGACTCAAGAAATAAACAACCAGGGCTTCCCGGAGATTAAACCACCTCCACCCTCATGCTCTCGCAATATTTCTAAAACTATTCAAGAGATCACATAAGAAAACCAAAACATAAACATCCAGGGATTCCAGAAGATTAAACCACCTCCACCCTCAGGGTACCACAATCTCGCCAAAACTAGTCAAGATATCACTAAGCCCAAAACAAGCATGGATGCCTCATAATTTCTTCACCAATACCTTGAGGAATTTTCCTATATCCACCCACCTATTGAGGGATTCTCGGAAATTAAACCACCTCCACCCCCAACCCTTGGGAATTTTCATGAGACCACCTCACCTGGTTCCAAAACCATCTGGCAATCCAAATCTCAACCAAATAAAAGAATCCCATCACACCATGGCTATTTGGAAATGGAAAGGCAAGGTTGAAACCACTGTCACACCTAGAAAAACCCATGCCAATGATAGCAAGATACCAAATACACAAATGCATGTACCATGCATTCACAAACCAACTAGGAAATCAAACATGCAACTTGTTACCTGCAAGTCTTCCTGCTGAAGCTGCTTGATCCAACTTTTCCTTGCTTGTTCTTTGCTTACCTTGTCCTTCCTTTGCCTTCCTTTGCTTGCTTGATTTTTCCTCTTGGTGGTCTTCTCTCTATGAAACTAATTCCAAATCCAAACTGACAAAAAGTTGTGTATTGATCCTCATAAGCCTTTTTATCATTGAGGCCTCTATTTTCTTAAATTTCCTCTATTTTTCCTTCAATTTCCCTCTCATGCAAACATGTGACCTTTCATCTCTCTTTTCTCCTATTTTCCTTTATTTTGATAAATAAAATGTCAATTAATGTCTCTTTTCCTTTGCCAAAGCCTTTTCTAATTTCCTTAGCCATAATAAGACGAAAGTGACACCCACTAGGATGTTTTTTCCCAACATTCAACTTAGAATATGTGTCCCATGACCTTGGTCTTATTATTTTGCCTTTATTAACTTTATTACATGAACTTTTAACCCGGGGATGTTATAGTATATACCACCTATTTTTGAACTTTAGTAGTCCATCCTTTATGAGAGAATAGTTCTTGATCAGTGCCCCTTCGAGATCCTACTACAAGCATTATTTGATTTGTTAATAATTTTCATCTTATCGTTCTGCCTCCTTAATACTTTCTTGAATATTAAATTCACTAGAGCTCGCGGTAGCTACATGAGCCACTTGTAGCCTTCTGTCGAGTGCATAGCTACCTTGTTCTCCTTGCCTTTGATGTATTTTATTTTGAAATCATATTCGCTAATCAAGGGCAATGGTCCCATCTAGCATTCATCTTAAGTTGATCAAACAAGTATTTTAGCCCTCTATGATCTGTCATCAATACAATTTTTTGTCCAAGGAGATTATTTCTCCACATCTTTATCACATGGGCTATTGCTTCCCATTCCAAAGCATGAGTGATATAGTTCCACTCATGTTCATTTAGCTTTGTAGATTCATAACATACAACATGTCCCTCTTGTATCAAGACTCTCTCAGCCCCTTCCTTACATGCATCCATGCACACTACAAACTCTTTATCTGGGTTTGTTATCCATAGTATCGATGCATGTGTGACTAATTATTTCAGTTGTTCAAAGTTGTCTTCACATTTCGATGTTAGCGAAAATTTTACTCCTTTTATTTGTAGCGTTATTATTGGATGTAAAATCTTCAAGAAATCTCGAAATAACCTCCTATAGTAACCAGTTAACCCCATAAAGGATCTTACTTCAAACACATTTTGAGGAGTTGGTTATTCCGCGATTTCCTTAATCTTTTCAGGGTCTACCGCCACTCCTTTCTTTGAGAAAATGTGTCCCAAATAATGAAATTGGGACTAAAATAATTCACACTTGTTGATTTTGGTGTAGAGTTTGTGCTCTCTCAGTAATTGCAACACAACTAATAAGTACTTTTCATGTTCATCCTTGGTCTTTGAATAAATAAATACCTCATCAACAAAAACTAGCACAAATTTATCCAGATATGGGCTAAGCACGTTGTTCATTATACACATGAATGTTGTTGGGGCATTTGTAAGCACAAATGGCACAACTATGAGTTCATAGTGCCCATACATGTTTCTAAAGGTCGATTTATGAATCTTCGTCCTTGATATGTAACTAATAGTACCCAGATCTCAAATAAATCTTGGAGAAGATCGAAACTCCTCACAACTAGTCAAATAGATCATCAATCCTTGGTAAGGGATATCTATTCTTGATTGTGGCTTTATTGAGTTGTCTGTAATATATGCAAGTTCTCAATGTGCCATCCTTATTCTTCATAAACAATACAGGTGCTCCATGGGGCAACATATTGGGTTTGATATACCCTTTTATCCGATATTTCGTTTAAATAACAACTTCAGCTCTATGAGTTCTAGGGCACCCATTTGGTATGGTGATTTGGATTTTGGCACTGATCCTGGCAATGACTCAATTGAGAAATCAATCTCTCTCCTTTAGTGGTAGTCGTATAATTTCTTTAGGGAATACGTCATTGAATTGTTTTAGAATGGGGTGTTCTTCCCAACTATTGTTGTTTTCATGATCACTGGTCACTTGGACAACGAACAATTCACACCCCTTTCTACTGCACCACTTTAGTTGTAGCGCGGTGAATTGCCTAACTATCAGCAACTTATTTTCCCCTTGCAGTATTATTGTTACTCATGTGTCACTCAAGCATTCAACTGACTTGTTAAAACAATCCACCTTGGATCTATGGATATCCAACCACTCCATACCAACCAAGATGTTGTATGAACCTGAGGGTAGAAAATTTAGGTTCACAGTCGTGGGCATACCGCCTATCATGACTAGTCACAATTCCACCACTTTCTCAACCCGTTTCTTGGTCCCTATGACCAATTAGACTAGCTACGATCTATCCTCGGTTGTGTTTGGAAATTTGCACTTCTCTAAAATCTTGAGGCTAATGTAATTGATATTAGAGATTCTATCTATGAGAATTGAAACCGGAAAGGTTTGAATCATACCTTCCATCTCGATCACAGACACCTGATGATCGAATTTCCTGTTATCTAATGCAACATAAATCTATGGCATTCTTTGAGCCGTGCCCTTCACTGTTTTGGTTCCGTGTACGTTGTATGCTCTTGCTCGATCCCACTACCAATGTGTGTAATCTCTATGTCGATGGTTCTCTCCACACATCCAACACTACATGGGCCCTCCTTCGAACCTCTTGGCCACAACTGTAGTGGGCTTAGTGAACCGGTCTTTGGTTGCAACAATATACTTCTATTGGTACTATCCCTTAGCATGAGTAATTGAACTCAGGTTTCCTTCTATAGACTTTTATCCCTTCCCTTTAAAGTCATGTTTTCCCTTTGCCTTTCAATAAGTTCTTAACTCATAATTATGATTTGATTGTTCATGGTAGTGTTTCATTTTATTCATGGCCTCTTCTAATGTCTTTGGTTCATTGAACTCTATTATGTAACTAAATGATTCAGAAATAAAAAATAGGCTCAAAAATTAAAGTTCTCGTAATCTACCAAAACCAACGTCAAGTTGTAGTGTTCGTCGTCTTGATTCCAACGATGCTTGAATCCTCTCAATCTGACGTCATATGAAGAAGTCTTGTCGTTATGAAGTTTTTGACCAACATCTAAAAAGTCAACAACAGGGCTGACTAGACTGCTGACCGTGCAGTCTATACAACTTACGTCATCAGCTGACTGTGCAGGGTATGATCAGTGGTGGACCAATCAAGTCTCGACATGTGGCATGTTCGTACATGGTGCATTTGGCATGTTTTGGTTGGTTGTTGAAGTTTGAGGTGGCCCAATTAGAGGCTACCACGTGGCCCTATCAGAGGGCGCCATGTGGCCCTCTATGATTGGTCAATTTTTTTTATATAGGGCCCAAAGGCCTCAACGGGGTTCGACCCCTCGACCTGCCAAGTAACAATTGTAACACCCTCTTCCCACATCTACCCAAGTAACTTACCAACTGTTCTAAACATGTGACGAGAGGCTACTACGATAAAACTCAACCTCCTAGGTGATCTTAAGGCAGTGGAATTGACAAAAAATCTTCACACAAACCTTGTACATCAACAATAACACCCCCAAGAGCCAACCCAACCATCCAAGCATCCTGCCCCTGGGTCCCACTGAGCTTTTTAGCTTTTGAGCCTCTAGAGGCATGCACAGGCCTGCAAGCCAATGTCTATGAGGCTCTGGACGCATGCATAAGCCCACATGCCAACATCCAGGGACTAAATTCCTCAGTGTTGTGCCAACGTACCTGGGATTTGAGTCACTTTTTCAGGCCCAAAACCCAGTTCTCTACCCATAACTTCATGACAAGTTCAGAGATGAATTAAAATGACCAAATAGTGATGTATTTACAAAAATATCCATGAGGACTAAATTGGACCCCTACTAGCCATAATAGGCATTTCGTCAAACATGTCACAAACATGAAAGCTACAGGTATAAACAACATAACAGAGCAAAGGGGTCTCATATTTATTTGGGAATCGCTAAGAACCATTGCTCCCCTACATCATTAGATGCAATACAATCTTTTGACCATAGATACATTGTGCATTCATTTACAATTAAAAACATTGGGAGAGCCATACATCATTAGTATTGTTAAATTACATGCTTATAACCAACATAATATCAACATAAATACCATGAATACAACAACAATCCACATATAAATCAATACATTTGCATACCAAATACCAAAGAAATGAATTGTTCAATAATGAATGTAGAAACCAACCGAAGATGGGACTTCCACGTTCCACTCGACCATAGCTTGGGTGAGCCAATTCTCTCTTCAACCAATCACCCTTGTGCCATATTCCAAGCATGAATGTGGGACTGAAACCGAAAGAACCAACTAGGGCATCCTGAGGTTAAACCAGCTCATCTTCATCAATAGAAATCAAGATTTACCGTGATCTACACTCGATCACTAGGCCAACACAACAAACATTTCATAACCGGATTTACTGTGATCTACACCCAATCACTAGGCCAACACAAGCATGGATATCACCGGATTCTCTGTCCATGAGGAATTTTCCTGTCTCCTAGTGTTAATTTTGGGCAACTAGGTCCAAACTCCATGTTGTGATGCTCATATGACGATGCCAATATTTTTTTGGATTCCCCTTTCGGAGAGGTGCAAGATCGATCTAAAGATCACCTTGATCAGATGAGAAGAACATGTATTTTGAATTTATTCCACATGTGCAAGGTCGACCTGTTTTATCCCACATGCATAAGAGATGTGTCACATACTCCCAAAGATGCCTATATATTGGAGAGACTTGGAGTTCATTTAACACACACATTTTGGTGGAGGCAATTTCCTCTCTCTTGGATGATGATGGAGCAACATTCTTGGTTCTGCGTTCAGGGCTTCTTGGTGCAGTGCCTTGGTGGAGTATTCTTGATGAAACGTCTTGGGGATATGTGACACATATGGGTGGCTGACCTTATGAAGACTTTGTTGGTTGAAGCATCCTGCTGATCGTCGTAACGCCACCATTCTTTATCTCTGTTTTGGCTTGTCTTCCATCGCTCTATTGGTATGTTCTATCTGCATATTACTTTCGTTCTGCCCTAGAAGTTTAAAGTATATTTGCATCTAAGCATAGAACATATTCATAATTTAACATGGTATCAGAGCTAGGAGAAGACAAAGGCCATCTAGTTGAGAATCTAGGGTAGCGAGATAAGGATTGTTTTCAGGTGACTGAGCTGCTGGAAGAAGGCCGAGTAAGAAGAACTCTATTTCAAGTCTGTTGGGGCTAGTTGGTGCCCTAACCTTCAGCGTGAAAGAAGAAGCCTAACCGCAGTTGGAAGAAGCATAGCCGCAACTAGAAGAAGCCTAGCTGCAGCCAAAAGGATGAAAATTGCCCTCAGAATGATGAATTTTGGAAATTAAGGTGGGCCGAGTTCAGAGCACGAGTTTTCTATGCAAAACAATTATTTCTGCGTCACATAGATCCCATGTGAACCGAGCTGGGCACGTTTTTTATTGAAGGAAGTGGTCACTGTCTGCACAAAATTTATTTCCAGTCTCTATACAAGTGTTAAGTAACAAAATATTATGCTGTGTTGGAAGCTTGAACTATTGGAGTGTCATGACATAAACTTATTCCAGGTTCTCATATTTTCTGTGTATTGTATTCTCATGCAATAGATCACTAAGTGTTGGTATGTACGGATTCATTCCGGGTTTAACAATATTGAAGTGATAGTGAAGCTTGTTCCGCTTAAACTCAGAAAATCAACATTCAATTGTGATGTTGGTCAAAGAAATTGTGTTTAGTCATGGTGCCTATATCTACTGTCTTGGAGAACTTTGAACTGAATTAGGATACCCATTTCTCCACGTGCAACCCCAACCTTCAGCATGGAGAAGCTGTGTAAGTGACAATTGATTTGTTTTAAGGGTTGCAGGTTGATATTCGTTGAAGGTAGTGCATAATTAGTAAGCCCTAGACAGGGTCGTAAATCTAACTGATTGCAAGTCCAAAACAATGGTGTTTTGGAGGGCTTGACAACGTGGAGATTAGGAGGCCGAGGAGACTTAAGTACAAGGTAGTACATCTGCTACAGGAACAACGTGGGAGAAGCCTGGGTTTATGTAGGTACAACAGATGTGTTTAGGGCTAATCAGGGCTGTCTTAAGTGTGTTTTAGGGCCAGATTGAAGGGTTGTTGAGCTGAGAGGATAAGGAGTTGTTTGTGGACTACGTTAAGGGCTATACGTCGTAGTAGCTCAGAAAGTTATCATTAAAAGAGGCTTGGATTTCAAGCTCATTTGAAGGCTCATAATTGGACAAGAACTATGGTAGTATTGCGGTTTCATAATAGTGATGTGAGGCTCAAAAGTGCTTGGACTTGTGGTGATACCGAACTTCTTCAGACCTGAGGAAAGGTTAGTAAAGAAGGCATGATTTTGTGGTTTGATGTCTGTGTTTGTGGGTAAATGAACATCTAATTGGTGCGTGTTCTTCCTGAAGTATTGGAGAGGGCCGTAGCTCTTATGTTCTGTGGAAAGGGAGGATGAAAGGTCTAGCAGAATCTAAGGTCGAGTTACCTTTACCTTTCCAGAGGATGTTATAGTGACGACAGATCCAATTCTATGGTCCGACTGAGGTGGCCACAGCTGGTTCAGACCCTAGTCTGAAGTGGCCGCATAAGACTTGTCTAGGGCTGAGTTTCCTGAGTAAAGTGCCACAGAAGCCGAGATCCCTGAGGTAAGGTAAGGGTGTGTGGTGGCTAAGTCTTGTGTAGATGTTTGCAAAGTCTTCTCCATGGAAGTTTGTCCTTGAAGGAGTGAGAGGATAGTGTTGTGTTGGAGCTAATATACAGTGGTATAAGAGCAAAAAACTATTGTGATATTGCTGGTGGAATTGTGCTCTAAGTTCAGTCATCTTGAAGCAGCAAGGGAACTGTTAGAAGGCAGAGATATGAAGACCATGTGAACAGTGCTTATGATGTGGCAAATCACTGTTAGAGGGCACATTGATATAGGCCTATGTTCAATGACATTGGAGGAGCACTGTCATTGATAGAAGGAAAATTGATCAACTAATATGTGCAAGTGTATCTGAAGCAATAGAGGACCTTGTGAGCAAATGAGTCAGAGACATTAGAGCAGCAGTACTCTCTGCAGGTAGAGGAGGCAAAGGACCTGCCTGGTACATCAAGGACTAGAATCTAAAAGGGATGTAAGTGAAGTGCATCTTCAACAAGTAAGTAATTTTATTTGTTCTTGTTGTATAGGAAGATATGTATAGTGACATATGGCAGAATCTATATGATCTTGATCTATGATATCTTCAGAGGCATATGGAAAAATACATAATCATGAAGGCATTTTTCAGGGTTGTGCCAAAGGGAAGCATAGGGGACTTTTCTTCATTCCTCAAGTGTCACAAAGACATCTGATACACTCTGACTTATCTGATATGCTACCTGTGAAATACTTGAGAGGATGTTCTTATAGATGTCTTCTCTCACAAGAGGAGTTGGCATTAAGAGGGAGATTACAATAGTATATGCTCTTGAGCAAACAACGTTTCTAGAAGAAAGAAGAGAAGACCCTCATGTCTCAGAGACATATGGCCCCAAAGGGGGACATTCCGGGAAATCAAGAAGCCATATAAATACCAAGGGTATCTAGCTGCCATGAGTACAATATGAGCCTGGATCATTTGAAGAAGCCGTTATGCATCAAGTCTAGAAGGATGCTATACACAAAGAGTAGGAGTCTATTATGATGTCTGGATATGGTTCCGAGACCAGAGGACAAAGCTGTTAATGGCTCTATAAGATCAAGCATGGATTTGATGGGAGTGATGAAAAATACAAGGCAAGAAGTGTTGCCTAAGACTTCTCTCTAGGAATGCACTGACTATGATTACACCTGTGATCTATTATTACCCTTGCTGCCACGTAAGGATGGAGTCTTCATCAGATGGATGTGATGATCGCCTTTCTGCATGGTTCGATAAAGGAAGAGGTGTATGTGAAGCATCCTCTGCGGTTCAAAGTCCAAGATAGAGACTTTGATGCATGCAAGTTGAAGAAAACCCTCTATGGGTTGAAGCAAGCCCCTAGGGCTTGGTACAAGAGGATAGATAGCTACTTGATGAAGCTGGGCTTCACTCGAAGTAATGTTGATCCGAACCTTTACTTCAAGGTTGATAGGGAAAAGCCTCTCATTCTGGTTCTCTATGTGGACGATCTCTTCCTAATAGGTGTTGATCCTCTCATTCATCAGTAAAAGAGGGAGCTCGCTTCCGAGTTTGAGATGAAGGACCTAGGACTGATGCATTACTTCCTAGGCTTGAAGGTCTGGCAGAGACTGGCAAGATTTTCCTCTCTCAAGGAAAATATATTGTGAAGTTGCTGGAAAGATTTGGTATGGTGGAATGTAAGTCTATGTCGACATCGATGGAACTCAACCTTAAGAAGTTGAGTGAAAGCACTGTTGGGCCAGTGCTAGCAAATCCTACCAAGTATTGTCAACTCGTAGGGGCCCTGATGTTCTTAGGGAACATCCTTCCCGACATATGTTGTGTAGTGAACACTTTGAGTCAACACATGGTTGATCCTCATAACATTCATTGGGTTGGTGCCAAGAAACTCTTGAGATATCTCTGAGCACGATAGACCATGGGCTGAGATAAATTGCTGGGAGTTTGAGACTCCGTGGATATACTGATGCCGATTGGGATGGCAGTGTGGTGGATCGCAAGAGCACATCTTGATGCTGCTTCACACTTGGGTCTGCTTTGAGCAAGAAGCAGAAGTCGGTAGCTTTGAGCATCGTTGAGGCCGAATACATTGCAGCATGTATGGCCTGTTGTGAAGACACTTGGTTGTGAAAGCTCTTCAGTGAGTTGTTCAAGCATGTGCTAGATGCCACCATTATCCTTTGTGATAACAAGAGGGGGATTCATTTTTCAAAGAATGCCATGTTCCATGATCGATCCAAGCATGTTGATGGCTGGTACCATTTTATCTGGGATATGGTACAACGAGGCGCTGTAAGGCTCAATCATATAGGAACTGATGATCAGGTCACGAATATTCTCACAAAGCCCTTGGGGAAGGTCATGTTCCTAACCTTCCATGAGAATCTTGGAATTGTGGAACGACCCTATTTTAAGGGTCTAGTTGTACTATGAGCTCTGGGAGCTCCAGGGGGGCTTTGGGGATAGCTTCTTGGATTTATGAACAACCACAGGGCTAGGCTTGCCAAACCTTGTTGGTGCGCTTCTGCCCCACTGTGATGATATTGAGTTGGTTTACCTCTCTTTGATCTGTGCCCCATATGCATCCTACTGATGGAGTTTCAGACTCATGGGAAGTACCTCTCATTTGGCCAATGAGGTGGGAAATGTGAATAGAGACCATAGCAAGACCGATGGATGCATCGAATATTGCCGTACTCTCTATGTCTAGGATGGCACGTGTCCAACCACTCTTTCTGGGATCAAGTCTAGTGAGGTTTCAGACCTCCAACTGACTTCGGGTCAGTTAAACTAACTTCAGGTTAGTATATAAATCTCTCGAGTCCAAGTGAGGTTTCAAACCCCCAACTGACTTCGGGTCAGTTAAACCAACTTCGGGTTGGTATGTGAATCCTTTGAGTCCTATAGAGGTTTCAGACCTATGAGCTGACTTCGAGTTAGCCGTGAGTGATGTCTTTGTGACTCACCTTTTGTTTTGAAATAAATAAGACGGCGAAGCAAGTTACGGCGGGATGACGCACAATGTTTGGATGGCACTGGTGGATGGAGTTATCCCTAGTTGAGAGGGAGTGTTAATTTTGGGCAACTAGGTCCAAACTCCATGTTGTGATGCTCAGATGACAATGCCAATATTTTTATTGGATTCCTCTTTCGGAGAGGTGCAAGATCGATCTAAAGATCATCTTGATTGAATGAGCAGAACATGTATTTTGAATTTATTCCACATGTGCAAGGTCAGCGTGTTTTATCCCACATGCATAAGAGACGTGTCACATACCCTCAAAGATGCCTATATATTGGAGAGACTTGGAGTTCATTTAACACACACATTTTGGTGGAGGCAATTTCTTCTCTCTTAGATGATGATGGAGCAGCGTTCTTGGTTTTGCGTTTAGGGCTTCTTGGTGCAGTGTCTTGGTGGATTATTCTTAATGAAACGTCTTGGGGTTGTGTGACACATGTGGGTGGTTGAACTTATGAAGACTTTTCTGGTTGAAGCATCCCACTGATCGCCGTAACGCCACCATTCTTTATCTCTATTTTGGCTTGTCTTCGATCGATCTATTGGTATGTTTTATTTGCATATTACTTTCATTGTGCCCTAGAAGTTTAAAGTATATTTTCATCTAAGCATAGAACATCTTCAGAATTTAACACCCAGTCTCTCAAGATTTACCACAAATCCGAATCAAAGGTCACTATTCCCTAAATTGAGAACATACTCTCTAGGCTTTACCATATATCCCAAACCCAAGATTCCTAGACCTGATGGAGAGAAAACCACCTCTCAGGCTTTACCACAATCCAAACCTAGATCACTAGGCCCTAAACCAAGGCAACAGATAAACCGATTATGTGTCATATCATTCATAGATCCACCTCACTCAGCTTTGAATCCATCCGACAATCCAGCTAAACCAAAACATGAGAACTCCACAACACCATGGTTATTCGGAAATGGAAAGGTTAGGTTGAAAACACTGTCACACCTGGAAAAACCCATGCCATGATAGAAAATAACCACATGCAATACCATGCATGCTGAATCTAGCAAGGAAAACACACATGCAAATCGATACCTGCCAAGAATCTGGTTGTAGTTGCTTGATTCTTGCTCCTCCTTATTGTTTTCTTGCCTTTTTTGGTCCAATGCTAAAATGCTCCAAGAAACTCTAAGTGTCCAAGAGTGAGAGAGGGAATGAGAGATATAATAATGAGAGAGTTCCAAAACTGAACTGACAAAAGGTACCAACTGATCCTCACAAGGCTTTTCATAGATGATGCCTCTATTTTATTCATTTTCCATTATTTTCCTTCATTTTCCTCCTCACTTGCTTCATTTTCCTCCTCACTTGCAACATGTGACCTTTCATCTCCATTTTCTCCTAATTTCCTTTATTTTCATAAAGAAATGTGCCAAATATGTCATTTTTCCTTTGCAAATCCTTTGCCTTTTCCTTTTCCAATTTCCTTAGCCATATTAACCGAAATGAACACTCACTAGTATGTTTTTCCCAACATCTAGCTTGGAATAAGTGTCCCAACAACCGTGGTTATTATTTTTAACTTTTATTACATGGAATTTTCACAAGGGTTGCTACAAAACCCTCCCCCTTGGGGGACACCGTCCTTGGTGTTCAACCACACATATGCATAAACAAAACTACTGAAATGCAACCATATTGCCCATGGAGCTTTATAACATAGCCCGATGCAGTATTTACAATGATCACCCTGCTGAAAAGGAAACCAACATGACATCATAACAACATGAGAACTATAATGACATGACACCCATACCGCTTATTGGAGCTTTATACATAGCTCATGGCAGTATTTACATCCATATACATATGTACATATACCCGAACATCACATCAAAACGTATATCAAAACATCACCCAAACATATGCCAAACATCATACCAAAATTCCTTTTCCTCAACCAACAAACAAGGAAGGATACATGGCCCGCATCTGATCCGCCATCTCCCATGTAGCTTCATCGGGCCCAAAGTGCTTCCATTGCACTTTAAATTTCTCTGTTGCTCGATTTCGGAGCATGAACACCTTTTTCTGCAATATACATTGAGGCTTTGGCTGAAACTCTCCATCTGGTTCCACCTGCAATATAGACCAATCAATCACATGATCAACATCTTTCAAATACTTCTTAAGCAATGATATATGAAAAACATCATGGAATTTCATTGTGGAAGGCAGTGCAAGTCGATAGGCCACTGGTTTGATCCTCTCGATGATCCTGAAGGGTCCACAAAACCGTGGTGCCAGCTTAGCACATGATCCAATCTGCAAGGAGATCTTCCTGGACTTGATGCTCAAGTACACCTGTTACCGACCCTGAAACTCCTTGAACAACCTGTTCCTGTCTGCATAACTATTCTGCCTATCCTGCGTTGCTTTCAAGTTCTTCTTGATCACATGCATTTCTTGTTCCATTTCTTCCCACATCTTTGGTCCAATCAATACCCTGTTAACAAGATCACTCCAATTGATGGGTGTGTTGCAACTCCGCCCATACATAGCATTGAACAAACTCATCTAGCAAGGATTCCTGATACGTGTTGTTGTAGGCAAACTCTACCAGTGGAAGATATTATTTCCACTTGCGTTACTGGTGCATCACATACATCCTCAACATATCCTCCAATATCTTGTTGACCCTCTTAGTTTGTCCATATGTCTATGGATGATAACCTGTGTTGAAGGCCAACTCAGTGCTCAAACTTACAAATAAATCCTTCCAAAACTTGGAAGTGAACTTTGCATCCCTATCTGACACAATATTCTTTGGAACACCATGCAATCCGACCACATTTTTTATGAACACCTGTGCCACATTGCTAGCTAAATATGTAGTCTTCACTAGTATTAAGTGTGAAACCTTCATCAACCTGTCCACAACAACCATCATGGAATCTTGTTGTCTAGCTGTCTTAGGCAAACCTGTGATGAAGTCCATGGAAACGACCTCCCATTTCCACTTGGAATTGCAATTGGTTGTAGTAGTCCACCTGGATGCTTACACTCTTCCTTAACCATCTGACAGTCCAAACACCTAGCTACAAATTCATCTTCATCCTTCCTTAGATTCGACCAATAATAGAACCTATTTACTGCAGTCAATGTCTTTTGGTAACTTGGGTGACCCGAATATGATTTCACATGAAGCTCCCTCAAGATCACCTTCTTGAGCTCATTGTTGTTTGATACATATATCATGTCTCTAAATATGACCAATCCATCTATTGTGAGATGGTAGTCCAAATCTTGAACACCTACACATGTACCTGTACCTGTACCACCTATACCTATACGTGTACCACTTGTACTTATACCTATACCACTACATGTACCTGTACCTGTACCCTGCTGTACCCTGTGCACAATCTCCATAGACCGATGATCCTACCGACCTACTTGCAAGATCCTATTCTGTAAATCTGTCCCATAGGAGCTCATCGCTGCTATGTGATTTACATGTACGTGCGTGCTAAGAGCATCTGCAACCTTGTTCTCCTTTCCCTTGGTGTACTTGATCTCAAAGTCAAACTCATTAATCGTGGCCAGCCATCTAGCCTACCTAGTGTTCAGATTTGGTTGGTCAAACAATTACCTCAACCCAATGTGATCACTCATCAGTACAAACCTCCTGCCAAGAAGATAGTGCCTCCACATCTTCAGTGCATGTATGGTCGATGCTAGCTCAAGATAGACATTCAAGATGAACAATTCTGTGAAACAAAGAAAACAAGAAAACTTATCTAACTTTAGTGATTTCACCTTCAAGGTTTGAAAACATATAAGAAAACAAATAACTTTAATCAATGAAGAGGGAACTCCTAGACATCATTGAGCAAGCTACAAAGAACCTTGAGGCAAACTGATAAGCATGGACAAAGTGCAAGTTCAAAACAAGACCTCCTTGGCTTAACCTAACAAGTAATACTTCAAAGAGAGATTTCACAAACAGAGTTTAGATAGCATTAAGTAATCATGGCTAACCATAAAACATATTTGAAAACTACTTTATTAAACCATTAATGAAACAAACAAGCTTAGGTGGGTCTAAGGAGTAGCTAAGAATTCCTTAAACTAACCCAACAGAGGAAAACATAAAGACAATAGTAAACATGAAGGACTAAGGTGCCTCAAACAACATTTCTTAGCCTATACTTTTCTGATCTACTGCAACATAAAAGGATGGACACAATGACAAACAAGAAGACATGAACAAATTAGAGACACATCACCATTAACCAAGCTCGGGGATCTTGCAAGCAAGCTTTCATCATCATCAATCAAAGAAAATCATTCACAAGCTCCACAACACCAAATTGATCTTCAACCTCAAAGAACCATGTATTGCTCTCAAAACTCATCAAATGCCAACATTAACAATGAATCCTCAATGCTCCTTTTAACAAGCAAGGAGGAGAAAAACCTAATAGAGTCTCTAGAAGCCTATTGGCTAATCAGAAATGTCACTATTGTCCTTGAGACCTTGCAAGGCCCAAGGCACAAAATATCTTTTCGGGCATTTTTAGCAAAGAAATTTACATTTGAGGTCTGACAAGCCTCCTAAAACTTGGCAAGCATACATTGTTGACTTTCCCTCTGCTAAGGGTGCAACACTGTGTTTTAGGATGAATTTCCATGCCAAGGGCGTTGCACTGGAGCAAGAAAACTAGGTCAACTTGCAGGAGTTTTTTGAAAGCGTTCCTGATGTCGGAAAAGGCTTCGTGATGGCCTGTTGGAAAGCCCTTTGAGTCTAATTTCCAGATCTACCCTTGGTTCTCTAATTTGACCTCTACAACCTGTTCAAAAAGAAAAATTCCGAGGTTGGTAAAGGCGCAACACATGTCTTGAAAAGTAGGCAGAATGGTGAAAATTAAGGTGTTTTTGACCCTTTTGGAGGACCAAAACAACTCCAATTGATCTGAAACTTTACGAGCATGCTATATTTGAGATGAGGATTCCAAAAATGTGAGCCTTTCCTCTTGAAGATGCACTGAGAAAAATCATAGCACCATAGGTGCTACCCCCTTGGCCCTCAAAATTAGCAAACAACAAAAACTTGTCAAAATTCTCCCAAATTTGGTGGAAGTGTGCCTCATGGGTTTTGAGAAACTTGTAGAGAAGCTTGTGCCAAGATTCCAAGTCTAGCTTGGCCTTTTTCTTCTTTTAGTGCTTGGAGCTTGGTTTGAGCCTTTTTCAGTTTAGCCCTTGCAATTTGGTTTCTCTGGGCATAATGTTTAGTCATCCTTCTTTGGAGGTCAAGATCTTGATTTTCTTTCTTCAATTTAGTCTCCAAGTGTATGTTGGCTTTCTCCAACCAATGCTCCCGATCATGTGCTACCTCCATGACCAAAAGCTCATCCAAATGGAGTTGTTCTGCTAGGGATGATTCTTGTTCCCTTTTTTTGCCAATGCTTTCTTCAACCACATAGTTCTAGGTCTCCTCCTAGATTTCCCTTCCTCATCCTCACTCTCTTCATAAGTGCCCATGAACTCTTCTAGTTTCACCTGTGCCTTTTGGGCTTCTTTCCGGGCCTTGAGGGCTCTATATTCATAGATTGAAATATGTGCTCCTAGTTTCCTGTTCTCCAAGTCAAGGGCATCATTCACACTCTTGGCCCCATCCAAATGTGCTTGGAGGTCTTTGATTTGTGCATTTCTATCCTGGAGGAGCAAGTTTGTGATCCTTGCTTCATTCTCCTTATCACTGTCCACTTGAATGATCTCAAACTCCCTCTCAACCTCATGATCTTCTTCTTCTTCCTTTACCTTTTGTTTCCTTTTGTCTAGTGGCTGAGGTGAGGAGCATGGCATGGTCCCTTGCCTCTTGGAGGCAGCATACACTAGCCTTGATCCTCTTTGATATGTGAGAGGAGAAAATCATATTTTTCTACTATAATTCTCTTACCATGACTGATCTCAAGAATGTCTTTCTTTTCATCAATGATCTATGTATTTATGTCTCCTGCATTGCGTTCTTGACTGCCCTCTTGAGAGTCACTTGCATTTTCCTCCATGCTAGCATTACTGTTATGATCTTCACCACTGCCATCAACCTCTTGACTGCTTTTTGGTTCATAGAGTCGCCACTGTCATCATTATTAGGGCTATCGGTCATCATGTTTTCTTGTTCACCATCCTCCTCTATATTTGCAACATTATCATTTTCTGTGTTGTCACTATTAGAGGTATCTTTGTCAGTGTTTTCATTACTATTTTGTGCATTTTCATCCTCATTTTCCTCAACCTCTTTACTGTCTTCTGTAATGTCTTCACTGTTTTCATTTTCATCACTCTCATCCTCTTCTTCATTGATTGCATCTGCCTCTTCATCATTATCTGTTTCTTCTTTATCCTCTTTATCACTTCCTTTATCTTCATCACTACACTGTTCACTGCCTTCTTCTTCCTCTTCACTGTTTTTCTCACTGACTTTGTCTTCATCTTCACTGTTTTTCTCACTCTATTTGTCTTCATCTTCTGCCTCTGTCTCTTGATCTTCAACATCCTCCTCCTCCTCATCATCATTTTCTGCCTCATCATTTGTTTCTGTTTCTTCTTCCCTGTCCTTTGTTTCTTCCTCATCATCACCACTTTCTTCATTTTCATTTTCCTCTTCCTCGTCATTTGTTTCTTCCTCTTGACTGTCATTTTCCTCTTTGTCACTGTTCTCTTCTTGTTCTTCATCATTCTCATATTGTTCTGCTACCTTAGGAGAAGATGATGGTGAGAAGTTTTCTTGAGGAGAGGATTCATGTGGAGAGGATGATTCATGGTTAGTGAGGGGTGATGGAGGAATGGAGGAAGGTGGATGGGATGATGAGGGTAAAATTTTCAGAAGAAGAGGTTGTGGATTTGTGAAAACATCATGGGCGATGAACACTTCCCATGGGATACCCTATTGCTCTAATTAATGCAACACAATCATCTTCATAAGAGAATGGTGGAAAAGACTCTGCATTTGTTGTGAATGAGGCCTCTTTTGCACAATGTATAACATCTTATCAATACTTCTATAAAGGTAACAGGGAAAATATACTATCTTGGCCCTAGTGAAGTGCATAAGCAGTCTTATATGGTAGGAATAAAGTCTAGAAAACCTCCCCTCACATGTAAAATACTTCATGATGACTTTCATTAAGGGGGCATATCTGTCCAACAAATGGTAAAAGGGAAAAATAGTTTTGCAATTAGCTTGGTATCTTGGTTTCAAGAAAGGTTGATAATGGCTCAGGTCCAAATTCACCTGCTTGAACCATTTTTCTCCCATACAAGGTATTCCAGTGGCCATAGCAATTGTATTGGTGGATAGCTCAAAATTTACCCAAACTAGATGCACTTGATGGTAATGGAGGTTGAGGATAAAAAGTCTGGTCAACTCAGGGTGACTTTGGACTCTTTGTACTCTTTCACAGAAATCAAAACATCCTACCTCTTGGAAATATGCAACTGTTGTAGGGGATGTTGTCAACTCCTTGGTGTTCAAAGGTTCAAACCTATTTACTCTTCTAGTCTTTCTCTGCTTTCCCCTAGGCCTTTGGCCTCCCTTGCCATTGTCACTACTGCCTTCTCTAGACATTTTATCTTTTACTCTTGCTTTGAAATCAAAACCCTAAAGCTATTTGTGAAATGATATGGAGAGGGCAAGTGAGATGATAATGAGAAAGGCAGTGATTTTCAAGTGAAGGGGAATGATGAGTGAAGAAGGACAATTTGGGCCTCAGTGTGCCTTCAATATGTAGATGGATGGGTTCCCTTTGAACAAGAGTGTTGTTAGCAGGGGATTAGGTTTCCTCTTCCTTTAGGGCTTTTCTTTTCTTTACATTTCTTGCTAAGTTTCACCTTTAAAACAACATGAGAGGGGGCAGAGCATCGAAATACCTCTTATAAAAACTCCAGGAAGTGCCAAGCAGAGAATTTGGAGGAGTATTGAGGCAGTGGGAGGCTTGCATTAGCTTGAAAAACTTCCTGGCTAAATACGTAGCACAGGAGCATAGCACTTGGGCCCCTGCATGCGCTGTCGGGTCGGCCTGAACGGGCTTGCGCGTAGCGCCCGGGCCGATTGGGCGGTTTTCGTGCAGCGTCTGAATGGATAGGCGCGTAGCATCAACAGAGCTGCACACTGTCGGGTCTCTCTTGAACGCGCCCTGTGCGCAGCGCCCGGGCGAGTCGGGTGGCCTGCACGGGCTGTCGGGTCCGCGTTGCATGCTTCCTGTGCGTAGCGCATGGGCCAGTCGGGCCTCTGCACGCTGCCGGGTCTGCACGCGGGTAAACGCACATTGAACTTTCATAGAAACGCAACGCGCTGTTATATTTTCCAAAGGATGCACATGCAGGCATGCAACAAGGTTTTCCAGGAGCGTAGCGCAGGGGTTATTTTACTCGAAGTTTGCCAGAAATCCTAAAATCTCTCTTCGAAAACCTTTCCCTCTATTTTTCAAATGACAATTAGGCTTAAGTGATAAATGAGATAGTTTTATTCCCTTCGATAAATGAATTAAAACTAGAAACCCCCTTTTGCTAAGTTTGTTTTTGTTACTTTATGATTTTCACTGATATGTTTTTGGCCTTTTTGCAGATGGCTTGAAAACCTTTCAAGGCAGCTTTTCTTCTTCCTATTGTGATGGCTTGCTGAGGAGATGAAGATGTCCCCTTTTTATCTGTGAATGTCTAGGCACTACTGAACCTCTCTCTTTACTGAGAAACTAAGAAAAGCATGTTTTTATACCCGTTTGAAATCTTTGAGTGTAAGTGATCCAAACATGTGTTTTCCTTAATGTTTTTAATAGTGATTCTTTTACTTTGACAAAGACTACAAATTAGGTCTGCCATGTCTTCCCTTGGCCAATTCTAATCTTTGCAGGTGCCTATAACACAACGCTTTGGTCTCTTTTGTCATGGTTTGAAGTTTTGACACTCTTAGTTACTCAACAGAAAACTCATGATTGGGTTGGTGTTCCATTTTGAGACTTGACCTTATGATTTATTCCCTTTGACCATTTTTAGGGCAATTGACTGCACTTGAAGGCTTAGTCTCCCTCACACTGATACTCTTTGTATTCCCCTCCCTTTGATGAAATGAAGTATTGTTGCCTTAATAAACCATGGAGGTGACCTTCTGATATCATTCTTCAAACTTCTGCCCGCTGTCATCATGGAGATTTATGGTCTTCATTTGACTTCTTTGCCTACCTTCTCAAACTTTAGGCTTTAGGGATTTTTCCCTTCTTCATTTATAATTTCTAGAAATCTTTAATTCATGCTCAATGGTGCTGATGTACCTCCATCCTTGTGGTTTCTGTATTGGCTTCTTGGTTGACAATATTGTTTAGCTAGTTTGTCCTAAAAACCCCGATTCTCTTTGAACTTAGGCAAGCCTTTTCTTCTTTGCTTGTGAATGTTCTTTTAGTGAGGAATTGGCCTCTCACCTTACCTCTTTTCTGCTGATAACCATCTCAATCATTCCTGTAGAAATGTTTTGAGATGGGCAGCTATCCTTTTTCATGATTTGTGCCTTGACCAAGGAGGTCTTCTTTGAAGGATTTTTATCTAACTTGGACAAACAATTGCTTACCTCCCTTTCATTTGATTTACCTTCTTGGCACATGAAAAGCACTGATTAAGAGTATCCAAAATAACCCTACAACTTATGAAACCCTAGTGACCTAGTGGGAGGCTCCTCTAACTTGGCCTTTGGCTGAAAGATTGACTTGGGGTCTATAGGTCTAAAACAAAGCTTTTGGCAAACTTATGCATTTTAGACCCAAAACTACTGATCTTGATTTATCTAAAGAGCCTAGAAAGGTAGCTTGAGACCAACAATGCTTGAGGCATTTGGTGAATAGGGGAAAAGGTTAAGCTACTTGGCAATCCAAGGTGTAAGTAGAAGGGTTAGGCAAGTCAAAACAGAGTAGTAAGGTCAAAGGTGGCAAAACATAGTGAAAATGAGTGGCATAAGCCCATGTTTGGTCTTCTGAGAGTGATAGGCTGGCCATGACTTGATAGAGTAGTGAAATAGTGAAAAATGTATCCTAAGGATAATGAAGGCAGTGAGATTTCTAGAACTCACAATATTCATGAATTTTGTTTCTAGAAATCTAGGATAAACATTTAGTCATCTATAGAAAGCAAAAAATTATTGATGACTAACACTTGGATCACTAGGCCCTAACCCGAGGCAACCCATAAACTAGTTTTGTGTCATATCATTCGGAGATCCACCTCACTCAGCTTTGAATCCATCTGAAAATCTAGCTAAACCAAAACATGCGAACTCCACAACACCATGGCTATTCGGAAATGGCAAGGCTAGGATGAAAAAATTCTCACGCTTGGAAGAACCCATGCCATGACAGAAAAGAACCAGATGCAATAAAATGCATGCCAAATCTAGGAAGGAAAACACACATGCAAATCGATACCTGCCAATAATCCTGTTGTAGCTGCTTGATTCCTGCTACTCCTTTCTTTCTTCCTCCTTGCTTTCTTTCCTTTCTTGGTCCAATGCCAAAATGTTCCAAGAAACTCTAAGTGTCCAAGAGAGAGAGAGAGAGAGAGAGAGAGAGAATAATTAGAGAGCTCCAAAACTGAACTAACAAAAAGGTACCAACTGATCCTCAGAAGCCTTTTTATAGATGAGGCCTCTATTTTCGTCATTTTCCTCCTCACATGCAACCTATGACCTTTCATCTCCCTTTTCTCCTAAATTCCATTATTTTCATAAATAAATGCGTCAAATGTCCCATTTTTCCTTTCCAAAGCCTTTTTCTTTGCCTTTGCTAATTTCCTTAGCCATATTAACCAAAATGAACATCCACTAGGATGTTTCGCCCAACTTTCAGCTTGGAATAAGTGTCCCATCAACCTTGGTTATTATTTTTAACTTTTATTACATGGAATTTTCACCAGGGTTGTTACAACAACTTCACGCTCTATCGGTGGACCACAACTTTGGTTCTTGGAAACTATAGGTTGTCAGTTATATTTCAATTCATGTGCTTCAGTGTTTGAGGGGAGGGGCTAGGTGGTGGCCCTGGCCCCTGGTCACTATGGCACCCATGTTCCCACGACGAAAGAGAGAGGGGTGACTGGAAGATCTAGCCCCTGGTCGCGACGTTCACCATACAACTAACGACATGGAGTTAGCGAGAGGGGCAGGGCACTTGGCCCTAGCCTCGGTCCCATCGGTAACCACATGACCATGCAAAAGAGGCTATGTCAGAGGGTGCAGGCGGATACACATGTGTATGTTTGTCATATTGAGTTGCATGTGAATGGTTTCTCTTTTAAAGTTCACGTGAAAACTTAACTCACCATCTTGTAGAGGTTGTGAAACTTTTTTTACATTTAAAGACCCATTTTTTTTAAATTGCGAAGTGTCAGAAGACAATCAGTTTTTATTGGAGGAGTTGTTTCCCTCCAATTTTAGATCACATGGTATCAAAGCGAGTTCTGACCAAGTTGCAAGTATGGGAAAGAAACTGAAGCATGAAATACTCTAAGAGTTTTAGGAGATTAATCTATCTCTTCGAATGGAGAATTTTGAGTTGAGGAGATTGCTTGAAGTTGCAGAGGAGGAGAAAAGGTAAATGTGCCTACAATTGCGGCATGTAGTGGAGGAACATATTGATGAGAGTTCAATCTCAGAAGCAGCAAAGAATCCCTCCAAGATGAAGCCAATTTGTGGGCATGGTCCAAACACAAGATATGGACCCTATGTTGAGAGTGATGCTTGTGAGTTTTGTCAACATCTGAAAGATTCTCCCTATGTACCCATTGGTAAAAGTGGTTGGCCAGAGTCATCATCCACTTCATCATCAACATGTGAAATAGAAAACATGAGTGATAGGCTAAAGGAGGTAATTAGTATTTCTTGTTCTACTCCTTCAACTAATGTTGATAACACATCTTTTGCAGTTTTTGAAAAGCATACCAAAGGCATTGGTATGAAGATATTAACTCAGATGGGTTATGATGGAAGAGGCCTTGAAGTCAATGACCAACGTATCACTAATCCTATTAAGGTGAAGGAATGAACATGATATGAAGGATTGGGTTATGGTCATGGAGAAATTGGAGAGTTCCCTAAAATTGTTGAGTTAAAGAAATCATCAAGTGATGATATGTCACACCATGCTGGTGGTTATAATGGCAAATTGTCTCTAAAGAGAGATGAATGTTCAAAGGGACATGTCAAGTCCAGTTCTTCTCATCAAAGTCACAGCCCAAAGGACAAGTATAAGAGTCATGGGGATTTCAAAAATGTTGGTGATTTTGATTATTTGTGGGGAAAGTCTCTTAACACATTTTGTGATGTCGCTGACCATTGTGTGGTTGATTATGCGCTGGTCAAAAGAATGGATCAAATTATTGGGATAAGGCATGATAAACCTCTCTCAAGTTTGAATACTTCCTTTTCGATGGGAAAGCGAAGTATTTTTGTACCCATTGTAACATGAATGGGCACCAGATTGAAAAGTGTTGGAAACTTTATCCGGAACTTCGTCCCAAGAAGGACAAAGAGGTCATGCAATCCACTACAAGGAAAGTGACAGGTGGAAAAGTGGAAACTAGTGTAGTTACTGAAGTATCCTTCGAAGCATAGCAGGTGCAAAAAGAGAACCCATAAGCCTAGTTAGGAAAAGAATGGGTAGACTATTTTGTAGAGTTTTCTTACTTTCTAAAATTGTAAATACTTGTTGTATATTACCGTTTGGCTACTTTGTAAAGTGAAGTCATGTATAATCACTTATTCGCAACAAGTTTGTTTTCTTTAGCATGATATTTATTTTGGCTTGATTATTAGTCCATTTGTTTGGGGAATTTGGGATGAGTATATGCATGTCGTCCAACATGCCTATAGTTGTGTCAAGCACTCACTTATACAAGTGTTTCGATGTGAATTTTCTTTGTGAATTTGAGCTTTGATAAAGATTTTGCAGAATATGACCATAGTAATGTGGACAAAGGAAAACATGCCATTGAACAAATGTAGCTAGTACATCAAAGAGTACAAGTGAAGCTTGAGGACAGTAAAGCAAGGTGTAAAACAATGCATGGCAAGCATTAAGTTGCTTCTGATTTCCAGGTGGAAGATCAAGTTTGTCTTAAGAAAAGGAAGACTTCAAGATGAAGTTTGTTTGAGTCAAATAAAGATGGTATTGGAGAGAATTTCCAGATTCCATCCATGGCATTTTTTCTTCAACACTGTTACCGATGAAATAGGTAACCTGACCTCAAAACGGGACCTCTAGCCCAAAAAGACTAAAAAAACATGAAAAAAACACCCCAAAAACAAAAAAAAGTGTATTCCAGAACACACTTGGTTTTTTTTAAGGTCAAATTTCAACATTTTATAAAATTATGCTAAAAGCAAAATTGTTTCTTGAAAAAAGGATTTAAAAAACACTCTCAAAACAAAACCAGTTGATGCTAGAATAACAAAAAAAAAAAATTGTGTCATATTTTTGACATTTTTAAAAATAGAAATAACATTTTTTAATTTTAAAAATTCAAACATTAAAAAAACCTAAAATTTAAGAAAAAAATAAATTTAAAAAATAAAAACATTTTAAAGCTTAAAATTTAAAAATATATAGAAATAAAAATATAAAAATAAAAACAAAATAAAAAATTTAATTCAAACATTAAAAAAAACCTAAAATTAAAAAAATATATATATAAAAAAAAAATTAAAGATTAAAATTTCAAAATATATAGAAATAAATAAAAAAAATAAAAACAAAATAAAAATATTAAATTAAAAAAAAAAAGAAGTTAAAAAAAGAAAGAAATTATAAAAAATAAAATATAGAAATTTAATTTAAAAAAGAAAAAGAAAATGTTTATTAAATTAAAAAAAATTAAAAATTAAATTTTAAAATAAAAAATTAAATTTAAAGAAATATATTAAATTTAAATAAATTTAAAACTTAAAAAAAATAAAAAAATAAAATAAAATTATATATATATATATATATATATATATATATATATATATATATATATATATATATATATATATATATATATATATATATATTGAAATTAAAAGTAAAAAAATGAAAAATTAATTAAAAATAAAAAATGAAAAATAAAATACAATAAGAATATTAAATTTAAAAATATATATATTAAAAAAACAATAGATTTTAAAAAAAGAAATTAAATTTAAATTATAAAAAATAAAAAAAATATATATGAACTTAAATTAAAAATATATATATTAGATTTTATTAAATTTAAAAAAAATTGTCAATATTAAACTAACAAATTAAATTTAAGAAAAAAAATATTAAATTTTAATAAATAAATGAATAAACAAATAAATTTTGAAATAAAAAATAATTTTGAAATATATAAAAAAAAGAAAAAAAACATTGTTAAAATAAAAAGTTAAAAAACTTTAAAAATCAATTAAAATTGAAAAATTGAAAAAAATAAATTAAAAAAAAAATATTAAATAAAAAATAAAATAAGAAACAAATTAATTTGAAAATATTAAGTTTAATTTAAAAAAAAATCTAATTTTAAATACACAATTTTAATTGAAATAAAAAAAAATATAATTTTTTTTTTTTTTTTTTTTTAACTGTAACAGATATGATTTTATTATGTTAGAAAGATTATGGGTCTTTGCCGAGGCAGCCCCTTTTACAAAGCAGAGATCTATCTACTGCATCTAAAAGTCAATAAGTACTTTCAAGGCATTTGGACAGTGCTTATATTGTTTACAATGATCTGCCCTTTCATGAGCGAGCTGCCTTTGTTTGCCATCTCATCTGCTTCGATGTTTGACGTTCTCAAAATGTGATGAAGTTTACACTTGTCAAAGTCTCGAAGGACTCTCTTCAATCTGTCCAAAGTTTTGTTGAGGCTGGCATTGCTGAACGGAGTCTCCGTGTTTATATTTTTTATTATCAGTTCTGAATCACCGAAGACTTGTAGCACTTTGATTCCCTTATCTCTTGCGATAAGACAAGCTTTTAGGAGCCCAAGGATCTCTGCGTGATTGTTGGATTTCTTGCCAAGTCCCCAACAGAACCAATCTTTGGAAGACCCACCGGGAGAGTAAATAACTCCACCCGCACCAGCAGCATCGGGGTTCCCCTTGGACGCCCCGTCGAAAAAGATAGTGGAAATGTTTTGGGACCTCCACCAATTTTGAAAAAAATCATCCTCATCTCTTATGCGCCATTCAGGATTTTCACCTTGTGGGGGTTGAAGGTACTTACGTGGATGGGTCGCAAGCATACCAAGCCCGCGCTTTTCTTCGGGCAGTAGCAAATGATCTTCTTTAAAATACTGAAATTGGGCCGCTTCCAAGAGGAAGGACTTAGCTTTTGCAGCAACCTGCAGAGGGGTATATAGCAGCTCTTTAAAAATCCTCGGATTGCGGGCCAACCAGATCTGCCAGCATACATATTTGGGGAGCGCTATCCAGATTCTACGCCAGAAAGATTTGGAAGGGATTCGATGGGGATAGTATTGACTCCAAGAGGCAAAGAGGTCTGCTACTGAGTTCTGCAAGGGTGCTGGAATCTGCAAGTCCTGTAGAGTGAGAACCCAAACCTCTTTAGCAAATCTGCACTCCATGAAAAGATGTTGGGCTGTTTCGAAGTTGTTACAGCATAACACACATCTGTGAGGCCCAACTATTTTCCTTTTTTCCAGATTATCTCCCGTAAGCTGCTTGTTATGGACCAAGGTCCAGAAGAAGAAGTTTACTTTTGGAAGGGAAAGCGGATCCCACACATTCTTCCAAAATTCCTTAGTTTGACTACTATTCCTAATGACCCGTAAAGCATTATACCCAACTGCGGTGGTATAAACTCCAGACTGTCCCCAGCCCCAGCTATCTTTTTTGGATCTGCAAACAGGTGCAGCCTCATCCAACAGTTCAACTAGCAGTGCTTGTTGATGAGAAAACCATGATGGCACTCTATGGAAATCCCATCCATTCCAGTCTCCACGCTGGTCCCAGGTCGAGATGTCATACAATCTGTTTACACCTGCACGCTCCAGCCAATTCTCGAGGTCTGCAATGTCATCCATCTGAGCAAGTGGATCACTTCCCATTATACTGTCAAGTCATAAATGCGTACGCTTGTCGTTCCCTGGAATCCTGTAGATTAATTTTTTGAAAAAGTTGATGCTTTACAACATAATTTCCAAACCAGCGTGATATTGGGTGCACTTGCTGTCTGTAGGTTGGAGAGCGCGTTATTGGGACCATACTTTGAGCGCAGGGTAACACTGATTGGATGAGAGGGCTCGTTGAACAGCTTCCACAAAATATTTCCTCCCAAAGCTAGATTGACAAGCGTGGGATCTCTAATTTGCAGGTCGCCTTCAGACAGTGGCTTTTTGACCACATCCCAGTTAACCAGATGCATTTTTCTCTCGTTGCCTTTCCCTCCCTGCCAAAGAAAATCTCTGAGCAACTTGGAGATCTGCTCCATCACATTTCTTGGTGCAAGGAGGAAAGCCGCCTGGAAGATTGGGAGTGCAGACAGCACTGTTTTAATTAAGATTAATTTACCTCCCTTAGTTAACCAGTTGCCTCCCCACGCAGCAATTTTGGATTTAATTTTTGAGATTATGTCACTCCATAACGATCTCTTGTTAACTCCAGAAGTTATGGGAATACCAAGATATTTAAACCTGTCCCAGTTTGCCTGACCTTTAAACCCAAGAAGAGCAGAGATTGCAGTGAGTTCATTCTGGTCTATGTTCCAACTATATATTTCACTCTTACTCTCGTTAACCAAGGCACCTGAAACTCTGTAGTACTTTCTGAGGACTGATTCAAAAGCTCTGGCTATTCTGATGGAGGCTCCTCCGAGTAGGAGAGAATCGTCGGCAAAGAGAGCATGGTTCAATGGTTCAGCTCCATTAGAAGGTTTGAGGCCCGGAATATGACCTGCTATTCTTTCAGCAGTAAGCTTACGACTGAGGGAATCTGCCATTATGATATACAAGAAGGGGGAGAGTGGGCAACCCTGCCTGATACCTCTCTGAGCTTGGAAGAAGTTAGCGGGTCTGCCATTAACTAACGGAGCAATCCAAGGACTATCAATGTAGGCTTTTATTAAATGGACAAAATGTATCGAAAAACCAAAGGAGAGCAGGACCGTAGATAGGAAATTATGATTAACTCTGTCAAAAGCGTTTGCCATATCTAGTTTAATCAACATACCTTTCTCCTTTCGTTGCTTACTTGAGTGTATTGTCTCTTGAACTTGGATCACGTTGTCCAGAATATGCCTACCCTCCACAAAGCCACCTTGATAGCTGGAGATCAGATTTTTTAACAATGGCTTGATCCGACTTGCCAGAAGTTTTGCCAGGATTTTATAAGAAGCATTGCACAGCGAGATGGGTCTAAATCTAGCAAAGGAGTCAGGATTGGTGTCCTTAGGAATTAAAGCCAGGTAAGTGGACTTGGTTCCTCCACCAATCTTGGCTTTCTACATGAGTCCTCTTGTCATTTTAAGCAGATCTGCCTTGATAATGTGCCAGTAGGATTTGAAGAAGTGAATTGTGAACCCATCCGGCCCAGGGGCCTTACCTGATTCCATGGACCAAATAACTTTTATGATTTCCTCCTCAGTAATGGGTCTGCAGAGGTTTAAGTTGTCTTCAGGACTGATAAGGGAGGGAACACTGGAGAGAAAATCATCCGCCTCCTCATCGTTGCTTTGAGTTTCTTCTCTGTACAAGTTCCTGTAGTGGTTTTCAGCAGCGGCTTTAACTTGATTGAATCCTTTACATACTTGACCTTCAGCTGTTTTGATTTCTGCTATGTAGTTCTTTGACAGTCTAGCTCTATATTGCCGGTGGAAGAAGGGAGTGTTCCGGTCCCCGGCCTTCAACCAAAGGCTTCTGGATTTAAGCCTCCAGTATTCTTCTTCCTTACGAAAAGATTGGTACGTTTCTCTTTGTGCTTTTACTTCCTCCTCGAGCAACTCAGATGTGATATCTCTGTTTTCCATATCTGTTTGCAGGTCCGACAAAGACTGCACAACCTCCATTCTCTGATTGATGGGGTTGATATCCGGTGTTTTTATCCAGTGCTTCAGAGCTTGCTTTGTAGCTTTCAGTTTTTGCTCCCACACGTAGCTGGAGGATCCCGAGATTGGTTTGGCCCATGCTGCCTTGACAGTCTCCATGAATCCATCTCTCTCGATCCAGAGTGGGTTGAATCGAAAAGGAAGCGGACCCAAGTCTTCTTCATCTTCCAAATGGAGCTGGATGGGTTTATGGTCTGAGGAGAGCTTGGGAAAAATTTTGGTGGATATTTTCTTGTTCATCATAATGGAACTTTGTACTAAGAAACGGTCTAATCGAGCAGAAATGTGCTCCGAACCAACCCGATTATTTGACCATGTGTAAATGCCACGAATGGGCCTGAAATCAAGAAGGTCCCAGAGGTGGGTGATCTCCTCAACCTTGGCCAACATAGGGTCTCTGGAGCTGTTTCCCCCCCTCTTTTCTTTTTCTTTCAAAACAATGTTCAGATCCCCGGCAAGAATGATGTTGCTGGGATTGGTCTGCTCAAGAAAGGCCACAAGTGTATCCCAGCATTCTCGTTTTTCAGAATAAGTCACCGAACATAGAGATTGAAGAGAGAGATGGACAACTTACTTGCCTTATGCTTCAGCTCCGTGTATATCCAGTGCTGGGTTTCATGGGACCTTAGCAGCTGAAAGAGGTCGTCCATCCAAAGTGTTGCCAGCCCTCCAGAGGTTCCCCTTGAGCTGACTGCTTTTCCTGCTTTTTTGTTCCACTTTGTTCTACCTAACTCTAGAAGGGCCTGCCCTTCTATTTTGGTCTCTTGGAGCATAAGAATGTCTCAGGGGTCTGCTTTCAATAGGTCCCTGACTGCTTCTATTTTAGAGGGGTTCCCCAGACCTCTGCAGTTCCAAGAGACGAGATTCATTATTTACAAAGAGGGGGGTTGGGGCCTCCCTTGGAAGGCCTTGGTCTGATATTTCGCCCAATAGACATTTCTATTGTGGATCGACTTCCTTGAATCTTGAGTCTTTCTGCCTCTTCTTCCCTCTTCTCTTTACGAGATTTCCTTCCTGCTTTTTTGGAAGGGCGCTCGTAGAATTCATCTTCGGAAGAACTAGAACTAACCACAGGTTTTTTCCTTGCTATTTCTGCGTAGGAAGGATTAGTGGGAGAGCCTTGATTTTCCTCCAACTGAGTTGTTTCCTCTCTCTCTTTATTTGGAGGAGAAGGGGCCGACTGTTCCTCATTCTCCTGATTTAGGTTGGCTTGTATGTCCTGCTCTCTTTCTGGTGCATTTGGTGGTGCTTTCGCTTCTTGGTTGCTTTTGGAGCTTGGTTGACCTCCTGTCATATTTCCTTTGCCTGCGCCTTTTTTTGAGCTAGTGTTTTTCTGGACTAGGGTCCATTGTTCCCCATTTTATTTATCTGCCTGTTCCTCAGCGTTCTTCTTACAGTGCTTTGCAAAGTGACCGTGCCCGTGACAATGCCTACATTTAAATGGCAGCTGTTCATAGTCCAGCTCTTGGACATGCGCCCACCCAGCAATAGTGAGCTTGATAGCTTCCGGTAATCCTTCTTCGAGATCTACTTCTACGCAGATGCGGGCGCATGAGTACTGATCCTTTCTTGCCACCTGATCTATGTATTTTCCCAATGCATTTCCTATTGTCTGGAGAGATTTTGGATTCCAACAGTGGAGAGGCAAGTGAGGGAGTCTAACCCAAACCGGGACAGCCGAGGGAACATCCTGGGAGGGTTCGAAGTCAGGGGACCATTTGTTTAGGTAAAGGCCCTGAGGGCCCATAAAATATGGTCCGTTTCTGAAGATTAATCCTTTGTCTTCCGGGTTTTCAAAGACAAACACAAAGAAACCCTTACCTACGAAGTAGCTATTGACTCCCTCCTTGATCAAAGGCTTACAGTTCCTTTGAGTCCAGTCCTCAACAGATTTGGGAGAGGGCCAGAGGCCCCGCTCCGCCAGATTCAGCGCCGATTTGCAGGTGTCTCCTTCGGGAAGAGCCACTGTGGGGATTGAGTCCATTTTTTTCACAAATTTCTGCTGAGACAAAGATGGAGGGCGTTTGGGAGCATTAGCAATCATTGCCCTAAATGCAGAAACCTCCGGAGGCGGAGGGGGATCAGGAGTCCTGTGGTCATCCATGGTTAGATCTGACCCAGAGCAGGCCGAGCAGGACGAAGCTGGGGCGTGCTGGAGCTGCCAGCAGCCCAGGCGCGATCAGAGGGCGCAGTGGGAGGCAGAGCGGAGGACCAGAGCCAGCGCGCGCAAGATTTCTCTCCAAATTTAACAAACAGAAACAGATTTCCAAATTTCGCAACTTTAAGGTATATCAAAAAAATATATAAAAATTTTATGTAATTAAAAAAATAATAATTAAAAAATTAAAAAAAAAAAAAAAATATTAAATTCAAATAAATTAAAAAAATACAAAATTTATCAAATTTTAAAAAATTAAATGAAAAAACTAAACGTAAAATTAAAAAAAAAAAATCAATTAAATAAAAAAAAATACAAAATTTAATAAAAATTATTAACAAAATTTAGAAAAAAAAAAATTTAAAAACAAAAAAAATTAAATTTCAAATATACAAATTAAATTAAAAAAAAAAATATTTAAATTTTTTGAATAAAAAAAAAATTAAAAAAAAAATCAAATTAAAAAAATATATTAAAAATTTAAAAATTAAAAAAAAAAAAAAGTTTTTTTTTTATTGTGGTGGCGCTGCCAATCGGCCTCCCGCCCAGGTGGCGGCAGAGGCCCACCGCTGGGCGGGAGGCCGATTCCGAGAATCGCCCTCGCGCGGTGCGGGAGGTCAATTCCAGGAATCGCCCTCGCGCGGCGAGAGGTCGATTCTGGGAATCGCCCTCGCGCGGCGAGAGGCCGATTCTGGGAATCGCCCTCGTGCGGCGAGAGGCCGATTCCGGGAATCGCCTTCTCGCTACAGGAGGTCGATTCCGGGAATCGCCCTCCCGCCGCGTGAGGGCGATTCCGGGAATCGCCCTCACGCGGCAAGAGGTCGATTCCTGGAATCGACCGGCGGGAGGGCGATTCCCGAAATCGCCCTCATGCGGCGGGAAGGCGATTCCCGGCCTCTCAAGGCGGGTGGGTGATTCCCAAAATCGGCCTCCTGCCGCGGGAGGTCGATTCCCCCAAGTGGCGGCGGAGTGCGCCCGCCCAGCAGCCGGCCTCCGCTGCCACCTGGGCGGGAGGCTGATTGGCGGCGCCACCATGATCAAAAAATTCTCTTTTTTTTTTAATTTTTAATATATATTTTTTTAATTTGATTTATTTATTTTTTTAAATAAATTCAAAAAATTTAAATTATTTTATTTTAATTCAAATTTTTTATTTTAAATTTAATTTGTTTTAATTTTTTGTGTGTTTTTTTTTTAAATTTTGTTTTTAAATTTAATATTTTAGATTAATTATTTTTCATTTTTAAAATTTATAAATTGTTTCATTTAAAAAAAAACAGCAAATTTATGGATATTTGTTTTTTAATTATTTGCACGTGGTTTTTTTCATTTTTTTTGTTTTTTAATGATAGTTTTTTTTATTATAATTCTTTTATTTTAATTTTCTTTTTCAATTTTAAATTTTGTTTTTTTTTTTTAATTTGTATTTTTGTTTTCTTATTATTATTATTATTTTAATTTAAATTTTTAAATTTAATTTTTTCTTTTTTGTATTTTATTTTTTTATCTAAATTTTAATTTTTTAATTTAAATTAATTTTAAATTTTCTATTTAATTTTTTTTTTAATTATATGGTTTTTTTTAATAAATTAGAAAAAAATGTTTTAGATGGTTTTTTTTAATTTTTTTGGTTAATTTTTGTTATTTTTCTTTAAATTATGTGTTTTTTTTTTCAAATTTTGTCATTTCTTTTGATATAATTTTCGAATATTTTTTTTTAAATTTTTTATTTTTTTACGAGTTAATTTTGTTTCTTTTTACATTTTTATTGGTTTTTTTATTGTTTATATATATATCTATATATATATATATATATATATATATATATATATATATATATATATATATATATATATATATATATATTTTATCTAAGTTTTGTGTTTTATTACCAACATGAAAATCACCACTCTAAAAAAAAAAGGTTGATGTTGCATCAATACGTTTCAAAATTAGCATGAAAATCAACGCTCTAAAAAAAAAAGTTGATGCTGCATCAATACGTTTCAAAATTAGCATGAAAATCACTAACATTTTAAAACAAATATTCATACTTCATAAATAAAAATATTAGAGTGTCAAAAATGTGCTAAAAAAAGAAGGTGGTGATTCTGCTCACCACTTTTCAAAATCAGGTGCTTTTTATGCTACCAAAAAAAAGTAGGTAACAGTGCGGTTACCTATTTCATTGGTAACATTGTTCTTCCTGCATGTTTAGAAGAATTGTAGTAAGCTACAATTCTTGTCAAGAAGATAAGGACTTCACGCAGAGGTAAGGTGGAGTACCTTGATTGGAGCTCAAAGGCGCCAATTCGAACTGAACAAGAAGGATTGAGATCGGGAAAGTTAATGATATTTTTCCTCGCTTATTTGTTGATTGGAAATAGACTTTTGGAGGTCCAAAAGTTCCAACTATGGTGGTATGATCTGAACATAAAAAATAGGCTCAAAAATGAAAGTGCTCAAAATCTCCCTAAACCAACGTTAAGTCACAATGTTCGTCATCTTGATTCCAACGACACTTGAATTGCCTCAATCTGATGTTGTATGAAGAAGTTATGGCGTTCTGAAGTTTTTGACCAACAACTAAAAAGTCAACAACATGGTTGACTGGGCTGCTGACATCATCAGTTGATTGTGCAGGGTATAGTCGGTGGTGGACCAATCAGGTCTCGACATGTGGCATGTTCGTACATGGTTCATTTGGTGTGTTTTGGTTGGTTGTTGAAGTTTGAGGTGGCTTAATCAAATGTTGTGATGTGGCCCTATTAGAGGGCGTCACGTGGCCCTTTATGATTGGTCAATTTATTTTATATAGGGCCCAAAGGCCTCGGTGGGGTTCGACCCCTTGACCTGCCAAGTAACAACTTTGCGCTCTACCGGTGGAGTGACAACTTTGGTTCTTAACAACTATAGGTTGTCGATTATATTTCAATTCATTTGTTTCAGCATTTGGGAGGAGCGGTCGAGTGGTTGCCTTGGCCCCTTGTTACGATGGCACCCATGTGCCCACGACGAAAGAGATAGGGGCGAACGAAAGCTCTAGCCCCTAGTCATGGTATTCACCATACAACCGACGACAGGGAGTTAGCAAGAGGCGCAGGGCACTTGGCCATATCCCTAGTCCCTTCGGTAACCATATGACCATGCAGAGAAGGCTATGTCAGAGGGTGCGAGTGGATAAGCCCCGACCCCCGATTCCCGCAACTACTATATCATCAACGATGACAAAGTAGAGGGCAGAGTCACCGGGGGTGGGTGGTTGGCCCTGGCCCTCAGCCTTATTGACAACAATGTGACCACATCCAAATAGAAAAGGAGCCAAGCCAATGGGGGTGGGCAGTTATCCCCTGCCCCCGACCTTATGCGCTCCACGTCACCCAATATTTGCGCTTAAGGGGTTATTGGAAAATTCAATGAGGCAACAAATTGCACTTTTTGCGAGGGGAATCTCGTTGGTCCTGGGAAAAATTGTTGCTCGACAAAATGTGAAAAGGGAGAAATTGTCGCGCCGTTAGTAGGTTTTGCCAAATTGCAGGACAAATAACAGAGCTTGGCTTGGAGAAGCATATCTTGCTCAAATTTTAAACTTTTTGAGCTCAAGAAGGGCCTAGATGGGGATTTTGAGTGTCTTGAACTCAATGGCAACCTCAATTTTTTTATTTGAGCACATTATGATGAAATTTTTGTAGAATCAAGTATTTTAGTGCTAGAGGCAGAGACAATTTTGAAGCAGTGTAAAGGTATTTTTTTAGCATGGAGAGAGCCTAGTCAGAGATTTTCCAACCTTCTAGTTTCATTTGCAGTAACTGTTACTTCAGTAGAGAATTTATTTTCAGTCTTTTCTTAATCTGTGCTCATGAGAGAAGCTCTTTCCAACACTTCATTGTGGAGTTGTATGTTTTTCTGCTTGGATTTTAGGTGGAGTACAAAGACTTGTTCTGAGAGTGTTCTTTTTGTGTTGGCCATCATGACTTACTATAGGGAGTCATAATTTTTAGTGAGAATTATTTTTAGGAGAAACAAGAGACTCTTGTGTCATCCATTTTTGATATACTCATTTGCTGTTGAAATCAATATAACAAGCGTAGTCAATGGAGCAAGGCCCATAGATGTATCCTAGGAGGGGTGAACTCCGTTATCAAACTATTGATTTCTTCTCTTCATGTTTGTCATCTTGAGTTGCATGTGAATGTGCTTCTCTTTTAAAGTTCATGTGAAAACTTAGCTCACCATCTTCAAGAGGTTGTGAAACTTGTTTTATTTTTAAAGACCCGTTTTGTTTAACTTGCAAAGTGTTAGAGGACGATTGTTTTTTATTGGAGGAGTTGTTTCCCTCCAATTTCAGATCACTAAATGCTTGAGGTAGCCCACTAATATATCTCTGAATATTTGTCTTCTTCTCTTTGATGTAAGGAATATATCTTAACAACACCAAGAATCTAGTAGTATATTCCTCATCTGTCAACTGACCAAGTTTGTGCTCATAAAACTCTTTGGCCTTTTTATCGTAATATTCTTCAGAAGGATACTCCAAGTATCACCCAAACCTTTCCCAAGGCAACTATTTTTTCTTTGATATCCTTCACATTCCTTAAATCCTCTCACCATATATCAGCATTGCCCTTTAGACTGAAGATATATACTCTTGCTTTCATGTTCTCAGAGTAATTATGGACTTTGAAATACTTCTTTATCCCTAGTAGCCATGCCTCTGCTTCTTCAACCTTCTTCACCTCTCCATAAAATGTAGGAGGCTTTGCCTTCTTCAACTCTTCTAGCACAAAATCCTTTCCCTTCATGTTGGTAATGCCTTTTTGTTTCAGCATTAGATAGTTATGTTGAAAAGTGTAACTAGGTTCGGTCTTCATAATGACATGTGTAAATTGTGATTTTATGTAATTGATGAAAATAAGAAAATAAAATTATGTTTGTAAGTACTTGAATCATGGGTTTCATGATGAAGGAATTTTATTTTAGTTAAGGTTCCCGTTGTGAACCTTTAGGTTTTTTCATCTAGTCATAAAATTCAATTTGAGTCAATGTCATGTATGAAGGACCCTTCTTGGGCATGTTACATTTTTGTATGAGACATTAAATGTATAAGAAGCCCCACCAAGACCAAGCAAATACACATCCTTTAAGTCAGCTTCAAAAGAATAATGAAATATCTCGAAAGCACATGCCAACTCACCTGCAATTCATGCCTGCTCATTATGGAGATTCCAATGACTATAAATAGGCAACTCGACCGCATTTCAGAAGGAAAAAAATTATGTGAATCAAGTCTGAAATCAAGAAGTGCGAAGATCACTTAGGAAGGAGCCTAATCATCAACGAAGAAAGAGGTAAGAATATCGAAGTCTTTCACATAATTTTGGATTTGTTTTTGGGTTATTTTCATCTCACGCGTGAGAATAAAGGGACTGTCTATATTGCAGAAAGGACCAAAGTCTTACAACCCCATTGGAAGGTCAAATCAAGAGGAGATAAAGGTGTATCTCTATCTGATATAACAAGGAAGATAACCCCAACTAAAGGGAAGGAAATCAAGGCATAAGAGAAGGTATTATGCATGAGTTAGAGTTTCTGAATTAGGGTCGAAAAGAGTTACAGGCCTGAAGCAGTGAAGGAAGCCGAAATTCTGAAGAGTGGGCGATAAGGAGGAAGAAGCAAAGGTTTTATCATTGCAAGAAGAATCTCATCAAGGAGGATTTGTGTCTTGGTATTGGAGTGGAAAATAGGTCAAGGCCCTTGGTCTTGGTATTCGTCAATTGAAGTCTCTATAAGAAGAAGTTTTTTTTTGGTTTTCCTCTCAAGTGGGAGAGATTTTGGCCCTGGATGATAGCCTACATTTTGTTTCTCTTGTCTCTTTATGGTATATGCATATTTTGTTGTTTGATGAAGAAGAACACTAATAACCTAAGTAAAAGAAGATCCTAATCTAATAAATTAAAAAGCATTTGCAAGAAGTTATCATAAGAAGAGAAATCACCTAATACTTGATGCCCTAGATTTCTCAACATGGAATCAGAACTAAGGTGACAAAGTTAAGGAAGGGCATCTTATCAAGGGACAATCAAGGATAAAATCTTGAGAAAGACACTAAATCAAATTTAAGGATATTGAAGTGAAGTCAAGATTTACAATGGATTATCAAAACCTTAGATCAAAGAATAAGTCTACACTAAAAGGAAGTCTTGAGATCATCATCCAGAATAGGAAGGCTAAAACCCTACATCTACTCAAGGTGAAGAGATCTAAAAATAAAAGCAACTAGAATTCTATTCATTCAAGAAAAGCACTTCAAGGAAAAAGGTCACATCATCATCTTATATAAAGTCAAAATCCTAGTTTAATCAAAGAAGCGTTTCTGGGATCCACAATCAACCATCACCTAAGGAGTCGAAGCATCTTGAATGATAGCTATCCAAAGGAGGATAAATCAAGGGGCATTTTCATCATCTTCAAAAGGGTTATAAGGAAATTTCCTCTCATTAAAGTGAGGCTCTTCCCATTGAAGGACACCATCAAGAATTCATCATCAACTAAGTGATCTTCCTCTTTGAGGGGTCAAGGATCATTCTTGAAGAAATCTATATTCATCAAGGAGAAGGTTTTTATCATCTAGATCATCATCAAATTCAAGGAAGCAACAAGTCGAAGAAGCATCTGAACAAGTAAGTGTATGTCAACATTGTTGAAAAGTCAACAAGAAATGTGTGTCTAATTTAATTTTTCCTTAATTAAATTGGACAATAAACTGCAATCTTATCTCATAATCACTTGTAATAGTTAACTGAGTGTGATAAACTCAGTTAGCTCATGGAATTCGAGCTGAGGGTGGTTGGTGAGGCATGCAAATTGATTCTATGTGTTTTAGAGTTCAGGTTGCAGTTAGTGCATTAGTTTAATGCATGAGAAATCAGTTAAATCAATTAATTGAGTTAAAATCAGTTTAAGTAGTTGTAACTTATTGTTACACTAGTGAGAGGTCAAGTGAATTAAATCAAATTTAATTCACATGCAATGATCTATCAAGTAACTGATGATTTACTATTAATAGTTGCATGCATGTCAGTTCTGATGAAGACCCAGTTGAGACAGAGGTTAAAGGGATGTTAACTATTAGTTGTATTATTAGAAAATTGCCCGGATGCAGTAATACACCCATAGGATTGCCCATGAGCATTGCACAATTTTGGAATGCTGAAATTCCTAAAGAATAGGGATTGCATTCCACATGAATTGTGAAAGCAAGGCAGGCTGAGCAGAGGCAATAAATTGGCTAAGTGTTGGTCGATTTTGTCTGGATCAGTGTGAGACAATTGTGAGAGTGCAATAGACTCTTGTGAGAAGAGTGCATTGTAATTGTTTCATGATTCCTTGGTGAATATACAATAGAATATAGAGGGGTTTTCAGCAGCAAGCTTTCCCTGGGAAAATATCTGTGTTGTGGTTTGATTTCACTAGCACATTTGCCCCAAATTCCGATGGCCAAAATGTCGTTATTGCGACACATAGGTGGCCCAAGAGCGACATTTTTCGGTGCGCAAAACGTGGTTCCTCTTCACGTCAGGCTTCTGACACTTGACTTAAACGTCACTATAGCGATGATATTTCCCACGTTTTATATTTATGTCGCACTTCCGACGTCTAATTAGTCATCACAATTCCGACGGTTACAAGCGTCGCTAGGCCGACGCCTCTACACGTCACTAGTTCGACTCTGCCATACGTCACTTGAACGATGGTACAAAAAGGTCGGAAGATCGACGGTTTCACGATGTTGGAAGAGCGACGAAACAAAAAATTAAAAAAAAACTTAACGTCGGAAGACCGACGGTCCAAGCATGTCAGAATAGCGACGAAACAAAAAAAATTAAAAAATAAACGTCGGAAGACCAACGGTCCTACTCTGTCGGAAGAGCGACGAAACAAAAAAATTAAAAAAAAAAAAAACATTGTAGGACCAACAGTTCTACACTGTCAGAAGAGAGACGAAAAAAAAAGTTAAAAAACAAAACATCGCTAGAGAGACCGCACTAAGAAGTCGCAAGAGAGACGAAAAGAAATGTTGGAAGACCGACGGTTCTACATTGTCGGAATAGCGACGAAAAAAAAATAAATGTCGGAGTACCGACGGAAACAAACCATTTTATAAAAATAAACGTCAGATAAGATATCAACAATAAGCCAGGCTTTTGATATAGAAGAGGACCATTAATAGTATGATTCAATTTGTATCTCTATGTCGATCTACCGAGGTAGTATGGTGCCATTGTTAGATATAACTCGTGTTTCTCACCTCAAGTTTGATCTACCTACAATGGTACCCTACTCAGCGATAACATAAGGATCCAGGTTTTATGCATGCATGAATAAGACTAGTCCTTATACTTTTTTTTCAACCCAAGGTCAAGTGTTGGAACTTGGGATATGATGTCACTTGTAACATACCCCCATGTGTAATTGCGATTTTTTTTGTTCCTGTTTATGTTTGGGTGATCCACTATTCCTTGAATGGCTTAGTTTTGACCATTCTTATGTTATTTTTCCAACACCCTTTTGCTGAGGTTGGGCCTAACATCATTGTTCTATTAGATGTGTTTTATAGGTTTGAAACCCACCGGTTACATTTACAAGACTAGAAGGCTATGCTTGAAATTCCTCCAAGGGAGTCAACACAAGTGGATTGTAAAGAGGGAAATGAAACCTAAAACTATCATTTCATACTGCTACCTCTAAAGAAATCCTATTTTTTGCCTCAAAGGGAGGCCTCTATACGTTGCTATATCTGCATTCATTTAATACATGGTGCATGTGGGAAGGGTCATCAAGTGTATACCCAATTACAAACCATTGAATAGGGTGATTACTCTTGTAGTACATACAAGAGAGGTATTATGATAGAAAAAAACCAATAACATGACAAACTTAATCTCATATCCGAGTGTACACATAATTGACATTCCTATTATGATCTACCATCCATGAAGCTTTCCTTGTGAAATAAACATCAAAATCACCATGGAAATGCCAAGTCAAAAAGGAATTAACATGTCCAAGAATCTTACCATATCAAGAATGGAAAGTCTTTGTACTAGTGCTTAGCATGGTTACACACTCAAGTGATGGAAATATCTCATATAAAGACCAACTATATATGAAAATCACACAAATTATACCAATTATTCTTATGCTACCATTACAGTGTAAAAGACTCCATGACTCAACTATCTTTTGCAAAATTTTAAAGGAAAAATGCACAACTAATTTCAGTTGGTTAACACAAACACCAAAGTTGGATAAGTCCACTAGTTTGGTGGCCAATGGGCAATTAGTTGGTGATGGAAATAGTGTTGAGCCACTAGATGTGAAGTTTAGCGATGGCCATTTCCTTGTTATTGTAGCAAGATATACTTCCCAATAAGTAAAACATGGCTCCATTTCCTTGCTACACACTTCCCAATAATTAAAAGAAAACCCATTTCTTTGTTGTTGTAGCAAGGCACACTGCCTAGTCATTTAAACACGGTCTTCCGACGTTTATTTTTTTTAAATTTTCAGAGTACTAACCAGAAAGAATAAACAATTTCGGAGTACTAATAAAGAAGGAGAAAACATTTCTTGTGCTTGCTAAAAGCCTTAGTTTGTGGGCCAAATTTGAAAGGAGAAAATATTTAGGTGTCTTATCAGCATAAGGATAATACTAGGAGACATTCATCGCAATTAATGTAAAAGAGTGTCAACTTCTTGATTCTTAAACAGGTCCTTGAACTACTTTGAAATTTCACTCATGTGAAAGTTGAATTCCCAAAAGGAAACATTAGTCCACCAGTGAAAATGGGAAGCCCTAGCTAGAGGGATGGATACCTATGCAAATTTGGCATGAAAACATATTTGCAGGAAGATCAATATTGGAATCATCATATATTCATGCATATAGTTATCATAAGAGGAAGTATTGAAATGACACTCTTCTAGTTCGAGGAAGTTGTGACATTTTGGAAAAATGATTGATGATAGTATCCTTTATAAATTCTAATGATGGGACTTGCTCTCAATCAAAGTTGTGAACAAGTCAGGATCATTGATAGTATGATGCAATTTGTATCTCTATGTCGATCTACCAAGGTAGTATGGTGCCATTGTTAGATCTAACTCTTGTTTCTCACCTCAAGTTTGATCTACCTACAATGGCACCCTACTCAACGATAACATAAGGATCCAGGTTTTATGCATGCATGAATAAGACCAGTACTTATACTTATTTTTCAACCCAAGGTCAAGTGTTGGAACTTGGGATATGATGTCACTTGTAGCATAATCCCATGTGTAATTGTGATTTTTTTGTTCCTGTTTATGTTTGGGTGATCCACTATTCCTTGAATGGCTTAGTTTTGACCATTCTTATGTTAATTTTATAACACCCTTTTGCTGAGGTTGGGCCTAACATCATTGTTCTATTAGATGTGTTCTATAGGTTTGAAACCCGTCGGTTGAATTTACAAGACTGGAAGGCTATGCTTGAAATTCCTCCAAGGGAGTCAACACAAGAGGATTATAAAGAGGGAAATGAAATCTACAACTATCATTTAATACTGCTACCTCTAAAGAAGTCCTATTTTTTGCCTCAAAGGGAGGCCTCTATACGTTGCTATACCTGCATTAATTTAATACATGGTGCATGTGGGAAGGGTCATCAAGTGTAAACCCAATTATAAACCATTAAATAGGGTGATTACTCTTGTAGTACATACAAGACAGGTATTATGATAGAACAAAACCAATAACATGACAATCTTAATCTCATATCCGAGTGTACACATAATTGACATTCCTATTATGATCTACCATCCATGAAGCTTTCCTTGTGAAATAAACATCAAAAGCACCATGGAAATGCCAAGTCACAAAAGAATTAACATGTCCAAGAATCTTACCATATCAAGAATGGAACATCTTTGTACTAGTGCTTAGCATGGTTACACACTCAAGTGATGGAAATATCTCATATAAAGACCAACTATATATGAAAATCACACAAACTATACCAATTATTCTTATGCTACCATTACAGTGTAAAAGACTCCATGACTCAACTATCTTTTGCAAAATTTTAAAGGAAAAATTCACAACTAATTTCAGTTGGTTAACACAAACACCAAAGTTGGATAAGTCCACTAGTTTGGTGGTAAATGGGCAATAAGTTGGTGATGGTAATAATGTTGAGCCACTAGATGTGAAGTTTAGCGATGGCCATTTCCTTGTTACTGTAGCAAGATATACTTCCCAGTAATTAAAACATGGCTCCATTTCCTTGCTACTGTAGCAAGACACACTGCCCAATAATTAAAACACAACCCCATTTCTTTGTTGTTGTAGCAAGGCAAACTGCCTAGTCATTAAAACACGACTCCATTTTCTTTCTGTTGTAGCAAGACAAAGTTCCCAACAATAAAACATGACTAAATTTTTTTGATAACATCACCTTGTACCCTTTACTAAGGTAAATAACAATATCAGGTATATCCATAAAGGATACCTCTGGAAATAATACGCGTCTATTATTTATAATATTATGTCCATTAAAAAATACACCTTGTTTAATGTTAAATTTAGACTAATACTTGACATCATGCCCAAGCATGAATACACCATGGCAACACCTTGACATCATGCCCAACCGGGATAGCCTATTTTCATTTATTAGCAGTTTGTATAAATGTTTCTAACAACGTAATGCATAACAATATCACACGATGGCTACATAATTAGGAAGCTATAAGTATTTTATACTGTCTTAGGTTTCTTTTGGATTTGTAGCTACAATTAATATAACTGAAAAATTTTAAGTTCTATTAGTATTGGGAGATAGGCCAAATACTGGATTCCAAATTTCTCGGAATCAATTCCTCGACATGCGCTCCACATCACCTTCCACTTCCTCTCCATGTCAGTGCCACGTTAGTACAATGTTTTCATCATGTCATCACCACATCACCAATGAGCCATGTCATGATGATACACCATCTACCACATAGGTGTGCCACATCTTTCTACTTTAGTTCCACAACATAATGAACCAAATAACAATGGCATGTTATCTTCCATGTGGGTGTTCCACATACCAATGTATATATTACTGTTCTTCACTACAAATTGAGATTGTGATCTTCAAACAGTCTACAAACAGAGATTTTCGAACATCTTCTCTAAGATTTTCAGTGACCTATCTCTGAGGTTTTTCGGTGACAAGACAGAAGTAGTAGGCCTTGACCCATAGGAGGGCACCTACAGGTAGACACAACAACGTTCGCCATCAATAGCATAACATGCTCCCATTTCCTTGCTTAGAAAAATGAGAAAACAAGAGCACGTGGCAATGTGTTTTTTTTGGAAAAATGTGGAAGAATTACGTGAAAAAGTTGACATAATTATATTTCATGGATTTTCCACATTGAGACTTGTTCATGAGAAGGAAATATGCAGGCATTGTTGGCTCAATAATGCCCATGTGCGCTTATATTTTGAAAAACACCTTTGAGATTCATCTTTGACGACTCAACGTTGTGTCTGTGTGTGAGCCAACACACATACACACACAGACTTACACATAATTATTATAAATATTTATGTAATTCAAATAGAAAATATGCAACACTATGGACCTATAACCAATACCAACTTTTTAACGTTATAAATTGTATCCTAACTCGAAAAAAAATAACAATGATTTTGTTTCTTGTAGTTAATTCTTGGGATTAAAATGAATTGGTAGAGCGAATTTAGATACCTTGCGTAGAATAAATAGTTAGTGATGATAGATTGATGTTTGTAGGAAAAATCCAGGCCAATTTTCCATCATAAAGCCATCCTTATTTTTGGGGTTTGTCTGCTAGCCTTCATTGTTAGCCCCCCTAGTTGGGGGTGACAAGTGTCATATCCATCATTCTATTGGTCGGTGGCTTATCCCCTTCTAGGATGATGAGTGTGAGGAGATAATATAAGATGCAATAAGATAATTTTATTAGTGTCTAAGTGACCACAAAACTAGGTCAACCTAGCTAAAATTGAGATTGTGATCTTCAAGAAAATTTATCATCGTCTGAATGAGGAGGAGGTTATTTGTAGATCTCATTGTGTTCACTTAGTATGATAAACCTTGTGTTGGGTGAACCCTTCAACCTTGCAAAACTGGGCTGAGTGAGGAGATTTGAATCCTGGGTGGAAATCATTTTACGTACATGGAGTAACCCCTAGAAAAAACTCAAGGAATCAATGTAATTTGTTAGATCTAGGTCCAACTTTCTAACCTGCACCTGGACCTACAAATGAAGGTTGGAAACTTGACACATATTATAACACCACCATACCAAGTAAATTTGCTGCAATTTTAAGCATTTTTAAATAAACTTGTATTTAATCTTTTTTTCTTTTCCATATGAGATATAAGATTTCAACTCCACATAATTGGCATGCTTTTTGGAACTAAATGACCCAAGGGAGTTTATGACCTAACCGACTAGACTTCCAGAAAATGGTGGTAGGGAGCAATTGGCTGCAAATACTCTAGGTCCACTCCTAGGGTAATATAGAAGATATACAATTACCAGAACAGGGGCGCTCATTCTACTACAAAAGGGGTCATTGGGCTGGGGAACCCACATATATTAAATTTATGTTGTTGGCCAAGAGGAAGGCCTTCCAAAATAAATGAGGAGGTGAAGAATGACTATTTTGACTCGATATAGGGCTCCTAGATTGTTTCAACCTGATACAACCAATGCTTCTTCTTATAGGGAAATTTCCAGGCTCCATTGAGCTGAGTATACAAAACACACTTTAGGCTTAGCCAACAATATCCATTCACTAGTTGTCACTTCCTAAACACTTTGGTGCAGTGCCCTCTCCAATCTCACGAGCTTCCACTCGGTTTCAGTGCCTTGCATGAGGCCAGATGACACAAGTATCATCCATGAACCTATTCCACTTCCTAGGGCGAAATTTAGCCGAGGATAGGGCCTGTTATTCATCCATAAATAAGTTAGCAACAATGGGAGAAAGAAGGGAGCCCATCGCAACAACACATGTTTGCTCATAAAACTCACCTTGAAAACTAAAGAAAGTCGAGGTGAGGCAAAGGTTAACCAACTTAGAGGTGTCTTCGTCAGAGATCCGCTTAATGACATCAACGACCTCCTGGATGGGGATTTTGGTGAATAAGGAAACAACATCAAAGCTAACTAAAAGCTCACCAGGCTGTAGCAAACTAAATTTCACCCTAGGAAGTGGAATAGGTTCATGGATGATACTTGTGTCATCTGGCCCCATGGTCGGGAGAAATTAGATCTGTTCCTTGGGCACTTGAACTCGCTTTCTGGTTCCATCAAGTTCACGATGGAAGTGGAGGTTGATGGTTGCCTCCCTTTCCTTGATATCCTTCTCTCGAGGAATGAGGATGGGTCCATTTCTCACTGGGTTTTTCGCAAGAAGACCCACACAGAAAAATAACTCCATGTTGGTTCCCATCATTTTCCTGCTCAAAAATTTGTTGTTCTGTGTACTCTTACGACTCGTGCTCTTAGAATCTCTGATGACAACTCCTTGGAGTTAGAGAAGTCCCATCTTCTTGACGTTTTTGAAAATAATGGTTACAGTAGATCTCTAGGTATTAAAGCCTTTCGAAAGGCATATAAAGGGTTGAGTGAAAAATCAACTCGGGTGGATCCCATTTCCAAGGTTCACCTCCCATTTATCCAGGGGACGACTGACAAAATTGCCCATGTCCTTAGAAGGAATAATGTCTCTGCTTCTTTCAAGACTCTCTACACTATTAGAAATTCTCTTGGATTTGTTAAGGACCCTATCGACCCTAAGGACATGAAAGGGGTTTATTTGATTCCTTGTTCATGTGGAACTCCTTATATTGGAGACACTGGTCGATCCATTAGGCAAAGAATCTGGGAGCATGCCACAGATATTAGGCACAATCGATCTCGTACCTCAGCTCTTGCTGAGCACGTGGAAAAATCTTGTCACCATATCTGTATTGAAGATTCCAAAGTCGTTTCCAAAGTAGATCACTTCCACCATAGGAAATTAAGGGAAGCAATCGAAATTGAACGACATGCCAAGAATCTCAACCGGGATGATGGTTGGAAATTAAGTAAGAGTTGGATCCCAGCTCTGGCCGGGTAATTTTGTTTTGTTTTGTATTTTCGTTTATTTTTATATATATTTTTATATTCTCAATTTTCCAATTTAGTAATTATTAATTAATTTATTTATTATTATTATTATTTTAAAATTTTTATTTATTTATTTATTTAATTTCATTAACTATTTATTAATTTATTTCATTTTACTTCATTTTTATTTATTTACTTTACTATTTTTATTTTCCTCATTTTATCTTTTTTTTATTAATTAAAATTATTTTTTCCCCTCCCTATTTATTTATATCATTCTCTTAACCTTTTTAATTTATTTAATTAATTAATTTATCATTAAAATTTTTAACTCCTAACTAACTAATTCTTTTATAAAATTTTACCCCTCCCTTCTCCTTATTATTATTTTAAAATTTCTCATCCATGTCTTATTTATTTAATTAATTTATCATTAAAATTTTAATTCTTAACCAACTAATGGCTAGTTACTTTATTTATTTTTATTAAAATAAAAATTTCTTAATCCTCTTTAGTAAAATTGTTTATTTATTTAATTAATTTATTATTCAAATTTTTAATTTCTAACTAACTTTCAACAACTATTTTCAGGCAATGATGCATCTCCACTATTTATTCATCAAGATCGATTTGTTTCTCCACCTTGTCCTGAGGATGAACCACATTAGCTGGTTCGAAACGTCGACCAAATCTTGATAATGTGATTAATCCGAAAGACATTTTTATCTACATTATGGATCACAAAAGTCTTAGATCAAACATAATTGCTTTAGCTACTGTATGAGCTCAAAACTCCACCACTTGGCCCTGGAAATAGGTGGCTTGCATGGAAGTGTCACAATCATACCGATTATGAAAGAATATCCATATGTTCTAAACTATTGTTGTCTTTTGCAAGACATTATAATGCATAAAATCACAAAGCCACATATGGAGAAATAGGATATAGAAACTCATGTGGGCTCAACATACTCTTCCATCTTGGTAAAATTGAAATAAACATTCCTCAAAATCTATTATACTAGTGTTAAAATTTTCCCCTACTCTCAAGAATGGTTGATTCTTGTTGAGTTAGCTATGGGACAAGTACTCCCTAGATACTCCCCTGGTGGAATTCCCCACTTGCCCTACTTGGGAGTTTTGGCCTCAAACTTGGGACTCGGGAGTCCATCCCAAAGACAACGAACAAAAAAATTGACACATGTTTTGATTCAGTCAAACTTATTTTAGAGGGACCTTTTGGAGGGAAATGAAGTGTTTGAGGTTAGAAGTCTTGATAAATACATTTATCCCTCATTCTTTCTGTAGTGTTCCACTATCTAAAATGGAATCACCAAATATTCATGTGTTACAATTGTTGCTTCAATCAATCTTGCTGTTCTGGTTGATACGTTGGTGTACTATTATATGATTTCTATTTTTATTGTTCTCATTATGTCGAACGCTGATATGTTTCTACTATTATGTTCAATGCTACTATTATTACACCGAACTCTATCCTACAAATTGTGATGCCCAAAGAATAACATGTTGGACTGATTTTCGATATCATTTGTACTAGATATGATATACATAGAGTCACATGATTGGTTGGATTTAACACATTCTACTGGCCTTGGAAGTGTTTTTGTAACCAGTGACTATAATATATTTATATAGACCCATATTCCCACTAAAGTGACTACCACGAAGAGCATTCCTTCAAAATTAGTGGAATTCTACATTCGTTATGGTTAAGGAACAACCCAGGATCTAGTTGCTTGTATAGGGAATTCCTGTAAGGTGGAAGGAATAATGCATCCCATAGCTCAAACCTCTAATTGATAGGCATTCCTGGTGTGTGTCCATACTTAATGGATTTATATTACTAAAATATGGGTATACATGACTAAATGGTACATGCCTTAAAAATATCTCATGGTCCTTAATAAATTGAATGTAAGATCCATATCTAACCCCTCGCTACAGATGTAAAGATATACACATATACTGGTGTGGTTATTCACATATCTAAAATGTATTTGACACGTTCCTTAGCAATGTTTATATAATCTTGAGTGAAATAATGTGTGAATTACATATACAACTAGATTTAGGTCTAGAATAAAGTGCATTTCATTTGTCTAGTGTACACATGTCATTCCTAAAATAGAGGATTTCTATGTAAAGTTGAGAGCATTTTCTTCACTAAGGGTAGTGGTAGGATACAAGCCATGTACAAACTTGTTCCTGCATGAAGAACATGCTCTTGGCCACCACATTAAAATGTCGGCCATTGCTTTTGGATGTGTCTCTAAGCATCCAAAATCATCCTCCTTTGATTAATGAAATAACGCTAACAAGTTGATCTCTAACATGGTAATCATGAGAATTTAGTCAGGGACGATGGCCATTTTCAACATTTAAGGAATTTTGTTTTGTGATGGTTGTTGGTGAACTATCATATAAACAAGATAGGGTTTTACTAGCCTTTTGTTGTCTAGAAGGTAGGTGAAAAGGATCTATTTCAATTCTTGGATATGAGAAAGAAGTTAATCAACACGGAAAATTTGTTAAGTATTGGAGTTCCTAGTATTTTTACTTTCTCAACTTAAGTATTGATGTATTGATTGATGTTTAGTGACTTATTTAATCCTTAAATCAGCATAGAGATTTATCACCCTTTGTTGATTATATCTCGTCTAAATTTCACCAACATTTTCAATTGATCACATCTCAAACCCTAAGTAGTTCTTAAAAACTTCTCTGATCCATTAATATCCATCAAACCTTTCATTTGCAAGACAAACACAGAGAAAAGGATCAGGTTTTGATCCAAATCGTGACCATGTGCAACAAATGGTAACAAAATATCGATGGTACAAATTTCAAATAAATCCTCAAGAGCACCACAACATTCTAACTCCAGACAATGATAGGGGACCTCCCCAAGATTCACTTGGTTTTCTATGTTCACTACTGCTTGCAGAAGTAATCAACTAACTATCCACATAGAAAAGACATGAGGTACAAACACCAGTACCTCATCTTTGTTAATGGAATAACTACCATTAAAGGTGGTTCCCACGTTGATTTAGTAGTAAACCAGATAACAACCCATGTGATGAACATTGTAAATAAGAAGAACAAGACAGCTGCGGTGAAAGCACACATGATAAATACTCATTTAAGGATCTTTGTCAATTCTTTGATTGAAAATCCTGCATTTGAATCCCAAACCAAGGAGACACTGACAACTCGTCAGTACATCTTTGGTTCAAAGTGTGAACTCTCTCAAGATTTTTTGAAGAAAGTTGATAAATGTGGAGTTGTTGAGAACATATTATCATGGGCAGACTTCAACTTCATACACTCTTTCTGGACATATCTACTCAATATTCCTTCATTTATTGTTGAATTCATTACTCCTATTTTCAAGGCAACCCATAAAAATGGACGGGTATTGTCTTTTATACCATGCCTGAGTATGAATCATGGAGAGAATATCTGGGTGGACCAACATCAGGATGTACCATAAAGTACTATAAAGGTCTCGGTATAAGTACTTCTAAAGAGGGGAAAGAATATTTCAAAAATTTGGACAAACATAAAAAATACTTCATGTGGATAAATGAGGAAGATGGAGATGCAAGTGAATTGGCCTTCAACAAGAAGAAAATAGAGGCCAGAAAGAACTGGCTAAGAAATTTTGAGCCGGGAACATATTTGGACCAAAATGACATGCTTATCAAGTACATCGACTTTGTAAACAAGGAACTGATCCTATTTTCCATGGTTGATTTGCAAAGATCCATCCCATCCATGGTTGATGGTTTGAAACCAGGGAAAAGGAAAATATTGTTTTGCTCTTTCAAGAGAAATTTTGTTACGCAAGCAAAGGTTGCTCAATTCTCGGGTTATGTCTCAGAGCATTTTTCTTACCATCACGGTGAGCAGAGTCTTGCTAGCACAATTATTGGAATGGCACAAGATTTTGTTGGAAGTAACAACATTAACCTCCTTGCTCCACTTGGGAAATTTGGTACCAGAGCCCAGGGTGGAAAAGATCATGCAAGCACTCGATATGTTTTCACATGCATGTCACCAATAACACGCTTCTTGTTCTCAAAATATGATGACGTACTCTTGGACTACCCAAAAAATTGAGCCAGTGTGGTATGTGCCAATTATTCCAATGGTCCTTGTAACTGGAATGTGAAGGAATTGGAACTGGTTGGAGTTCCTTTGTACCTAACTACAACCCAAGGGAATGCGATAAGATGGATACGATACAATGGTGGTTATATCACCATAACTAGAACAAGTAAGTATAAAAATAATATTAAAAAAAAAATTGTTTCAATGTTTAAAAGCATGTTCAAACTTACAATTAAATGGAGGAAAAAACACATACAAAAAACCAGATAATAATCATGGCAAACTCCATCTTAAATTATGAATTGTAAAGGAACTTACAAAATTTGACACTACGAACCTGGTCAAGCGCACAAGCAAAAATATCTTGGACATGGCCTTAGTTGACAAGTTGTATTGCTCATGATGCAAGAGGATTTGTATCCGCATTGCCAAGTCATTCAAAATCCAAAATTATCTATACAATAAATACAAGTAATTAATGTAGTATTTTTTACTCTAAGATGCATTCTTATGATAATGTTAGAACATATGTTGAAAATTTCAAAACATACCTGAATAAGCTCATCTTCGTTTCAAGAACAATTTATTGGAGTCGCTTGAACTTGGAACAAGCCTCCCAGGATCTGAAAGAGTAGCAACTAAGTCAACAATGACTTTTTTGTTGCTACGTTGGATCGAGGGAGGTTTGCTCCAAGATTAAATCGCTCCAGTAAATTATTCTCTACTAAACAGGGCCAACCACGTCAAGGTGGAAGCTCTTATGGCCCCACCCCCCCTCACATCACTCTCAATTCCCCAATACCCAATCTATATTTCATTTTTTACTTTCATGGGCAGAAAAAAATTATATTCAATAACTAATAAAAAATAATGCAACAAAAAGCATGCAAGAAAACATTGAAAGTGTTTGGCATAAAAATAATATGATAAATGAGTTTTTATATAGCACAAAAATGTTCCAAGTATGGTAACATTTGTCTTATAATAATACAATATTTTACATTATCAAATTTTTCTTTTTCTTATTCCTACTTCTAAAGCTCCTAACTACATCATCAACATCATTGTTCTCTACTTTTGTTTCGTGTCTTTCCCGCATAGCTGATCTAGTTGCGTACTCACGATGTCTGGTCTCATGTAGTGACGGGGCATTGCCTACAAAAACAAATAATATTAAATTTTAATTGTCAGTTTTTAAATATCATTGAACTAGTTCGGTAATATTAATAAAAAAATTGCAATAAGATTATTTACCTAGTGCACTAGTTGTCATCGTTGGAATCGTTGTCCTATGTTTCTCTCTGGTGGTAGGATGCTCAAGTACAACATTCTATGTCATTTAAAAAAAAAAACGTTATAAGGACACAACCCTCGAGGTATAATTAGAAAAATTTATAAGTGGAAATTAATTATCATTGTGGCCCTCACTGATAGTAGCATTACCAGCCTAGCCCCCACTGGAATGATCAGGTTGCACGTGAGGACCATGTACTTCTGGCAATATTCCACTCTCAACGCACTGCTCTACAACTGGGTTATTTGGCTCGTTGAAAGTGTTTCTCCCTTGATTTAAACAAAATTGTTAGACATTAAATTTATGGACGAAAACAAACATATTGAAAGGTTAACGTTTTACCTTATCAGGCATTCTGGATCTTGGGACTTGTCCTAAGCTTCTACGATGTTTAACTACGACTTGATAGCTGGAATAGAAAGCGATCTCTCTGTCTTCATCTGTGGTTTCCATTCGAAAGTCATCACCCTACATTACATATGATTGTGTATTTTTAATGTTATTTGATAGGATTACAAAAATGTTGGAAGATGATACAATTAATTATAAGATTTTTAGCTACTTACAATTATTGCGGCTAATTTCAAGTAGCCGCCCTGGCCTACCTTGTGATAGTCTTTTTTTTCAATCCTAGCTTTGGTTGCCTTCGAGGTGTCAGACAACCTATCATCAAAAGCTTGAAGTTAGTTATTTAGCACACTTTTATTTTAGACATAGAGAAAATTAAAGCTATTGAATTAAAGTTGTAATTTACCTTGCGGGTCTAGTTAGCATTTTTCCTTCTTTCTTGGCCTTTCTCTCTTTTCTGTCATCGATGAGTGCTCTCCACTCCCTCTCTAGAACTGTGAGAGGATGCTCGTATCTAGAGTTAATTTTCAAGTGTGTCGTATAGGTGTTTCGGGTATATTTTAGATATTTTCCAACTGCCCGGGAAACTGTTGTTCTATCAAATGTGGCCACCCCAAAAATGCCTTCTAGATAATATAAGAGTTTTTTTTTTTTTTTTTTTCAGGTTAGAATTCTAGAAATTCCACCTTGTGCGTATGGTTGGGCCAAAAATTACCAACGCCTTGCTCTCCAAGGTCCTATAGAAATCATTGTTTCCTACACAGAAAAAAAATATTATCATTAATTTAAAAATAATAATCATGATAAAATATCTTTTAGATAGAGTACATGAAGTAGTTAAAATATTAAAACTCACCTGGGAGTTGTACTTTTTTTATAGGAACACCTTCATTGTTCACCAAAAACGTGCCTGGAATGGTCCCCGTGGAGGTGACACGTGTAGCTCCAGGAAATGCAATAATAAAGTTGGCCATACCAGCCTCATCACGGCCAACACATTCAGTGGTTGGTTGTGTGTCTTATTGGGCAGGGTGCATTTCTTAGGTCCCACCTAAAGGCGTAGAAGGTGTACAAAAGGGTTCCTTGGGAATCTCTTGCCTTTGTGTTCCACTACTACCAACACCAGGGACATCAGGTGCCAGAAAATGCTACATACAAAAGAATTTTTTTGTTAGTTTAGTTGATGTAAAAATTAAAAATCAACTTATCACAATTGATCTCATGCAAAACAATAAAAATATCATTTTGATTTTTTGTTATTACCTTATATGTTTCTAGATGGGTCATAAGTTCTCTTATCCTTTTTCCTAGTTCAGGTGTTTGAAGCACAATGTCTACCAAATGCTCAAGTTCCTTGGTTGCTTTTAGCGCCTTTTTTCGCAGCAACACCAATGGACATGGGGATGAAGACAACTCTTCCTCGTTGAGGGAATCATCAGGTGCACAATGGCCAGACGTCTAAATATTTGAACAAAATTAACATTATTTCAATTATGTAAAGAACTAAAATACTTGAAGATAGAGCAAGGCTGACACTTGACATGTTCTTCGGCTGGCTCCTTTCCGTGATCATCCTGCCACATTATAAAATAATAAGAAGCATGAAATATATAATTTTTTTATTGTTAAAGATAAATAAACTAATATGAAACTGAAATTTTTATTTGTTTACCTGTCCTGGGTTGTTCCTGTACTGCCACAATCAGTCTGCCACATTGCAATAAAATTAGAAATGTGAAAACTTGAAAACAATATCTAACTTGAAAACAAAAAATGAAAACTGAAATAAGTTCTAAATTTTCCTTTCTAATACATAAACTTTGTGCATTAAAGAGTACAAATTTACCATCAAATGACATTCGAGTTTAAAGAGAGTAAACAGTAAATCAAAAATATTAAGATAGTGTCTTCTCTAAGTTTTCAGATCAACATACAACACAACAAGTTAGAGGCGCATTTATAAGGAATGGGTGTGAGCCAAACATTGTGACTTACAATTCTATGATCATTGGTCTCTGTTTTGTTGGTAGAGTAGAAGATGCCCTGGAGTTGTTGAGTATAATTAAAAGTAAGGGCTGTAAGCCAAATATTTATACTTACACCTTGCTAGTAGACAATTTCTGCAAAGTAGGTAGATTAGATGAGGCTAAAGAGATTTTCAATGAAGATTTGATGAGAGGAATAAAGCTAACTGTAGTAACCTATAATGCATTGGTCAATGGATATTGCAAGAGAGGGAAATTGGATAAATATTTCCTTCTCCTCGAAGAAATGAATGAGAATGACTGCATGTCTGACAAAATTACATACAGTACCATAATTTATGGGCTAATAAAAGAGAACAAGATCTTAGAGGCTTTGAAGTTGCATGATAAAATGGCAGACAAGGGCTATGAACTATATATGAAGACAACACTTTCTTATCTATGGTGCCCTTTCCAGATCCGTATAACGAGTGGTCACATTACTTGTGGGACAATTAACTTTCCCAGTCAGTAGTCGGGTCAAGGTGATCTTGGGTTGTGTGTTTTTAAAACTATGGTTACACCTGGGCCTCCGAAATTTGATTACATCATAAGATATTGCTTTTCTATATGATTAAAATCCATTGGGGCCTTGGCTAGTGAGTGCCAATTGTTCTAATTGTAGTTACCATGCATACACAATCATATGCACATAATTGTTCTAATTGTAGTTTGTATGTAGTATAAACTTATTGATTATTAATATCATCGAGGCATTTCTAGGATAAATTTCCTGTATTCTGATCCAACAGTAGTCAGTGGATTCTTTTAACAATTTTTTTGTGCAGATGTATGTAATATAAACTTCTTGATTCCAGAGGCATAATTTATTCTTGATACACAACGTCATGCTTTGTTTGTTCATGGCAGTAGAGAGTCAAAAATTAAAGCTGACAATGTTGTCGCTGAAACTGCAAATAGTATTAAGGGGATTCATAATCATATTTAAAAAGAAGTTGATGGAAGTGGAAATGCTTGTCCCATCTGCTTTTATGATATTTAAGACTACTACAGACTCGAATGATGTGGGCATGCATTCTACAGATCATGCCTAGTTGAGCAGTGTATCTCATCCATGAGTCATCATGAGGGGTTTCCTCTTGTTTGTGCTCATGAATATTACAAAGATTTCTTCTTAGTTGCTGATCTAAAATCCTTGGTCTCTAGTGAGGCATTGAATGAATTATTTAGAGCTTCTCTTAGGGCATTTTTGGCTTTGAGCAAAGGTACCTACAGATTATACACCACCCCCAATTGCCCATCAATATATGAGGTGTCAACTTCTGGTAGAATCTTTGTTTGTGGTAGTTGTTCAGTGGATTTGTGTACAAATTTTCATCTAGAGTATCATATGTACCTTTCATTTTAAGAAAATAGAGAATTCAAGCAAGATCCTAATGCCTCTCTCAAAGAGTGGTGCAAAGGAAAATATGATGTTAAAAGGTGTCCTGGTTGTGGGTTCACAATTGAAAAAACTAAAGGTTGCAATCACATCAGTTATAAGTGTGGTAAACATATTTGTTGGGTATGTGTAGAGTCCTTTGACAACAATGATAGTTGTTATAGCCATTTGTGTGCTACACATGGTGGTTACATAGATGGTGGTTACTAATTGCAAACTCTCTTACTTTTTCTTCATTCTATGTTGAGCTGATGATGTTTATGTTTGTTAAGAGTTGTGATAGATATTTTAGTGCATGTGTTTTGTTCCTCCACACAAGCTAAGGTTAGGTTAGTTGTGGTAGGTTAAACTGAGGTGAATTAACATCAAAGGATAAGAAAATTCTAATGCCAGAAGGGAGAAGGGGGTGCTTAAAACATATGGAATTCTATTGATAAAACTCAACCTTGATTGATATGAGTTGTTGAGTAAGATGGGGAAAAGTAGACATTCTAAGTACATTATAAAATAGAACTTTCTTAATTACAGGGGGTAAAATCATGATGATTCAAGAGCACACAATAATTATTCAATCGAACAACCTTTGCCACAAAAATTATGTCCCCAAATCTGCGTTGCTTTGAATCTAAGATGATTTTCTTGATTTGGAAGACAACACATGAAACATTTCCCAACTTTTGATTATTTTATTGATTTGGAAGACAACATGTGAAACATTTTCCATCTTTTGGGAATAGCTTGTAGGCTAAAAATATAAACATTAAAGGAAGCAGAAATAGAAAAGAAGGGGTATGTCATGGGAATCATGTCAATAGTTACCTGATAGAGCAATATAACTACCAATATTATGTCACGCTTAAAGTGGCAAGGAAAAACATGAAATTCAAAAGTCTAATAGAATTAAGGTTGCTTCAGATGATGGTCATCTATCCTCTAAGTTTCCCTTACATGCATCATCAAATTACGAATATGGTGCTCAGCATGACATTTTGGTAATTAATCGTTATTTGTTCCATAGTTTCCATAGCCTTGGGTATTTCTTGGGAGTACTTGTGTGCAGTGTTTTAAAACTTGGACCAAGTTGACTCGGACTACCATATCAGCTTGGCCAATGGATTGATTGATAGGGCCAGTACCTACTCGTCCGAGTCAAACTCTTTTGGTACCAAACCGGGCCAACTCGGCTGACTCCGTACCTTATTGGTCAAGTCATTTTCTGATGGAATTTGGGCATGTTATGTTATGCATATTCATTCTTTGACCTGTATTTTTGCTAATATTTTAGAGAATATTTTCTTGGACAGAAATTTGGCCTTATTTCAGCCTCTTCGCAGCACCTCCACTAAATTTTTATTGTTTATGCTAACATGCTGTAAATATGCCCAGAAACCCTGGGTTTGAGAAGATCTATTTAGTGTGCCTATGGCATGTTTATTCTAAGGGATTTTGGCAGTTTCCTCCTCCACTATGTTGCTGGTACGAGCATGTCAATTACATGCCACAAATTCTGTTGCTAATTCTTTCCTGTTATCTTAGGTTCCAAGCTGTGCTTCAACCTGTTTGGCACATTTTTCTAGCATAATTTTGTCTATTGGTAAGCCTACTAATTTAGGGTATGTATAGATTTGTGGGTTTATCTAGGATCAAAATTTCTATGTGCAAGCCACGATTCATCACATGTGTGGTTTTTTGAATGTTCCCAAAACAAATTAGTATTTCTTCTCATTGTAATTTTAGTGGAGTATCTCTAGGTTTATACTCTGTAGATACTTGAAGGCCCAAGGGTAAATTTTTGAGGGAGGGTATTACCTTTTGCCATTCAAAAATTGTATTTTCCTAATCCTTTTTAAGGGCCCTTCCCACTCTAGAGGCCATGTAGAGCCTCACTGATTATATATATATATATATATATATATATATATATATATATATAATGGTTTGTAATCATGGTTTTGAACCTTCAAATTTCAAAATATAGTTTTTCATTAAAATTTAAATATTATCTATATTTTTTTAGCAAACCAAGCAATTGAAATCAGATCAGTCTGAGTCATTCCAAGTCTTAGATGACCCTTGACCGATTCCGAGGCCAAGTCCAAGTATTAATATATTGTTCAGGAGTGTGGCGGCTTGGCGAGTACTTGGGACAAAACTCACATTGACCAAGCATTGGGCAGTCAATACTTGTTGTACTTGTGAGTGTTGGAAATTTCTCCCATGCACAATGGAGTATGGTAAGTCTGAATGAATGGAAGTTTTTGATGTTGCTGGCGGTTTTGGGATAAGAGGGAGTTTTTCACCTTGTCTTTTCCTTTGAAACCCCTTGACTTGAACACAAAGTCATTTGTGAGAATTTTTTTAGGGCCATTTGCAAGCAGATTTTCGGGGTTTTAAGGAGAATTTCAAGTGATTTAACATGCTAGTTGTAATATTTTGGCCTTAAGGTGATTTTCAGCTGGCAAAAGATTCAGTCAACTAACCGTTCTTATTTTCTTAAAGTTCTTTATCTTAGGATATTTTCTTCAAGTGCTTGGGTGTCTTGGGAATGCCATGGAGCCATCTAGAACCAACATTGAACCATTTGAAGGAATTTAGAATGGGTTTTGATGGGAATACCAGGAAAAATAGAGGCTACAACCCATGGCTGTGGTGCGTAGCAGCTAACAGTGAGGTGATTAGGCTTGTATTAACACATAGATCCACATTCAAAACTTCTTGAGTGGGTGTAGATGAGGTCAAGTGCAACTCTTGATTGGTTTTGATGGAATAGGGATGCCCCTCATAACATGCCCACTTAGCTCAAAAACAGCTGTAAGTTACTATAATCAGAATGTCCGAAAAAAATTGGGACTGCATTTTGATACATAATAATTCACATTTCTTTTTTCCCTCAAATTCCCATCTTTGAATTTCTAGGTTAGTTTGGTTAAGGCTTGAAATTTGCTTCAAAACCATTATAAAAATCTTAGACACCGTTGGAAATTTGGGATAAATTTAGAGGGTTCTTGGGTAAGATGTGAATGATACAATGATAATTACTCTGGGGGTATAAACCAGCTTGCATACTACGTGGCTACACTTTCTGACAACAATCTAGTTGTTTGTCCCAATAAGACATCTGAAATCGTGATATAGAGATGCAAAAAAAAGAAGGAAAGAGGCATGCAACAAAGATTGGGAGAGGCCTTGGAAATTGAGGCGAGGGAGGTTCCTTAAGGGTTTTAACGTTTTAGAGATGATGCAAACATCTCAAGTAATAGAAAAACTAGTCTATGATTTTACCCGTCCACGAGTTGGTGCACAAAGCACCTTAGATTCATGTTGGAAGGCAAAAGAGTAGCAAAAAGGCAGAGAGAATTGTAGGTAGATGGTGGTATTTGTGTGATTTTCCTTAATTCCTCTTAAGGGAAACATATTCTATCAGCCTATAATGCAATTGATATTTGTGGTCTAACTTTTAAAGACTCTTAACTATGAGAATTGAGAAGCTTAGAAATCCCTTTGGAAAGCTAAAAACAGTGATACCATCTATGTCGCATGGTTCACCAAAATTCAAACTTGAAGTTTAAGATTCAACAAACCTAAAGAAAATTCTTAGGTTTGATTAGGTTCTTCAAACCTCATGACCGAATCTCAAGTTGAATTCAAGTTGAATTTGAACTTGAAGGAAAAATTGGGTTTTTTTATTATAGGTTTTCTCTTTTTTTACAAATAATAAAGTAAAGTTTTGCTAACCCTAGATCCCTTGACTTAGAATCCTTTTTGAACTTTTTTGTTCACTCTTCACTCAACCAACTTGTCTCCATTGCCCATGTCACTGATCCTCTTTCCATTGCTGCTGACCCTTGATCCTTCTAACCTTATTCCACCATGTGATTGCTTTATGCCAATTCTAGTCTTAATTCTCTTCTCTGTGGAATTCGAACCTCCATTACCATTGCCAGATGGACCATACACCTGCCAGGTTGATGGTTCACTGCCCACAAAGACTTATTTTGTTTGCGATTTTCCACCCTTTTTGTGCCCAACCTCCAGGGGATTTGATATGGCTCACAAATCAAGCTGTGGCCTATAGTCTTTGCCACACCCACAACTCAAGCTATAGCCTGTAGCATGTGCCATGGCCCATGGGGTTTGTATCTAGGACCAGTCACCAATGTAGTCAGACTCTATAGATAATGAAGAATGTATATAGATGAGCCTCATCGCAAAATTCATCTGAACCTCATCAAAAAAATTTGAATTCAAACTGAACCTAATTGTTGTTGAACCCAACCTCATATTTGAACTATTTGACTTAGGATAACAGAGAGGTTGATAACATTAAGGGGATTTTAGATAGAAACTAAAGGGATCAACACCCTGAATCTATTATTAGAGGTATCAAGTCAGAGCTCAATTTTGAGTAAGAATAAACAATTAAAGACGAGAGGGAAGCGTAATCGGACAAATTCTTAAATGTAAACAAAATCATTTCTACAGAATGTTGAAAGCTAGATCAAAAGAAGAAATAGGTCCTATTGTAAGTCTAAATATAGTCCAAAAAATAACCAGTCTGCGTAAAATCAAATAAAGGTCATTACCATTTTGTGGGTTGACAAATTCCCCCCTGAACCAGCGGATGTGAAAATGTCTAAATGCAGCTCCCTTCGATAGTACTGTTGCCCCCACTTCTGGCCTCTATTACTCTGCTGCCTCCATGGGATATGCTTTCATTCCAAATGCTAGATAATATGAAACTAAAAAACGAATACAGGGCCAGGGCGCGAAAGTTGCATTAACCTGTAACAATTTCATTTGCATTGCTGGAAAGATTTAGCAGTAAGAATTGTATTCGGGTAATATTGTTGGAAAAAAGGAGATAAGAATTGATGTCAATTGATTAACTATGAATTAGTAAACTTAATTAAAAATTACTAATTAGACTATATGTTAATTGATTAATTAATTTATTTATTTTTTATGTTAGGGGCTTAGGGGTTAGGGGAATAAGGGATTAGGGGTTAGAGGATTAGGGTTCAGGGGTCAGGCCATGCACCATGAGTTGATTTACATGTGACTCTATTGGCCTGCCATGGTGGTGTAGATTAGTTGAGTCCCACCAAATTGCCCATCATATTAGACCAAGGTACAAAGAAAGGAGACATGCTTGTGAGAGGTGTGATCAAAACATGCACTAAACCCATTTCCCAACCCATATTAACAATCATTTACCAATGTTGGCTCTCACTATTTTAGATAGGTTCAAATTTCCGCAACCTTGTTCCAACATGTGTAACATTGTCTGGTCCACTAATCGTCTTATTTAGTGTAGGGTCCTTTCCATATATGAACCATGAGGGCTTCACCCTGTTGACCAATATATTAGAATGTTCATTCATAAAGGAGGTTTTTAAGTTATGACAAATAAAGTCAATATATTGTAGGTATTGGGTGGATATAATTAGGTGTATTGGTGGAGGGGTGTGGGGGGAGGGTTTAGAGGTATTAGGAAGTATACAATTAGGTATTTAATAAAAATAGGGAGCCTTAATAGGAAATATGTATTAGGAGGGGGATTCAAGAAAATGATTTTGGGAGATCTTTATCAATATCTATGGAAATTGAGGGTATTATTTAAAATCCCATGAATGCATGTGCTATGTCACGAGTTTAAAAGTGAAGGTCTTGTGAGATGACCAGATCAACCTACTCCTACAATTGATGTGCTTGACAATGAATGGGGTTATTTTCTCAAGAAGATGTTATTTGTTTCTTTATATTGTTATGTTTACAAATAATATAACTTGAATTATTCATTAAATTTATTTTTTGTTACCACCAATCCACATATTTGATCCTAAAACTTGCCAATAAATGTTTCTCTTACTACATGATTTTGTATTTTTTTTTGGTTTGTTAGCTATTCGAGACTTGTGGGACTCGCAAAATTATTATATATATATATATATATATATATATTGGTTTACTAGCTATCAATGACTTGCGAGACTATCTTGCTATCTAATAAGCTACAACCCTGGGGATAAGCTATCAAAGTTATTTGGGGTTTGCAAGACTAGCTTGTAGTTGTCTAATAAAACATGACTTAGGGGAATATAAGATATCAAAAGCATTTGAGACTCATAGCTATCCAAGGCCACACCAACCCTCAACGTGGATAGATTTTCGGTGCCATAGATTTCACAAGTATGGTGATCATTTGGTTAGAGACTTCCCTCTAGGAATTAGCAGGAGGTGTCATCAAAGGGTAGTCTATAAGAATTATTATCGGGCTCAGGTAGTTGATCAGTCAGAAGGTGGTGAACAGGAACAGATGGAAGAGGTGGTGCATCAGTAGGAAGATGGGCTTATCCCGATGGAAGGGATGGAGGAACAGATTGAACAACTGTAGATCCCTCTTGTCGGTGAGATATTGAACCAAGCACAAGACACTCAGGCTCTAGTGGAACCTACACTGGACTTGGTGGGTACTGTCACTTGATCCATTCCTTCTATTCATGATACCCTTTATCTGTTATTAAATGTTATTCAATCGCCCGATCCTTCTAGGCCCCTAGTAAATGAGCTATTGTGCATAAAAAATATTTATATAATGATTAAAATATAAAGTTATAACATACCAGCTCATACTTGAACAAAACATCTGTATCAATATTCTTCTTCTGTATCTTATTGATCTTCATCCAACTGATCGAAATCTATACCAATATTTGATTCAGAAATGGTGTTGAAATGATCGACCATGTCATCATCATCATCAATTATGTCATTTTCAATAATATCCTCATCAACATCATCATCAATAATATCCCCCTCACATCACTCTCATTTTCCCAATACTCAATCTATGAAATAGAATACGAACAAACCAAAAATTAATTAAGGTCGTAAACAAAATTTTCGTATTTGTATAAATACATAATTTTAGTTTAGCCTGTACACTAGTATGGCCATTATTTATTGGTTTGAAATAATAAAAAACATGCAATAAACCCACATAATTAGTAAATTATTTAAAGACAATAATTCCTACATATTAAAATATAAATTTATAACATACCAACTCATACTCGAACAGAACATCTGTATCAATATTCTTCTTCTGTATCTTCTTGATCTTCATCTAACTCATCGACATCAATACCAACATCTGATTCAGAAACGGTGTTGAAATGATCGACCATGTCATCATCGTCATCAATTATGTCATTTTCAATAATATCCTCATCGACATCGTCGTCAATAATTGTTGCCTCGTCTCCTACGCCTGGTTCATCTTCTATATCTTCTTCGTATGTCAATGCATCTTCCTGCTCATCTGCCACTGCATCATCTTCTTCTTGATCAATATCATCTTCTTCCTCTATAGTATACTCTATTGGCCTTCCTCTTGGATCATATCTAATAGCAAATGACCATCCGTTCTCACCTGGAACCTCTGAGTAAAAGACTTTTTCACATTAGCTTGGAAAAACATAACAATCTTTTCTTTCTTCAAACCGCGATCTTTTAACCATTGGAAATCCATTGTCATGTTGAATACGAGTTTTGTCATCATCATGTACATTCATTCGTAGCCTATACCATTTGACATCGAACAAAACTAATTTGAAGGAATTAAATTCACACTCAACTATATCATCTAAAAATCCATAATATCTATTTTTAGATTCTCAAGGATGTCTGTCACTCCTGGAGGAAACATAAGTGACCTGGAATACTGTAGTTATCCCACTATCAGAAGTTTTCTTGTTATCATCCAACTGTATAATGCGAAATTTACAACCATTGCACCACATAGCCTTGTGATGTTTCAACTGCAATATGCCAAACATGAAAAAGATGCATTAATTATCAATTAATAATTAATCATATAATTTACACAGCTTGAAAATTATCTGAAAAATCAAACTTCTTGTCACATTATAAATATAATATAAAATAAGTAATGAATAAAATAGGTGAATTAATTGCTTACCTTTCTATCTTTCAAACCATATGTTAAATCAATTTCCCTGTTCGTAACATTTCCATCTCCACTACGATAAGCTTCTCTAACCAATTCAGACAGTAATTGCCATGATAACCTATCGTCATTACATTCTTTACATCTTTCAATCCATTCACTCATCCACTCAAGATTTTTTGCAATGTATAAAAGTAGTGCCTCATAATCTTGAGCACCTGAATAAAAAACAATAATTCACCGATATTAAATATAACTTATAACCATGGTAAATTATATTAATTAATAAACGATGAAAGAATAAGACTTAAATGAATATGATCATATACATGATGTAAAAAAATGAAATATTATATGTATTATATATAATAAATCTCTTACCTCTCACTTTCTTCATTCTACCTTTTCCTAACAGGTGCTCCACTTCAAATTTTTTGATGGAGTTCACATCCCAAATGCAATCCACAACATCCATAGTTGGCGCAGCTAATATAGGAAGATAATGACAGCTAATATACACCATGGATTCATATACCACATATCCCTCCACCATAGAACCCTCAGGTCATGCTCTTTGTCTAACCAAAGCCTTCAAGGATTTTAGGTGCCTCTCCACCATCCACATTGACCTTGTGTGTACTGGTCCACACATTTCAATCTCCTCAACTTGGTGTATCAAGTAGTGTTCTTGTGCATTGAAAAATGTTGGAGGTAGATACTTTTGCATTTTACACATTAGCCGAGCAATTTCTCTCTTCCAATACTTTATTTCATCTTGATGGATTTCTTTCAATGAAAACCATATGAAAATAATTACACAAGGTTATTTGAATGAAACATAATATATATTACATTACAAGTAAATTAACACATCATGTCATTAAGTACAAAAAGAAATTGTAGCGAGATTTTGCGTATAAATCAAAACTACTTACCTCATGTATTTACTAAGACCATATATAACTTGTTTGACATTGTTTTTTTTGCTAGTTTAGAATAATCTTAATCACCCACGGGTTTCGAACTGGTGACCTTGCAGACAGAGTGCCTTAACAGTGCACCCCATCACCAACTTCCCTACACCACGTGGGCTACTTGTTTGACATTGTTGTCGAAGTCGTTTGGGAGAGATACATGTAGAAAAAACTATAACAATAAAAAATGAATCTTTATTGGTTTCCAAATTAAACAGAAAAATTGAAAATTTAAAATATGTATTCAAGAAATAATATACAAAAATGTATACCAAAAAAATTACCTTAACAAAGGTATGCCAATCATGTGTTTTCACCCCACTGAAGTCACCTTTCTTCATTAAGATATTATTTATGTTTGAAGCAAAACCTGTTGGAAATTTAATTCTTTTAACGACCTCATTTATGTCATTTCTTTTTTGTTCTGTTAATAACCATGGATTGTTATTATAATTTCGATCTCCATTATTATTTGATCTGTCGATAACACTTTTCATTGCATGATTCGATTTCTCAATGTCAGCACAAATTTTGTCAATTTTATCTCTATCATGTGCACCATCTATGATTCGCCGTAATGTTTTTGTCACATTCTTCCCGATATGCATTGTATCAAACAAATGATCTATTTTTAGGTCCTCATAGTAGGGCAACCTCGCGAATTGAGAAGGATTACATTTCATTCCAGGTGGAAGTACAATATTAGTACCTTCACGACGATGACCTTGATATCAAAGAATAAAATAAATCAAAACAATAATTATCAAATACAATAAAATAAATTCATTAATTAAAACAAAAATTCCAAACATTACATAAAAAATTAATATATATATATATATATACATATATAGACAAATTACGTACCAGCTGCTTGATGATTATTAATTCTGTTATATTCCAACTTCCACAACTGAGGTGTCATTCTTCGTGGTTTTAATCTAGTTTCTTCTTTATCATTGAAAATATGTTTTTCAGTAGTACGATACTTATGGTTCCTAGAGAGGAAGTGCCTAAACTCATCAAACACCATATTTCTTAAGTCTGGCGAATGATGATACTTCATCTTAGGGCCACAAACTGGACATGCAAATCTACCCTTTGTTTGAAGACCTGCAATAGATGGATCAATAACAATTATACTATGAGATCATTTTTAAAACATGCAATATGGTATATCTAATTTAGATAATTATGTATTATATTAAAGTGCAACAAAATATTACATACCACAAACATGTGTTAGTCCTGGGGCATCATGAATTGTCCATACAAGCATTCCACGACATTGAAATCTCTTTTGCTTGATTGGTTTAGTGATGTCATACATAGTGATGCCATGCCATAACTTTATTAGCTCATCGATAAGAGGCTCAATATATACATTCATATCTTTGACCTAGTACTTACCTAATTGTTCAAAATTACGGTAAATAATTACTACCATGATATATGTATATATAAGTAAGGAAATAAAAGATATTATGCAAACAACGAGAGAAATGAAAATGTTACATTCAAAAAAATAATGTATCAAATACCTGGAATAATCATAGTCAACATTATGTGCTCTCTCTTTATTAACATCCAAGGAAAAATGTTATCGTTGATAACAAAAATAGGCCACATTGAGTAAGTAGATCTAAGCTCTTCGAATGGATTAACACCATCAGCTACCAATTAAAGCTTGACATTACGAGGTTCATTTTTAAAATCTACATATTTTTCCTCGATTTCCATAAATGTAGAAACATCTGCAGGCATTCGAAGAACACCATCTCCGCTTCTATTCCTTTAATGGTAATCCATAAACTGTGCTATGCTCTTACACCTAAACATTGGCTACAAACGTGGAATTATGGGAATATGACGAAGAACCTTTTTAGGCACCTTTTTTGTTAGTTGATCTGTTCAATAACTACTGGTACCACATTTCACACATTCTGTTTTCGACGCATGTTCTCTATAATATATAATATCATCTTTAGGACATGCATCTATAGTGTTATATTCCATTCCAAAGTCTTTCATAATAGCACGTAGATCTCAATATGTTCAAGGTAAAGTATTTGGCGATGGTAACAAAATTCACCCTACAATCTACAACATAAAAAAAAATAGTTAATGTAAAGATTATTAATCATATATAAGTATTGAATTATTATTTTACACATTTATTACAACTAAAAAAAGGGAAAATAATCAACATTTACATATATGTGATCATATATACATATTTCATACCTTAGGATCTGTGTCATACATCTGTTTGACAAATTATTCATAACCTTTAAGTTCACCAGCAACAATGTAGCAGAGAGAAGAGTTGCATTTGAGTGTTCAAAAAGTCGTTCCTTTGACGTTTCAATCAGAGGTACATCATAAATATCGTCACTATCTCCACCATCATCATCTGACTCACCATACAAGTCTTGGAGCATTTGATTTGTCCCATCATTAATGTGAACTGTCTCATTATTGTCATCATCTACCTCCATGGGATCATTAAAATCATCTTCATCATATGCTTCATGTTCTTCACCTTGTACAACATCATTTCCAATACTAATATTTGCTGCAATATTCTCTTGTATTGGTGCAACATCATCTAATCTACTACTATTTAGTTGTGGAAGCTGGTTCTGCAAAAAGTTGGGGGGCAACTGTGCCTTTATGAAAATTACAAACAATCATTAAACATTAGTGCGTATATAACAAATATTAAAATAATATAAATTTTACGATATAATCAAAATGAAGATAGATAATTAATTATGACGAGACGATAGTCATTTGATCCACCTTCAATGTGCCCATATTTCCTACATTGCATTGTTGTTGTTGCTATTAAAACTCTAACATTATTTCTCATACAACGTTTTTTGCACGGGCAATAAACTTTACCATCACCCCTTTCACCCTCTTCAATTTGTTTTCCACCTCTAATTTTTTCTTCGAAGAACACCATCTCCACTTCTATTCTTTGAAGCTTGCAAAAAGGCTAAAGGGATGACATGCATGAATATAGGAGAGGGTAATAGAAAGTTCGAGCAGAAGGCTAGAGAGGGAGAGCTATTGAAGGCAGAGAATGGCTAGAAGGCCAAGTCCTTAAGGTCAAGAGGCCTTCACTAAGAAGCTAAATCACAAAGTTTACGACACATATTGCAACCTGCACCGAATGATATGCTCTTATAGCTAAAAGGGATGTTGATCTTAAATAACTTTGCATGGTCATGGTAATTAAAGAACATGAAAGTATTGGAATGCATAATATTGTTGAGACTGAGGGAGATCACATTACCATTATTCGGGCACACTATGCATGATTTAAGGGTGTTTCACTCTACTTGGAGTTGCGATGCATATTGTGCTACGTGCCAATGCTCTTGTTGCACAAGGTTTCCATGGCGGCTTCTTCCTCGGGGAAGTGATTAGGGGTGTTTTTACAATGAATGAGATCCATCATATTACCATTATGATACAAAGTCTTCACAATCAACAAAAACTCTTCAAATTTAAAATTTTAAAGTCCACCATTTTTTTTTCAAATTTCAAATTTTAAAATAATATATTATATAAAATTTGTATAAAACAAATTACAAAACTTAATTTAGTGATCCGTGAGAGGGTTAGAAATATTCAATAATAGATGATATTAATAGAAATATTTACACATAAAAGGTAAGAAAATGGAAAATTATAATGGAATAAGAAAATTTACCATTTTTTAATTGCAGTTTTTCTTTAAAAAAACTTAGAAAATGAGAAAAGAAAAGTAAAAAAATATAAAAGAAAATGAAAAATCATAATGGAATAAGAAAGTTTACCATTTTCTAATTTCATTTTTGCTTCCAAATAATTAAAAAAATTAGAAATGGGAAAGGGAAAGTAAAAAAATAGAAAAGAAAATGAAACTGGTATTGGAATAAGAAAGTTTACCATTTTCTAATTTCATTTTTCCTTTCAAAGACTTGAAAAGCTTATAAAATGGGAAAGAGAAAGTAAGAAAATATTAAAAAAAATGGAAAATCATAATGGAATAAGAAAGTTTACCATTTAATGATTTAATTTTTGCTTTCAATGATTTAAAAAAAAATGCTTACCGTTGTTGCTATTCCGACGTTTGGTCAACACGTCGCAACACTGACAGTTGTCCGCAAACCGTTGTAATACAACCAGTTGTCCGCAAACATCACAATACCGACGGTTGTCCCCAATTCTGTCGCACTACCGACAAGTGTCTCTACACGTCGCTATTGCGACGTTTATCCCCAAACCGTCGCAATACCAACGGTTGTCCGCAAACTGTCACAATATAGACGTTTGTTGCCAATACCGTCACACTACCGACAAATGTCTCTAAACGCCACAATAGCAACACTTGTCTCCAAATGTCGCAATACCGACTCATGTCTTAGAAACGTCGCATTTACGACGTTGTGTCCCAAACCGTCGGTGTACCAACGACGTTCCTAAACGTCGCAATACCGACGATGTCCCTATATGTCGGTATAGCGACGGTTGTTGGCGGGATTTAAAAAATTGAGAAAAATTGGGAAAATTTCCGACAATACGTCAAAAGTGTCAGAATTTTGACCAAATTTACTAGTGTTTTCTTCTTTCTTTTACTTGGTGTGATTGGCGATCATGTTTATTTTCCGCAATTAATTTGTAGAAGGATTCAGTATCTTGCTTTAGCATATCGCATGATCGAATTGAATCCTTTGGTATACATATTGTTTGTATAATTTCTGAGAAGAAATTGAGTTTGTGTTGAATAACATTCGAATTTGCAAAAATATTCTTTGGTGCGACAGGCGGATCAAGATGGATTTCAATGACTTAATATTGGAATACACACTTGAGGGTAGTTCTAATTATATTGCATAGAAAGACAGAATGGAGGCAGTTCTGGAGGACAACAGGTTGAAATAATTCATTGATAATGACATTCTCAAGCCCGCAGCAACATACGCCACTCTTCTTGATGCTTGGAAAAATAAGGTTTCAAAGGCGAGGAGGTTCTTATTATAGGGAGTCGAGATCACATTGTTTCAAGTCTCCATGGCAAAGCGACTCCATATGTAATGTGTAAGGCTTTGACAGATCTGTTTTAGAGTAGAACTGACCACAGAAAATTGGCACTGAAGGACAAGCTCAGGAAAATCAAAATGGAGAAAGGCGACACTATTCTGAAATATTTAGCCAAGTTCATCCAATGTCGAGATGAGCTTGGGAGTGTCGGAATTACTGTAGTGGATGATGACTTGGTGAGCCTAGCTCTTTTAGGCCTTCCCGAGAGTTGGCATAAGTATCAGGACTCTGTCAATGGGAGGGAGAAGCTACTAGATTTGGAGTGACTTTGGTTGAATTTGGTGCAAGAAGAATTCAGGCGGAATACCAGGGATGGATCCTCATCTAAGGCATATGATGAGGAAAATTGCGCCTTGGCTGGTAAAGCAAACAAGGGGAAGGGAAAGAATTCCTATTCCAAATCTGAGACCAACAAAGAAGGCAAGAAGCGTGACATGTCCAAAGTGAAATGTTTTCACTGTCACGAGCATGGACATTATGTAGGAATTTACAAGGTAAGTTCCGTAGATCAAGAACCAAAGGTCACCGCTCACAAATAGATCACAAATCAGTACACCAGTATAATCACGTGGTTAAAACCCTCAAAGAGGGAAACAGTCCACGCCCTGAGCCAACGCGGCCACTTCAGGGAATTTATTAATATAAAAGAAAAGTTACATATGTTTCTCTCATAAACGGTTACCGGACAAATGACCCTTCATGCTCTCTAAATAGAGATCATGGACCAATCAGTTGCTAAGCCACAGATCAAGTGTCGTTAATACCAAGGTGAGAGATAACCGTCGGATTATAAGTTACAAATGTACATGGTAAAGAAACACACTTTACCTAACTCTACACTAGACTAAGTTATTCTTAACTATTTCCTATGTGTCGAAATATCCTAACATCCCCCCTTAAGAACAACTTGGGATAGGATTGAAGGATTTACAAGGGTGACACAAAAGGAGCCTATTTCCTATGTGTCGAAATATCCTAACATTCCCCCTTAAGAACAAATTGGGATAGGATTGAAGATTTACAAAAGTGATACAATAGGAGAAGGAAGGAGGCATTAGAGCCTATCCCCCCTTAATGACAACTTTCCTGAACTCCAAGCATGGATCGAAGTTTGGTAAACTTCGCTTCTATGAGAGCCTTCGTAAAGATATCGGCTACTTGATCATTGGTCAGACAATACTGCATTCGAGAACACGATCATGAATGAGCTTTCTGATGAAGTGTATGTGGAGTTCAATGTGTTTCATACGCTGATGCTGAACTAGATCTTTACATAGCTAAATGGCACTCTGATTATCACACCAAAGTGTAGTTGGATGCTGCTTATGAAGACCGAATTCAGACAGGATCTGATGAAGCCACATGGCTTCCTTGCTGGCTTCAACTGCAAAACGATACTCTGCTTCTGCTGAAGAAAGGGAGATGGCACTTTGTTTCTTACAAGACCAAGTAATAGGTCCTGAACCAAGAGTGAATACATATCCTGCAGTGGACTTCTGACCATCAAGGTCACCAACCCAATCAGAATCAGTGAAACCAATCAATAAGGGAGATGCTCCTGCATTGTAATGAATCCCGAACTGAACTGTACCTCGAATATATCGAAGTATTCTTTTAGCCGCTTTCCAGTGACTTTCATGAGGTAGGTGCATAACCGAGCGACAAGACCAATGGCAAAGGAAAGGTTAGGATGGGTATGGGTTAGATACAAAATTTTACCAACAAGTTGACGGTATAAGGTATCATCAACTTCAGGGGTAGTATAGTTGACTGAAAGCTTGACTCCAGACTGAAAGGGAGAAGGGGCAGGCTTACAGTCTTCCATGTGAAAGTGGTGTAGAAGATCATAGGCATACTTGGACTGAGAGAGGGTAATGCCTTCCTTGGATTGCAAGACTTGAAGACCAAGGAAATAATGCAAGTGTCCTAAGTCTGTCATTTCAAACTTCTTTTTGAGGCTAGACTTCACATGGTTTATATGGTTTGGATCACTACCAATAAGGATAAGATCATCAACATAAAGAACAAGGATGGTGAAGGACTTACCCACTTTCTTGGTGTAAACAATGTTGTCAGAATGACACTTAGAAAAGCCATTATCTAATAGGAATCTATCCATTTTGGCATACCAAGCCCGAGGAGCTTGTTTGAGACCATATAGAAAATTCCTAAGCTGGCAAATAAGGCTGGAGTCTTTTTGGATAAAGCCAGGGGGTTGTTCCATGTAGATTTATTCATGCAAATATCCATGTAAGAAGGCAGATTTAACATCCATGCGATGGACTTCCCATTTAAAAAAGAGAAAGGCCTTAAGGAAAGAACAAGATGGATAAATTATTTATACATGAGGAAAGGTTGGTATAGTCATTTTAACTGTTTCCTTTTATATGTCTGAACTTCTGTCTATACTTTTCCATCTAGTCCAAATTTTGTTTTTGTAAACCCATGTTTGCATCGACAATTGTCCATAGAAGAAAATCAAGAAAAACTGGAATCTACAAAGGTGAGGCACAGCCTTGTTGAAGTTGGACTTCTCCTATTCTCCTCACTCCTTGTATTTATTAGTGTGATAGGATAAATGTAGTACATGGATAGCTGTTATCTTTCCCCTGTGAAACAAAAAACTTTGTGTTTAGAGGAGAAGATCTGGGACCCTTTATCGAAATGGGTGATGACAGGAGGTATAACGCTACCGGGATTGGTATAGTTACTTTCCAGAGATAGTCAGGTAAACCCTTCTTATTCAAAGATGTCATGCATGTAACATGCTTGTATTAATAATACATTGGATAGAGTTCTGATAGTGGAAGATGAAGAGGATATGATGCGGGTTTTCAGTGATGAAAACGTTCCTTCGTCCCCAAATCACCAGGAAAGGAGAAGATCAAAGAATTAGGTTAATATACAGAAAGAATCTCTCCAAATACTGTGAATAGTTCTGAAAACATTAATTGATGGAGGTAAATGGAATAAGAGTGGTACAGCGTGAAGAGGTGAGTTAAGCCCCAGAAAGTTGAACCCATCTACCTTCACCAGTGCATTGAAGAAGTTATAAAACCCAAAGATTTCTGTCTATTGGCTTCAGGGTACTCACCAATGAATGAACAAATACAAGGGATATACCCATTAGGAGAGTATACAAGAAAAAAGCCACTTTTCATGAGGAGAACCGAGTAGCGAAGTTATGAAGGTTCTCAGATATACAGCAGACTGTCTACAACTACCAACAAAACATAATGTGTAAAGATTTTGTTGATGATTTTTCTAAATCATTTGGATCAATTCATCAGAAAAGTGGACATTCTTAATTATTCAGTTCAACTTTTAATTGAAGAATCTGGAAAGCAAGCTACGAAGAGTGATAATGGTGATGATTATCTCTAATGATTCAAAAAAATTTATGAAGGATGGAAAGAGTTCGTTACCTCATAACACACAATAGATAAAGTTTGAAAAGAATACGACAACCAATGGGTGCGATACGAGCGATGTTACGTGATCAAGGCCTATCGTTGCATCTATGGGCAAAGGCATGCAACACAACGGTATTTGTGAAAAACCGTAGTCCTCGTCGGATATTTGGCACGAGTACACTAGAGCGGGCTTTTTCTGGTAAGAAACCTGATGTTTCATATTTTAAAATTTTTGGCTCATTTGTCTATTTCCATGTGACCAAATATTATAGAAAGAAGCTAGAACCAACAACTGAGATTGAGATATTTTTGGGGTACACTAATAGTCCCCACAACTATCTAGTGTATTTTTCGAACAAGAGGATGACTGTTGTAAGACGAGGTGTAAAATTTGACGAGGAGAAAGCCATGTGATTGTCCCTTGGGAGGGAGCTTGATTTGCATGTAGATGAGGAACTCTTGGTTCCAAAGGATGAACCTCAAGATGTGGAGCAGCCACATGCGGAGGATCATGGAGTGGCAGAAAACACTCATGCAGAGCCATCCACCAGACATGGTAGAAGGCGCACCACAGAAGTTGACAGATTGAGAATTGATGCGGCAGAACATGTAGGAGCACCTACATCACTGTGCAGATAGAGACAGTCTTCAGACAGGTTTACTGGATACATGGCTCGTATGAGCAAGAGTATTGTGACAAAACCATCCTCTTTTGAGGAAGCATTGCAGCGACCAACTTGGGTTGACGCCATGATTAAGGAGTATGACTCCATCGTCAGGAACATTGCATGGGAAGTTGTCCCAAGACCAGTCGGGAAATCAATGGTTGGATGTAGGTGGATCTATAAGGTGAAGCAAGCAACATATGGGAGTGTGGATAAGTACAAGGCTAGATTTGTAGCCCAAGGATTTTCACAAGTTAAGGGGATTGACTATGAGGAGACTTTTGCACCAGTTGTGAGGTAATCATTGATTAGATCTATCCTTGCACTCTCAACGCAGATGGGGTGGCAGATACATCAGATGGATGTGAAAAATGCATTTCTCAATGGAGTTATTGAGGAAGAAGTGTACGTTGAGCAGCCAGAAGGTTTTGAGACCTTTGACAGTGAGTCACATGTGTGCAGACTCAAGGGAGCACTGTATGGGCTGAAGCAAGCACCTTGTGCTTGGTACACCAGGATTGACAGCTATTTTACCGAGTTGGGATTCACAAAGACTGAAGCAGATGCAAACCTGTACCAGATTGTGGTTGATGGTAAGCTTTTGATTATTGTACTTTATGTGGATGATCTTATTTTGACAGGTGATGAGCAGCTCATAAATTCTTGCAAAGAGGATATTGCAAGAGAGTTTGAGATGAAGGACATGGGAATCCTTCACTATTTCCTTGGTTTGGAGATATGGCAGTGGGATGGGGAGCTATTTGTTTCTCAAGGAAAGTATGCCAAAGAGATTCTAAGAAAGTTCCACATGGAGAGATGGAAACCCATGGAGACTCCTCTTGCAGGAAACTGGAGGAAGGAGGATGCTACTTCAGGTGAGGTAGTGGACGCTAATGTTTACAAGCAGCTTGTGGGTTCACTCATGTACTTGGTGAACACACAACCAACCATTTTCTACACAGTTAATCAGCTGAGTCAAGCTATGGTTAAGTTAACTAAGCTCTTTTGGAAGGCGGGGAAGCATGTTTGAGATATCTCAGGGGCACTACAAAGTATGGATTATGGTACATTTGGATAGAGGGAGTGTCAACAACAGTTTCTTGGCACAGCAGGAAGTAGATATTAGTTGCACTCAGTTCAACCGAGGAAGAGTACATGGCAGCTAGTCAGGCTGCATGTGAGGCCATCTGGATGTGGAAGATTCTTGTTGGTTTGTTTGGTCATTAGATGGATCCGACAGTGATACATCGTGATAATTAGAGTTGCATAAAAGTCTCAGTTAATCCACTATTCCATGACAGGTCCAACCATATAAACATCTAGTACCACCATCTCAAAGACAGTGTTTAGAGACACATTATGTTACTTCAGTACATTCCCACAGAGGATCAAGATGTAGATATTCTGACGAAGGCGCTCGCCAAGAGAAAATTTGAATACCATAGAGACAGGATCGGGGTAGGTAATAATCCCTTTCTTGTTGAGAGGGAGTGTTGAAAAGTCAACAATAAATGTGTGTCTAATTTAATTTTCCCTTGATTAAATTGGACAATAAATTGTAATCTTATCTCATAATCACTTGTAATAGTTAACTGAGTGTGATAAACTCAGTTAGCTCATGGAATTAGAGTTGAGGGTGGTTGGTGAGGCATGCAAAGTGATTCTATGTGTTTTAGAGTTCAAGTTGCAGTTAGTGCATTAGTTTAATGCATGAGAAATTAGTTAGCTCAATTAATTGAGTTAAAAATAGTTTAACTAGTTGTAACTGATTGTTGCACTAGTGAGAGGTCAAGTGAATTAAATCAGATTTAATTCACATGCAGTGATCTGTCAAGTAACTGATGATTTACTATTAATAGCTGCATGCATGTAATTTCTGATGAAGACACGGTTGAGACAAAGGTTAAAGGGATGTTAACTATCAGTTGTATTATTAGAAAAATGCCTACATGCAGTAATACACCCATAGGCTTTCCCATGAGCATTGCGCAATTTTGGAAGTATGAAATTCCTAAGGAATAGGGATTACTTTCCACATGAGTTGCACAAGCAAGGCCGACTGAGCAGAGGCAAGAAATTGGCTAAGTGTTGGTCGATTTTTTCCGGATCAGTGTGAGACAGTTGTGAGAGTGTAGAAGACTCTTGTGAGAAGAGTGCATTGTATTTGTTTCATGATTCCTTGGTGAATATACAATAGAAGATAGAGGGGTTTTGAGCAGCAAGCTTTCCCCAGGAAAATATCTGTGTTGTGGTTTGATTTGCATCTTTATTTTACTTGGTGTGATTGGTGATCGTGTGTATTTTCTGCAATTAATTTGTAGAAGGATTCAATATCTTGCTTTAACATATCACATAATCAGATTGAATCAATTGGTATACATATTGTTTGTATAATTTCTACACACATTTGAATTTTTCAAAATGTATTTTTGCAAGGAAAGCAACAAATTGGTTGGGACTTCCAACTATCTTGCATGGAAGAAAAGGAAAGATCTCAATCTCATTGAAAATGAGGTCCTGGATCATGTCAACGGATTTATCACCAAACCAGTGAAAGAAGATGCTCAATAACTTGCAAATTTTATGAAGGGGGAAGTTAGGGATGAAAGGATTCTCATTGAATCCATTAAGGATCCTATCATCACATATGTATCAAAACTTGAAACTTGAAAAGAAATATATGACAAACTGGTAGAGTTGTATTTCGCAAGCACTGCAGGGGAATCTATCTCTCTAAGGAAAGAACTCTATAGGTTGAATATGTCAAAGGTAGAAGGAATAGCCTCATACTTTATGAAGATATCTGAGATCATGGATCAACTTCAAGATCTAGGAGAAGTCATGTCTGATAGAGAAATGACTACAATAATACTAAATGCACTACTAGAGGAGTGGGGTAACTTTAATTCAGGTATTTATGGGAAGAAAGAAGCTAACCCATTCCATAAAATGTGGTCATTATGAAAGATTGAAGAATCTAGGCTAAAGGAAAAATTTGATGTGGGATCAGGTGAAAAAAATCAGGCATATGTTGCAATGACAAAAAGAAAGGGAATATTTGGAAAGTTTGGTCCTCAAAAAAAGAGGAGCATGGCTAAGATTCAATGTTTTGGGTGTCAAGAATATGGGCACTATAGGAGAGATTGTCCTAAGCTCAAGAAGGATAATAACAAAAGAGGAAGAGAAGAAGCTCATATCACCAAGGAAGTGGAGGAAGATGAAAAGAAGAAGTCCATGAAAGAGGAAGTAAAAGATATCTACTATGATTGAGATAGTCTTCCTCACCTAGTTCTTTTCAAGGTCTCTCATTGTAAAGTATAACTATTATGATAGGAATCATTATAAGAGCATGGTAAGATGCATCATGGCATCATAGAAGCATTAGAAGCAACAATGTGTGACATCATCATAGAGTGACATGAAAAATGAAATCTATGGTAGTAAACTATGGAAGGATATAGCTTTTGGGTACCTCATTAGAAGCATGAGTGGCACTTATGGGAAAAGGGAAAAAATCATTCAGGACAAGGCTCATCATACATCAGTCAAAAGGAAATACATGTTGGATGGGGATACTCAAACTCCTTAATATTTTATGATGGAATCTTCATCGGAAGGTTCACTGATCTAGAGAAGAAGAAAGTGTTTCATCAATAATTCCAACTTGTGGAATTCATGGGATGATGGTATGAAAAGAGGTAAAGCAAATCAAGGGATTGAATTTCTTTCAATCAAGGAAGTTTTTGAAGGAAGTGTATATGATCTAAAGGAAGAATGGGGTATGTATGATTTTACTTAATTTGGGGTCATGTCATATGGTTGCAGATAAAATGAATGAATGCTCTACTTTGAGAGCATGATCAAAGGAAATGATCTCCTATGTTGAAAAGATGCAGTAAGGCATGGGTCACACATTGACTAGATGAAATCAACATAATATGTCCTCATCTGAAATGAGGTGCTTGAAAAAATTGGAGGAACCATGAGAAAAAATTCCTGGAAGAAAATATATGAAGAAAGAACGGAAGAGATTGTCGAATGTGTAACTGTGAAGGAAATCAACATCCAAAGACCGAAAGAATTGACTATGATATCTCCAGGAAAGATATGAAGGCTCATATGGAAGTCTGGAAAAGAAGGAAACCCTTGACAATGGATATCTATTGGAGATGGTTCAATATGTATGCAGGATGTTGATGCAAACTGAAAGATGTCATGATGAAAGACCATCACAAAGGTAATTTTGACTTAATGTTCATTTCCTATTTTTGAATGATATCTAGATAGGCTTATGCAGGATTGCCTTGGGAAGAGATATGGATGTCTTCCACTGTTGATGATATTGTAGTAAGGAAACATGGCATAAATAAGGAAGCATGGCATGAAGGAAGGCCAAATATGGATTGATGGATCACTTTCCGATGAAATAAATAATGACATGACTCAAATATGAAAGTGATGGATGGTTTGTGTCCCACAAAGAAGTCCCAAAACATGAATACTTTCTTGAATAACAAAAACAAATTCATGACATTGTGAGGAGGAGTTCTTCAAGCAACTGGTTGTCCCATCATCTCCATCTAAGGACTTTATGTAGGTCCCTAATTACGAGGGAACAATTTTCTTACTTGGAAGAAACTTGGAAACAAAATTCCTAAGCCAAGAGGGAGCTTGGGTACATTCCTTTCGTAGGAATCAGTACATTCCTTCATTGGAATAGATATGTCCTCCCTATGTTGATAGGGAGAGATAGACACATCATTTTGGTCTTCACATGGGAATACATAATGGAGGATTGGGTAAAAATTTGGCATCTAATGCTCCTTGAGGACGGGTTAGGGCATCCAAGATAAGAGTAGTCATAGAGGACCGATATTATTTGAGGAAGGAATTGGAATCCAAGATAAGAATAGTCCTGGTGGAACACACCCAGAAAGTACGGGTAGGGTATGTTCCGAGAGAGACAATGATGAGGGTGTCTATACTTCATTGGTCTCGCCAGCATTGTGCTCTGATCTTGTGGAGAGATGGAGTTGTTATTCAAGGCCTTACTATATGAAAATGTTGGTTGATATGATGCTAAAAATATGGGTTACCAATCTGACTCTTCTTATGATAATTCTTCAAATTGAGAATGAATAAGTACCGTTATGAATACTGCCTTAGTTAAGAGGGAGTGTTGAAAAGTGTAACTAGGTTCGGTCTTCATAATGACATGTGTAAATTGTGACTTTATGTAATTGATGAAAAGAGTAAAATAAAATTATTTTTGTAAGTACTTGAATCACAGGTTTCATGATTAAGGAATTTTATTTTAGTTAAGGTTCCCATTGTGAATCTTTAGGTTTGTCATCCAATCATAAAATTCAATTTGAGTCAATGTCATGTATTAAGGACCCTTCTTGGGCATGTTACATTTTTATATGAGTCATTAAATGTATAAGAAGGCCCTCCAAGACCAAGCAAAGACACCTCCTTCAAGTCGACTTCAAAATAATAATGAAATCTCTCGAAAGGACACATTGGCTCACCTTCAATTCATGTCGGCTCATTATGGAGGCTCCAACGACTATAAATAGGCACCTCGAACTCATTTCAAAAGGCATAAAATTCAATGAAGCAAGTCTGAAATCAAGAAGTGCAAAGATCACTTAGGAAGGAGCCTAATCATCAACAAAGAAAGAGGGAAGAAGAGTGAAGTCTTTGGCATCATTTTGGATCTTTTTTTGGGTTATTTTGATCTCACACGTGCAAAGAGAGTGACTGTCTATATTGCAAAAAAGGACCGAAGTATTACAACCCCATTGGAAGGTCAAATCAAGAGGAGATAAAGGTGTATCTCTAGCTAAGTTACCAAGGAAGAGAACCCCAACTAAAGCAAAGGAAATTAAGGCATAAGAGAAGGTCTTATGCATGAGTTAGGGTTTTCGAATTAGGGCCAAAAAGGGGGTTGCAGAACTGAAGCAGTGTCAAGGAAGATGAAATTATGAAGAGTAGCCGAGAAGGAGGAAGAAGCAGAGGTTTGATCATTGCAAGAAGAATCTCATCAAGGAGGTTTTGTGTCTTGGTATTGGAGTGGAAAATAGGTCAAGGGTCTTGGTCTTGGTATTTGTCAATTGAAGTCTCTACAAGAAGAAGAATTTATTCATGTTTTCCTCTCAAGTTGGAGAGGTTTTGGCCCTAGTTGCTAACCTACATTATGTGTCTCTTGTATCTTTATGGTTTATGAATTGGTAGTTGTTTGATGAAGAAGAACATTAATAACCTAATTAAAAGAATATCCTAATCTAAGAAAGTAAAAAGCATTCACAAGTAGTTATCATAAGAAGAGAAATCACCTAATACTTGATGACCTATATTTCTCAAGAAGTTGCTCATAATTATCCATCCTCTACTTAGGGGAGTTTCACCCCTCACTGTATCTTCACTTCCCTTATTCTTTTCTTGGATATGTTTCCTTCTACACTATGAAACTTCGATTCTTGTCTTCCAAGTCTTGATGAACTCCACTTAAACTTGTTACTAGATCATAGCTCATTTTTTTTTGTCTTTGCAAATTTAACAAGCTTTACAGTATAATTGTAGTCAACATGGATAATGATCATAACACACAATTATTCAGAAGTCCTCATCAACAATAATTGTATTCACTTCTACCTACTTTTCCTGGGCCCTGACATTACTTGCATTGTTAACCTTGCATCTCCTTAGCTCAACCCTTAAACTTCTAAGATTATCCATCCAATTAGGAGAACCCTCTTCTCTCCTTTTCTTTATTAACTCCTCTTCATGACCATGTTGGGTCCTATCAGTGCTATATTGCACCATTCTACTGCTCATCCCTTGTTATTTATTGTCCTTAGTGTCCTCTTATGTGTTTTAATACACACCCAACTATTAAACACTCCAAAAAATAAAAAAATATTATTACCCATCACCTTGGCTTACTATTATAAATCTGTTGTTGGAAAGCTCTCTAAAACGTCACACCTCAAGTTAGCATGTTTGTTAGAAACATTAATCATTTGAAATAATTACTCATACCACACATAGGTCACAATCAAATGCTAGAAGCAATGCACAACATCAATCAATATGAGTACCACACTCTATGACAAATCCTAACACACTATTTTGAAAATTTCAATCTAGAAATATACAGTTGTCGTGATAGATTTATTTCTCCTACTTATTACTTCGATGAGTTTTTTACAGAAATCTATTAGTAAATTTTGAAATAAATACTACTTCAACATTCACAATTACATATGTAGAGAAAAGAACAGTAAGGAACATAAGCATAAGAACCAATCACAAGTACACACTTATTTTTGGACAATTGTCCCCGGAAAAACCCAATGTGGGAAAATTGGTGCAACAGATGAGGGTTTTATTATTATTCTTCAACAAATGAATCTTTACAAGGAATACACTGGCAGATATATTCAAAAGACACCTGAGACAAAAATTGTCGGACCTTCCGAAGATTTTCTGACACCCGAAAGAGTGTAAAGTTTTGTAGATGTTCTATGCTTGATGCAACTTCACTTTTTCCTCAATATCAGACAATAATCACATAAACAATAAAGTAAAATGCTGATAGAACATACCAGTAGATTGACAGAATACAAGCCAGAAATATATAAGTGTGTTGGTGCATTACGACGGTCAACGGGATGTTTCAACCATAAAAGTCTCAATATGGTCAGCCAACCAGCAATGTCACAAAACCCTCTAGGACAACCAAATGGTCAACTCAAAAGTCAACCCAAAAAGTCAACGTTGTCAGTCAATGGTCAACACAAATAGTAGTAGTAGCTAGGGCAACACAAAAAAGTCAAAGTCAACGTCTTGCCTTGGGAATAGTGCCAGAAAATGCGGATTTGGAAAATCAAACTTTTGGGAGAGTTTCAGGTCATTTTGACATTGTGTTGACCAAAGTAAACACTGGTCAAAGTTTGATGCAGAAACCCTAGACCGAAATCAGAAATGTGTTGCTGCTAGAATTTTCCCACATGTGGAGAGAAGAGCCACCAAGGTCATCGAACCAATCAGATGAGGAGAGAGAAATGCGTGAGGATGAGATGAGTGAAAATGTCCTCCAACGTTGACCAATATATATCCATCAATGAGGGTGTGTGACACAACCGCTGGGGCACAAAACCTTAAGGCCGACCTGCACATATTTGAATAAATTCAAAATAAATGTTCTTCTCATTGGATTAAGATGATATTTAGATCGATCTTGCACCTCTCTGAAAGAGGAGCCAATAAAAATATTGGTATCTTCATCTGAGCATCACAACATAGAGTTTGGACCTAGTTGTCCAAAATTAACACTCCCTCTCAACTAGGGAGAACTCCATCCACCTATGCAATCCAAACATCATGCGTCATCCCGCCGTAACTTCCTTTGTTGGCTTCTTTATTTCAGAACATAAGTGGGTTAGTCACAAAGACATCATTCTCGGTTGAAAGATTCAACCCAGAGTTCTAAAACCTCTATAGGACTCACAAAGTGTCTGATACCAACCCGAAGTTGGTTTACCAGACCCAAAGTTAGTTGGAGGTCCGAAACATCACTATACTTGATCCCAGATCAAGTGGTTGGACCGTGCCATCCTAGATAGAGAGTACGACAATCTCTGATGCATCCATCAGTATTTGCTGCTAGTCTCTAAATTTTCCCACCTCACTAGCCAAATGAGAGGTACTTCCCATGAGCCTTGAACTCAATGGGTAGGATCCATACGGGGCACAGATAATGAGAGGTGAACCAACTCAATCATCACAATGGTGGGGCAGAAGCACACCATAAAGGTTCGGCAAGCCTAGCCCTGTGGTCGCTTATAGCTCCGAGAAGCTATCCCCAAATCCCCCTAGAGCTCATCGTCCAACAGGACCCTCAGCATAGGGTCATTCCATGATACCAAGACTCTCACGGAATATTAGGAACTTGACCTTCCCCAGGGGCTTTGTGAGAATATCCACAACCTGCTCATCAGTTCCTATATTATCGAGCCTTATGACACCTCGCTGTACCATATCCCGGATAAAGTGGTACCTAATATCAATATGCTTGGATCAGTCATGGAACACGGGATTCTCGGACAACCGAATCCCACTCTAGTTATCACAGAGTATCACGGTGGTATCTAGCACATGCCCGAACAACTCACTGAAGAGCTTTCGCAACCAAACTGCTTCACAACAGGCCATACTCGCTGTAATGTATTCGGCCTCCACGATGCCCAAAGCCACCGACTTCTGCTTCCTGCTCATCCATGATATTGAAGTAGATCCAAGTGTGAAGTAACATCCCGATGTGCTTTTACGATCCACCACACTGCCAGCCCAATTGACATCAATATATCCAAGGAGTGTAACGCTCTCGACAGTGCATCTCAGCCCATGGTTTATCGTGCCCCGAAGATATCTCAACAGATTCTTGGGACCAACTCAATGAGTGTGATGAGGCTCAACCATCTGTTGACTCAAAGTGTTCACTGCAAAACATACGTTCAGACGGGTGTTCACTAAGAACATAGGGCCCCTACTAGTTGACGATACTCAGTAGGATTTGCTAACACGGGCCCAACAGCGCTGCCACTCAACTTCTTAAAGTTGAGCTCCATGAGTGTCGACACGGACTTACAGTCCACCATACCAAATTTTTCCAGAAGCTTCACAATGTATTTTCCTTGTGAAAGGAAAATCTCACCAGGTCTTCGCCATACCTCCAAGCCTAGGAAGTAATGCATCAGTCCTAGGTCCTTCATCTTGAACTCAGCAACGAGCTCCCTCTTGCATTGATGAATGAGAGGGTCAACACCTGTCAGGAAGAGGTCATCCACATACATCACCATAATGAGAAGCTTCTCTCTATCAACCTTGAAGTAAAGGTTCGAATCAGCATTACTATGAGTGAAGCCCAACTTCATCAGATAGCTATCTATCCTCTCGTACCAAGCTCTGGGTGCTTGCTTCAAGCCATAGAGGGCTTTCTTAAACCTGCAAACATGGGTGTCTCGATCCTGGACTTCGAACCCCAGAGGTTGCTCCACATACACCTTTTCCTTTATCGCACCATGCAGAAATGCGGTCTTCACATCCATCTGATGAAGACTCCATCCTTGAGTAGCAACAAGGGCTATGATAGATTGGATGGTGGTATATCGGGCCACAGGTGAAAATGTGTCATCATAGTCTATGCCTTCCTTTTGAAAGAAGCCATGGGCAATGAATCTTGCCTTGAACTTTTCAGCACTTCCATTAGATCCATGCTTGATCTTGTAGAGCCATTTCGAGGTGACAATTGCTTTCTCCTCTGGTCTTGGAACCACATCCCAGACATCATTCTTCATTATAGACTCATACTCTTCGTGCATAGCATCCTCATATGACTTTCGCAAAAGATCCAGCCTCAGATTGTACAATACTACTCATGGCTGCTAGATACCCTTGGTATATATTCAGCTTCTTGCTTTCACGGAATGTCCCCCTTGGGGCCATATGTCCCTCGGCATCCTCGAGAGTGTCCCTGATCTATGATGGTCTCTTCCCTATCGAAGGAGGTGGATCAATCGGGTCCATCGGTCCTTCAACATCGGGCATCGTCTCATCCTTCGGTTCTTCTTGATTTCCAGGCCTTGCTTCATGATCTTCCTCAGATCTCGGAAGATTGACTACTTTCCTCAGGGAAGCATCTTTGTCAAAGGTGACATCGTGGCATATCTCCACTTCCCTTTGACCATGCACATAGACTCTATAGGCCTTCGAAGTTTCGTTGTAGCCCACAAACTTTCCTTTCTTCCCAGAAGCATCTAGCTTACTCCATTTCGGCACATGAAAATAAACGTGACATCCAAAAAATCTAAAACGTGAGACGTGAGGTTTCTTACTAGAGAAAACCTTTTCGGGAGTTTGAAGTCCAGAGTGGAATGCGGGCATTGATTTTGTATGTACACATCAATGTTCGCAGCTTCTCCCCATAGAAACTTTGGTAGACCTTGGTCACATAGCATGGCATGGGCAGCTTCCACAATAGTTCTATTCTTTCGTTTAGGAACGCCATTCTGCTCAGGAGTATAGAGAGTTGTGGTCTCCCTCTTGATGTCAGCTTCTCTGCAAAAGTTCTTGAACTCGTTCGTCTCATATTCAGTGTCATTATCGGTCCTCAATATCTTGATCTTCTTCCCTGTCAGATTTTCCACCAAGGCTTTGAAGGTACGAAACCACATGAAAGCCTCATCCTTCTTCTTCAAGAAGTATATCCAGGTTTTGCGAGAGAAGTCATCTATGACTGTCATATAATAAGAACATCCTCCAAAGGATGTCACGAGCAGCATTCCAGAGAGATCAGAATGTATCAATTGCAAGACATCAGATGTCTTTGTGACACTTGAGGGTAAAGGTCCCCTTGTATGCTTTCCTTTGGCACAACCCTGACATACACCTTCATGATTATTTGAAACTCAAGCATCCCTGTCACCACCTTCCTTGCTTCGGGAAGGGCCTTGTAGTGAAGGTGTCCAAACCTTCGGTGCCATAGTTCAATTTGTCGAATAGTATCACACGTCATCGCTCCCAGTGGACTTCCTTCAACCTGCTTGAGTGTATCAACTCTAAACCCAATCGTGATAGCTTCCTTGAAGCTCTTCTTCCAAATGCACACCTTCCCATCAATGAATGCACATTGAAACCTTTGTCTTCCATGGCCAATATAGACACAAGGTTCTTCTTCAAATTACGTACATAGAGTACATCCTGCAAGAGGAGGACTTGACCTTGAGACAAGTGGAGGGTCACAGTCCCTGTCCCTTTCACGGGATATGTGGCGTTATCTCCAAGGATAATTTCCATATTAGTATCCTTCTCAACCATATCAGAAAATGCTTCCTTGAACCCAGTGATGTGCCTTGAGGCACCACTATCTATCAACCATACATCCATAGTGTCGAGTGGAGATGCAGCAGAGAGGGTAGATACAAGAATGAATTCATTTCTTTTATCAAAAACATTTGATTCCTCATACCTGGAATTTCTTGACCTTTTGAAAGGTTGACCATTTCCGCCGGAGGGAGCCTTACTCTTCCCATTGAACCTGTTGTTCCTTTGATTGCCATTCCTCTGGTTGTTGTTGTTGTCATCATCATCGGGAGAATCCTTCTTGAAATGGCATTCTCTAGCATAGTGACCTGGCCTATGACAAGTGTAACACTTGCCCTTCTTTCCTTGGGCCCCTGCTCTTCCTTTGTTCCTTGGACCACCAAAGTTCTTCTTTCTAGAATGAGCAGCGTAGGTAGCATTTCCTTCATTTTCATACTCCTTCATCCTTGTCTCTTCTTGTACGCATCTCGATAGTACTTCGTCAAAGTCAGGTATCACATTGTTATTGAGAATGGTAGTGTTGAACACATGCCACTCGGATGAGAGCCCTCCAAGTGCGGTGAGTACCATCTCTCAATCAGTTATTGTCTCCCCAATAGCCAGTAGATTGTTCTTGATCTCAGTTAGCTTTAGAAAATATGATTGAACAGACTCATCCCTACCTTTCTTCAGATTCTTCAATTGATTCTTGAAGAATAAGACTTGATTCACATTATTGGCCTTGAACATGTGGACCAACTTATCATACATCTCCTTGGATGTGCCCAGCTCAGAGATGTAGGCAACCATACTCTTATGAATTGAGTCCCTGATCATCAGCTTTTATTTGATCTCCCCCTTCTTATACTTTGTTTTGGCAGCAGTAGTTGCAGTGGATGGAGGCTCTTGGATTTTACCCTGCACATAGTCCATGACATCTTGGTCTTCCAAGTTAAGATCCAATGTCATCTTCCAAGCATGGAAGTCATCCTTCCCAGTTAATTTTTCATTAGCCTTAAAACCATTGTAGTTTGAGGAACCCATCCTCTTCTTTGGTGATTGCTACAAATTAGGGCTTTGTCTTCACCTCAGCTTTGATACCATGTAAATTTTTGCAGATGTTCTATGCTTGATGCAACTTTACTTTTTCCTCAATATCAGACAACAATCACATAAACAATAAAGTAAAATTCTGATAGAACATACCAGTAGATCGACATAAGACAAGCCAGAAATATATAAGTGTGTTGGTATGTTACGACAGTCAACAGGATGCTTCAACCAGCAAAGTCTTAATATGGTCAGCCAACCAACAATGTCACACAACCCTCTAGGACAGCCAAATGGTCAACTCAAAATTCAACCCAAAAAGTCAATGTTGTCAGTCAACGGTCAACACGAATAGTAGTAGTAGCTAGGGAAACGCAGAAAAGTCAAAGTCAACGTCTTGCCTTGGGAATAGTGCCAGAAAATGCGGATTTTGAAAATCAAACTTTTGGGAGAGTTTCAAGTCATTTTGACATTGTGTTGACCAAAGTCAACGTTGGTCAAAGTTTGATGCAGAAACCCTAGACCGAAATCAGAAATGTGCTGCTGCTAGAATTTTCCCACGTGTGGAGAGAAGAGCCACCAAGGTCATCAAACCAATCAGATGAGGAGAGAGAAATGTGTGAGGATGAGATGAGTGAAAATGTCCTCCAACGTTGACCAATATATATCCATCGATGAGGGTGCGTGACACAACTATTGGGGCAAAAAACCTTAAGGTCGACCTGCACATATTTTGAATAAATTCAAAATAAATGTTCTTCTCATCGAATTAAGATGATATTTAGATCGATCTTGCACCTCTCCGAAAGAGGAGTCCAATAAAAATATTGGTATCTTCATCTGAGCATCACAACATAGAGTTTGGACCTAGTTGTCCAAAATTAACAAAGAGCCTATAACTCCCTCTGCGTTTGTCTGCGTGTTTCTCTGCGCAGTCCCTACGTTGGACTGCATCACTTTGCGTGGGCTCTGCATGGGTTCACTGCACTGTAGCTTTGTGCTGCCTTTTGTGGCCCTCTGCGTCCCTCTGTCCTCGTGCTCTGTCACTGCTTACTCCCTCTTCTCCTTCTGCTTCTGCAACTCCACCTTGCAACTCTCCCTCTAAAATCAAATTCTATTCCTTTAGAATCGATCTCCTTCAAGTACTGAGTGTATGCCCGGCTTACTTTCCAAATGACCCTCAAGCCTTCTTTTATAATATTCTCGTTGATGAATCAACGACCCATACTAGAAGTATAATCAATGGCTAAGATTCACACTCTGTCTTATTTATACCCTTTAATTATTTGATTTCCCTATGTTTAGACTTAGGGTCTCCATTAAAATAATTAATTATTTTAATAAGACATGAACCAAGTGGAATTTCCACAAATGGTTTCTGGGTTCTTTGGAATACTAATGTCCAAGCCTCCTTACAAATTTTGATAGTTAGAACACTTTCTGATGCTGCAAAATCAACACTCCCTCTTAGTGAGGAAGGTGTTCTAGCAATATGCATGATGCATGTTGCTCTGCTTTTGAAACATCCTTTTCATTGTTGATATTTGGTTGTTGCCCCTCATCTACTGCACTGCTGCCTTCTGTACTACTGCCCATGAAACTGCCACTATCACTGTTGTGGAGAATTTGGAGGGGCAGTGATTTATTCAAATTCTCTTCTTGATAATTACTTGTGCGCTTGTTTTACTTATGTCTTCTCTTCTTAGCTTATTTATTCTTTCATCAAGTCAATTACCAAAACACAAGAGACACAAATTTAGGCTCTTCGAGCTAGGGCAAAACCTCTCCCTCTTGAAGAGGAAAACCCACATGAAATTCTTCTTATAGACTTTCAAATGAAAAGTATCATGACCAAGACTCAGACCCTTGACCTATGTATGCCTCCAAGACCTTGTCACTGCTTCTTTCTTGTCCTTCAAATTGATTCTTCTTTTCTATACCAACCTGCACTGCTCTACACCAATACTAGAGATATCAGTCTCTAGGTCTATCTTTCTCGAATCTTTCTTGCTGCTCAAGAATGTCTTTGTACCTTGCATAATAATGCCTTTTCCACTGACTTCTTTATGATAACTATTAGACAAGATCACTTGGAACCTTTCAATTTGCATAACCCTGAAGCTTCTTCACTTGAGGTGTAATACTTCCTCTTTACGCACTGTAGAATACGAAGGTAAATCACAGATTTACCTTCCTTCATTTCTTGCACTGTATTCTTTTCTTCCTTGCTATTTATCACTATAAATCATCCAAATTTATTCCTTTAAAACAGTCTGAAGATCACTGGTATATTTTCACTTCTGCTTCAGAAAAATCCACACTTCTGCTTTAGTAAAACACAACACTTATCACGATGTGATATCTAAGGGATATACACACCTTTTTCTATCCCTAAGCCTGTACTATATCATGTCCTAAAGTCCGTATTTAATCACAAACTTATCTGAATTATATGATCCAAACGAACCGTAGATGCATATATATATAGTGGCATCTTCTCTTTAATTTAGGCCGATCTTCCTGTAAATTTCTAAAGATGTTCTATGCTAGATGCAAATTTACTTTAAACTTCTAGGGCTCAATCACATGAAAGTAAGATGCAGATAGAAAATACCAATAGATCGATGGAAGACAAGCCAAAAATAGAGATAAATAATTGTGGCGTTACAACGAACAACAGGATGCCTCAACCAGTAAAGTCTCCATAATGTTAGCGAACCCAATGTGTCACACAACCCCAAGACTACTCATAAAAAACACTCCATCAAGACGCTGCACCAAGAAGCCCTAACTGCATCACCATGAGAAGCCCTAATCACAACACCATCCATGAGAGAAGAAAATGCCTCCAAAATGTGTGTAAAATGAACTCCAAGTCTCTCCAATATATAGTCATCTGTGGGGGTGTGTGACACATCTCTTATGCATGTGGGATAAATCTGGCTGACCTTGAACATGTGGAATAAATTCAAAATGCATGTTCTTCTCATCCGGTCAAGATGATATTTAGATTGATCTTGCACCTCTCCGAAAGAGGAATCCAAAAAAAATATTGGCATTGTCATCTAAGCATCACAACATGGAGTTTGGACTTAGATGCCCAAAATTAACACTTCCAATCTGTGAGAAGGCTGACTCTATCCACTATTTATATGTTGTTCTTTTGAAGATGTTTAACGTTGGACTTTCAAGGCTTATGTGACAAGGTTTAGAGCATACTTTATTAACTAGACACTTCATACATGACTCCCTTAATAGAACATTTATGATCACAAGACAAAACCCTAGAGGACATCAAGAAGAAGTCCTTTGACCTAAAACCTTGATCATGAAACCCATGAGGGAAGCATATCAAAATTATATATTATTATCTTTGTTTTCTTCTTTACATAAATACATAATTACATAGTGAATATGCATAACGATCCTAGTTACACTTTTCAACACTCCCTCTTAACTAGGGAGGTATTCATACATGTACATGGTCACTTCTTATGAAGAATCTCATAAGAATAATCGGATTGGTAATCACATCTGTATAACATCATATCAACCAACATTATCCTAGACACCAACAACCCCATCTCCCAATGAGACAATGGGCTACAATGCTGGCTAGACACATGACTTATAGACACCATAGTCATTGTCTCTCCAAGGTACATACTCCACCCAGGTATTCCCAGAGTGTGACCTTCTTGGACTATTCTTCTCTTGGGTAGCCAACCCTCAAAGTATATCAGTCCCCGACTACTCTTATCTTGAATTCCCTATCACATTCTCAAATAGTATCGAATGCCAGATGATTACCCAATCCTCCATTCTGTCTTCCAAATTGAAGACCAGAATGATGTGTCTATCCATTCTCTCCACATGGCCTACACTGAGACTTATGGCTGTTAGTCCTGGTCTAGTGCATAACACATGTATTAGAGAATCATATATGTCACTCCCTCTTAACTTAGGAAGGACATACTTCAAGTTTCTTCCAAGAAAGAAACTTACCACCAGGCTCCCTCTCAACCAAGAACCTGCAATACAACAATGGTGAGACACCCAGTTGCTCATGAAGAATTCCTCCCCTATATGTCATGGATTTCGATATTGAGGAATCTTCAACCTTTGGCTTCATAGGGCACAGATCATCCATCACTTTCATCCACGACTCATGTTAGCTATCAGAAAGTGATTCATCAAAATTCCTTATCTGGTCCACCTTTATGCCATGTTGCTTTCCTTCAAACCATCTCCCAAGGATCTTACATCCTTTCACATGATTGGCAGCCCTGCATAAATTCATCCAGATAAAAATATACATATGAAGTTTTAAATCTAAATTTACCTCCATGATGATCTTTCACCATGAAATCTTCCTATAGGCATCGAAATCCTCTATTCAGATTGACACATCTCCTAAAGATATGTCTTGTCATGGATCTTCTTCTTTCCTAGACTTCTATCAAAGTCTACATATCCTCCCATGAGATCTCATAGTCACATATTCTTGGCTTTCGGATGATAACTACCTCTTGACATGGTTGCACTTCATGATCTCTTCCTTTCTTTCTCTACACATCTTCATTCCCAGGAATTTCCAATTTCCAGTTCCTTGTTTGTATATAACCACCTCATATTCCATATGAGAATATATTATGTTGATTTGATCTGATAATGGAAACTTGTGTAATGGAAGAGATCCTCCTTTCTCTGATTATACTTCTAAAGATAGAAGTCTATTATCTACAACCATATGACATGACTTCACAACATCCAGTGTCAGCATATAAATATATATACCTCATACCTTTTTCCTTGAGGCATCGTGTAGAGATTTTACTAGAATGAAGAACTTCATTCCCTTGACATGCTTTATCAATATGTCATCACATCCTAATCCCAGAATTCTGTAGCATAGAATTCTTGATGAAACCTTTCTACTTTCTTTATAACCAGTGAATCCATAGAGAATTCCATTACAAAATGTCAACACCTGTTCCATAATGATTATTGAATGGTGACCCTTGATCTCGATGACTGTCTTCCATCAATGTTGTTATTAGTGAGGTTTCTAGGAGCTCCTTCTTCAAGTGTTCCTCCCATGATTCTGTCATGATGTTTTTAATATAAACTTATTCCTATCATACTATTTTATAACCAACAGAAATCACGTAAAGAGAAAGATTATCTCAGTCATAATAGAGATCTTTCGCTTCTACTTTCTTAGATTTCTTTGCATCAATTTCTCCCCTTTCATCTTTTACATGGGCTTATTCCATTTTCCTCTTGTCCTTTCCAGAGTTAGGACAATCCCTTTTATAGTACCCAAGTTCATTACATCCAAAGCATCTTACTTTGTCCATATTTCTTCTTTTATTCTGAGGACCAAATTTTCTGAATCTTCCTTTCTTTTTGGACATGGCAGCAAAGGCTTGACTCCCTTCACTTGATCCTGTATCAGCTTTGGATTTTGTTTCCTCTATTTTACATAGAGACCATAAATCGTGGAATGGTGTTGCTTATTTCTTCCTGTATAAGCTTGAAGTGAAGTTTCTCCATTCTTCCGGTAGAGCATTCAACACCACTGTAGTCATATTAGTATCAGACATTACTTCTCCCAATTCCTGTAGTTGGTCTCTTATTTCAGAAATCCTCATAAAGTATGAAGTGATTCCTTCTTCTCTTGACAATTTCATTTTGTATAGTTCTTGTCTCAAAGAGATTGCTTCTCCTGCAGTATTCACAAAGAATAGCTCCACCAGTTTCTCATATATTTGACACATAGGGTATGAGTGAGTCCTTAAGGGATTCTATGAGAATCCTTTGGGATCTGATTTCTCCTTTCATGTAATTGGCATGAGCTAGAGCATCTTCTTTTGATGGTTGAATTGTAGATCCTTTGATGTAGTTCTTAAATTCTTCTTCAATTAGATTCAAATCTGTCCTTTTCTTCCATGCACTAAAGTTTGATGACCCAACCAATTTGTTGCTTTCTTTGCAATAAGTCATTTTGATAGATTTAGATAAAATCATAGATACTTACTTGAGTAGGATGACTTCCTCCTTCTATCAGCTTCTTTGATGATGATGAAATTATGAACTCCTTCTTAGATTGATTTCTCCAATGTAGGTGATATTGAATCCTTGATGATAAAGGATGTTTTTCAAAAGATGATATCTCTTCCAATGATGTCTTGAATATAAATTTTTGATGGCAAATATTATCTTCTTAATTAGTGGATCCTTTGAAGAATCTTCCTTGAAAAATGTCCCAAACCCAAACTTTGATCTTTGTTTCCTTGAGAGTCTTCTTGTCAAATAGCCCTTGTGTTCAGCACCTTAGCTCTGATACCATGTTGAGAATTTGGAGGGGCGGTGATTAATTCAAATTCTCTTCTTGATAATTACTTGTGAGCTTACTTGTTTTACTTATGTCTTCTCTTCTCAGCTTATTTAGTCTTTCATCAAGTCAATTACCAAAACACAAGAGACACAAATTTAGGATCTTCTATCCAGGGAAAAACCTCTCCCTCTTGGAGAGGGAAACCCACGAGAAATTCTTCTTATAGACTTTCAAATGACAATTACCATGACCAGGAGTTAGACCCTTGACCTATTTATGCCTCCAATACCTTGTCACTGCTTTTTTCTTGTCCTTCATACTGATTCTTATTTTCTGCACCAACATGCACTGTTCAACACCAACACTAGAGAGCTCAGTCTCTAGGTCTATCTTTCTCGAATCTTTCTTACTGCTCTAGAATGTCTTTGTACCTTGCATAGTAATTCCTTTTCCACATACTTATTTATGATAACTATTAAACAAGATCACTTGGAACCTTTCACTTTGCATAACCCTGAAGCTTCTTCACTTGAGGTGTAATACTTCCTCTTTAAGCACTGTAGAACAGGAAGGTAAATCACATATTTACCTTCCTTCCTTTCTTGCACTGAAATATCTTCTTCCTTGCTTATTATCACTGTAAATCATCTGAATTTCTTCCTTTAGAATAGTCTAAAGATCTCTGGTATATCCGCACTTCTGCTTCAGTAAAACGCAACACTTATTACCCTGTGATATCGCAGGGATATACACACCTTTTTCTGTCCTTAAGCCCGTACTAGATCTTGTCCTAAAGTCTGTATTTTATCACAGACTTATCTGAATTCTATGATAAAAATGAACCATATATATATATATATATATATATATATAGTGGCATATTCTCTTTAATTTAGGCTGACCTTCCAATCTGTGAGAAGGCTGACTTGTAGGCCGACTCTATCCACTGCTTATATGTTGTTCTTTTGAATATGTTTAACACTGGACTTTCAAGGCTTATGTGACAAGGTTTAGAGCATACTTTATTGACTAGACACTTCATACATGACTCCTTAAATAGAACATTTATGATGAGAAGACAAAACCCTATCCATTCCTGCTACTGAAATGGATTCTTGATCATCCCCATATTCTCTCTGAAGTAGATAAACTTAGTCTTCCCCAGAGCCTTCATGAGAATGTATGCCACTTGTTCTCCTGTTGGAGTGTACTGAAATTGTACAACTCCTCGTTGGACACAGTCTCTGATGAAGTGACACCTGATGTCAATGTGCTTTGACTGATCATGAAACACAGGATTTTCAGAGAGCTTGATGCAACTCTGATTATCACATAGAATACTGGTTGCTTCCATTTTCTCCTTCAATAGGTTCACAAGCAGTTTCCGAAGCCATATGGCCTCACATGAAGTTGTTGTAGCTTCCAAATATTCAGCCTCCACTGAGCTCAGCACCACGGATTTATGTTTCCTGCTACACTAGGAAGTCATCCCTGATCTAAGACTGAAACAATACCCACTAGTAATCTTTCGATCTACTAGACTCCCTGTCCAATCTGCGTCGGTGAACCCACTTAACCTGATGTCATTTCCACGGGTGTACTTCAATCCAAGCTCGATTGTTCCTTGAAGATACTTGAGAGCATGCTTGGTTGCTGCCCGATGAGCCCTCTTAGGTTCCACCCTGAACTGACTGAGGGTCTTTAGAACATAACAGATGTCTGGCCTAATTTTTACCAGATACATCAAAGATCTTATGAGTTGCCTATACAGAGTAGGATCAACCTCATCATCTTCGGACATGTCGATTTTCTTCTAGTTGGTGATCATTGGAGTCATCATGGGTCTACAGTCCTCCATCTGAAATCTCTTAAGAATTTCTGTAGTATATCTTCCTTGACCAAGAAAGATCTCCCCCTTCTTCTGAAAAACTTCCAACCTCAGAAAATAATGCATCAGCCCTAGATCCTTCATGTCGAATTCTATAGCCAGATTCTCCTTGCAATCCTTGATGAGCCTCTATGATCCTGTCAGAAATAGATCATCTACATATAAAACCAATATCAGGGGCTCACTCCCTATGCTTAGATAATAGAGATTGGGATCTGCGTCACTCTTGACAAATCCCATTTTTCTACAAGTAGTTGTCAATTCGACCATACCAAGCTCTAGGGGCTTGCTTTAGTCCATACAAGGCTTTCATAATCATGCACACACGAGTCTTTTGGTCATGCGTCTCAAATCCCTCTGGTTGTTCAATATACACCTCTTCTATCACCCCATTTAGGAACACAGTCTTGGCGTCCATATGGTGAATCTCCCATCCCATCTGTGCAAAAAGGGATATCACAGATCTAATGGAGGTATATCTAGCTTTTGGGGCGAAGGTTTCTTCATAATCTATCCCTTCCTTCTGAGCATACCCCTTAGCCACAAACCTGGCTTTAAATTTCTCGATGCTGTCATCTGCAACATACTTGATCTTGTAGATCCACCTTGAACCTACAACTGATCTATCCTGAAGTCTGGGGACCACCTTCCAAACATCATTCGTCATGATGGAATTGTACTCTTCCACCATCGCATCTACCCATACCTGGTGTTGAGTTGCTTCCTGAAAATTAGAAGGTTATCTAACTTGTGCAACCAAGGCTTGGTACCGCTCAGGCTACCTGCGTTGTCTCTTCACATCTCGGGGGGCTCTGACAAAGTCTTTTGTGTCCCTTAGAATTTTTTGTGGTTCCTTGCTCGTTCTCCCACTGGTAGAGGGCGGATCTACCTGCTCTCCCTCCTGCAAGTCCTTGGGAGAAGTGTCCCTTGGATCCCCATGCCTTAGAGAGGCAGTTAAATTATCTACCACAAGTCATTGTGGTTGAACCAACGGATCCTCCTCAGATTAGGTAGCAAAAGGCAACTCTCGGGATCTTCTGAAGGCCCTCTCCTCCATGAATTTCACATCCCTCCACACTACAACTTTCCTGCTCTCTGGAATGTAAATGAGGTAAGCCTTTGCATTCTCGTTGTATCCTACCAGATATCCCTTTTTCGCAGTCATGTCCAACTTCTTCCTCTTTTCACTGGGCACATGACAATATGTCGTACTGCCAAAGATCCTAAAGTGACTCACTTTAGGCTTGCTTCTAGTGAAGACACTTTCTGGCGTGATTTTTCCCAATGCATTGTGAGGAATCATGTTTTGAACATAGAAATTTGTATTACAAGCTTAAGCCCACAGAAATTTGGGCATGCCTTGATCATACAACATTTCCCTTGCAACCTTGAAAATAGTCCTATTTTTCCTTTCTGCAACACCATCATGCTCCAGATTATATTGAGCGGTCCACTTTCTTCTGATACCATCCCTTGTGCAGAACCCTATGAATTCCTTTTTAGTATACTCTCTGCCATTTTCTGAATGTAATACCTTGATTCACTTTCCTGTCAGATTTTATACTAGAGCTTTGAACTCTTTAAAATGACTAAAGACTTCGTCCTTGGTCTTCAGAAAGTAGATCCAAGTCTTCTTGGAATGGTAATCAATAAAGGTGAAGAAATATTCGGCACCACTAAGAGCTCTAGTGGACATTGGTCTGCAGATATCTGAGTGTATCAAGCCCAATACACTCTTAGCCCTATTGTTGCTCCTCTGATACGCTGCCTTGGATATTTTCCCAACACGCACCGTCTGCAAATATTGTCTCTCTTAGTGATCAGTTTTAGAACTCCCGTGACAATTTTATTGAGAATATTTAACACCCCATGATGAAAATGTCTCATTCTTCTATGCCATAGTTCATTCAAGTCCTTTTCATTCGTGCTGCCTATTAGGGCCATTAGAGATTCAAGATGTAACTTATAAATTTTGTTGCTCCTTACTCTGATCTATGCTTTCTTCTTCCAACTGGGGTGCTTGACATAAACTCTATTGCCAATGAAGTTGAGACACTAAGAGTAAGCTCATCCCCAACCCAGGCACATGCAGCACATTAGTGGCTCAAAGCTTATTCCCAGCCTTGGTTTGAAATACTACGGTACCTCTTCCAATAGGGGTACATTTTGCTTTATTACCCATGGTAATTTTAAAGATAATCTGCTCTTCTCGGTAGTTGGAAAAACATTCTCGCACTCTCGTCATATGAGTAGAAGCCCCACTGTCAATGTACCAGACTTCAGGAGAAGCAGTGCTTGACACACAAGCAAACTCTTCTTCCAGTTTGGATGCCATAACAAAAATCTCGTGATCCATCTGTTCTTCCATGCTACTCTTCCTCTCTGGAGAACTGCATGAACCCTTCGGAGTTGCTGTAGCAAAGTCAGGTTTCCGTTCACTTGTCGGTTCTCCATTCTTGTTACTCATCTCTGGCTCTGATACCATGTTAAATTTTCAGTTTAGAAATATACAGTTGTAGTGATAGATTTATTTCTCCTACTTATTACTACAATAAGTTATTTACAAAAATCTATCAGTAAATTTCAAAATAAATACTACTGCAACATTTAGAATTACATATGCAGAGAAAATAATAGTAAGGAACATAATCATAAGAACCAATCACATGTACACACTTATTTTTGGACAATTGTCCCCGAAAAAACCCAATGTGGGAAAATCAGTGCAACAAATGAGGGTTTTATTATTATTCTTCAAAAAATGAATCTTTACAAGGAATACACAAACAAATATATTCAGAAAAAACCTAAGACAAAAATTCCTGGACCTTTCAAAGATTTTATGACACCCGGAAGAGCCTCTGACTCCCTCTGTGTCTTTGTGTGTGTTTCTATGTGCAGTCCCTGCGTTGGACTGCATCACTTTGCGTGGGCTCTACGTGGGTTCACTACGCTACCTTCTGTGGCTCTCTGCATCCCTCTGTCCTCGTGCTCTGTCACTGTTGAATCCCTCTTCTCCTTCTGCTTCTGCAACTCCACCCTCCAACTCTCCCTCTAAAATCAAATTCTATTGCTTCAGGACCGATCTCCTTCGGGTACTGAGTGTATGCTCGGCTTAATTTCCAAATGAGCCTTAAGCCTTCTTTTATAATCTTCTCGTTGATGAATCAACGACCCAGATTAGAAGTCTAATCAATGGCTAAGATTAAAACTTGACTTGATCTTCGTTCTTTAGAAGATTCACACTATGTCTTATTAATACCCTTTAATTATTTAATTTCCCTAAGCTTAGACTTACAGTCTCCATTAAAATAATGAATTCTTTTAATAAGACATGAACCGAGTGGAATTTGCACAAAATATTTCTGGGTACTTTGGAATACTAATGTCCAAGTCTCCTTACAAAGTTTGAGACTTAGAAAAATTCCCGATGCTAAAAAAATCAACAACTATCACACTACATTAGAATCAAAACTTATCTCCAGAGGTCCAACATTGAACGTAATTTTCTTCATTTCATTTGACTTTAGCCCATCTAATCTAGTGTTGAACCTGAATGCTCTGATACCACTCTGTAATGCTCCCTCCCAACCCCTTAGAATAAGTAGGTTGAATGGGAGGTGTTACTTTGCCCTAACCCGATCTCTATGGTATCATTATAGAAATGGGGTTACAAAATTTCCTCTTTTCCCAAAGTTAGTGAAATTAAATGAGTAACACTGGCATGTTCGATTAGTCAAGCGATTTCCAATGATATAAATTTTATCAAAATTCAACATTCAGATCAAGAGTTATGGCCATTTAAAGTTTTCTTTCCCACAAACCCTTGCCACATTAACAAGGCTCTAACCCTTGTGGAATCCATGTGAAGTCTCCACATCAATAGGGTCCACTGTGGCACCTACCACATCATTATTTTGTGCTTAGTTACTAAGGCTTTTCACCTCCTAGGCATTTGCGTCGCAACAAGCTTTTCTCTATCCGAAGACAGGGACGAACACTCATCTGATGCCTCTCGTTCTTTGCAACCTATTTCCTTCAGTGCATTTAACCTTGACCCCTGCGGTGCGATAGTAACTCTTTAAAATAGGAGACGAGAATATTCCTACTTCGTGCCTTCTATCAATCCCACCCCAATCCAAAATTGTGACATAAAACTCTCCCGGGAATCCGCGACTGAGATGATGTGGCTTCCATCCACGTGTACTGCCTCGACAACACCATTTAGTACCCACGCCAGTTAGCACCACAAACCATGTTGTGTGGCATTCCATGCCACATCAGCTCCATACTCCACATCACCAGTCCCATGTTGTCTTGTTGACATCATGTTGACATCACGATGACATTAGCCTATCATGTATCCTCATCCAAGGGTGCCACATGTCATCCAAAATCAAGTCTCATGGCCCTCCAAAAGGCTATTTTGTTAGCCACGTGTCATGCTATATACATCCCATGTCAGTATCCCATCCATGTCATCCTACCACATGGTTTCCATCTTGGGTCCCACCAGGACCCGACTCCTTATGCAAGACAACTCCTTGTCTTATAATAATTTCATGGGTTCATCATGCATCCTAGCCTACAGAGTCTTCGTGTCATCATGCACCACTCTCATCCTAGAATAAGGAGAGGGCCATCATCCAAGGTTGCAACACAAATGAGAAACCATGTTGTTTGGTGACGGAAAGACCTTTTTGTCTCATGGTATCCATAATTGTGCCACCTACAACAACTTACCACCCCACAAGGGTCCCGTGACGCGATGTGAATCTAGGCGTCAAAATTAGTAATGATTCTCGTCAAATACGCCATTACACACGATATTTTTCTCTCTCTCATGCCATAGAAGCAACCTAACTTCAAAGCCTGTTGGCTCTCATAATTGAAATCCATGCCTCTAGTGCCATATGCTCACAGGATTTACACTCGACCGGTCCCAAGGGAATATCACACCAAAATTTTCCCAATGTTATTCTCAGCCCTTCTTTGCCTTTACGCAATGGTCGGTCAAACATTCACACAAGCTCATAAAACGGTAATATACACATATAACCAATATGTTGGTCAATCAACCATTACATAAACATGTTAATACATAACCTATTCATGAACATAAATAAATGATCCATATAAGAACATCTCAAGTCACAAGACTTGTCAAGATCTTACAAATAAGATAACGACTAACAATACAATGCACTGCAACACACAAACATGTACATTTCTCTTGAAATCCAATCAAGCCAATATTTCATAACAAAATAAGAAATTATTTGCATTACATAAACAAGCATAACAATGCAAGTCACTGATGTTAATAGTTAGATGACTTGAAACTGGGAGAGGGACTTCAACTATCCTCCCAACTATTGGCCAACTGCATCGTTGTTATTTCTTGCATTTAACCACCCCCAAGCCAGATTTAGATCTTGAGTAGTGAAGTGCTCAAGGGAATACAAAATAGTCACGTGAACAATCACATGGGAATGCAGAGTCCACAGTGCCTCCACTTGGCATCCAAAAATCTAGAGTACACAACGTCTCCACCCAACACAACTAGTTCAGGGAATCGAGAGCATCTAGAGATCCACCCCACAATAGGTTCAAGGAATCATAAACACCTAGTGCTCCACCCCACAACAATTTCATGGAATCTATAACATTCAGTGCCCCACCCCACAACAATTCCAGGGAATCTAGAACATTTAGTGCTCCACACAAACAACACTACAAGAGTCCATAGTTCCAAGCATCACCACCCACTTTGCACTTCAAGAATCCATAACCATAATGCCTCCACCTATATCATGCAAGAATCCAGAGCACACTATGACTTTTCCCTTATAGGCTTCATGGGAATCCATAGATCCTGACCTCCACCTGCTCAATCAATACTCAAGAGTTTAGAGTCCTAGTCAAGGATTGACCTAATAAGAACACTCAAGGATCTATAAACCTAAGTCTCCCCTCTCCGGAGTAAGCCACCTCTATGTCACCCCCCCCCTCCCCCCCATTATTTTTTTCCAGCATGCCATCCTGTGGCACATCGACCAACATCACCTCTACCACTGTCAGTGGAATGGCTCTTCCTTTTTACGGCTGCCCTTACGCAACCTTTAACCATCAGTACCCTCTTTCTCTTCGTCAACAACGACACCCATACAAAGTCTTGAATGCTTGTCCAATTGTATTGTTACTTCAGCTAAGAATGTTGGTGGCCAATTAAATGCAAACTTAAAAATCTTGTATGTTTCCCCAAGCAAGATTCCCACAACTTCTCCACAGAATCTAAATCCATGTCCACTTTAATTCCAACCATCATTTACAATTCTTATTAATTTACATCAGTGTACATAACAATGTACAAAGAAATATTTACAAGAGGTTGATAAAGGGGTTGTTACAGAGTGCTTCATAGGCTTCATGTAGTTTTGTACTTTGTGCATTAGATGGAGTCACTTTATATGAACTACTTCAGTGGGTGAGTTTCCTTCTACTTTGAGTAACGATTATTTGATATTCCCTTCATAATCCATAGCAAGTTCATCAAAACTGGAAGGAGGGGATTTTTCCACATAATTTGCATAGAACCTTGCATATGCCTTCGATTATGGGGACTAATATATCCATGTAAAATTCCATAATCTATTATAAGTATGATACCTAGGGTTTTCAGGTAGAAAATTGAAATTTTTATAACTTCCTCGATGAAACTTAGAAGTATATCGTATAATATGTCAAATTGAAGTTTCTAAAATGCTCTTTCACCTATAGTTTCTCTAGCTTGAATTTGGAAAACCTATAAAATCTTATCTTCTTTATAATATTTAAAAAGTGGTGACCATAATTATTATTATTTTTTTAATTGGATATTTTTTTTAGAGGAACTTGAATATGGATTTTTTTTTCATATTATACATAGAAATCTTTAGAAATAAACCCAAGTATTATGGGCTTGGCGTTCCCTTTGAATATCTGCGGCAAAAAAAAAAAAAAAAATCCTTATCCTTTAAAATGATTATAAACACGATATTTAGAGAAATATAGATGCAAAAAAGTATTTACAAGAGATAACGAGATTAAACATGTAGAATATGATCATTGTATTGATGATTATGCAAAAGAGAGAGCAATGTTCACGGTTCTCTTTGTTTGGGCAACCTATTATGAGAATGGCTCCAACTATAGCAATGATACTTAAACAATTGGAAAGTGTAATTTGGTTGATTCAAAAGGAGAGACCCATACATAAATTATCGGGTATAAAAATTTACACAATCTACAACTTGACTTTGCAAAGTGTCCATAAACAAATTTATCAATATTTTCATTGGTGAAGAAGCTTTGGGTGAGGTTAAAAACATACCTATGAAGCATGGAGATGCCAGGGTCTAAGGATAATTTCAAAGAAGGAAAAAATCTCTAAAATTGTAGATCTCAAAAGGCCTAATCCAAGGCTTTAATAAGACATGATATGTGCACAAACATGACAACAATGAAAGAAGGATCCAAGAGAACAACAACAAAATTGGGTATTAGATTATTTGTGATACGTCAACAATGATATGTATCTTTATTTCACATGTGTGCAAGGAAGTCATGGATCCTAGAGGATCCAAAATATCTATGATTTCATTGCACACACTTGTAAAATAGGGACACATATCATTGTGGATTTACCACAATAATCTAATAGCTAAGTTGTTCCGAATCACATTGAAGATTAATTTACCCATTGTTACATTAATATAATAATAGGATTCATCTAAACTTTGGAAGTTTCAACAATTCAACTTAGCTTCAATGCTTAATATGGCAAGTTAAAAATTTAAAATGATTATAAACACGATATTTAGAGAAATATAGATGCAAAAAAGTATTCACAAGAGACAATGAGATTAAACATGTAGAATATGACCAGTGTATTGATGATTATGCAAAAGAGTGAGCAATGTTCACGGTTCTCTTTGTTTGGGAAACCTATTATGAGAATGGCTCCAACTATAGCAATGATACTTAAACAATTGGATAGTGTAATTTGGTTGATTTAAAAGGAGAGACCCATACATAAATTATTGGGTATAAAAATTTACACAATCTACAACTTGACTTTGCAAAGTGTCCATAAACAAATTTCTCAATATTTTAATTGGTGAAGAATCTTTGGGTGAGGTTAAAAACATACCTATGAAGCATGGAGATGCCAGGGTCTAAGGATAATTTCAAAGAAGGGAAAAATCTCTAAAATTGTAGATCTCAAAAGGCCTAATCGAAGGCTTTAATAAGACATGATGTGTGCACAAACATGACAACAATGAAAGAAGGATCCAAGAGAACAACAACAAAATTGGGTATTAGATTATTTGTGATACATCAACAATGATATGTATCTTTATTCACATGTGTGCAAGGAAATCATGGATCGTAGAGGATCCAAAATATCTATGATTTCATTGCGCACACTTGTAAAATAGAGACACATATCATTGTGGATTTATCACAATCATCTAATAGCTAATTATGTTGTTGTGAATCACATTGAAGATTAAATTACCCATTGTTACATTAATATAATAATAGGATTCATCTAAACTTTGGAAGTTTCAACAATTCAACTTAGCTTCAGTGCTTAATATGACAAGTTAAAAATTTAAAATGATTATAAACACGATATTTAGAGAAATATAGATGCAAAAAAGTATTTACAAGAGAAATGAGATTAAACATGTAAAATATGATCATTTTATTGATGATTATGCAAAAGAGTGAGAAATGTTCACGGTTCTCTTTGTTTGGGTAACCTATTATGAGAATGGCTCCAACTATAGCAATGATACTTAAACAATTGGATAGTGTAATTTGGTTGATTTAAAAGGAGAGACCCATACATAAATTATTGGGTATAAAAATTTACACAATCTACAACTTGACTTTGCAAAGTGTCCATAAACAAATTTCTCAATATTTTCATTGGTGAAGAAGCTTTGGGTGAGGTTAAAAACATACCTATGAAGCATGGAGATGCTAGGGTCTAAGGATAATTTCAAAGAGGGAAAAAATCTCCAAAATTGTAGATCTCAAACAGCCTAATCCAAGGCTTTAATAAGACATGATATGTGCACAAACATGACAACAATGAAAGAAGGATCCAAGAGAACAACAACAAAATTGGGTATTAGATTATTTGTGATACATCAACTATGATATGTATCTTTATTTCACATGTGTGCAAGGAAATCATGGATCCTAGAGGATCCAAAATATCTAGGATTTCATTGCACACACTTGTAAAATTGGGACGCATATCATTGTGAATTTATCACAATCATCTAATAGCTAAGTTGTTGCGAGTCACATTGAAGATTAATTTACCCATTTTTACATTAATATAATAATAGGATTCATCTAAACTTTAGAAGTTTCAACCATTCAACTTAGCTTCAATGCTTAATATGACAAGTTAAAAATTTAAAATGATTATAAACACGATATTTAGAGAAATATAGATGCAAAAAATTATTTACAAGAGATAATGAGATTAAACATGTAGAATATGACCATTGTATTGATGATTATGCAAAAGAGTGAGCAATGTTCACAGTTCTCTTTGTTTGGGCAACCTATTATGAGAATGCCTCCAACTATAGCAATGATACTTAAACAATTGAATAGTGTAATTTGGTTGATTTAAAAGGAGAGACCCATACATAAATTATCGGGTATAAAAATTTACACAATCTACAACTTGACTTTGCAAAGTGTCCATAAACAAATTTCTCAATATTTTCATTGGTGAAGAAGCTTTGGGTGAGGTTAAAAACATACCTATGAAGCATGGATATGTCAGGGTCAAATATCTATGATTTCATTGCACACACTTGTAAAATAGGGACGCATATCATTGTGAATTTATCAAAATCATCTAATATCTAAGTTGTTGCGAATCACATTGAAGATTAATTTACCCATTGTTACATTAATATAATAATAGGATTCATCTAAACTTTGGAAGTTTCAACCATTCAACTTAGCTTCAATGCTTAATATGACAAGTTAAAAATTTAAAATGATTATAAACATGATATTTAGAGAAATATAGATGCAAAAAATTATGTACAAGAGATAATGAGATTAAACATGTAGAACATGACCATTGTATTGATGATTATGCAAAAGAGTGAGCAATGTTCACAGTTCTCTTTGTTTGGGCAACCTATTATGAGAATGGCTCCAACTATAGCAATGATACTTAAACAATCGGATAGTGTAATTTGGTTGATTTAAAAGGAGAGACCCATACATAAATTATCGGGTATAAAAATTTACACAATCTACAACTTGACTTTGCAGAGTGTCCATAAACAAATTTCTCAATATTTTCATTGGTGAATAAGCTTTGGGTGAGGTTAAAAACATACCTATGAAGCATGGATATGCTAGGGTCTAAGGATAATTTCAAAGAAGGAAAAATTCTCTAAAATTGTAGATCTCAAAAGGCCTAATCCAAGGCTTTAATAAGACATGATATGTGCACAAACATGACAACAATGAAAGAAGGATCCAAGAGAACAAAAAAAAAATTGGGTCTTAGATTATTTGTGATACATCAACAATGATATGTATCTTTATTCACATGTGTGCAAGGCAATCATGGATCATAGAGGATCCAAAATATCTATGATTTCACTGTGCACACTTGTAAAATAGAGACACATATCATTGTGGATGTATCACAATCATCTTATAGCTAATTATGTTGTTGCGAATCACATTGAAGATTAAATTACCCATTGTTACATTAATATAATAATAGGATTCATCTAAACTTTGGAAGTTTCAACAATTCAACTTAGCTTCAGTGCTTAATATGACAAGTTAAAATTTTAAAATGATTATAAACACGATATTTAAAGAAATATAGATGCAAAAAAGTATTTACCAAAGGTAATAAGATTAAACATGTAGAATATGACCGTTGTATTGATGATTATGCAAAAGAGTGAGCAATGTTCATGGTTCTCTTTGTTTGGGCAACCTATTATGAGAATAGCTCCAACTATAGCAATGATACTTAAACAATTGGATAGTGTAATTTGGTTGATTTAAAAGGAGAGACCCATACATAAATTATCGGGTATAAAAATTTACAGAATCTACAACTTGACTTTGCAAAGTGTCCATAGACAAATTTCTCAATATTTTCATTGGTGAAGAAGCTTTGGGTGAGGTTAAAAACAATCCTATGAAGCATGGAGATGCTGGGGTCTAAGGATAATTTCAAAGAAGGAAAAATATCTAAAATTGCAGATCTCAAAAGGCCTAATCGAAGGCTTTAATAAGACATGATATGTGCACAAACATGACAACAATGAAAGAAGGATCCAAGAGAACAACAACAAAATTGGGTATTAGATTATTTGTGATACATCAACAATGATATGTATCTTTATTTCACATGTGTGCAAGGAAATCATGGATCTTAGAGGATCCAAAATATCTATGATTTCATTGCACACACTTGTAAAATAGGGACACATATCATTATGGATTTATCACAATCATCTAATAGCTAATAGTGTTTTTTTTTTCTAAGTTGGTTTAATCTATTGATATGGAACATAATATACAATGCGAGACATGCCTCCGGGGCTGCAAAGCTAACCATCACCAAAGGGAGTCTTAATAAAAAAAACAAAAATTAGACCGCCCCTATAGGGGAAACCAGCCCCAAAGATGCCGCCCATGATTGGGAAACCAGCATTGACAGAGTTACACAAAAACCAAAGTTTACAAAAATAGCCATTATCGTCACAGCATTTCCAGTCCATGTGTCTAAGCATGCAGTAAATCATTGTGAAAACCAAAAAAAGAGGTAAGGAAACCTGTCCATAGACTAGCTGTCGGTGTGTGAGGGAGGAGTCTCCTCCACAATTGGGCAGTTGTAGTCATCCTCCACATCTTCATCTTTTTCCTTGGAATGTTGGGCAGTGTTCTCCGAGGAGGAAGTGGAGATTTTATCCTGCGTTTGCTTGTCCGAGTGCGCAGAGCTCCGGTTTCCATTGTTGTCGCTGCTAGAGGTCTCTGAACTAGATTTGACAGGGAGGACCGAAGATTTTATGGAGACCCGAGGAGGCCTTACAGAAATTTTGGACTTCCTCCTACGCTTTCTAGAGCCAGAGGCAGTGCTTTCACGCTGCTTCTCCTAGAACACTACTGAGATGGTGGCTATAATTTTGGGATTGTCCATGGCATTGTTGAAGTGAAAATGTGCTACAATGCCAGCCAAAGGCTGAGAGCTGGAGACTGCATGGCTAGAAAGGGGCGGACGAGAGCCAACTCCTCTCCCACCACCCCAACTGCACCTCATGTGATGACTCCACGACATGCTGGATGAATGGGAAGACAAAGAGACCGAGTGAGAAGACAAAGAGGCCGAGTGAGAAGAAGATGAAGGTGAACCAACAGGCGAATGCGAGGGCGAGGCTGTATGAGGTGACAATGAAGGCGAACCAGTGGGCGAAAGCGGGAGACAGGAAGGCGAGCTCTGAGAATAAGCACAACGATCTGGTTTGGAGGGAGGAGAATGCAAAGGGGAGGTGTGAGGCGAGCACGACGCGAGGATGGCGTATGAGGGATGATGAAGGTAGAAATGAGCACAAGAATGAGAGTCTAGCTGGGCCAAGGGAGGGCTAGCACCAATCGACTGGTTAGTGAGTCGAAGGTAGAGATGCAGTGGAGAGAAGGAGCTCGAGAGTTGGGCGTACAAAGAAGTGTTGGGGATGGGCATACGCGTCTCCATTGAAATATGCGTCGGGAAAATTGCAGTAGAGTGATGGTGGAGCAAGTGAGCTTTGAATGCCCGACGTCGATCCCCAAGGGCCTTTAAGGCCTTGGTACCATCCTCAGAGGTGGGCAGATGGCTTGGCCAGATGTCTCGCCATGGGCCAGCCACCGTATTGTTTTCATTGAACACCCGCATCTGGGAAATAACTAATTATGTTGTTGTGAATCACATTGAAGATTAATTTACCCATTGTTACATTAATATAATAATAGGATTCATCTAAACTTTGGAAGTTTCAACAATTCAACTTAGCTTCAGTGCTTAATATGACAAGTTAAAAATTTAAACCAAATTTGATAAAGTGTTGAATTATTTATAAGTGATTTTTGAATTAGTGTCAATTTTTGTTAAGTTATTGTTCATTGTTACTAAGAGCAGTTTGCATAGTTAATGCCATTGTTTTCCAAGTCTATGATCCCTAAATTTTTATAAGCCAAGTTAAGAAAATTTGATTTAAATCTCCATTTTGTGCTTTTCAAGTTGTTGCAAAAGTATGAGTTGTTTGATTTAATCATTAAATTGAGTCAATTGTCATAAATATATCAATTGCACTCATAAATGTGTGTTATAACAAATACACCATATATATTCCTACCTAGCCTATAGTTGCAACCTTTATGTCTCATGAGTTAGTAATAAATGCAATGCAACCATGGAGTATACTTTTGATGAATAATGCTTAAAAAATAAATATTTGTGTAATAAATATTCAATACATCAATTTCACACATAAATGTGCAAATTGTTATAATAAGTACACCATATATACTCTTACCATGACTACAATTGCAATCTTTATGTCTCGTGAATCAACTATAAATGCAATGCAACGATAAAAGGAGTATACTTGATGAATAATTCTTAAAAAAATAAATGTTTGCATAATAGATGTTTACATAATGAAATATTAATGGTGAAATGAAGAACTAATGTGTGAGTCTATATACTACTAAGTTGCATTGATACTCTATTGTCACATTTAAGGCCATGCTAATGAGCCATTTTACACCACCTACTCCATCAAATGTCCAAATAAGGTTTGTCTTCTTACCCTCATATTGATTGATATTAATATTTTTTAAACTATGGGTTTATATGCTTAACCATTCTAAATCATAATTTAAAAGAGACCATGATATGCAAATGCATGTTTGTATAGAAGAACCACTATGTCAATGAAAAATTAACTTTCTCTCTACATGTGAGTGACTTAAAATCCACCCAACAATTATTATTACTCAAAATATTTATTTTTTGATAAATGTTGGAAGTTTAGTATTTTAACACAAATGTTGTAATTACTATATTTATTTAGCTAGTTGACAATAAAACCCTCAAATAAATGTGATTTAACAATTTTTCCAATAATTTCTTGAAAGCAATGAAATATAAAATGATTCTTTTTTCACAAAAAAAAAAACACAGTAACTTTATATTCATGATATAGAATCAAAGTTGCATACATATTCAAGTTCCAAAGACCAAAATATGGCTTCTTACAATCAAATAGCGATAAGGAATTTTTTTTCTAAACTTTCTAAACACTTTTAATAGACATCTAATCCCATATAAAAATGATGATAAAAGTTTCAACCCAACAAAATTGATAAAAAACTATATACATATAAACATATGTCCCAATTTTCTGAAAAATACATCAAATAGCTAAGGTTGTAACAAAGTTGACATCTACTCAAAATAGAAAGTCCAAGTTGAAATAGTCCTCGAATTGTCATAAGTATTAATGTGTTTTCTTGCTAGATCTAGAAAACTCCAAGAAGAAAGCCACAATTTTGTTCCAAATAATTGCATCATTTGGAAAATTTTCTTCAAAAAGTCCTTGATTCATGCAAATCAAAATTCCACAAGTCACAAAGAAAAGAAGGGTATGGAAATTTATTTTTTCTAGTATCCACTTCCTAAGATTATCTTCAAAGTTGCATATTTCCTAGGTACCCTTAAATTGTAAGTTATCTTTCAGAGTCCTCCAAATAGTTTTTGCAAAAGGACAAAAACGTAATAGATGAGAAATGGATTCGCCATCTAATTGACACATATACCATATATTTGGTCCCCTAAAACCTCTTTTCTGTAAGTTATCCCAAGTAAGAATTTTCCTTTGAAGAACTAACCAACCGAAGCATTTGATTTTCATAGGTAAATGCCATTGCCATAAGAGGGAATACGACCACTTCACAGGATGAATTTGTTGAGAATTTGGAGGGCCGGTGATTAATTGAAATTCTCTTCTTGATAATTACTTGTGAGCTTACTTGATTTACTTATGTCTTCTCTTCTTAGCTTATTTAGTCTTTCATAAAGTCAATTACCAAAATACAAGAGACACAAAATTAGGCTCTTCGAGCCAGGGTAAAACCTCTCCTTCTTGAGAGGAAAACCCACAAGAAATTCTTCTTATGGACATTCATATGACAAATACCATCACCAAGACTTAGACCCTTGACCTATGTATGCCTCCAAGACCTTGTCACTGCTTCTTTGTTGACCTCCAATGTTGATCCTTATTTTCTGCACCAATCTGCACTGTCTTGCACCAACACTAGAGAACTCGGTCTCTAAGTTTATCTTCCTTGACTTAGTCTTTGGTTACCCAAACACTCCTTATTTATTATTTAGATATTGGAGACAAGATCATTTGAGATCTCATCCTTCACTTAGCATATCCTTTGAAGCTTTATTTACTAGAGATATTATCTTGTGAAATGTAATCAGGAAGGTAAATCATAGATTTACCTTCCTCTCTCTATCACACTGTAACTCAGAGACATTTTATTGATTGTAATTCTAAGACTTCATCTCTACACAGACTTCAATTACTATATGACATCTAAGTACTTGTAGATTGGATAGTATGAATATTACAACCCTTTCGAATGCTCCATACTTCAGATTAGCCCCAGACTTTGTTACGCATATATCATAAACTCTCTTTTGCATGAAATGTGGGTGAATACCAATCTCACTTAACTCAGGTTGATCATATGGCATGATCCAGGGGGATATTGGTGGCCACCCGCCTATTCCACTTGGGGCCCCACCATTTCCTTTTTCAGTTTCGGCACAACTTACTATTTTTAGCAGTTTTTCGGGTCCTGAACTTCCGAAGCCGTTTTGAGGCCCTAAACGACGTTTTTTGGGCATCATGCCTGCAACGAATATCATTTTGTTCCAAAATGGATATTCATTGCAAAAGTTGTAGTCCTCGGATAGATCTTTCTAATGATGTACCATGTGCGTCAAACGGAGATAGTATGCCAAAGTTATGTCCCTGGGAAGTTGAAACACCAATTTACCCAAACGGGGCCCATAGTTTTGGCGCTTCATCTCCTAGGGTTAGGTTTTTGGATGTTTAGAGTTCTCCATTGTTTCTCAATAATAAATAGGCCCTCGAGCCTCATTGTAACTCGGTTCAGAGGCCTGTAGCCGCCACATCTCTTCTCAGAGATAGCTACCAGCGCCCTAGCTAGTTTTATTTCCATTCTGTCTGTAAGCAAATTTCAGTTCTTTGATATTAATGAAATGAAGTGTTATTTCCGCTGCATCTCTGTATTTATGGTTATATGTTTATTTTGTTGCGTTCCTGCATAAATCTGGATCAGTGGTATCAGAGCGGTCTGCTTTTTCTCGATCCTTCTTTGCATGTCCCCAACGAGGTCGGGTTATAAGGAGCTAGGGCTTGATCTGGTGGAACCTTTGCAAGATCAGCCTCGCAAACCTCGACGGACACCCATGGGGGACGAAAAGAAAGATGAGGGAGCAGGAGATCCTATCAAAATATTTCTTGAGGAGGCCCTCGAAAAACAAAGGAACGCGATGATGGATAACTTTGTTCAGATCCTTCAACGGCTGCCCACCGGCGGCGCATCTGCATCCAGTAGCCACTCTGGAGTTGCGACTCCCTTTAAGGTACAAGGAAATTTTGACATTCCCATATTTGAGGGTCAAATAGACGCAGATGCCGTAGATAGATGGTTGAATCTATTAGAAGGATATTTCTCTGTTCATGACTTTTCAGACGGGGAGAAGATTATTTTTGCACTCCTCAAAGCTACCCCCCATGTTAAGGACTGGTGGGAAACCTACTGTGAGAACAAGGACCAGACAGAACCCTCTCTGTTCTCGGCCGTACCAACTTGGAATTCTTTCCGAGACGCCGTCACGGAACAGTACTATCCCGTGGGGAGCTATGAGGACAAGTACATACAATGGACCACGTTGCGACAACAAAGGGATCAAGATGTGCATGAGCTGACGAATCTGTTCCATACCCTGCGCACAAAGTTGGGTATCAAAGATTCAGAGAAACATCTGGTGCTAAAGTATCGCAGCTGTCTGCACAAATACATTCATGAGGAAATGGAGTTCCTTGACATCTCCTCGCTTGGTACGGCATACCGGTATGCTGCCAAGATTGAGCAGAAATTCAAGCAGAAGAAGCGAGACTTTGGATGTGCGAATCAAAAGCAAGGGAAAGGTGCTTCCAAACCGCAGAACAAAGGACCGAGCCAAGGCATGGCGGCTAAAGACAACTCATCGAAGCCACAAGAAAAGAACAGCACCGCAAAGCCAAATAAGGACACGGGAAAGTGGTGTGAGTTCCATAAGAGCTCCACTCACAACACAAGTGAGTGTCGGGCCAAGTAGTCGCTAGTGGCCGAGATGAGGGCTTCTGAGTCAGATGCATGCTCTGACTCCGAATCAAAACCTGAAAAGGCGAATGAAAAAGGGAAACAAATTATTGATGCGGAGCCCAACGCCACTGTTGCCACTGCAAAGATCCAAAAGGAGGAACCGGAAGATCCAGAGGAGGAGGAACGTCTCTTCCACTCCCGGATGTGGGTAAAGGGCTCCCCGGTACAGTTCATTGTCGACAATGGGAGCCAAAAGAACCTCATTTCAGCAGACGCCGTGAAGCGGTTGGGCTTGCCGACCACGGCTCACCCACACCCATACACCATCGGGTGGCTTCACCAAGGACGAGATCTCCGCGTCAGCCGGCAGTGTCGCCTTCCCTATAGCATCAAGCCCTTCACGGATGAGGTATTATGTGACGTTGATCCTATTGATGTTTCTGATGTATTATTAGGACAACCATACTTGTGGAAGCGTCATGCTGTGTATGAGTCTCGACCTCGTGCTGTTATTATTACTTTGGGAAATAAGTTGTACAGGATACCAGAGGTACCACCTCCTACGACTATCTCTTTGGTTACTACGAAACAATGCAGTAAGCTCATTTCCCAAACCAGGAAATTCGTTTTCCTGATGATCCGCCCCCAGGGCAAGAAGAAGACTGTGGCCACGACCTCCAGACAGGGCTCCTCTGCACAACAACAACAAATGGATAAGGTTGTGGAGGAGTACGGGGACATATTCACCTCACCCACGGGGGTTCCTCTGCACTGTCAGGTCAAGCACCCGATTGATCTGACCCCCGGTGCGCCGCTACCTAATGGACCGATCTATCGGCGCTCTGTTCTGGAGAATGATGAAATCAGGAGGCAGATTCAGGAGCTGTTGCAGAAAGGTCACATCAGACCAAGTTCATCGCCCTGTGGGAGCCCGATCGTGTTGGTACAGAAGAAGGATGGGACGTGGAGACTCTGTATTGACTATCGGGCGCTGAACAAGATCACTGTCTGGAATAGGTACCCAATCCCACGGATTGATGACCTTATGGACCAACTCAAAGGTGCAAAATATTTCAGCAAGATCGACCTGAAGTCTGGGTATCACCAGGTACCAATTGAACCCTCCGATGTGTGGAAGACTGCCTTCAAAGCCAAGGAAGGCCTTTTCGAATGGCTGATCATGCCTTTCGGGTTGACGAATGCTCCCGCCACCTTCATGAGGATGATGGATGACATCTTGCGGCCATTCACCAACTCATTTGTAGTGGTGTACTTGGATGATATTCTGATCTTCAGCCAGACTTGGGAAGAGCACCTTAACCACATCCGACAAGTCCTCCAAACACTGCGGCAACACAAGTTGTGTGCCAATTTGGAGAAGTGCACTTTTGGCATGACCCAGGTTCAATATCTGGGATACATTATTGATGAAAGGGGGGTGCATGTGGATCCGGCCAAGATCCAAGTCATTCGGGATTGGCCAGCCCCGACTACTATAACAGAGCTTCGCAGCTTTCTGGGTCTTGCTAATTTCTACCGTAGATTCGTGTTGGGATTCTCTCATATCACTTGGCCCTTGAGTCAAGTCACCAAGGGAGGACTGAGAGAAAAATTCTTTTGGTCGAAACCTCAACAGAAGGCATTCACGAAATTGAAAAATCACCTCTGTTCTGCCCGAGTGCTCACGTTACCAGACTTGCAACAACCATTTGAGATCGAGACGGATGCCTCTGACTATGCTATTGGGGCAGTTCTTACTCAACAGGGACATCCAGTGGCATATCACAGTGAGACATTGTCTGAGACAGTTCGCAAGTATCCCACCTATGACAAAGAAATGTATTCCATTGTGCAAGCCTATCGACAATGGAAGCATTACATTTTGGGGAGGGAAACAATCATCCACACAGACCACCGGCCCCTGCAGTTCATACAGACACAAGGGAAGTTGCAGAATGATCGCCATCAGAAGTGGTCCACATATCTGCAACAGTTTCATTTGAACATCAAGTACAAGAAGGGTAGCACCAATAATGTTGCAGACTGCCTCAGCCGACCACCGATCGTGGCGCTCACCACAGTGCTCAACTCTTGTGGGCACGAGACTTCTGATTGGCCGCTTCTCTATGAGAGTGACCCAGAATTCGGCCACACTTACAAGGCACTCTTGGGGGGCACGCAAGTTCCAAATTTTCACCTCCAAGATGCACTTTTATGTCGCCTGGGACACCTTTGTGTTCCTTCAAACGAGCGTGCCAAGATGATATGGGAAGCACACTACAGTCGAGTCGCTGGGCATTTCGGGGTCGAGAAAACAGTAGCAATACTACAGAAGTATTTCTATTGGCCGAACCTTCGAAAGGATGTCGAGAAGCACATCAGATCCTGCACTGCTTGTGCCATTGCCAAGCCGACCATCAAGAAGCAAGGCCTATATACTCCGCTACCTATCCCTAGTCGACCTTGGGAATCCATCTCCATGGATTACATGTCGGGCCTGCCTTCTACTAAGCAAGGAAACGACTGTGTTTTCGTGGTCATCGACAGATTATCGAAGATGGCCATCATGGCGGCCTGCAAAAAGAATATCACAGCAGAAGCCACTGCTAAACTCTTCTTTGAATGAGTGTGGGTGCACTTTGGGATCCCACAGTCTATCATATCAGATCGGAATAGCAAGTTCCTCATCACATTTTGGTCCAGCCTCTAGTCAATGTTGGATACCAAGCTCACCAAGTCCACAGCTTTCCATCCCCAAACAGATGGCCAGATAGAGGTCGTCAACAGAATGCTTGTACACATTTTGCGCATGTACAATTCAAAGCATCCACGCACATGGGACGAGAGCCTCCCATATGTACAACATAGTTATAATCGGTCTCTCCACAGCTCAATCGGCCATAGCCCCTTTCAGGTGGGCTTGGGATTCCAGCGACTTGTCCTATTGACGTAGCCATACCATTTGCAGCTGCTCAGGCCGATTCAGCTCATGTCCAGTCTAAAGTTGACAAAGCAAGTAGCTTCATCAAGCGCATTCAACACATCCGCCAGCAGGTTCATGATATATTGGACAGAGCCAATGCCAAGTACAAGAAATGCCATGATCAACACCGGGTGCCACACAACTTCCAGGTGGGCGACAAAGTATGGCTACATTTGCAGAAGGAGCGCCTCACTGGACCCCACCGCAAGCTTCGCCTGCTCCGATACGGGCCGTACACCATCAAATAAAATTTGTAGAACGATGCCTTCGAGCCTCAGTATTCCACCATTCCTTGGTCTGCACCTAGTATTCAATGTAGACCGCCTTCGTCCTTACTTCCCACCTCTACTGGACACCTCAGACATTGCAGAACAACTCACACCAATAGAGTTAAACCCAGACTGCATGGAACATGCCACCACATATTGTATCAGGGACATGAAAATAAAGAGTACTCACCAACAGGAACATCCAACTGTATCGGGTTGTCAAAGCTGGCCAACTCCTGCACCAAGGCAAGTGGTTCACCAGGGACCAAGTTCAGCAGAAGTTTCCTCATCTCATGGATGAACTCAACGCAATGGGGACCATTGCTTCCTAAGGGGGGAGGAGCCTATATATATATATATATATATATATATATAGGCTCCCTACAGACTAATCCATAATATTTTATTCCTGTAATATGATCTGAATATATATCAGACTTTACCCTTTCCTGAAGTCCGCGTTAAACCACACACTTGTCCGAAGTATCTGTCCCAAATGAGTCGCAGATCTATGTATATATATAGAGGCATCTTCTCTGTCTTAGGCCGACCATACAACTAGCTTGTAGGCTGACTTTAATCATAGTTTATAGGCTAACTAGATCACATAATATAGAAGCTTATCTTCCAGCATTGAATGAGGATATCTTGAGGGATGACTTAAGCCATTCCTTCATAGTTTTATTGCAAGGTCTTGGAGCATATTCTTTAGAATAGACACTTCATATACATGACTCTTAATTACACTTATAACCAGAAGAAAAATCCTAATAGCCATTAAGAAGAAGTCTATTGACATATAATAAAATATTTCTCATGAAACCTATGAAGCAAGCATAAAAAAAATACATTGTATTATCTTTGTCTTCTTCTTTACATAAATACATAATTACATAGTCAATATGAAGACCGATCCTAGTTACACTTTCCAACACTCCCTCTTAACTAGGGAGGTATTCATATAGGTACATGGTCACTTTCAAACTGAAGAATCTCATAAGAAGAATCAGATTGGTAATCACATCTGTATAGCATCATATCAACCAGTATTTTCCTAGTGCAAGGCCTTGACTGACAACCCCATCTCTCAACGAGACAATGGACTATAATGCTAGTGAGACACATGACTTATAGACACCATAGTCATTGTCTCTACAAGGTACAAACTCCACCTAGGTGTTCCCAGATTATGACCTTCTTGGGCTATTATTCTCTTGGGTAGCTAGCCCTCAAAGAATATCGGTCCCTGACTACTCTTATATTTGAATGCCCTATCACATTCTCAAAGAGTATCGAATGCCAAATGATTACCCAATCCTCCATTCTGCCTCCCCAAGTGAAGACCAAAATGATGTGTGTATCCATTCTCTCCATATGGTCTACATTAAGACTTACGGTTGTTAGTCCCAGTCTAGCGCATAACACATGTATTAGAGAATCATATACATCACTCCCTCTTAACTCAAGAAGGACATACTTCAAGTTTCTTCCAAGCAAGAAACTTATCACCAGGCTCCCTCTCAACCAGGGACCTACAGAAACAATGGTGAGACACCCAGCTGCTCATGAAGAATTCCTCCCATCGATGTCATGGATTTCGATATTGAGGAATCTTCAACCTTTGGCTTCATAGGGCACAGATCATCCATCACTTTAATCCACGAGTCATGTCAGCTATCAGAAAGTGATTTATCAGACTTCCTTATCTGGTCCACTTTTATGCCATGCTGCTTTCTTTCGAATGATCTCCAAGGATCTTACATCCTCAAAAGTTACCTCAGTGATGATCTTTCACCATGACATATTCCTGTAGGCATCGACATCATGTATTCAAATTGACACATCTCATAAAGATATGTCTTGTCAAGGATATTCCTCTTTACCATACTTCTCAGAGTCCACATATCCTCCGAGGAGATCTTCTAGTCACATCTTCTTGGCTTCCAGATGATAACTGCCTCTTGACATGGTTTCACTTCATGATCTCTTCCTTTCTACACATATTCATTCCTGGGAACTTCTAATTTCCAGTTCCTTGTTTATATACAGCCAACTCATATTCCATATGAGGATATATTATGTTGATTTCATATGTTAATGACAACTTGTGTAATGGAAGAGATCCTCTTTTCTCTGATCATACTTCTAAAGATAGAAGTCTATTACCTACAACCATATGACATGACTTCACAACATCCAGTGTCAACATATAAATAATATACCTCATACCTTTTTCCTTTGAGTCATCGTGTAGCAATATTACTAGAATGAAGAACTTCATTCCCTTGACTCGCTTCATCAAGATGTCATCACATCCTAATCCCAAGATTTTGTAGCGTACAATTCTTAATGAAACATTTATGCTTTCTTTCTAACCAGTGAGTCCATAGAGAATTTCATTAGAGTGTTAGCATATGTTTCCATGATGACCCTTGATCTTGATGACTTCCTTCCTTCAATATTGTTATCAGTGATGTTTTCTAGGAGTTGTTTCACCAAGAGCTCCTACCATGCTTCTATCATGATGTTATGAATATACATTGCTTCCTATCATACTATTTTACAACCAACAAAAATCACTTAAAGAGGAAGATGATCTCAATCATAATAGAGATCTCTTGCTTCTTCTTTCTTAGATTTCTTTATATCAAGTTCTTCCCTTATATTTGTGACATGGTCTTCTTCCTTTTTCCTCTTTTCCTTTCCATATTTAGGAAAATCTCTTTAATAATGGCCAAGTTCATTACATCCAAAGCATCGTACTTTGTCCATATTTATTCTTTTATTCTGAGGACCAAATTTTCTGAATCTTCCTTTCTTCCTAGATATGGCTGCAAAGGCTTGATTCCCTTCACTTGATCCTGTATCAGCTTTGGCTTTTAATCTTGTTTCCTCTATTTTACATAGAGACCATAAATCTTGGAATGGTGTTGCTTCTTTCTTCCCGCATAAGCTTGAAGTGAAGTTTCCCCATTCTTATGGTAGAGCATTCAATGCCACTGTAGTCATCTCAGTATCAGACATTACATCTCCCAATTCCTGTAGTTGGTCTCTTATTTTTGAAATCCTCATAAAGTATGAAGTGATTCCTTCTTCTCTTGACAATTTCATTTTGTATAGTTCTTGTCTTAGATAGATTTCTTCTCCTGCAGTACTCACAGAGAGTCCACCAGTTTCTCATATATTTCTTTTGCAAATTTCAGTCTTGACACATAGGGTATGAGTGAGTCCTTAATGGATTCTATGAGAATCCTTTGGGCTCTTATTTCTCCTTTCATGTACTTGGCATGGGCTGGAGCATCTTATTTTGAGGGTTGAATTGTAGATCCTTCGATGTAGACCATAACTTCATCTTCAATTAGATTCAAATCTTTCATCTTATTCCATGCACTAAAGTTTGATGACCCAACCAATTTGTTGCTTTCTTTACAATAAGTCATATTGACAGATTTAAATAAGGTCATAGATACTTACTTGAGTAGAGTGACTTGTGATGATGAATATGAAGTCGGGAGCTTCTTCTTAGATTGAATTCTCCAATGTAGGTGTTCTTGGATGTCTCCAAAAGATGATGTCTTTTCCAATAATGCCTTGAATATAAATCTTTGATGGCAAAGATTATTTTCTTGATGAGTTGATCCTTTGAATGAGATTGAAGATTTTTCTTGAAATAGCTTGAGAATCTTCCTTCCAAACTAATTTGACTTTTCAACGCAAACTTTGACCTTGACTTTGATTCTTGGTTCCTTGAGTGCTTCCTTGCTAAGTAGCCCTTGTCTTTTAGCACTTTAGCTCTGATTCCATGTTAAGAATTTGGAGGACCGGTGATTAATTCAAATTCTCTTCTTGATAATAACTTGTGAGCTTACTTGATTTACTTATGTCTTCTCTTCTTAGCTTATTTATTCTTTCATCAAGTCAATTACCAAAATACAAGAGACACAAAATTAGGCTCTTCGGGCCAGGGAAAAACCTCTCCCTCTTGGAGAGGAAAACCCACGAGAAATTCTTCTTATAAAATTTCAGATGACAAGTACCATGACCAAGACTTAGACCATTGACCTATGTATGCCTCCAAGACCTTGTCACTGTTTCTTTGTTGATCTCCAACGCTGGTCCTTCTTTTCTGCATCAATCTGCACCGTCCTGCACCAACACCAGAGAACTCGGTCTCTAAGTTTATCTTCCTTTATTTATTCTTTGGTTACCCAAACACTCCTTCTTGCTTATTTAGATATTGGAGACAATATCATTTGATATCTCATCCTTCACTTTGCATATCCTTTGAAGCTTTATTTACTAGATATATTCTCTTGTGAACTGTAATCAGGAAGGTAAATCATAGATTTACCTTCCTCTCTTTATCACACTGTAACTCAGAGATATTTCATTGATTGTAATTCTCAGACTTCATCTCTACGCAGAGTTAAATTACTATATGGCATCCGAGTACTTCTAGATTGGATAGTCTAAAGATTATTTCCCTTCTGAATGCTCCTTACTTCAGATTAGCCCCAAAAATTTTTACGCATATATCATAAACTCTCTTCCACATGAACTGTGGGTGAATACCTATCTCACTTAACTCAGGTTTACCGTATGCCACTTCAGACTAATCCACATTGTTGATCCACATTACCAGATACAGAACTATCTGCATTTCTCACACTTTCTTCAATTAGTATCATATATATATATATATATATGTATATATATATATATATATATATATATATATATATATATATATATATATATATATATATATATGGGATCCCTTCAGACTAACTCGTAATCATTTATGCCTGTAATATGATCCGAATATATATCAGACTTTACCCTTTCTTGAAGTCCGCACTGAAACACACACTTGTCTGAAGTATCTGTCCCAAATGAGCCGCATGACTGTGTATATATATAGAGGCATCTTCTCTGTTTTAGGCCGACCATACAGCTAGCTTGTAGGCCGACTTTAATCATAGTTTACAGGCCAACTAGATCACATCGTATAGAAGCTTATCTTCCAGCGTTGAACGATGATATCTTGAGGGTTGACTTAAGCCATTCCTTCATAGTTTTATGGCAAGGTCTTGGAGCATATTCTTTAGACTAGACACTTCATATACACGACTCTTAATTACACTTATAACCAGAAGACAAATCCGAAATAGACATCAAGAAGAAGTGTATTGACCTATAATAAAAATCTTGCTCATGAAACCCATGAAGCAAGCATAACAAAAATACATTTTATTATCTTTGTCTTCTTCTTTACATAAATACATAACTACATAGTCAATATGAAGACCGATCCTAGTTACACTTTCCAATAGAATTTGCATTAAGAAATGTGAAATGGCTTTGTATGTTAAAAATGTTATTACCTTTCCTTATTTTACATTCCAAATCCACACAATTTCATCATTTGAATCTGACAAACTGATCCATGCTTGAGAAAGTATCATAACATAATTGTCCCATTCAGATGCAAGTGTTCCCTGTAATTCGAGATCTACTGTAGAAAACCAATAGGATTTAGCTAAAACTTGTTCATTTTTTACTTGAGCCAATCTAAAGATACATTTTAAATGCAGAAAATTAATGAGATCTTCAAAAAGACAAAAGGAATCTCTACTTCCTAGAAAAGGATCCCTCCCAGTGAAAACCTATCTCCCATTTCCAATTTTCCAATCTAGCCAAGAAGATAACCATTTGTAAGAGTGCATCAAGCTTCTCCAAATTATAGAAACATTCCTACCAATATTTGGTGTTTGTTTTATCCAAGAAATAATTGATTTATTCTTTAGATATTTACTTTTTTATAATTTGTGACTAGATACCCTCCCCAAAAAATCCCCTCCAAAGACTTTTTAAATTTAAAGCCTAATTAGATTAGGACAAATTCCTAATACCCCAACCCCCCAATTTCTTGGGAAGAGAAATGTGTTCCCAATTAACAAGGTGAATTCATTCTTTCATTTTCTTTCCAAACCACAAAAACCTAAACATTTTTCGTCTAATGAAGTCTAAGATGCTTGTTGGAGCCTTCATAAGAGTTAACCAATAAAAAAGAATATTTTCTAAAACAACCTTTATAAGGACCAAACAACCTCCCAAATAAATCCATCCATACATCCAATTATTAATCCTTTTCTCCACTTTTTTTAGAAGCCAATACCAATCTTCTTTCCTATAATCATATGGTTTTAAAAAGAAACCTGTATATTGCAAACCTCATTCTAAAGGTTTAACATCAATTGGTATAAATTTTTTGATGATGCTTATATCCTGCTTATTCATCAAAGAATGATAAAAGGAGGATTTAGAAAGGATAACCACTAGGTCAAAGGCCTCACATAAGAGATTAATAATTATGCTAAAAGCTTCCCAATCCTTCGTTGAACAAGAGCGAAATAGTAAGACATCATCCACAAACAAAAGATATGTTGTCACTCTTTGAGAAGCAACTTCAATTCCTTCAATCTTACTAGTTGTTCTTTCCTTACCAATCAATCTACTTAGTCATTTTATTACAATGAGAAATAGCAAAGGTGATAAAGGACAACCTTGTAGCTCTTAAAAGATAAAATCAAAATAAAATAAAACTTAAAATAATTTCCACATAAAAGTATTAGAAGATTTAAAACCCTTTATTATAAGAAAAAACAAAAAAACAAAAACTAATATTTCAATATTTTTTCAATAAAAAAAAAATGAAAATCTAAAATTGAATATGGTTATTTTTCATTATCATGCTGACCATCAATCTAATAGATAAACACAATGTTAAATATATTTTGTTATTTGTAAATTTGCAACTCCAATAAGATGACCTTATTTTATCTCTTTGATGATACTATGTTAAGGATCATACATTTATAGTTGCTAAATTTACTTTCTAAATATCTAAAAATTATTTAAAATCAATTTTTTTTAATATATATATTTTTTAAATTTTTTGGAATCAAGATTTTTAATTATTTTTCATGCTGACTATCAATTTAATAGATAAACACAATGTTAAATATATTTTGTTATTTGTAAATTTGCAACTCCAATATGATGACCTTATTTTATCTCTTTGATGATACTATGTTAAGGATCATACATTTGTAGTTGCTAAATTTACTTTCTAAATATCTAAAAATGATTTAAAATCAAATTTTTTTTAATATCTATATTTTTAAAAAATTTTGGAATCAAAATTTTTAATTATTTAAATTTTTTTATCAATTTTCTTAATATGAAAAATAATTATATCTTCATGTTTATTATAATGAAATAAATATTTATAAATATAAAAATATTTTGACTAAAATTAGTTAAAGCATAAAATGCTTTATGAGTTTTTATGATATGATTTTTTCAAACCCTTCTGGTTTTATTATGTGTCTAAAGTATTGATGTTGTTTACAGCGTTATTCTTGTCAACTAAGGCACCATTTCATTGCAAAGGTTTTAGTTTACTTTGTGCAACAACTTTTCTGGTGAGTCCTTCCCTTTTCTCTTTAATTGTGAAGTTAATTTTTTACGAATTTTTATATACACATGTATTATGCACACATCATAAATTGCGAATATTATACTCACACCATAGTGATAAATTAACTACAATTTTCTAATTTAAATTTAAATTCCTTTCACCTTAATTTAAATTACACCTTTACCCACATTTGCTCCCTCCCAATAATGAATTTAATGGAATACCTAACCATTTTAATACTTTTCCTTATAAATTTAAATTTAAATTCCTTTCACCTTAATTTAAATTACACCTTTACCCACATTTGCTCCCTCCCAATAATGAATTTAATGGAATACATAGCCATTTTAATACTTTTCCTTATAAATAATCATTCACCATTGGTAAATACTTACTATCTGTATTTAACATTTCCAGGGAATTGCATTGTTCGAAGCATATCTACTCAAACCGATATCCCCTCAAAATGGGATCGATAAAGAGGATGGATACATACAAGTGCAAGCACAAACACAATGATGCTAAATTTTCTTTTTAAGTGGATATGAATAATTACAAGCAGACATAAAGTATTGACATTTTTATTCTTAGCCATATGTATTTAACATTTTTAGGGATTTGTATTACTCCAAACATACGTACTTAAATTGATCCCTCTCGTGTAAGAATTTGTAACGAGACTCAATACGTGCAAGCACAAGCACAATCCCATGTTAATTTTTTCTTTTATGGTTATTGTGTACAATTGCAAGCATTATAGTTGTCATTGATATAATAGTGACTAATAGTGGTAATTGATACTTAGTGACTATGTACCGCTACCAGCACTATATTGTAAAATAAGCTATTTAATGCTGGACATATTTTAATTTTAATTTTTTATAATATAATTGAAAATTTATATATAATTTAAAATGAAAATTTGAATTTAAAATAATTTTTTGTTTGTTTGTTTATGTGGTTTTAACATGGCATCACGTCAAATTTTTGGTTTGAGAAACTGCGACTGAAGGGCATTTGAGTCGTCAAAATCACCTAGGGATTGCACCTAACCTCGGCCACACCAACCCTTAGCATGGCGGGATTTTTTTTGTGCCTTCAAGGGGATTCAAACCGGTGACCTTTCAGCATGAATGTCTTAACAACCCACTCTTCACCGTGAACCGCACCCCGTTGACGAATTTAAAATAACTTTATTAATATATATTTTTTGATTAATTATTTCAAATAATTAATTTTATAAACATTATCATTACATAGATATTATATTTATTTATAACAAAATCTTGTTATCAAATTTTTAAGTGTATTTTGATTTGTGAGTAAATAATGTAATTACAAATTATGTAAATGTTAATAGTTTATATTTTATTATATCCTAGAATAATATAGTAGCTATGTTGTAATGTAATATGATTTAATATTATGTTGACTTTTTCAAATTATTTAAAATAATAATTAATACTAAATCAATTCTAAGTAATATTGTCGAGAATAAATTGGTGTTGGTACTGCAGATAATAGTTCTACATGTGACACAAAAGCATCTCTTATGCTATGTCAAATTTCTTTTGTCAGGAGAGATCTCATCTTTATTATTAACTTTCGTTTTTCCAAGTTTGCAATGTCGATAAGGATTTCTCATTCGTGATTGCAAGGATTATGTTCAAGAGAGATCCAACGCTGGTAAAAATTGGTTTTTGTGTGAATGGAGAGGTGGAACAGATTATGTATCATTAAATAGGAGGAGGTTATGAAAGAAGAGAATTTTGGGGAGTATTGGTTGGAGGTGGTGGTATAGTGTTTTTATGGTGCAACTGATGTTGATGATGTAGTGAATATGTGTCTGTTATGCTCTATGGACTTTCCTTCGTGAGGAGAGTTCTCATATTTATGGTAAAATTTGGTGTTTCTAGACATTGTTGTGTGGGAAAGAACTCAATAAACAGGGGGCTGAATCACACGTTTCCAGTGGTCTCCCAGGCAACTGTTATTTGTGGAGAGGAGGAGTTTTTGTTGTCAAACCGTCATGATTTTCTACACTGCAAAGCAACTCGAGAGGAGTCGGTTGTGGGTTTGTTTCTTTATAGGTAATTTGTGACTTGAATGTAGGTTTAAAATGTCCCTAGACTAGAAACGTCACCGAGAGTTGTGTCGACAATGAGAACAGTGCTGAGATCATGCCCAAAGCAATGTCGACGGTGAGAACAGTGAGGTCTTCCCACAGGGGAGATCGAGAGGAGTTTGTTGCATTTTGTTTCTTTGCAAGTAATTTGTGACCTGAATGTAGGTTTTAAAACATCCCCAAACTCGAAACGTTGCATAGGACCAAGAGCAGTGCTGATAGTGAGAACAATGCCAACAATGAGCAGTGAGCAGTGAGGATATCAAGCATAAGATACTGAGCAGTGAGAACAATATCGACCGAGAGTTGTACTGATTGTTTCACTGACAAAGGCAGAGACAGAGGTGAGATAGAAGGCAACAGGGGAAAGACAATAGTCAGCTAGTGGGACCAAAGAACGCTCAGAGGGACCCAGTCTTTGCAGGGGAGGTTTTCTTCTTTTTATTTTCCATCTCTTATGATTTAAGTTGTGTTTATCTCATTTAAACTGGCACAAATAATTGTGATCAACACACAAACAAACATGACGGTTAATCTGGAGGACCCAAAGGAAAGGTTGCCATTGTTGAGAGAGGAGTCCAACATAGAGGAGACACAAATACCATTCCTCAACACAACAGGAAACAAATTTGCAAAATATTTGATTAGTGTGGAGAAGGTAGGGTACAACAGTGGTTTGCAATTTCAAGTGAAGGGTTCACTTCCATTGCTAAACCTTGTGCATCAACTAGGTGGGAGCTCGTATTGAAAACACAACCTTCAGCTCATTAATGGAACTTCATTTCCTCACCCGGCCATAACAGTGGAGGATTCAACATGATCACTTGGTTCTTCTATGGCATATTTTCTTCAGAAGGGCACTTACAACACAAACGAGAGATTGGTTTTTCTAAACGAAAAACAATATAAGGGTATTTTAAGGCATAGGTAGATCTGAAAACTAAGGCAAGCACCTAAGAAAAAATTCAAATGATCCTTACGAAAGTAAACAACATATCTAGAAAGGCCTCTCAAACTAGTGTAGGGAATTAAGAAGGGATTAAGGGTTTCAAATCAATTCTGATTAGAACATAGGGTTTTGTAGCAAACAAAGAAGATAAAAAAACATATAAGCATGACAACAAAGGCCTATAGAGTCCCACATCAACACCATTAATGTGGTCATCGGAACTATATGAGGAAGATATCATGAGCATGAAAAGGGGACTCGAAATTTTAGAAGCGAAAAAGTGGTATGAAGACAACAAAGTAAATGAAATTGTGAAGTTCAAGGGAAAATTAGAGAGGGAAAATAAATCTCTTAAGGAACAAATCGCAAACATGCACGGTAAAATTGAAAAAGGAAAACAAGAAGTAGTTGCCTTGAAACAAGAATTAGAGAAGATAAGGGTAACCAACCTTGAGAAATCAGAATTGGTAAAAGAAGAAGACACGACACAAATAAAGGAGATTCAGTTAATATTGGCCAAATTGGAAACTAAAGAAAATCAACTAAAAGGTCGGATAAAAGAGGTTAAATCATGGTCGCAAGTTGTAAGTGGGTCATCAAACAATAAAAAAGGAATCATTGAGAAGTAAATCAAAATTCAAATAAAAGAAGAACAAAACAAACCATCAGGGGAATTTTGAGGTCTAAAATGGGCCTCCTAAGGAACTATAAAATAATAGTGGAAATAATAAAACAAGATTAGATTACATCATCAAATTTTAAAGGGAAAAAAGGAAAAAACTATTTTTCAACTTGTATTTTCAACTTAACTCCCTATGGGTTTACCCAAATTTCGAGCGGAAACACTTGTTGGATGAAAAATTTGATTCCTCATCCAAGGAGTACCCATGTTGCATATTTTTTATGGACTTTGCTACACAGAAAATGAGAAATACATGAAAAAGGTGATTGCAATCATGATTTTTCATGTATTTCTCATTTTTTGTGTAGTAGGGTCCCTCAAACATATGCAACATGGGTACTCCTTAGATGAGGAATTAAGTTTTGCATCCAACGAGTACTCTCACTCGAATTTTGAGTAAAACCTTAGGGAGATAAGTTGAAAGCACGAGTTAAAAAAATAGTTTTATTATTTTATTATTTTTTAATATTTTTACTTTTTTACTCCAAAAATGGTGAATCACCCTCCATAATTTACATCATCATCTTGAATCCTATTTGTTTTTATAAAGTTTATTTTGGTTCTATATTTTTCTTGAGAGGCCCATTTTAGACCTAAAAATTCCCCTAATGAAGGAAAGGTTACAAAATCATTATCAAAGGGTTGAGGGACTATGGGGAAAATGAAAGGAATGACATCTTAGAAAGGGACTTCCTTAAAGATCAATTGAAGTGGACGGGGTTTATTCATCAAGCAAGCAGGATCAGAAAGAAGGTAGAGGGAGGAAGAGATACACATGTAAGAGTTATCTTGAGGAGTATAGAGGATAAGAATATGATCCTTATAAATAGAGGATTGCTTAGAGGCACACATATCTAACTAGATGAGGACTTGACTCTTGCTCAACAAGATCAACAAAGAAATGAGTAGGAAAAAGTGAAAGCAACAAGAAATGAGGGAAAATGGGCATGATTGAAGGACGAGAAAGCTCAAATTAGTGATCAGTTCCCAAATAAGAACTAGGAAATAGGGGCCCTGCTAGAATGCTTATAGGTAGTAAGTTGGAATTGCAAAGGTTATTCATGGAGAAGAGGTTCAGGGTTGGAGCCCATAGCAAAGGGGAAGGATATTATCATTCTTGTAGAAACACATGAGTACAATGGATGCAAGGTTCCAGATTTCGAGGCTTACAAGAAGATTTCAATTTGGAACAAAGGAAATGAGACAGGAAAAGGATACGAGGGAGTCACAATGCTAATATGTGAAGAATGGGGTGGAATTGTAAATGTAGAAAAAGAGGATCTGAATAAACAATACATTTGGCTGCAAATAACAGAGAAGGAGATTACTTTCAGGTTGGCGGCTTATTATTTTTACCCAAAAAACTCAAAGATCTATAAAAGAAGAAATTTAGACAACAAATACCCGCATGCCTCATTGAAGAGAGAGATATTTGTATTCAACCCTATTGGGGAAATATTGTTAATAGGTGAATTTAATGCAAGGACACCGAACAACCAGTCCCTCCAGTTGAGCATTGAAGAAAGAGGAGAAAACAATCCCCTATGGTTGGAAGAGGGGGGTGGCCAGCCTTGGGAAAGAGATTCAGAAGATGAAAATGGGGGTGTCACGCACTTTGGGGCAGAATTTCTGGGGCTTTGTAGTTCGTTTGGCATGTTTAATTTGCAATGGTATGAGAAGGTGGCCAACTTCAGGAGGTATCACATGAAAAACTTATGATGGTCAAAGTGTGGTAGATTATGTAATCTTCTCTCAAAGTTTCACCTCTACACTGTTGAAGTTCGATCGAAATCAAATTTGATCATGCCTCTATATTTGTTAAGTTGGATTTTTCCCATAGTAGTCTGCACAATAGACAAACTCTTGGAATACAAACAAAAACTCTCTACAAAGGAAAAATCCTCATAAAATACGAAAAAAGGGAAAGGTTTAGTGCTACTCTTAAGCATCAATTTCAGACTATAGAGCATGTTGTGGCAAATAAGACAACCAATGAGGCAGGTTGTCATGTTCACTGTAGTTTTTTGATCCCAACAATCCATAGGGCCTTAAAGGCATGCAAAAGGTCTTGCCCCAAGAAGGGAACTGCAAGCACTTTTATGGCAAATCCATGGTATGATGAAGAATGCAAGGTAGCTAGGAGATCTCTAAAAGAGAGAAAGTGGAGCAAAGAAAACAAGAAGAAATATGAAAAATTAGTACAATAAAAAAATAAGGATATGCAAATGGAAGAAGAAAGGAGTTAATCTCTCATGCAAAGCACGACCCCAAGGGATTTTGGAAAGAGCTACAACAAAGGAGAAAGAAAAAAGAGAACAATATTATAGGTGGCCAATGGTTGGAGTATGCGAGACTCATCTTTGAGCGGGAGCACGAGAAAGATACCCCCCCCCACATAATGAACACTTCAGTGGAACTATTCACATAGGATGATATCAAGTTGGGAATAAGTAATTTAGCAAGCAGTAAAGTAGAGGACATAGACAGGATTAAAGTTGAATTCCTAAAATGGGGATTTGAGCTCCTTGCTCCTCATTTAAAAGAAATTTTCAATGGCATCATCCAGGATGACTTTCCGGGAGAGTGGACTACTAGTGTGGGAATTCCTCTCTTTAAGAGTGGAGATATCAATAACCCCTCTAACTATCACAGTATTATGGTCAACCCCCTCATGGGAAAGTTTTTTGGGAGCACGATAGAGCGAAGAATCAACAATTATGCAGAAAGTAAGGGAAAACAGGCAAAAGGACAAGCATGCTTTAGACGTAGACACTCTACCATTGACCATTGTGTCACCCTTAGACATTTGATAGATAAATTTTGGGACAAGCAAGGTGAAACAACCTATTGTTGTTTTGTGGACTTCAAGAAATCCTTTGACACAGTTCCAAGAGACAAACTATGAAACATGATGGAAGAGTTGGGCATCCCATATGAGTATAGAGCAACAGGTCATAGACTTTATGAGAAGGTTGGAGCTAAAATTAGAACAAGTGAAGGAATGTTTGAATGTTTTAGTAGCGATATTAGTGTTAAACAGGGATGTCCTCTATGCCCCACTTTGTTCGGTTTATATATTGATAGTATGGAAGCTTGGTTAAGCAAAGCAGATGGAGAAGGGGTTCATCTAGCAAGTTATGTGGTAAATTTTCTTCTATACACAGATGATATTATCATAATCTAAAAAACTGTGTGTGGATTAATAGAACTCTTTAAGACCTTAGAACACTTTTGTAAAGAGGTTGGGATGCAAGTGAACATTAACAAGACCAAAATCATGATTTTCTCTTTAAGTAGAAAAGACAAACCAAATACTTTCCTTTTTGAAGGTAGTCCTCTGGAGATAGTGAAAGAATACAAATATCTTGGTATTTAATTCCACTAGAAGCTCAGTCGGGAGACTTGTAGGACGAAAATAATTCAGGGACGATAGAGAGCCTCATACTTACTCCAAAATAGGTGCAGAAAAGTTGAACTTTGGGATTGGAAAACCAAGAAAACACTTTTTTGTTTGTTGGTTACGCCATTGGTTCTCTATCATAACACCCTCCTCCCATATCTACCCAAGTAACCAGCCAACTGAGGTAAACATGTGCTGAGAGGCTAATATGATATGATTCAACCTCCTAGGTGACCTTAAGGAAGTGGAATCGACAAAAACACATCACACATACCTTCCACATCAGTAACAACACTATGAGGAGTCATTCCAACCACTCAGGAATCATGCCCCTAGGTCCTATTGATTTTTTAAGCTATTAAACCTCTGGAAGCTCATCAATAAGGTACAATTGCAATTCTATTCACATCTTGTCACAACAAGTCAAACTAGCAATTTGATAAAATTGTCATGTATAAGCAGATCACATCTGGTTAGCTCAAGACACAACCATCATGAATCACATGAAATCACCATAAACCATAATCAGAAATCACTTGTAACCATCATAAGTCATAATCACATATTACATGCATAACAAGACTGAAATAAAATACTGATACTTATCCTTCATCGGTCCTTACTTCTGCCTTTGTTCTTTTGTACACACACTAGATCGATTTCCACACTTGGCGAGCACCAAAAGCCTTTTCTTCTCTTCAATCCACATGCACACATTTTACATCACAACACATACATCCACACACGACGTACAACACCACACAATACATACACCCACACTGGCATACAACACATACACCTATACCCTATGTACAACAAAACACAATACATACACATACATCTGGTGTGCAACACAACACATACACCTACACTCAGTGTACAAAAAACACAATACATACACATACATTCGGTGTACAACACAACACATACAAATACATCCGATTTACAACAAAACACAATACATACACCTACATCTGGTGTACAACACAACACAATACATACACATACACATATTACAACACAATGAATATGCATGTCATGATACCACGACTACACCATGCACATACATAGTACCGCATGCTCTCAACATAGCATGTATGACATGCACCCAATACCATATGTATACAAGTACCATATTCATAACATGTACACAGTACCACCTGTACACAACACTACCTGCACAACGTGTGCACAACATCACATGTACACGACACCACTTGCATAACGTGTACACAACACCAAATGTACACTACACCACCTGTAAAATGTATACAAAATACCACGTATACACAACACCACATGCACAACATGTACACGACACCACATGAACAACATGTAAATGGCATCACATGCACACAAAACCACATGTAAAACATGTGCACAACACGACATATAAAATCATGCGCACAAAACCATATGTACGTAGCACCATATGTACAACATTCACACAATGACATGTGTATATAGCATTGCATATACAACATGTACATAGCACCATACATACACAACACCACATATCCAACATGCGCACAACACCATATGCACACAACACCGCATATCCAACATGCGCATAGTACGGTATGTACATAGCACCATATATCCAACATGTACATACCACCATCTATACCTAGCACTGCATATGCAATATACACACAACACCATATATATACAACAGACATACAACATCATATGTACACAATACCTCATATGTTACATGTACACATCACCATAAGTACAATCGCTAAATATACAACATTCACAACGTATACACAACAATAGTACTGCACACCCATAGACCACACATTGACCCCATAAGCAACCTCACTTCTAGTGTCTTTCCACTATCCATGCTTATCCTAGCATGTCACATATCACACTACTTTCACTTCGTTGATGTACCCCTCAGCATTGCCTATCCATAACATAAACATAGGCATTGTACACACATATAATATCAATTCGCATGCACATGATACTGAACTAAACAGATTTTTTAGGGTTACTCTTCCTAGTTAATTCCTCATAAGACCAAGAACCTCTTCATGTCATTCACCTGCATAAGCAAAAATTCCTCCACAAGAATGATCCTTGAAAAGCCTCTCATACAGTGACATAGATAGATACATACATAACCATATATATAAACATTAGCATAAAACAATCATGATCCTCTCAAAAAACATCATACATACCTACATATAAACATATAAGCATTAGCATAAAAACAATCATAATCCATGATGACCTTTTCAGACACGACATACATACATACATACATATATACATATATAGACATCATCGTAATGATGTTCACAACATAATTACCAGATATCATGAAGTTAAGGTTAAGAGAACTCCCTTTGTCCATGCACAATATGCACAACATTGAGAAAAACAGTCTCCAATGTAGCCAAGGCATATAACACCTCAGATCCATTCACTTTACCTTTTCTGTCACATTTCTCATGATTTTACTGCCATTGTCAATTTACACCAATGGACCCAACCAAATCCAATCGACTGTCATATTCTTACCTTTTGTTTCCATTTATTCATACACCGAGCTTCATTCAAGTATTACATTACATGTTGGCTTTCATCCAACTCTCCCCAAGCTCTATTAATTTCCTCTTTCCCCAACCAATCCCCAAGGCTCTCAAAACATAAAAAGAAGGAACAAGAGCAAGAAATAATAAGACCATGAAAAACACAAGCAATACGACACCGCAAAAAAGTGGTATGGCCATACACTAGACATTAAAAAAACCGCAAACCAAGTGCAAACAAATCATAAAAGACTGAAAGCACAAGGCTAGCAACACACACCATGACTCAATCCCCCATGGTTCCCAATAATTCCAAAGGAAATCTCAACTTGATCCTTGTCCAAGATTTCATGGTAGTCCCTTGCCATGTAATCCCCTGCATCATACTGCCATAACCACATAACTTTCAGCGCATAAATAAGTATAACAATATACCAGTTATCTTACCTTGTTGTGCCAAACACGTTTCCTTGTATTTGAACACATACATATATCATCTCTCAAGAGACTCCAATTCCTTGACGAATCCAGCCATAACTAGAAACCAACTGATATACCTGTCAAATACATGTTCATAAATATAACACATATCCACATAATTCCAGACAAGATTAGGGTTAATAATATTTCCTCTATGAAAAGCACTCATTCGTTTGGATTTAGGGTTTCCAAACATAGCCAGAGGAATCCTTACCCAATTCCTTTCTTTTACCATCTACCTTGCTACAATTGAGTCTTATTATCTACCATCACATCACCCATATGCTAGTTATATAAACACATCAACTATTACCTTGTCATGTTAATACCACGCATGTTGCCCTACAATTGTTCACACATGTCAATCACATGTTTGAAATATCAAGACTTCATATCTATTTTCTAAAACAAGCCTCTACGAAGACTAAAAACCATATCATAATCAACTAATAGTCAAAATCATAAGACTACAACTATCACCTACTTATACTCAAGTACACATCAGTTATCTCAACACATAGTGTGTTAGTACAACCATCTTAAAACAAGATCATTACTTCATGCAATCATATAGACACATGCTCATATCATGCAATTAATCAAACACTTAAACAAACTATAAACATACCATGTTAGATAATTAAACTAGACAACATAATAAACACCAAACACTCAACACGAGAAATATGACATAATCAAACACCAAGTATACAACATAAGCAAACTCATACCTTAATGTGTCTTAGGGGAGGCTATCTTGTATGCACAATCAATCTAGATTAGCATGATATAATTTCATAACATATCAACTTAGAAATAAATAAGGTCATAGTATCCATAATAGTAACTAGCTAACATTTTCACCTCATAAGCTCATAAACAAATGTCATTCATGCATAACAGTCACATATGCATAGTCATTCTAGATTAGTACAATACAATATCACAATATGTCGACTCATACTTGAATGTTATAACCATAATCATCTACATAGGCCAATATATATATAACATCAATATCTTAATGCAATAACCATAATAATCAAGTTAACTAACATATACTAACAACAAGTTAACATGTAACATACCTATCAACAACATATAACATAATCAAGAAGTTAACTAACATAAAACAACAACAACAATGCATATAACAATAAGTTACCTTCATTCATAACTATTCGACACATGTACATATGATCACACTAATTAACTAATATTTATCATGTATGTAACCGTAACATCAATAGAATGAAATACATACACATAACCATAATGCATATAACTAAACTAATCAACTAACATTTGTCACACATGTAATTGCAACAATAGTAAGATGAAAAACATTTATATAACTCTAATGCTTATAACAAACATTAACCAACATACCTGCATGACAAAAATAATACCTATATGATGATATGCTCTTACCCCGAAGTCTAGTGCTACAACTTCACTTTGATGATTTGCATCTCCTGCTCTATCTCATCCAACACATTAACATCAAAACATAACAAAAAAATCATGATGACCTAATTGCATACAATGGCCTCATGGACAACAACTATAACCATGAAAATGCATGCATAACATAATATAGACACTAACATGCATAAAAAATGCATAAACGACATGCACTCATGAAGATCACATCGCACAACAAACACCATCAACTTTCACATGGCGACACAACTGCAACAATGACCACCACCATGCATACACAACAAGCACATAGTCCACAAACATATAGAACATAGATGCAACTGACATGTATTCACTAAAAACACATATCAATGCATACGAATCATACACTCATGATACCACACTTCACAACAACAACATCCTCTTTCACACGGCGATATCGCTACAACCATGACCGACACTATGCATATGCAACAAGCATATATACATGGATGATTAACACATGTGCAACCGACACAAATGCATGAACAATACACAGTGCCCATCCAGTCCAAGGGGTCAACCATGCTCTGATACCACTCTGTAACACCATCCTCCCATATCTACCCAAGTAATTGGCCAATCGGGGTAAACATGTGATGAGAGGCTACTATGATACGATTCAACCTTGTAGGTGACCTTAAGGAAGTGGAATCGACAGAAACACATCAAGCAGACCTTCCACATCAACAACAACACTCCCAAGAGCCATCCAAACCACTCATGTATCATGCCCTTGGGTCCCTATAATACCCCAAAAGGGAAAATGAAAACAATACAAGAATAAAATAGAATAAGAACTACAACAAACAAAATACACCATCAAGACATGAAAAACTTAAGCCAAAAGATGAGCTGAGCCATTTTATTAATGTCAAAATTGAGTACAAAATAGGTGTTGGAATAGGTGCACCTGGGTATGCTCAAGGAAGGATAAAATACTTCTCAACCCAAACTGGAATGACTCTCTGCTGGTGGCTCTGCGTGGCTCTGGTGCTGTGTTGTACTTCCCAGAAATTTTGTTGCTTGCTGACTTTAGATTGCTGGTTGGCTGCTTCCACAGCGCATAAATTTCAGGATTTGGACACCAAACTCTACTCAATAAACCCACAAATATCCATGAAGGAATTGTGGAATGCTCGAGTTCAAAAATTTTCCCCTGTTGGTCTTGAACCATTGCACATATAGCTTCGTATCCCCTCTTGGATAATCACTATAAAAATTCCTTTGATTATGGAGAATTCCCCTGTTAGGAATCCTTTAGCTTCCCCACCAAACCTCAGATACAAATGCTCCTCCTTCTCATCTCCTGGAACAACTCTCTGACTGAACAACGTCCCCACTACGCAATCCCTGAAGTGGTGATGCTTCTCCTGCAAATTCTCCTTTGTAATGCTCCTCCAAAATGGTGAATCTCCTCCCCTGAACAGGCACTCAAAGTCCCCCGAGGTAGAGGTTAATATCTCCGCCTGAATATATTGTGTGCTAAACAACACTGCAGACTTGGCATCCGACACAAGCGTGCTATGTCAAGATGACAATAAAAATAGAAGTTGAGTGAATGAGGAAATGAGACGCCTTCACCTCCTTTTGTTAATTGAGCCTCCAACATTCCCTTGGGCCCACCATGGATTGCGCAGTGCCCTCATCTAGCCATTCGCTGCACTGCCTCCATCATGCCTCTCCCACGTTGCCACCTAGGGAGATGCCTCCAAATCGAATGCTGGCCACATGGACCCTACTAAGGCCACAATTTTTCCTTGTGAACTATAGGAGTAGGCTGTAGCTTTTCCTCAATTATTAATTGTGGGTCCCGACCCACCTTATTTATGCGTAACCATTAGAAACATCAAAATTTATCAAAAATTAATATTTTAATTAGAAAAACTTCTAATTAGGAAAATTACAGTCCTCCCCGCAAAGAAGTTGCTTGCCCTCAAGAAACTGAAGTGATGGGTGTTGGAGGATCTTCTCCCCCTCCCAAGCAGCATCCCCATTTGGGAGACTTCTCCACCCGAACAAATACTCCTTCACCACCCAGCTCGGAAAATGCCTCTACCGGGTGTCAATAATAGCCTCTGATTGGAGCACCAAGTGCTGCTCATTATCGGTGGGAGGTAATTCTGTGGTTGTTGTCACCCTTTGTCCTAAAGCCTTCTTGAGGCAAGACACATGGAATATGTTGTGTATCTAGCTTCTCTGCGGCCACTCCAAATCATATTCTACCTCTCCCACCTTCTAGATGAATTTGTACAACCCATAGAAATGGGGTTTGAGCTTCTTGGCCCCTTTCTACGTCGGCGTGGACTATTTGCAAGGTTGAAGGAAAAGGTAAACCAATTCCCCCACATCAAACTTCCTCTCCACACAACCCTAATCTGCATACATCTTTTGTTGATTCTGGGTTGTTGCCAAGTTATCCTTGAGAGCCCTGAGAATATCTTGGCTCTCTTGGATCCAGTCTTTGGCCCTGGGGACCTTACTAGCTCCAAACATCACATTAGAAAAAGTCACTGCATTATAACCATACAAATCATAAAAAGGAGACATTCCGGTGGACATTTTAAATGTCATGTTGTAGCAGTACTCCCCCAAGTGAATCCAGCGCAGCCAAGCCTTCTAATATCCTATGACATAGTTCCGCAAGTAGCCCTCTAGCCACTTGTTGACTATTTTGGTTTGCCCATCTGTCTGTGGATGGTAGCTCGTGCTCAGGGTAAGTTCGATGCCCACTAGTCGGAATGGCTCTTGCCAAAATCCCCTTATGAACCTGTTATCCCGGTCACTGACTATGGTCTTGGTAAGACCATGCAATCTGAAGATATCCCTGAAAAAAACTTGGCCACCTGAGAGGCCGTGTACCAGGCTGAAATGGAAAAGAAGTGTGCGTACTTCATTAGTCTATCCACTACCATTAAAATACAGTCTTTTCCTTGCACCGTGGGAAACCCGGTAATGCAATCCATCAAAATACTCTCCCACTTCCCTTCAGGGATAGGAAGTGTCTATAGAAAACCTGTCAGATGGGTCAACTCCCCTTTGTTCCTCTGGAAAACCTCGCAATCCCAGACATGTCTCAGAACGTCCTCCTTGAGGGCCTTCCATGAGAAACTCTCTCTAATGGTTTGGTAAGTCTTGGTTAACCCCAGGTACCCAGATAGAGGTGAGTCATGGGCTGCATGCAAAGTATTCTCCTGCAACTGGGAGTTGGTTGTTGTTAAATTTAGATAACCATGGTGTGTTCTATTCTTAATGCAAATTTACTTCAATCTTTCTCATGCCCGATAAAAATAAGAAATCACATAAAAAGGAAAGTAAAATGATGATATAACACAATTATAGATCAACAAAAGACAAGCCAATAATATAGATCAGATTTACAATTCTTCTAGTTCAACAAAGATATGGGATATTTTGCGTTACGACAGTCAACATGATGCTTTAGCCAACAAAGCCTTTCTAGACCAGCCTACCTTCCAAGTGTCACACCCATAGCCCTCAAAGATAGCTCATCACAATTCAACATTGGTCAACCAAAAAGTCAACGCAGAAAAGTCAACGTAGGACATCAATAGAAAGTGAACGTTGCAGATTAGGGTTTTGGTCAAATAGCTATGTTTTCCTCAATTTTAGTGCCCAGTAGTACGACCTCTCAAAATCAAAATTTTGGGAGAGTTTAGAGGTCAAATGAACAATGTTTGACCATAGTCAACGTTGGTCAACGCTTCTGAAATTCAAACCTAAATAGATCCACAGAAAACATCTCCTTCAGCTCCGCACATGTGAAGGGGAGAGGCCTCCAAAGGCTATTGAACCAATCAGATCACAATGAGAGATGTGTGATGAGTTGATGAGAAAATGACCTCCAAGTCTTTCCAATTTATATCCATCAATGAGGGTGTGCGACACATCTATTAGGCATGTGAGCCTACATTACAAATCTGGCCGACCTTGCATATGTGTGGAAAATAAATTCAAAATATATGTTCTTCTCATCCAAACAAGATGATATTTAGACCAATCTTGCACCTCTCCGAAAGAGGAATCCAACAAAAATATGACCATCATCATATTAGCAGTGCAACATGGATTTTGGGCCTAGTTGCCCAAAATTAACATTCCCTCTCAACTAAGGAGAACTCCATCTGTCCACAAGTGTCATCCATCAGTACGATCATGTACTTTCACCCATAATCGTGTGTCATCCCATCGTAAATTTCTTTGTTGGATCTCCTTCTCAGATAGAACAAAAAAAGGTGAGTCACAAAGACATCAGACTCAGCTGACCCGAAGTCAGCTTAGATTTTAAAACCTATCTTAGACTCAAAAGAGTCTCATACTAACCAAAATTTATTTTACTGACCCAAATTTAGTTTAGAGGTAAGAACCTCATCATACTCGATCCCAAATCAAGGTGTTGGACACGTGCCATCCTAGACATAGAGAGTACGATAATATCTGATGTGCCCATCGGTCTTGCTATTGGTATCTATCCACATTTCCCACCTCATTGGCCAAATGAGATGTACTTCCCATGAGTTTGAAACTCCATTGGTAGGATGCATGTGGGGCATAGATCAAAGAGAGGTGAACCAACTCAATATCATAACGGTGGGGTAGAAGCACAACAAGATTCGACAAGCCGAGTCCCGTGTGTGCTTATAGCTCCAATAATTTATCCCCAAGACCCCTGGAGCTCGCAGAGATCATAGTCCAACTCAAGCAACACCCTCAGAATAGGGTCTTTCCATGATTCCAAGCTTCTCACAGAAGGTTAAGAACTTGACCTTCCCTAGGGGCTTCGTGAGAATATTCGTGATCTGCTCATCATTTCCTATATGATTGAGCCTTACGGCACCTCATTGTACCATATCCCAGATAAAGTGGTACCTGATATCAATATGCTTGGATCGATCGTGGAACACAAGATTCTCAGAAAGATGAATCCCACTCTGGTTATCAAAAAGGTTAACGGTGGTATCTAACACATGCCCAAATAGCTCAGTGAAGAGCTTTTGCAACCAAATAGCTTCACAACTGGCCATACTCACTGCAATGTATTTGGACTCAGTGGTGCTCAAAGTCACTGACTTATGCTTCTTGTTCATCCAAGATATCGAAGCAGAACCCAAGGTGAAGCAACATCCAAATGTGCTCTTGTGGTCCACCACTCAGACAACCCAATTGACATTAGTATATCCATGGAGTCTGTTATCCTCCTGTATTCTACAATATCACTAGATGACTATGGATTTTCTACATTCAGTAAAAATAACATTCCCTAAATATTATTTATTTTCATAAATCTCACTGCCTTCATTATCTTTATTTTACCTATCCACTATCTCTCATTTTTCCTCTATAAGTACCCTCATGTTCTAAAAATTCCATGTTTGATCCTAAATCCCACATTTTTACCCTTTTCCCCCTCCCTAAAGCCCCACTCACATTTCTTAAAACCCCTTTTAACCCCCCCCCCCCTTTTCACTCTTTCCCCTCTTTCCCTTCAAAACAATGAAAAAACCATTTTTTTCATTGTTTTTGAATAAATTATTGTTTCGGGTCCCACTCTTTAAGAATAGACCCTGTCTATTCTACCCGCCACCTTTATGTTTATAACCCTCACTTTAAACCTTAACTCCATTATATAAAACCCCCAACACCCCTTACATGATTTAAAGCCCCCGCTCTAAATCTTTTACCCCCCCCCATGACCATATAACCCTGGCCCCACAAATGTTAAAGCACCTCTCCTTTAACTTACCTCGGGCCCCGCATTATAAAAACCCCACCTATAATAAAACCTCCACCACGTATACCACTGGGCCCCATTGTCTAGACCTACCCGTCGCTCCATCCAATCTCGACCATCATCGGATCTCCGCCTCCCCGATCCGACGGTCCCCAACCCCAATCGTAATCCAAACCACCCACCATTTACAACACCCTACACCTTGCGAAATGAGTGGTATGTGCTCTAGTCCCTCCTGCCACGCGACACTCCCTCTATGGTATCGCATCCCCCGGCAAAATACCATTAACCACCTGTGCCCCATGCGATAAACCACTTACTGCTCTCGCGCCATAACCCAAAACCACCGACCCATTTGAAAATGTTTAAATCTTGGTGCCTTTGCGATAAGCCCCGGTCCCCTAAAATACCTCCTGCAGCTCTTCCAAAGACTCGATAAGCCATAAACAAACGCAGAAGGCCAAAAACCTTCATTTTTTCCGGACTTTGTCCACAAATGGCCCTGCCACCTACAAGCCTTCATTTCCCGGACTCTGTCCACAACTTGAGTTTTATTAATAAATTGTTCGTGTTTTGTAGGTTAGGTACATGGAGGAAATGCATAAATTTCATTTCTAAGGTCCAAGAATTGTTTTAAACAGGTCCTCTAGGTGACGATCTAGAATGACTTGTTTCATCTAAGGGACCAGGAGCGCAAGATCAATATGAATCATCAATGGATCATGGCCATTGATGATCATTCAAACACTATGGGGGGAACAAGGGTTCTCCATAGCACAGGGTAAAGAAATAAGAGATTTCTACAGTAGCAGCACAGGTGAAGATAAAAACACAGTTAAAGGGATAGTCACAGTCAAAGAGTTCACCGTGACAATGAAAGAAAAAATGGATTAAAGGTTTAATCAGAGGTTAAATATGAAAACAAGGTTAGAAGACAAAGATTAAAGACAGAAGATAGATTCGAATGAAAATTTAAAACACCATTTACTTCTTCTAAATCACATTGGCCACCTACATCCACCTTTTAATTTAAGACAAGCTACCTTAGTTAATGCTCTCAGTCAGAGATATTTTAAACAACTCAACATTTATTGTAAAATTTAAATAAAAGCCATAAAAGTAAAAAATATCCTAAAGTTGGCTCAACAATAAATTAGGAAGTTATTATTACAGTGAGTCAGCCACATATATTTTGCATTAGGCCTTACAAGGTCTTGAAGGTCAAGATTACATTTAATTTGTAATAACTATAGCCTGAAACCCTAGAATAGAATCACCTCCTCATCTGCAGTTAAATACTACATGTATTGTTCATTATTCTTGTTGGTTGGTTGTTGGTTTCTGGGTTGATTGCTAGGTTGGATTTTGATCAGACTCTGAGTTGCAAAGATTTTTGCACTAGAGTATTGTCACTGTTTTGGACATCAGTAATACAAGAACATTTACAAGATTCTTGAGCTATGTTAATGGTGATGTTATCCTTCTTTGTCGATGTTTCCCTTAATTTTTCCATATTGTCCATCATTTCTTTGATAAAAGAACAAAAATTTTAGATTCAGATATGCTGTCTTGGCACCTTAATTATGTCTGCTTCTTTCATCTAAATGTTTTCTTCTACAAGGTTTGATTAAAGAATTCAGGGGTGTCCTGCTCTTTAGTTCCACCTAGCTTGTTGCCCTGAAGTTTACTTAGTAGAGTTTAGCTAAAGAAATTTATGGTTTGCCCTACTCTTTAGTTTTCCTCAAAATGTTACTTTAATGGTCTTCTTTGAAGTTTGATTAAATAATTTAGGGGTTTCCTTCTCTTTAGTTTCATTGAACAGTTATCTTGAATGTTTTATTTGTCTCAAGGTAATAGCTAGAAAATTTAGGGGTGTCCCGCTCTCTAGGATTGCTAGATTGTTGCCTTAAGGTTTACTTAATAGAGTTTAGCTAAAGGAATTTATGGTTTGCCCTACTCTTTAGTTCCTCTTAAACAATTATCTTAAAATGTTTTCTTGTTGAATTATAGTTAAAGGATTCTTAATTTCCCTTTAGTTTTACTGAATTCACAACTTGTTGTCATTTCATATTTCATCTAATCTAAAAAGATCCACTTGATATATTTAGCTTGCCCTATGAAAACCCTTGTAGAGTTGATGTAAAATTAAAACCTTTTATGACTTGATAGCCTAATGGATTAATTATTCTCATAGTCTATCTATTTAACTAAAACACTCAATCAATTAATCAAACAATCAATCAAACAAAACAAACAGTCTTAGAACTTCATAAATAGCCTAAAATCAGAAAACATAAGCATACAGATAAATCATTTACAAACACAAACATAGAGAGAGCCCTCTCTAAGCCCAAGAAGGCTAGGTCCTTGGACTCCAAAGCGGTATGATGTGGTTCCCTGCAGATTTGTTTTTGCCAATATTGCAAATCATGGGACTCCAACAGAATCTCAAACTCCCGGCAGTGTATCTCATCCCATGGTTGATTGTTCCCCGAAGATATATAAATAGATTCTTGGCACTAATCCAATGAATGTTATGAGCATCAACCATATGTAGAGTCAAAGTGTTCACGGCAAAACATATGTCTAAACAGTAGTTCACTAGGAACATCAGGGCCCCCACGAGTTGTCGATACTCGGTAGGATTTTCTAGCACGGGCCCAGAATCATTTCCACACAACTTAAAGCTGAGTTCCAATGGTGTTGACACAGACTTATAGTCCACCATACCAAATCTCTCCAGCATATTCACAAAATATTTTCCCCTCCTGATGGTGCAAAACCTAATCCAGGACCCCTCATGATGGTGAAAAATCTAATCCTCCAACTGTTGGTGGGGGTGGATGGGGAGGCCCATCCTCTCTGGGTGTTGCACTGTCCTCATCCTCCATCTCAAAGAATGCATATTTGTCCACATCACTGCCTGAAAAGACCTCTATGTAGTGTGCATTTCCTCCTGCACACCTATGGCCTGGTGCCCATGGCTCCTAGCAAGTGAAACAAAAATTATTCCTCCGAAGATATCTCTGAGTCTCATCCAAATTCCCTCAGCCCTGGTTACCCCTTGGTGGTGGGGATCTCATATCTCTTCCCCTCTGCTGGAAAACAGAGTTCGCTGGTTTTGGTGCTCAAGCTCTAGGTAGAGAATCCTAAAAATCTCTGTCTCTCACATCTTTGTCATGAAAGGTAGTGGATTTGATTAATCTCACTAACCCCCGAAGGGGTTCTGTTAATCTCTCTTCAAACATATAGATCCTTTGAGACTCTGACAAGTCTGGCACCATCACTGACAGCCTCAAGAAATCTTAAATATAAGCCTCTACTTTTTCGTTCTACTTGAGTTTTTTCAGCTCTTCAAAGTCTTCCTCTGGATATTTTCTCTCAAACCACTCCAAGGCACTCCTCATGAACTCATTGTACATTGTCATTCCTCTATGCCCCAGTGTGGTCAACCCATAAAACCAGTAGTCATAGGCTTCTCCCTCCAAATGCAATGCAGCCACCTTGATGGCCTCTCTCTTAGTCATATGATTGAGCTAGAATTAGATATCCAGCTTCTCCACCCAAGCTTTAGCTGAGCTCCTTGAAGACCCATTAAATGTCAGAACGAACAACCTACCCACGGTACACTGCAAATCATTCCCTTGCATGTACCCTCCTCCTCGAGCCTGGCCTTTGGGTTTTTTGTTGTTATTCAGCTAGAAAAACTCATTGAACATAATGGACCTTACGAACACTGGCCCATAGGATTGGTATGCCATGAATAACTCCCCATAGTGAATCTCCTCCGGCTCTTGTTTTCCTCCTGCCCCTGAAGATAGGAACGTGGGAGTGGTGGATCATGGTGGAGTGTAGGGTACAACCGGAAAAGTAGTGTGAGGGTCTACCTGGTGTTGTGAAGTGCCAAACCCTTCTCCAATCTGGAAGTACCCTTGAACTCCCTTTCCCTTACTGCCATTGCTAAGCTTCTGACCCATCTCCTCAATCCTCTTGGAGAGGTATTGTACTGATTTTAGAAGAAGGTGGGAAAATTCCTTCTCCTCTTTCCTCTCATCATCTTGGTGCACCATCTCTTTCTCAACAACCTCCTGAATTTTGTCCAGCTAATCTGGAGTGATTTTGAGCCTCATTTCTATGCTCATGTACCTATTCCTTTGATAATTCATGTTTTGTCTACTCTCTAGTGTCATATATTGCGTGCTCCACAGGTTGAACCAAGTCTATGAGCTTTGATACCACTGTAATATCCCAAAAAGGAAAATGACAACAATATAAGAAGAAAATAGACTAAAAACTACAGAAAACAAAATAAACCATCAAGACATGAAAAATTGAAGCCAAAATATGAGCTGAGTCATTTTATTAATATCGAGAATTGAGTATAAAACATGTGTTGGAATAGGTGCACCTGGGCCTACTCAAGGCAGACTGAAATACTTCGCAACCCAAACTGGAATGAATCTCTGCTGGTGGCTCTGCGTGGCTCTAGTACTTCGCTATACTACCCAGAAATTTTGTTACTGATTGACTTTGGACTACTAGTTGGGCTGCTTCCACTGCTCAGAAAATTATGGAATTTGGGTGACCAAACTCTACTCAATAAACCGACAAAAATCTGTGAAGGAATTATGGAATGCTCGAGTTTAGAAATTTGCCCCTGTTGGGCTTGACCCATTGTGCAACTAGCTCAATCTCCTCTGTTGGATAATCACTATAAAAGTTTCTCTAATGATGGACAATTCCCCTATTAGGAATCCTTTGACTTCCCCACCAAGCCTCAGCTGCAAATGCTCTTCCTTCTCACCTCCTAGACCAACTCTCCAACCAAACTACGTCCCCACTACGCAACCATTGTGTCCTATGAGCATTCCATAAAGTGGTGATGCTTCTCCTACAAATTTTCCTATGTAATGCTACTAAAATGGTGAATATACTCCCCTGAGTAGGAACTCTAAGTCCCCCGAGGTAGAGGTTGAGATCTCTGCCTGAAGATCTTGTGTGCTAAACAACACTGCAGACTTGGCACCTGGCACATGCGTGCTATGTCAAAATGACAATAAAAATAGAAGTTTTTTGAATGAGGAAATGAGTTTCCTTCACTTACTTTTGTGAATTTAGCCTCCAACATTCCCTTGGGCCCACCATGGACTACGCAGTCCCCTCATCCAGCCACTCACTCCACTGCCTCCATCATGCCTCTCCCACACTGCCTCTAAATCGAATGCTGGCCACATGGACCCCACTAAGGTTGCAATTTTTCCTTGTGAAATATAGGTTTAGGCTGTAGCTTTTCCTTAATTATTAATTGTGGGTCTTGGCCCACCTTCTTTCCGCATAACCATTAGAAATATCAAAATTTATCAAAAAATAATATTCTAATTAACAAAACTGCTAATTAGGAATATTACAATCCCATTGAGTTTTTAAGCTAGTAAACCTATGTACGCTCCCATAGTATGGGAATGCATGCATCTGGGAGGCTCTGGACGCTCCCACAAGCCTGCATGCCTACGTCCAGGGAATGCTTCCAGTAGACCTATGCCAAAGTCTGCAGGATTTAAGGCACTTTTTAAGCCCAAAATTTCGTGTACTACCCAGAACTCCATGTAACTTCCAGAATCCATTAAACATGTGATGATAAGGCTAATAAATCAAAAAATAAATCCAAGACTAAGCGTGACCATCCCCAACCAGGACTGACATTTTGTCAAACACTTGACATCAATGTAATCTACATGTGTAAACAACAGATCTGAGCATAGGGGTCTTGTACTTTTATGAGAATCAATAAGAAGCATTGTTCCCTTACATCATTAGCTACATTATCATATATTAGTTCATAGATACATTGTTTATTCATTTATAAATGAAAACATGAGGAGATCCATACATCATTGTTGTCAGAATACATTCTCATATGATCTACATATAAACTAGTAAATTTACACATCAAATGTCAAGGAAATGAACTTCTCATTAATGAATGTAAAAACCAATTGGATATGGGACTACCACGTTCCACCCTACCATAGATTAGCTAAGAAAAATATCTCTTCATCCGATCACCTTCGTGCCATATTCCAAGCATGAATGTGGAACTCATAACCAACCAAAAAGAACCAAACAAGCATGGATTCTACTGGAGTTCTCCACCTACATCATGAGGAATTTTACTTCCTCGTAGTCTCTTAGGCTTTACCATAATCCAAAGTTTGATCCAAGGATCACTAGGCCCTACACCAAGACCCACTCTCCATAATTTACCATACATCCCATCTTGGGACTACTAGGCCCATCAGAGAGTAATCCACCTCTTGGCTTTACTGTATATCCAGTCATTCACTGGAAAGGATACCTAGGCCCACCGAGGAACACAATATTGGATTTATCGTAACCCATAGCCGATTCAGGGGTCACTAGGCCAGTGGCTTTACCATGATATCCACAGTCCGGTTTAGGGATCACTAGGCCATGTGTTTGTCATTTTAGATATCCACCTCACTCAGCTTTAAATCCATCCGAAAATCCAACTAAACCAAACATGAGAACCCATCACATCAAGGCTATCTAGAAATGACAAGGCTAGGTTGAAAACACTTTCACACCTGGAAAAACCGATGCCATTTTTGGGTATGTATTATATTCTTTCCATGACTAGTCACGTGCGGGGGGGTCACAGGGGGGGCGATTGCCCCCCTTGTACATTGCTCGCCCCCCCTATTCAGGGTCTCGGGCAGCGCCCCAAGAAAAAAAAATTGGACCCTATTTTTCAGTGGGCGGATCCTCCCATGGTTTTGTGCATGGGTTTGCACATGGTTTTGGGGCATGATGGTTTTCGGCCCCTGGTATTTTGTAGATCCAGTTAAGGGAAATATGGTTATGTTCTAATCTAAGGTTAATGGATTGGGGTTTATGTATGCTTCGACATGTATATATATGTGTTGTAATACTAAAAGGAATATAATTAAAAATCAAATTGGTCGTCCCGATTTGGGATCTAGGGGAAAATCTCTGTGTATATCTGTTTTATGTTTTATGCTCTCACTATTGTTTATTTTTTGTTTTTAAGATTCGTTTGCAGATAATTTATGTACAAGGTTAAAACCTACAGCGATGACAAAAAATAACCACGTGCAATACTATGCATGCGAAATCTAACATGGAAATCACACATGCAAATCAATACTCACAAGGAATCATGTTGTACTTGCTTGGTTATGCTCTTCCTTTCTTGCTCATTCCTTCCTCTTGTCTTATTTTTCCTTTCTTGATCCAATGCCAAAGCTCTCTAAGAAACTCTAAGTGTCTAAGAGTATGAACTAGAGAGAGAGAGAGAATATAATGAGAGCAATACGTGCGAGAAAAAACTTTCCAACTAATGGTCAGAGGCCTTTTTTTATCAATGAGGCTTCTATTTTCTTTAGTTTCCACTATTTTCCTTCATTTTCCTCCTCGCATGCAACCTGTGACCTTTCACCTTCCTTTTCTCCTAATATCCATTATTTTCATAAATAAATGCCAATAAATGCCATTTTTCATTTCCAAATCCTTAACCATTGCCTTTGCCAATTTCCTTTAGCCATAATAACTGAAATGAACACCAACTAGGATGTTTTACCCACCATTCAACTTGGAATAAGTGTCCCAACAACCATGGTTATTATTTTTCCTTTATTAATTTTTATTACATGGAATTTTCACCAGGGTTGTTACATCTATAGTTGTGAATTATGGGGAACTAGCACGTAAACTTACAGCTAGAGGCAGTTAGAAAGAATACAGAAAAATATAATTACTATCAATCTCAAAGTTAAAGCCATAGTCCCGTACATAATCCTTTTGGCTAAAGAAATTACTTTTCCATTGGAGGCAACAATGATAACCAAGTTAATATGCTATTTAAATAAGACTAGAAACATGGATAACCAACGTTGTCCCAAGATAGTTATGGAAGAGGGACTAGATCGTAGGAAGAAAACTTGGATGAAGCAAAACAAAAAGTGGTTAAGTGGAATATCAAGTTGCATGAATTCCCTAGCACGAACGAATAAATACAAAAAATTGTGATGGAAAAATTTAGGATTGCTTGTGGACCAATCAAAATGCGCGTAAAAAAGCATACTACATTAGAGAGTTCAATCCAACTAGTTACCATGGCGAAAAAACATATTTAGGAGCAACTATTAAAGGAAATTCAAGGGTTCTAGTGGCACAATTGAGGACATGGTCACATCACCTTAGATGGGAGACTGGCAAGTGGAATATCCCAAGGAAGTTTGGGAAGAGAGAACTTTCTTTTTTTGTGATAAGGGTGTGGTGGAGACAGAATGGAAATTTGTTATAGAGTGTGGAGAATATAAGAATATCCGCATTCAATATGAAAACAATATAAAGGTTGAACATGCACCATCTATTTGACAAATATACGATCAATCATATCTCTATCCTTCTAGTCAATACTCATAGAAAAATATCTGATAACAAAAGGAATATGAAGATGAATTAAGTTTTGTATTTTATGGGTCCCTTAGGCTGCTCTGCCTTGTGGACGTTGTTAGTGTCAGTATTTGCATCTTGACATCAGTGATCAAATTCCTCTTTTCATATCATTTTAGGAGTCCCACTTAGAATTTTTTTATCATTCCACTAGGTCATCATTCAAAATTTTACTCATTGATGGTAGCCCTAAGTAAAAATTTTCACTTTTTCTAAATTTCCATTACTTGCTCGCTCATTTTCATAATATGCTGAATGTACATCAATCATGATATTATACCACTTGTTTAGTCATGTCACCATGAATTTCATTCATTCAAGGCTCTCATTAGGTCTTTAAGGTTTTTTCAAGGTTTCATTAGGTTTCTAGGGTTTTTCAAGGTCCAATAAACACACCATTTCCATTTCATAAAGCCATCAAAGTAAGAGAGTGAACAAAATAACATCTCTTTACCATGTAAAGATGATTTGCAAAGATGTAATTTTGATTCCAAAGTTGTGATTTTCATCCTAAAATGTAATTTTTATTCCAAAAAGTTGTAATTTTTATTTTTATTTTGTAATTTATGTCATTTAATATGTAATTATTACAAGGTTCCTATTATCACTCAGAAAAAATGAAACATAATTTGACATAGTCTTAGGGGTTCATTTGTTAAAGGTATGATCATAGAGTTCATTTGTCATTAGTTGGTAAAGGAAATATTTAATTTTTTTCTTATTAGCCTATCCTAAGGTCCAAAGCCACCCACATTCAAGTCTTTTCATGTCACATCAGTCATTATTTCCTGACATATTCCATTTCCCAAGCCTATAATCCAAAAAGGTCATTTTAGCCAAGATTTCTTGTTTTCGTAGCAAATTGCACAATAAAAATGCAGTTTTCGCTATGAAACTACTGATACTTTCGTAGAGAAATTTCCAGGAAATAAATTAAGTACACTATGAAAAGAATTATTCTTGTCTGTCTTTTCAAATCAGGTGATAGGTGTTAGTCAATGATTAGAAGTGTCAGAGTGGGTGTCATTCGAGTCAGTTAGGGTTAAGCGAGGGTACAATGATCATGTCTGAGGTCATCACTTCTGTTTTTAGCATGTATGATTCATGATGAAGGCATGAGTTGTCATCTAAAATTTTAAATATTTCCCAATTGAGTCTTTGTCATTCCTTGCTTCATCTTTGCATGCTATTGAGCTCTAGAGAGTTGTTTCACCAAGCCAAGCTAGTTGTTGGCATTTTTAAGAAATCGCAAGTGTCATTGGTCAAGCGAGAAAGAGAAGGTATAAAAGCACCATGGCTGCCAAGAGGAATACCAACAAAGGAGGCCACTATCTCAGATATGAGCCATCAAACATGAATTTGTTGAATGAAGACCCAACTTCCTTAGAAGTTTTCAGAAGAATAGGGTGTTTGCAGTTTTGCCAAAGATTGGAAGGATGCCATGTGTAGGTCTCTAAAGAGTTTTCCATCAATTTCAATGGGACAAATTCTAAGGTGGGATGCTGACCCTCACTATAGCACCAGAGACTATTGCAGCAGCAACAGGAATTCCTAGAGGAGGAGAAAAATGGTTCAAAGGTTTCAAGTTCACTATGCAGGAATGTAAGGAATTTATTAAACTAGAGCATAGTGAGATTGATCTCACAAATGCCATCCTAAGGAGCTACATGAAAGATGACTTCTCAAAGTTGTTGCTAATCATTCAGAAATACTTCACTTGTGAAGGGAGGTACCACATGGTTTACTCATACAATTTCAGGCTTCTGCTACATTTTGTTGGTAAGTGGTCTCTTGATTTACATTTTTACTTATACAAAAGCTTAGCCAAAATTTCAGACAAAGTTAAAGCTAAATATGAAGGAAATGAAACCTCACTTTTTCATCATGGTTTAATCAAGTTGCTGGTTTTAGAGGAGTTAAAAATATTAGGCAAAGACTGGTCATATTTTCTGTTTTTCAGTGGCTTTGAAGTGGATGCCATCACCCCTAAAAGAACTCCTAAACCTAGAGGTATACCATCACCTTCAGTGGCAAAACAAAGTGAGCCTTTACTGGTAGAGAAAAGTGAGCTAGTAATCATGGAGACAGAACCATTGCAGAAAGTTGATGCACCTGATATTACACCTGCAAAACAAAAGCCAACAGTGAGAAAACATGGCAACAAGAGGGTTACAAGAAGCCAAACACTGGCTAAGGGTAACTTAGATGACATATTGCACGCTATTGATATTGAAGAAACTCCCATAGTCCAAGATGAAGATATAGACGAGGGATGAAAGCAGCTCAAGAAAGCCAAATCAACAAAGAAGTTAGAATTTGAAGGTGAAGATGCAAGATTCATGTTTCAGGCCAGGAAACGAATGAAAATACATGCCATAAAGGTTTTGGAAAATAGTAAAGAAGCTCAGAAGGTCACTGAAACTTTCCAAATACCACCAAGCATCATTGACCTCTCATCACCTGCAAAAGAAGATCTAGTCATCAAGCAAAAGAAAGGAAAGGAGGAAATCATTGAAAAAATAGAGATTGAGGTCCTTAAGGAGTAGTTGAAGTTAGCAAATCATGAAATAGCAGTCTTGAAGAAAGAGGTAAGGAAACATAATGTTCAGAAGGTGCAGTTTGAGAAAATGAAAGATTTTTGGGAAGAGCAGGTTAATAGTGTGTCAAAGACCTTAGATAACACACAACAATTGATCAAATGGACTCAGCCATTGAGAGGAGAGGTGAAGCACATCAGAAAAATTAACCTGCATTTGAAATCTAGGAACCGAAAATTGAAGGACCAAGTCAAAGACCTCTAAGAATAGTTAGAATTGATCCATGAGAAGATGGAGAAGAAGGGTTTAAAGATGATTTTGGTTAAGGAGCCCATAGCTCAACTCATCATTAATGAAGAGGAAACACCTCAAGAGTCTTAAGTTGAGTTTGATTATGTTTTAGAATGCTTATGGCATGTTGAAGACCAAGTTTTTGTAGCTGGAGGTCAATTTTTTGGGACAATGTTAAAATCTGGAATTTTTATAGTTTTTCACAGTTTCATAGCGTTTCCTAGGCTTAAAGCCATGAAAACGCTATGAAATTTTTGTAGTAGCTTATTTGTTTCCAAAAACACTTTTTTTAGTTTTCAAGGAGGGATTTTAATGGTGATGAGGTGTCATGTCATGATGGACACCATGGAATAAAAAAGAAGTAGAAATTTTGAGTACAAAAGCCATTTTTTGGATGCTACGAAAGCTCGCTACGAAACTGCCTTGTTTTCATAGCGAGATGTTGTTGAAGGTTTCTGAGAAATTTAAAAGCATTTTTGGACAGGTGGACACTTACAATAGGTCAAGGGACCTTACCAAAAAATATTTATGACTTGAAGACAATGCAATGGAGATAACTCATCAACTAAAGATTTCGTTGAAGATAATGTCTTGTACTCTTGAAAAATAGGGTTTTGTTCCACATGATTAGGAGGGTTTTTAATATGTCAAGTAGTGATGAGCTATGTCATAGCCTATTCGAACATGTGAGGCTTATTTGTCACTGATATGTAACTATTTTAAAGATAAGGTAGATTGATGTAATAAATAGGAGTTTGAGTCCTATTAGGAAAAGTCATCTTTAGAGTGTAGCTGTCATTTTCTTATTAAAAGACATGTTTTTCTGTTATATGAGGTGTCAAAAGAAGAGTTTGGTGAATCTAGCCAAGAGGTAGATCATCCCTGTTGTAAGAATGTCTATTTAAAAGAAAATTATAGAAGTTGTAAAGGGTTGGAGATTTTTTCCACCATACTGTTGCTTTATGTAATTTGACTTATATCAGTAATACGGAGGACTTCTTCTTGACAGGCCTAATATTCTCATGGAGTTTTTAATGTCTTTATCATATATATCTTTATGTGTACTAATTGTAGTAGATTTCATCTTTATTACTCAGAATTCATATGTGTATGCTCTGACTTCCTTTATTGATGAAATGACTGTGTTTCCCTAGGTTCAATGTGTGATTTACCTTTTTTAAAGACTCTTATCTACCTCAGCTTCCATGTCAAGAAACCTTGCCACTGAATCTACTGATTTGTTGACTCCATAAGCCCAATGGTTGCAAGCCTGCATTCTTTTCAACCTACATACACAAAAATCAAGTTACTTTTCAAATAGAGTTAGTCATCTAGTCCTATCATTATCTAATATCATAAACCCCTTTGAGAGAGCCCTCTTAGATTGAAGAGGCTAAGCTTCAGTCAAAATCTAGTTTGAAACAGTTACATAGAGTTGTCTGATCAACAACCAATCAAGTAAAATTTTGTGATAACAATTCCCAAGCTTCCAACTCAGAGTTCCACATGCCAACAAAGCAATTATCAAAGTATAAAGAGTTCCTAGTCCATCAAAATGATTAATTGTCAAAGGAAATAAATCAAAGTGAAAGGGTTTAATTGTGAAGTTTAAAGGTGAATTTGAACATAGCAAAGTGGGTTCCAAAAGAATAAAAATCAAAATTCACCAAGTATAAAATCCCTCAAGACATCAAATTCATCCTCATTTTTCCCCTACAACATCGATCAACCATCTCCACAACACGATTTCAAATCTAGAGAGCGAAATTGGGAGAAAAGTGGCAGCATTGCACTCCTCCCACGGGCATTGCGCTCCTCCCACAAGAGTTGTGCACCTACCCAACTTGCTCAGCCAGCTCCAAAATGTAGTGTCATCACTCTAAACCTTCAACATTGGTTTCCTTCACCCTCCAACAAGTAAGTAACAGTTAATTACCATCTCCTAGCATTCCTCAAGTCAAATTCTCGTGGTGTTTGAATGTTCTATACAAATTTTGGTGTCTTCTTTGTTATAAACCCTAGTTCCACTCCTAATTCTCAATTACACTTCCTAAGACTTCCACTACCCTTCCCACATTACAATTGAACTTTCCCAACCCCTATTTCACTATATCCCTTTCTCCAAATACCTTTATCCCCTAAACCCTAAGACCTAGGTATTTCAATTTCCTAGGATCCCAAATCCCCATACCTGTAATAAAATTCGTATTCCCAAATCCCACAACATTTCTACTCCCTGTCACCTCCCTCAATTTAATAATCCCTTCCCCCATGTCCCTAATTTTTTCTATCCCATTCCCCACTCCCTAAACCTACATTTCACTCCCAATTCATCTCCCTAGGGTTTCTAGCCAAGACACCATGAAATAAGAAAGGGAAGAGAGGAGGCCACACAAAGGAGGGAGGATCCTCATACTTGAACCTAAAAACACCAAATAACTCATGGCCTCTCCCATGGCTATGACATGTTTCAAGCATGTAGGATTCTTTGAATTTTGTGAAAAAATACAAAGGGTCCAACATCACCCTGTTTTGAGCAGGCTTTTCATCTCTAATCTTCATGACAACTAGACAACCCTTGCTGGTGTCACTTTCATAGTATCCACAACCATCATAGCAGTTTCCACTGGAATTCCAAATGTTGGTGAAAAGTGGTTCAAGGAAAAATACTTGGAGGATCATTACTATGAGCAATACATCAAGCCAAGGTACAAGAATGAAGGAAAGAAGGTCTTTCCTTTCTCTTACCTCCTGGATAGGTATTCTCCCATGAGGAAAATCATCATGAAGTACTTTTCTTTTGAAGGAAGGTTATATGGACTCTACACCTACCATATCCGGTTATTAATGCTCTTCAAAAGGGTAAAAATGCTCAACATACATTTTTATCTCTTCAAGAACATTGAAAAAATGGCATACATTGTTCAAAAGAGACATTATGACCAACACATGAAAAATATTTTTCACCACTCTCTCATCAAGATCATTGCCCTCCATCACCTCAATCAATTAAACATCTCATGGGACACTTTCATAGCTAATGAAATATTTACTGCTCCACCAATTCAACATGCTCAAGATGTGTACCCACCATCTCATCCTTCCACATCCATTCCTCCATCTCAACCCATGTTACCTATTTCTTCATCAACTCAAACTACTTCACCCATTTCACCTCCATCATCACCATTTCACATTCAGATTGGGTCATCTAGCAGAGCTAAGATTAGTGAGCTTCAAAATACCAAAGTGGTTGAGATAGATACATTGGAAAAAACATATCAGAAAGGTCATAGGCAAGTGTTTTCTCCACAAATTGTGGAAGGGGCTTTGCCTTCTTCATCAGAAAATCCAGTAGACAAAGGAAAGAAAAAGATTACAGAGGCAGATATTCAGGAAGAGATTAGGCATGAGGAGGGAAATTTTCATGAGACAGAAATGGAGTTTGACCTTGTTGACTTGGATCAACAAGATGATTCTGAGATCACTAGCATAGTCATCAAGGAAAAATAAGGCAAGATTAGAGAGCTACAAAATAATCTTGATAGATTTTAAATTTGTCATTACCTTTCTTGAGTAGGAGAACCAACCGCTAAAAACTGAACACTTCATTGATGAAGTGAAATTCATCAAAGATCAAAGAGAGGCAGAAGAAGATAAAGTATTACTTGAAGAGACATTAGAAAAATATGGTGCGCTAGATGAACTAGAAGAACAAGTTCCAAGAAGAAGGCCAAGGACTAGAGGTTTGAAAAGAGCCCTAGAACTAGAAAGGCAGAAAGAAAGAGAACTAGCAGATGAGGTCACTCTTAATGAGAAATTTGCATTTGTAATCAATGAGAATAAGGAAGGTTGGATTAAGGCAATAAATGACCACCTTGAGAAGCTGTTGAAAAGTTCTAAGAAAGACAATTATATTCAGAGAAGGATGACAAAGCACTAGGCCAAGAGAAACACAATTGCAAGGTCAAAACTTAAAAAAACTCCAATGAAAAATTTGAAACCCTAACCATGAAAGAATAGAAAAGAAGGCTTAATATCCTTATTGAAGCCTCACTCCATGCTTAACCCTCATCATCAGCCACCATTCAGAAAATTTTGGCAAGTTTTGATACAATTTTGCAAATTTTTGAAGTTTTTGTTCATTCCTTGACAATCATGTGATGGTTGGATTGTCAAGAGCGCAATGCCCTAGGCACTGTGCTTTTTTTTGGGGCATATTTTGGTCAAAAGGAGACCACCATTAGATTCAAAGTAGGGAAATAATACAGCTCAACCACTTTTCTAGTCTTGTTTGGTCAAACTGGTGAGTGAAAAAGTAAAAAAACACTCAAAAAATCACAGTTCTGCCTTCTTTTTCACCTTGGCACTACGCTCTTAAGCAGTCTTGGGAGAATCAATTTTTTAGAGGTAAAATAAAATAAACTATGCAAACCAAGCACAAATATGGAAATTATACTAGATAATATTTCCAATGAGCTATCTTGAGCTCAGTTTGGACACCTGCAACCCATCTAAAACTTAGCTGCAAGAGGGAGGGCACTCCTGACACTAGCGCTGTGCACCTAACACTAGCACTGCGCTCCTGACCAAAGTCTAATTTTTCTGAGTTTTCTTTGAAATTTTTATTTTCACCTTGGGAAATCATGTTTTTACTTGTGTAATTAATCGAAGTAAATGTAATTATCATGTTTATTAGTTACCTAGGGTTAAATATATTATGTAAATGTCATCATGAAGTCAAATGAATCGGTTTCATGAAAGTGAGGGATGAGTCACTTTGACCTCCCTACACTCTAGGTATAAGTTTAGATTATTGTGGATCAACTCATAAACTTAGGGATTCGACCCCTGAGGTTGGGAGAAAGTTGTTTTTATGTCTATATATTTCTTCTCTTCACTCTTGGGAAAGGATAGATGTTGTTGCATTGATTAGAGACTCTAGTGTAATCTATTTGGCAGTAAATTAATGAAAAGGTTGCAACTATTTCTTTGAGATATGTGTGGTATGAGAATTTAACATTGTTTTTCTTATGTATCATTATGTATGAATGTTTTGTTCCATGATACATTTCATTTCTATGATATGCTGGTTTTCAAGTTGATAAGAAGAATTCATCTCTCATGCTCTGTCTTTGGGAAAACCTTCATAGTTTGTTCATCTTCTTCAGTTTAGAAATAATTCATGCCTTTCCTTGCTCTTTCTAGCATCTCACCTATTTGAATCATCTCATCCTAAGAACCCTAATGTGATAGGTTTTCTACCTACCTTTCCCCATTGAATTACCTAACCTAGCCTCTTTGACATAATCCTCATCCAGCAACCCAATTTCAAACAAACAAACCCCTGTGCTACTATACCTAGCCTAAAAACCTAATTCATCCAGCCCTCTTGGCTGTGATTTGTGGAGAGATCCCTCTCCGACTTGGTGGGGCTAGCTACCAAGCTTAAATATTGGTCTGTGGTTACCTCTATTGGGATTTCTTCTTCAGCCTTAGAGATCTAGCAGAGTGATAACAGAAGTCATTAAAATAATTAATCCATTCATTCATTTGGGTGGAGATAATCAATTTTTATTATTAATTTGTTTCATTACAATTTTTGATGTTTGGGATATTGGAGAGGTGGCGCAGATGTTGTTTCATTGAATTTTTTATTCAAAGTCCACACAAGAACAACCAATGTGAATGATCCAGGGAATGTTTTCTATGTGGGTCATAGACAATAGTTTCAATGTTGACATTTCTATGGATGTGATATTGTAAAATATTTCAAGGGATTGAGGGCCTAGCCATTAACATCCACGATACTACGATCCATAGGGGAATGAATTTTTGAATTTTCTTTTTCCCTCACTGGTGGACGTTGCCACATTTATAACATCGATCCTCGTGTTTCTTAGGAGATGATTTTTCCTCTTTTTGTGATGTAGGAGATGGAGGGATGTGATGTGCGCTAATTTGGATTGGTGTTGCTATTACTATGAGATCATATGTTATCTACCACATAAAATCCATTTGGTTATAGTGCATTGATTTCTCCTCTTGACCTGGTAGGTTCATAAGCATTCCTATATCGACTTTTGGTTCCTCTATTTAATACCCTTTTGCCTTCATTTACATATCATATCCCTTGAGGTTGCCTCATATCGAATGTTGGGTGGAAAATGTGTTATTTTCGATGGTGTTATGAGGTCTAGCTTGTCAACGTAATTCTGGTAACTCTTCATTTTTCTTGGTAGGCTTAAGTTGACATGCTTCTGGGATACACAGTGACTCACTGACCACCCCTTGAATTCCATCATCTTAGAGTCTTTAGGATGACTCTTTTGATACAAATATTGGTTAAATGCTATTAATGATAATAATAATTCATTGTTCTCAACAATTGGTCCCGGAGACTTTTTGGTTCATCATGCTATTGCTCTAGGTTTGCATACAGCTACATTGATCCTAGTTAAAGGTGCTTTGGATGCACGTGGTTCCAGGTTAATGCCAGATAAAAAATATTTTGGTTATAGTTTTCCTTGCGATGGTCCGGGACGGGGTGGTACTTGCGATATCTCGGCCTGGGATGCTTTTTATTTAGCAATTTTCTGGATGTTGAATACTATTGGATGGGTTACTTTCTATTGGCATTGGAAGCATCTAACGTTATGGCAGGGTAATGTAGTGCAATTTAATGAGTCTTCCACTTATTTAATGGGATGGTCAAGAGATTATCTATGGTTAAATCCTTCACAACTTATTAATGGATACAATCCTTTTGGTATGAACAGTCTATCTATTTGGGCGTGGATGTTCTTATTCGGGCATCTTGTTTGGGCTATTGGATTTATGTTCCTTATTTCCTGGCGTGGATATTGGCAGGAACTGATTGAAACTCTCGCATGGGCCCATGAATGCATGCCTTTAGCTAATTTATTTTGATGGAGAGACAAGCCAGTAGCCCTTTCCATTGTTCAAGCACGATTAGTTGGATTAGCTCACTTTTCCGTAGGTTATATATTTACTTATGCAGCTTTTTTAATTGCCTCTACATCAGGAAAATTTGGTTAATTCTTCTTCATCAGTTTCATCAGTGAATGGGTATTGTCATGAACAGTATGTAAAGGGAATTCAAGGATGGAGTGATATGAGATTGACTATTTCTTCATATTAAACTAATGGCTATACTTATCATGTATAATTAGTAGACAACATTACCTTGATCAAGCAGCTCTAAGCTTTTTGACATATATGATGCTTAGTTAGCTTAAGTGAATCCATACTAGTTGAATATGGATAATGTGATAGCAGTAATGATGTAACTAAAGTAGGGCTTATTACTAGTAGTATCATATCCTAGAGGTCTATGTGTTCTATCATTATACCCCGATACATTGTTCTAGTTGCAGACATAGGTTGCCCGATGACCAATGGGATACGAAGTAAGGGAAAACATGGGATGCATACTAAGCACAATGAGGTTTATACTCTAAGCCTTAGTACAGGTATGAAACATGATAATGTAATAGTTATGTACATTGCTGGACTTTGTGCTGCTGATTGAGATTATGTTATAAGCTGAAAATCAATCTCTTGCCTCATCACATCGATTCACCCCTATGTTCAATGGGGTCAAGACGAAGATAGGCGGGGGTTCGATAGAATTCCAATATGGTATGATACATGCTTCTTCACAAAAAGGGGTTGGCTCAAAGAAAAATAAAACCTTCAAGGTGATATGTAAAGCACAGACCTTATCTCTTGTGGTTGATATCTTCTGGGATAGTGTTGAGAGGCTGAAGCTGAGGACTTTTGTGGGTCACTGGCAATTCATGAAGATGACATGGGATCATATCAAGTCGTGGGTTGAAAAGAGTTGGTTGTAGATTCTTAAATATTGTTCAAAAATCAATCTATTGTTTAAGGGGTGGATATGTTTCCACTTTCTGAGTTTCGAAGATGCATCACTGCTCTCTCTGTCTCCATGGTAAAAGGTCAAGTATTCTTAGCTCTACAAATATGGTAAGCGAGCTTCAATCCTTTTAAGGAAATTCCTTGTAGGAATATAGTACGGGAAAATTTATCAGGCCTCCCATTAGAGTTGTGGACAAGGCCATTGCAAACTCTATTGGAAAATTTTATTACTAGGATGAAGGGAGTTTTGGGAAAATGGAAAAAAGAATGGCTTGGGTCCTAGTGGAGATAGATTACAGTGGGGGATTTTTTTTTGAATTGGATGTTAATTGGAAATATTTCTCCTTCAGGCTGAGTATCAATTATAATGGAATACTTCTTAAGTGTCTGGAGTGCCATGAGACGAGGCATTTACTTGCTACATGCCTGTTAAGGTTCTCTGATGGTCGATGGACACGCTCCAAGGATACAGATAGTGGATCTTCGACCCTCACAAAAAATGCTTCGTCCCCTCAAAGGAAGACATAACATTTTCCAAAGGTTCCAGGGAATTATTTAGACTTTCCTATGTTTTCTCATGATGTTTGTTTATCGGATAGCTCGTTTCATAAGAGGGACAATATTATGGGGTGGTCGGAGTCGGTTATGGGGGATTCTGTTCTGAGTTTTGAATCTCTCACCAATACTTCTAGACACATGGGGACTCAACCCTCTCCTCATTTTTTATGTAATCATAATGTCATTAGGGGGAGGTATGATACCCTAAGTTCCACTGGCACTCTTTTGGTTCCACAGGGGGATGGGGAGTTTGAAACATTGCTTATTGATGATCCAATGATTTCCCATCCTCGATTTGAGTATGTTGTGGGTGGAGAATCGTCATCTCTGTATCTTGACATGGAAATGGGGATATTATCTCAATATGAGTATGTTAGTTTAGAACCTATGACCATTAATAAGTATTTCTTCCAGCCAAATGAGATTTTGGAAAACTCTAGGCAACAGAGAAATGTGACCACCCAAAAAAAGAAGAATGCAAAATACAAAAGGTATTATTATGCACTCAACTTGGCCAGAAATTACAACATACCTCCTCATAGGTGAAAATAGAGTCCCAATTACATCTCTATCCAAACTATATTTCCGAAGAAATTATGATATCATATTTTTCTATCTCTCAGGTCCTTAGAGGGGAATTGTGAGGAAGCGGGTTCCTCCATGAATATTTTGCCCTTAAATATTAGGAGTTTGGAAGAAGCCACAAAATATTGCTTCCTAAAAGGTATAAATATGCATAAGCCTACAGTGGTTCTCCTATAGGAGACTATGATCCCTCGGGAAAAATCTAGGGAGATACCCTTCAAGATATGTCTAGAATGGTCTTTTTGTGCAACAAATTCTTCGGGTCTCTATGGTGGGTTGGCCACGATGTGGAATCCCATGGTTATTAATTTTAAGGCTTTTATCTCATATGCAGGTATCAATTTTTTAGGTTATATGAAGGGCTATAAATACAAGATTCACATTATCAACGCTTATGCTCCATATTCTAGTCGGAAGGACTTTCAGGATCACACCGACAATAGTGGGATGTTGGATCTAAATTCTCTAATTTTGGTAGGGGATTTGAACATGAATATGGGATAGGATGAGATCTGGGGAGAAAAGGCCAAGTCAGTCCTTTGGAAGCTGTTGACGAGGAAAATTACCTTGCCAACAGTGAGGGGATCTCCCCAGTATAAAGTCCCAACTAGACTCTAGACCATTTGTGATAGCGATCCTGTTCGAGGTGTAGGTCCAGCTATCGTTGAATATGCCTTTCTAGGATGGAGGTATATCTTGAAAATAAGAGGATGCACGGCTAATTGAATGATAGAAAAATGTCTTTTAGATTAATCACATAATTAACAAACGGTTGATGGGATCTCCTCCAAATGGAACATTATAAATAACAAAGTGAGATTCAAAGCATGCAACCAAAAGAAAGTATTGTTAGCAACACATCATTAGGGTCATGCTCATAAAGAAGCTTGTTTGACCATAAGAGAAAAATTTCACTATGGCTGAAACACCCTTCAAATCCTTAAGCATGATTCTGAAAGATTAAGACAATATCAACAACTAGGTTATTGAAGCATCCCTATGATAAACATCCACATATCATTGATACATCCAAAGATATTAAACATATAAATGATACATGAACATAAACGCAGACTAATCAGTTATAAAAGATAACATATATATAAATACACAATATTCATAATGCTAACACACATGAGTTTCCATCAGATCCAGTATTGGAGTCAAAACATTGGTTTGTATTCACTCTCGGAATCATGCATTCAATTGAGTACAATTGTATCTCCTCTATGTGGAATCCAAAAAAGGTCCCCTACATTTTCCCTGGAGGGAGTACTTCTAGAACCAAAAGTGATATTTGGGCTGCCCTGTCCTTTCAGCTTCCTGATGGTTGGCATGGTCTGCGACCTGGGTGGTTTTGCGACTTGCGACCTGCTTGTGGTGGCGACCTGTGACTGGGCACTGTTTTCCACGTGACCTGCATGCGTCTGCTACCTCTATCTAGTTCTTTTCAAGGGAGAAGTTGTCTGATGGAAAGGTCTGGGACTTATATCTATTGTTGTTCTCTGAGATAAGTTCGCCAAGCCTGATAATCAACGGCTACTGGGGTGACCTAAGGTGTGTCTTCTCCCAACCTGTGAAATCACTCGAGAGCGTCTGGAATTAAAGTGTGCCTCTTCACGAAGATCTGATTGGATAGGGAGGCCAAATTAGTATATATTTGGACTAGTGTAATGATGAAATGATCGATGTTCTCCTTGGAAGCTAGAAGCTCAGTCTGCCAGGCCTGATAGTCAGCGGCTACTGGGGTGACCTAAGGTGTGTCTTCTCCCAACCTGTGAAATCACTCAAGAGCATTTGGAATTAAAGTGTGCCTCTTCACGGAGATCTGATTGGATAGGGAGGCGAACTTAGTATAGATCTAGACTAGTGTAATGATGAAATGAGTGATGTTCTCTTTGGAGGCTAGAAGGTCCTGACAAACAATTGCTTGTCTCATAGGTCCCAAAAATGTTTCGATGTGTTTGGCCACCTCTTCCCTTGTATTTTGCGTGTCCAATGTCCCCAGGGAAGGAATTTGATGTACCTATTCCATCGAATCAATTCCACTGATCAGGTGTTCATAGGCAGACATCACCTTCTCTACATCCTTTACAAGCTTGTCCCTTGATTGCAGCTTCATCCATATCTATACCTTATCATTCTGCATGCGGATCCAATATTTCTTTAGCAGGGTATCAAGAGCTTGTGGATACCTTTTAGATCATTCATGCATACTTTCCAGTGTTGCAGAGGCTTCCTTTAGCTGTGCAACCTTCTTCTTAGTTTTTGCCTGAGCCCCTAGTATAGGAGAGATCGTCTGTTTTATAGTGAACATCTCCTCGTATACCTGCTTCATGGCAGTCTCTAAGGTATCCAACTCCCCTTGAATGGTAGTCGGTAGCCCACTGGCCTGAGTGGCTGTGAGTTGGAGCCTTTGATTTTCTTCTTCCAAAGCCTTCTTCTCTGTTTCAGCCTGAGCTACCCTTTTCTTGGAAACCTAGAGCCGGCCCTACAAAAACAAGATCTCCCTACTCATCCTAGTGACATTTTCCTTCGTAACTACTGTGAAGGTGGTTTTGACCGATGCTATCATTATGGTATTAGTCTTAGTGTCTAGGACTATGTCCTTTTATGTGATCACCATGAGGGGCTCAGCTGGATTCCGTGCAAGGAATTTTATCCTTTCTTGCCTGATTTTATGTGTAAATTGGTTGTAGGATAGCCTTGTCAGGTCTAGTACATCATCCTCATGCTCTTCTGGGATGTCGAGCTTGGAGAGCGGGAGGTGCCCACCTGTCATGGGAGTTACCAGGGGTACCTTAATATGTGGCAGATTTGCTTGTCCCCCTTTTGAGGGTGATGAATTTCTTCCCTCTGCCTCTCCGGATGCACCCTCTTGTAATTTATGAGTTTCTTCTTCCTTTCTATTCTTTTTGGCTTCTTCTTTATCCTATTCTTCCTTCAACCTGCACTCAGCCTCCCTCTTCTATCATTCTTCTTCTTCTTTCTTCTTGCGAGCCCCTTCTGCCTGCTTCTTCTTCTGTTCCTATATATCTTGATTCTTTTGATGTTCTTCAACCTGTTTCTTTTGCTTTCCTTCTTCCTGTTGCCGTGCCAAGGTATCTTGGGTATTTTTTAGCTCTTCCTCTCTCAGTTTCTTCTCAGCCTCTAGTTTTACCTTGGCCTCTTTGTCCCTTCTCTCCTGTTGACCTTTAGGAGGATTACTGCTTGTAGTATTCTTTGGCCTTTTAGATTTGGAAGACGACGCTCCTCCTACAAGATCCTTCCTTTTCAAAATGTCAACTCTTTCTTCTAGAGTTTGGTAATCCTGACCCCCTTGATCCCCACTCAAGTCCGTTGATTCTTCAGAAGCAATTTCTCTATCTGAATTGTACTAGTTTCTAGTCTGTTCCTCAACAGGGCATTTTGTGTGTTGATAGTTCCAGTTAAAATTGGCCCACTTGAAATGTGCGGGAACGATTCTTTCAGGATCATAAGATCTATGGGCGATGGTCACAAAGTGAAAACATTTGATGACTTCCACCTCCACTTCCACTTCTTTGAAATATTTAACACTATAGGCGTCAATAGTAAGTGGGAGGATAGGCCATGGCTTATTTTTTCTTTTGTTGAGGGTCTTGGAGAACCCACTTATCATTTGATAACATACCTCTTGGAGTAGAATTTTGTCAGTGACGAACTTAGGTAGTGCATGAGGTGCCTTGAATGATCTGAAGACCCTAACAAAAGTACTCTCTGGAATGGGGAACCAATTGACCACCCTTGTTACTGTCTCCATAGCTCGACTGGACATGCAGGGGGAATCTTTATCGAAAATATGTCAATAGAGTTCAAGGATGAATCTATCTGAGATGGATTTTGTGTCTTTGTTGTACCTGGTAGCCCGAAACACGTTCAACTCTTTGTAGATGGGCCCACCACACTTCGCATCCCAGTTGTGTGACCATTCCTCAAAATTTCACCACGCGCACACTACACCTAAGAGGTAGTAGGCCATGTAGAATTCTGATGTGCATCCTTCTTATGGTACCTTGGCCGTTGATATGTTCACTCTAAGGGCCGATATTACTAGGTAAGCCTAGTTGAAATGGGTGAAGTAGGAGGTGATCGCATACATGAGTGGGACCCATGTTCCACTGAAGGTAGTGGCATCCTTCCTGCCATACAATCTGCACATCATTGCTGCTACGAGCTTGTAGAACTTGCTAAGGCCATCAGTTTTGTATTCTTGATCCTTATTCCCTTTGAACTTCTCAAAGTCCTCCCACCAACCCTTCAAGGTTTGTGGCACTAGTACTTCATGTGTGGCCACCCATTCAACATTGAAATTTTCCTCCCTATCGGGGTGTGCATAGTATATCTTTGTGTCCTTTCCAGTCAGATTGGAAAAAGTCTTCCTTGAGTGATAGCGGATGACCCAAAACTTGGAATCAACCTTCTAGAGGATCCATTCAACTACTTCAGCGCATGAGAAGATTTTTGGATGGGTGCCTACGTATTGAAGCTTGGACCTTTTGACTTGAATGTATACTTTCCAGTCTGCGAGATCCTCTAGGAATTCTGGCTTTGTGAATTACTGGTAGAATTGATACCAGGTAATCTTATCTCCTTTCTTGAAGACACAGGCAGTGTCTCCATAGATAGGGGTGGCCCGCGGAGGCATGTCTTCTCCAGATAACTCTATCTTCGGGCTTTTGTCCCTCCTTCGAACTGCTGGAGGCCCCATATCGCTTCAGGCTGAAGAGATGGAGACACACTCAAGCTTGGCTTCGATATCCTCTGGAATATTCTAGAAAACAGTCCCACAATAAGATGGATGGCATGACAACAAAATATAAATGGACTGACTAGAGCTATTAATGATTTGGCTATTCAAGGCTGGGAAAATTTTAAGGATGGAAATTTATTTTAAGTTTAGAAACCTTGGCAAATCTCACTAGTACATAATATGTAATTTGTAAAATGTTTGGAAATGTTTTTGTAAAATTATTCAAATTTATAACAATTTTATATAGCCTCAATATAAAATTTGGCAATTTTTAAGGTGAAGCAATTTTATACTATAAAATTTGGGCTAATAATTTTTAGAAAAAATAGAAATTAAAGAATCGATTTTTTGAAAAAATCATGGAAAATTAGCCCAGTTGTGAATATTAGCCCCTAAAATTTTCCTTGGTTTACGCTAGGTCGTTGTGACCTCTGCTGGTCGCTACATCTAGGATTAGGAAGGTTTGCGACTTGGCAACTTAGCAACAAGGTCACATGGTCGCAAAGTCGCACCTGAGTGAATGATCCTAACTTCGGGACTCTGCGACATGGCGACCTGCAACCATGTCGCCAGGTCGCAAAGTCGTGATTACATGGTCTAGTGATACTTTGAAACTTTACAACTTAGCGACCAGGTTGCGAGGTCACAAAGTCGCAAGGTCGCGGGGACACAAGGTCGCATTCAGGGTTTTTTTTAGGGGAAAAAAGGGTGATCACGACCCGCGGAGAGAATATGATGAAAGTAGGGAAAAAATCCAAGGTAGGGGGGCAACCAGAGATGGAAAAATCACAAGAAGGCCAGAGAGGGATGCTTGTGATGGCCTAGGGAAAAGGAGGGGTTCAAAAAGGGTCCATGCATGATGAAGGGAAAGGTAAAACCCTAGTTGGAGTGATGGTGAGAGCTAGGGTTGTAAAATAATGGGATTAAAGGCAATTAATAGCCCAGGGCTAGGGAAGTTAAGGAAACAACAACTGAGAAAGGAAAAAGCAGGAGGTTTAGGCAACTTACCCGGGAAAAAATCACTCTTCGATTGGCTCGTTAGATGCCTCGCTTTCTTCATCACACAGATCACATGTGACCTACGCGACCCTTTTATTTATAAAGGGGTTGCACGTGTGGTAATTAATGGTGGTCGCAAAGTCCCGGATCTGGAGTAGTCGGGAAAGGATGTGAACTTGCGACCTTGCGACCCGACGACCCGGAGGTCACACGGTGGTGAGGTCGCATAGTCACAAATGTGTATTTTTGACCAGAATTGCGACCTTGCGACCTTTGTGACCTGGCGACCTAAAGGTCACAAGGTCGCAAAGTTGCATAGATGCGAATATGTATTTTGATAAATATTGTGACCTCGCGACCTGGAGGTCGTGTGGTCACGTGGTTGCAAATTTCTGAAATTTGCAAAAGGGACGACTTTGTGACTTTGCGACCAACTAGGAAAAATTGAAGTCATGAATTAGTTCTGAAGACATCTGCTTGAAGGGGACTTTCTCAAGGTTCATGGCTGAGGGTGAGACAGAATTACCTTTATCAAAGTGGCCAAGGGATCTGAAATTTCAAATGGATGCTAAATTTTGGAGGGTGTTGTAGTGGCTACAACAAATGGTGATTCAATGGTAGAATCTAGAATCTCTACTTTCGCTTAATATTTGAGGGGGGCGGGGGGGGGCTTAGCAGGCTGTTCCTTTCACTTTCGTGGTTCCCACTATTCTCGTCTCTGGCCCTCGCGTGTTCTCTTCACTCTTTTTCACTGCGTGGAACACTTTTTCACCGTGATTTCATTTCCAGAGACCGTACAGGAGGGGTCAGAGTAACCTAATGGGCTTCAAAGGATTCGATATAGTTTTTTGGTCTCCTTGTGTTGCTCCGCTACCAGCGAGCCTCGTGACCCCGGTGGAGTCATTGCCTAGGGGTCACAGACGTTACTCCGCTGCAGGGAAAATTTTAAGAACCCCACTAAATTTACATGTATAATAAATGGGTGAATCCCCATGATACATAGGAAAAATGGAAGGCGATTTTATTAATAATATAATATGTATATATAATTTTTTTAGCGAATCTCTCACGATATTATATTATCTTGTAAAATCATGGCGAATCACCAGTACAAATGGCGAATCACTAGTACAAAATGGTGAATCGTTGTCTAGTGGAGTTCGAGGTGTTGGTTCCAATGAAGATATGGTAGTTGAACCAAGAGATGAAGGAGGCAAACCAATGAGACCAAACATGGCACATGGTGACTCGTGAGGGAAGTAGTTCTCGTGCAATTTGGAAAACGTGTTCTTCTAGTTCTGCTAAGTGTAGTGTTGTTGCTCATGCTACTACTAGCACTGATATTGAGGTTGGAGAGGAGTTTGAGGAGTCCTCGGACTCTGAGCCAAATGATGTTTATGTAGCTCCTGGTGATGATCCCATGTGTAGTAGTGGTGATGAGATTGATTAGTGATCATGAAGGCAACAGAATATTCAAATTTAAACAGACCCATAACAAAAAATCCATGAAGAGAAAACTCTAGCAAAAATATTGTCTTGCAAATCTAGATTCTATAGAATTATTAGAACTCCCTACTGGTTTGCAAATAGATCCATGAGATGAAGAATATGGTAAAAAAATGGGGACCGATAAGTTTTATGGGAAGGAAAACTATTCCTGTTCAAATTCTTTCAAATGCAGAGACTTGATAGTTTTCAGTGAAGGAAATATTTCTGAGCTTAGGGATTTCTCAGAACCTTTTTTAGAGAGAGCACTGCAATGTATGAAGTTATATTATAATTTTATAGGTTATATGCATTGTAGATTTGGATGTTAGAAGTGGAAGAAAACACTTCAAATATTAGCAAAAGATATCACTACAAAGTTTTGCATTGTACAAAGTTTTGCACTGTACAAAGGTCTTATCTAATATGCAGGCAACAGAGGCTTCCTTATATGACTTCAACAATAGTATCATTTGAAACAATAAATTTTCTAGTATGTTGAATAAAGAATCTTTGATGCTGTAAATTCATCCAGTAAGGGCACAATTTGACTTGTCGGCTTTTCCACCCACAACAGACTCAATTGGAGGAGCCTTAGAATAACTCCCATCAACCCACACAACAGGATGATCACCTCCCTACTTTTTAGAGCTCACACACAGAAGCAATAAGTTACAGGAAGAGAGCAGCGCCACCTCAGTATGCAGATTCATGAGATCTCGAATGTCCACCCATGAGACCCTTGCAATAGTATCTCTGTCCAGGCCCTTTTTACAATCACATAAGACACCCTCCTTCCCACTGATCCAGGTCTTTGCAAAGAGAATCCTATATGCACAAGATCAGATGTTCCAATTTATCCAAATTTCTCCATCAGGGGATTATTCACTTTAGCTTCAGATGGTAGGAGATGAGTGATTTTGAAGCCTGGAAGATGTTTGAAACAGTAGAGTGTGAACTAGTAAAGCTAAAAACCTAGATAGTATGAACTGAAGAAATCCAAATTGTGTATTATAATAACCTCTCCATCTAAAGGTTTTAATAGGATTATTGTTGGATGCATCAATCTAGACACTGAACAAAAATGCAGTTTGCAAACTGTCTTAAGTTCCAACCTTAATCATTGACTCAGTTAGTCTTGTTTATCTTTGTAAATATCTGAAATGTCTATGCTAACTTTTATTAAAATTCACATCAGTAATAGGCAATGTAAAAAAGGCAATGCCTGTGCTAATCTATAACTCAAGAATAAGAGAGAATCCAATGAAGAGTACATTGAGATCAACTTAAATATTTATCACCAAACACATGTTTCTTTTAGGAGACGTATGCATGTTTAGATAATTTTTTCATAAATTAAGGAAAATTCAACCTCGTATAAACTGTCCTGAGTCTTGAACATTGGTTGGTATACATTCAACATTAGGCCAATAGGACGAGACCTGAAAAATTCTCCCAGAACAAACTTGTCAGTTTTGCTACTTGCCCCATTTACTAGACAGGACCCTTAAAGAGGCTAGAAATCTTGTTGATTTGTATCAATCTTAAAATTTCCTCACCAAGATATTATTGCCACAGGTTTTAAATTGGTTAAAATTCTCACCAGTCATTACATATTCTGGAGCAACATAACCATATGTTCCCATATTGCAACATAGATTTTGTTTTGGGTAACATCATCAGCATATAGTATGCTCTTCAACCAAGATGACTTAAAAATTCCATATTAGCCAGCGAATTTTTCTGCACAGAAATATTCTAAGAAGACATTTCAAAAAATCCTCACCAAAAATGGATTTTTGTTCAAAAATATACCCCACCATCTAATCACAGAACATCATAGAGAAGAAACAAACATTAAAATTTAATACCTAACAATATTGAGTGTTCCGTCAAATTTGAAAATCATACATGTTATGCTAAATGAATTTGATGCCTTGGACGCAAAGAACAAATTTTATCATATGCTTTCCATAAAAGTCAGATCCATTCAAATGTGGCAAAATTTCTGAATTCTTCACTGCTTTGAAACTTGTAGTTGAGTGTCTTTATCATTTATGTTGAATGGGTAGATCTGGTCGTTGTTTTATCCTTGTGACTTATGTAAATAAAATCCTTACACCAACAAATTGCATTTGATATAATCCAATGGAGCCTTTAAGTATCATTTTAATCAATACGTTGTAGTATGATGTAAGTGCCTACATACTTGTCTACTTCATTGCTTCTAGATACAGATCCTATGCTAAAAAACAATTAATATCATCCTATATTTTGTAAATATGAGTTCATGCCTCTGACATTCAAATAACAGATTAAATTTGTGGATTCAGATGCCTCAATTTCCAGCATTCAAGTAAACAAAATTCAGGTTCCTATGGTGATTATCTAAGTGGTTGTTTGGAGACAGATCTAAAATATATGGCTGAAAAGTATGAATGGACTTAAACATATATGTCTTGACGTATTGACAAAAAACCTCAACAATATTATAGAATTCGTATTACATGACATTCTCAAAAAACATATGTTCTTTAGGATGAATGTGGCAATATATTAAACATTCATTTGATCTCTTAGCATATAATGATTGTCTAAGCATATATTCTGTCATTTAGAGGTGACAAACCTGTTTGGTCTCTCAATAAAAATCTTGGCACACATATAATATCTTCATGATGTAATGGGTGTGGTGTCTTTGTGACTATAGTGAATGTAACTCTTGGGACAAGATCTTTAACTTCTCTCAAACTGTCTTATAATGGTAGTATTAGAATGTGTATGAAGGACAAAACTCAGATTCATGTGATGACTATCTCGACACCCATGTGTCTTATAGGCCACGCTTTCACGGTTTGTATTCGTAAGGAGTTATGATCATTGATAGTGGCAAAATTTGGACATGCAGAACATGGTGGGAAAGAACAGGTCTTCAAAGTAGGTTACACAGAAGAAAGCATGGAAGCCTTCTAGTTCAGAGGGAGCAGTTACAACAGCGAAGAACTTGGCAGTGTTGGACACAGATCTAGGTGGATGAAGTTCTTCCAGGAACACCTTCCTCGCTAAGAGGGAGTGTTGAAATTTGTAGCGAGAATGGGTTCCTTGTTTTGTGCCTTAATTCAACTAACCTCAACGAGTTTCGCCTTGAGCATGCACAAGTTCCTATGAGTTAGGAGCTAATTCCTAAAAAGTAGGATGAGTTCCTAAAATTTAGGGCAAATTCCTAAAATTTAGGAAGTGTTCATGAAGCAGTTAACTGATGTGTCAAAGTGGAAGGCTGAGTTATCAGTCTTCTAGTGTGATTTAATTGAGGAAAATAACTTGTGGTTGAGTCTCAAGAGCTGGGAGGAGTTACATGAGTGGTTAACTCACGCTAACTCAAACAATCACAAAAGCATAATCCTTAATTAGAAACTCACTAAATTTGGCCATTCGAATTGCTTTAAAAGGAGGCGCAAAGACACATTGTTAGTCATTGTTTTGTGAGCATGTGTTGGTGAGACAAAGAAATAGGAGTACGCACAAGGTTGTGTGCGATCTTGTGAGGAAGAGAGTGCAAGAGAAACTTGTGCACATAATTATTGTGAAAAAGAGTTCCCTTGGGTGGTGCGCATCGAAATAGGAGGAAATTCTTATTTATAGGAGCACCTATTGTGCAAGCATTTAGGGAGTAGATCAAGCTACAACAAGCATGTTTTTCAAGCCTATGCAAGGCAGAGAGAAGGGTGTATTATCTATTGAAAACAGAGTTGTATTGTAAGATATCATTCCTCAGTTTCTATCAATAATATTTTCAACAATCAGAGGGTTTTCCCAGTTGGGTTCCCTAGAAATTTTGTGTCTTGAATTGTGTGAATTGTGTTTATTTATGTTCCTATTCTGCTGCAAATTTTAGTAGAGAAATTTTGTGTTTATATGAGAAGAAATTATATTTCAGATAGCTCATATTAGCAGATTAGAATTTTTTGGATTTTCTACACTTATAAATTGTTAAGAAACTTTGTATCTTGGTGAAAGTAAATTTGGTTTCAGTTTTTAGTTGCCTTGTTTTCAGTAATTCATCTAAGTAGTTGCCATGGTTTTGTAATTACCTAATCCAAGGTAGTAAATGGATTGGCAGTCTACGTATGTCGCAGGATATATATATATATATATATGTTGTAATACTGTAAAGATGAATATAATGATAAGTCTTTCTGGTTTACCCAGTTTGGGTTTCCAAGTAAAATTGTGTGTGTTAATGTGATATTACAAATTGAAAAAAAAAATGGCTCTATTTTGCAACCGTTTTTGGTGGTTTTCAGCACACATTTTTTGTTTTTAGTGGCATTGTGGCACGTGATGGTTTAGCCCATGGTTTTGTAATTCCCTAATCCAGTGTATGGATTGGAATTTTATGGATGCCGCAATATATATATATAAATATGAACATACTAAAAAATCATTCTGGTTTTCCCAGTTTGGATTTCCAAGTAAAATATTTGTGTTGATGTGTATGTTTTTGGTTGCATCTTTTTTGTTTGATAATAATCTGTTTGCAACAATTAACTGTACAGAGTTAAAATCTACAAATAAAAGACAAACCCATGATTCCATTAGTGTAGCATAGGAAGGCCTACACTCTATCAGAACCAAGGATTTACAATCTATGATAATTAAATTGGATTTATTTGAGGTGTACAACAGAGCTAATTGGACGTATTGAAAACTCATGTTAATGCATGTCAGACACAACCTTCAAGTGGTTAAATGGATAATGGGATGTGTTACTTACACATCCTTCTCTATTCTGTTCAATGGTTCTGCCACCAAGTTCTTCACACCTACAAGACATCTGAGACAGTGATGCACCCTGTCCCCCATCTTGTTCCTTCTAAGTTCTTATAGCTGAGGGATTAAGCAAAGCAATTCAGGTAGCCAGAAGAACGGGAGCAAGGGGATAAAAAAGGCATGAATTTTGATTTGACCCGCTTATTGTTAGTTGATGATGTGTTATTGCGTTATGATGGATCTCTAGGGATGTGAAAAGACTGAAAGAGATAATTGATATCTACAGTATTGCAACAGGGACGGAGGTGAACATGCTAAAACATACCATGCCTTTAATGAGTTAGGGGAGGGGCATGAAAGAATGTTTCAACAGATTTTCCCTTTTCAAAAGAATGAAAGGAAGAAAGATTAGTAAAATTAGTTGCTTGAAGCAATCCCAGTATATTGGCATACCTTAGCATAAATCCCAGTAGAAGTTCTTGAAATTTTCAGGAAAGAGTATTTAGATTTCTATTGGCCAGCGAAAAAGAAAAGGATAGAACACCACACGTTAAATGAACTCACATAGAAAAACCAAAGGAGCAAGGAGAATAGGGATTATAACATATACATTACTTTGGGAAAGCCCTTGTAGCAAGAAGTATGTGGAGATTAATTTCTGAGTAGTCTATGAAAGCAGGTCAATATCCAAGCACATGTAGAGCCTCAAGAATCCAAACGAATCTTTTACTAATGTTTCTATTGTCTGGAAGGCACTAGTGGTAGCTTTCCCTCTTGTAGGCAACTGACTAGCACAGAGAATTGGCAATGGGGAACAAGTAAGATTTCGTGCATATCCTTAGGTCAGATGTGGGAACTCATAGATGTATAAAGTCTCACAAGTGGCAGCTCCTGTGACCACCGACATATGACAGCAGGTATGGATAAGAGCCAACTAATTCGGACTGGAAGGGAACAATGCTGACCAATGGAATGCGTACCTGGAGGTATTAATTATAAGTCATGTGAAGATAAAAAATGAAGCAGATCAATTAGTATGGACAAATAATCCCACAGTACTAGGAGCACATATAGCCAAGTTAGGCTACAAAGAAATGTTTTACAATGAGATATAGAATGAACAATGCTAGTGGTGAAAAACACTATGGAAATTAAGGCCAGAACATTCATATGGCTGGCACCAAGAAATAAGCCTCCGACTTGAGAAATACTCCCAAAAAGCAGGCATGGACCTGGGTGGTGTATCCCTGCAAACAGGGCAAAGAAATATCAACCATTTGTTGGTAAGATGCCCTTATACTAAATGTGTTTGGCATGAGATGGAAGAGCTTGCAGCTCTAAAAGTGATATGGTAAAAAGGACCTGTAGAAAAATGTCTAAACGAGTTTCAAAGCCCTTAGAGAATTTCCACTGTTGACTGCCTGGGTCATTTAGCTCTCAAGAAATTCAGCAATATTCAATGAAAACATCATCCCTTCATTCAAATGTTCCATTCAAATCTGATCAATTTATGGTAGGCTTAAAAAACCAGTCAGAATTAAAATCCCAAGATAGATACAATGAGTGATAATAGACAAAAAAATTTCTTGGGGATTCTTCAATGGAGCAAAGCAAGGTGTGCCACCTAAATGTGGAGCTGGGAGAATTCTTTTTCTCGGAGAAACATACCACATGAAGTTCAGAGAACATTTGGGACATGGTACAAACAATGAGGCTCAAATAGAGAAGCATAAAATGGTACAAAGACAAATGATGCTCAAAGAGACAATCGCTGCATTCTTATTCATTATTATTATTCAAAACATTCTCTGTATCTGTGAAAAATGAGAAATCGTGACAACATTAGCTTGAATGGCACTGGATAATTTAGTTAAACCAGAAAAATGTAGTGTCACCCAATCAATATCCGTTGTCTTAGAATGTTTTCAACATCTCCTGCAGATATTTTGTGTATTCCACACTGTCTTAAGTATTTCAATTTAGGATCATCCTTGTCATCTTTAATGGCTAAAGATGGACCATGCAATATTGTCAATAGATGCTTTACATCAGCAGATGGCATGGCTAGCAACCTTAATGAATCACTTAGATGTGGGAAAAAACCTGTAGGGTGAACATAGAATGTCTTAAAGATGTGGAACAATGCATGCATATCAGCCTCAAACTGGCGAACACCATAATTTGAAAATTTAGCATTGCTCAAAATGATATTAGTAAAAAGAAATTGATATAAACCGCTGGCCAAGCTTCACCAGAGATCCATAAGATCAACATCATTGAGAACCTGTTTCACGTTCTTTAGTTGACCTTGCAGCACATTTAATGCATCAACTAAGGGTAACGATATAGAAACTTCAGAACCATCTCCATTGGGAATCCCATCAGCTATCTTGATCTCTTCTGTTGATTCTTTAACTTTTTCCTGCCATTGTTTCTTGTTTCGTACATATTCGCGGCAACGAGCATGAAATCCTCTTAAAATAACTGTCATGAACTTTGCAAGCCATTCTATTTGAAATTGCTTGAATTTTTCAATTTCTTTATAAAAAACAGAGCCATTCAGGTCAACGATGTTTCCTAATTGTTTTTCTGAATGCACACTTGCCATTATGTCTGTTCCAGTTTCTTCCCTCCTTTTTGACTTTTGGGCAAGCTGAAGCTCCAAAAAGAATATATCCTCACACCATTCCTTCACAATGTACTCACAGTACCAAGCAGCATTGATGGAGATGGCAACTTTTGCCATAGCCACATCATCTACCAAAGCAGTCAAAGCTTCAGCTTGTTGACACCGCTGAAGCAGGAAATCAAGATACACTGCCAAAATTGGAGCCGCAACAGATCTGACAAAGTTAAAGCACAGAAAAGCGTCTGGCAAAGTACGACAGCGATTTACCACAGCCCATGTAGTTGCAATTATGGATTCTGCCCCTGAGGGAGCCTTATAATCCTCCCGTGTTGAGAACACAAAATTTGTATGAGCATTTTCTAAAGTCAACTGACTATTAAAGGTGGAAAAAAAATCTGTTTTTGTATTGGTTGTCCAGGATCTCTCTGTTTCAAGCTCCCCTTTTAGTTTTTCTTGTGCGTCCTTCAGCTCTATGTCAGCCCAAATTTCTAGCCAATCAGGCCGATCACAAAACACAGACATACATGATATCCTTAGTTCCAAAATATTCACAGAGACCCCCAAAGTTTCTGTATTTTCCTTACCAGACAGTCCAATTCCTGACCTTACCACAAGCACTTGCATTTTCCTATCAAATGCAATGATAAGGTCAATGAGGTGAAGCCAAGAATGCCTAGCCTGCATAGATGCTTTTTCCACCAAACTTATAACAAGGTCAGGAAATACTCGTCTGGCAAGATATGTTGAAATCATAGATACCATTGCTGAAACCCACTCTTCTCTTACACTATATCCTACAAGCCTTGCCTTATCCAGAAGGGGCTGTAAAGCATTATCTACAGTATCAAAAAATTCTTGGGTAACTCTATACCCTAGTGCAAAGATAAATTCAGGCTTTGCAGTCCACTTTGAAAAATGATATTCTGCCCTTGACGCAATTTGTGAAACCAATTCCTCAATACTCCAAAGAGTTTCATGAAAACCTAATTTATTTTTAATTGCCTCAGATTTTCCCACAGAAGAGTCCTCATAATTAAACTGATCAAGTTCACGTGCTTTGCGGTGCAAAAGGACTGATTGTAGAGTAGATAAGGCTAAAAAACTCTCACTGTATTGTTCCTTCACATTTCCATGCATTTCAAAAAGTGGGTTTGAGAGTTTTGGGGTTCCACCTTGATCATTAACTCCAACATTTGTTGCCAGAGATGGTGGCCATCCAAGAGAAGTTAAGAGTGTGCGATAATCTGCAATAACAAGAGGCCTAAGGACAGCTACTACACGATCTACCCTAACATCAATAGCTGTAACAAGGCGGCTCCACTATGGCCTGGATTTTGCAACTATAGCTAAAACATCTTCAATATCCTTAAGAGACCTTATTGCCATCAAATGTTTCTCTTCAAGCCCTGTAACAACCTACCAACAAAAACCATTTGCTGGTAAGATGCCCTTATACTAAATGTGTTTGGCATGAGATGGAAGAGCTTGCAGGTCTAAAAGTGATATGGTAAAAAGGACCTGTAGAAAAATGTCTAAACATGTACGGTACTCTGATAACCAATAAATAATTTAGTTACGGTACTCTGATAACCAATAAATAAACATGTAGATTTCGATCAATGCTATGGTCATTATTGGTATGTTACAACACCATTTAAACAACAGAACACACGCAGTCTCAAGGGGAAAATCATTACAGCAAAATCCCCAACAAAATGAGGCAGCTTTTAAGACCATCACTCACCTCAGAATCAAAAGATTTGAGAATTTTTCGAGCAGACTGCTTTCTAGAATTTGCAGCCATGGCACCTGAGACAACATCCTCAAGATCTCCAACTAAACCTTCCAGCTTCAATGTAGTCTCTACAACAACTCATCTTTAAAATCACCATAATCAAAAGGACCAGAAATTTGTGGGGCAGTGGCACTCAAGCAGATCAAATAAGTGGCAGTGTAAGCCCCAAAACGTTGGAGAAAACAGGGGAAACAATGGGAACAAAATAAAGGAAAACAGAAATTTGCGGTAACTAATCATGCAATTTCCTTGTATTGTTGCCAATAAGTGAATTAACAAAAGATTGTGAAAGGACTCCGAATACAAACCTACATAGATCCTAACTTTCTCAACTCGAGCTACCTCTCTTGCAAGTGCTGGCAGCTCTTCAACCAACGTTTGTTCGTTTCTGCCAAAAGGTTTGGGCCTCTTCCCCTCTGTAACAAAAGATGGAAACGTACCCACCTCATATCATGAAAAAAGTCTATGAATAATTGTTTCAGATGAAGAAAACCCAGCCCCTACAGACAAACACACTATTAAAGAGTTTCGGGGAGGGGGGTGCGCGGGGGAGTGGAACTCTACCTGAAATTGTATGAGATAAATCGGTGCGCATTTCGAGGGCAAGTTGTCGAAGAAAATCTCCAATGTTTTGAGAACGACTAGTCCATTCCAGAATTGTGTGTGAAATCTTGGCATGGACATCCTAGAGAGATTCATATATTTTCCGGCATTCATCAGTCAACTTAGAAGCTAGATTAGGAGCCTTTTCTAAATCATCGTTGGCATCAGCTCAGAAATCCTCCATGCAGTGCTAGGCTTCTCAGGTCTTTCAGTTGAAACCTTCAGATTCAGCTGCTCAGACATGTAAGGAATCCGATAATTCGGAAAGAAAGAAAACCTAGAACTCTGAACTTCACAAGCCTCGATGAATCTACATACTGGTTTGCCTGTCATCACTGACATCTCGCGTTTCATTTTTGAGAGGAATTTGTCTTCTTCTGAATGTCGGTTCTGCTGTAAAAGATTTAAGGCTTATGTTCTTTGAGATTCAAACTTCTTTAGTAAAGCATTCCAGAATTCTTTAGAACAACAACCTGATGGGGCGAATCAGTCTAAACCCTCCCTCCGACCCTGTAAATCCAGGCGAATTCCATGGAAATCTGCTCCAACCAAAAAAAATCGGGGGCAAATTTCATGTTTCCAATTTTATGCGCCCTTTTTCTGGTGGGATAATATTTAATAATTAATTATTTTTAAAATATTTATTGGGCTAATTTTATTAAGCTATAGAAAATGGGTTTTATATAAAAAATTCGCCCTAATAAAATTTAAAATCCCTTAAAATTCACCTTTTGGCTAAAATTCGCCCCTAAAATTTTCCCTGCTCCGCTGCCAGCGAACCTGGTTAGTACCCCGACGGAGTCGTCGTATCACCTCTCTGCACAGGTATCCTTTCTTGATCCTTTACCCTTTATTTCATGTGCTAATATAATTTATTTGAATGTTCTCAAGGAACTTATTTGAATGTGCTAAATTCATTTATTTGTATGTGGAAAGCACTGCCTGGGCAGATGAGGGATCCCAAATTATGTTACTTGCAAGAGAGGTTGCCCCTGGTTTGTATTTAGGGAATTTTGGGTTTTCTTGAATATCCTTTTTCCATTTGAGGTTGGCTCTTTTATCCTTTCGTCCAGTGACCCATTTTAGCAAAACTTCTTTTTTATCAGCAGTTTCTGAGGTAGCACACCGGGTTATCTACTTGCACTTGAGTCCTAAGACTTGGTCGAGTTTCCCCATAGATTGTCTATCACAGACAAACTTGGGTCATTTTGTGTTTCAGGGCCAATTCTTAACATGCTGAGATTTCGGTACAACCTACCAATTGAGTTACTGCTACGTTGATCCTTCAACTTGAGGCACTTAGGGAATGAAGTTTCGAGAGCTTGATCAAGGCAAGCTATTTATTGAAGCAACACAAAATAAATGAAAAACAAGAGCAATAAAGAAAAGGAAACAAAACTACGGTACAAAGCATGGTGACACCCCCGGGGCTGTCAAGTGAAGTAGTGCTTGAGGTCATGCCCATTTACTAGGAGGACCTTGCTATAGGGTAAAATGCTTGGGTTGTTGGTTATCGAATATCCCTCTCAGGGCTTTCTGATGCCCGAGGAAGATAGTAATATTAACTATATAGTTCACAAATATGGCACATACATATTCCTATTAACTTAAAACAACTGATAGAACGAGATACAAGATCACCTCTTTAATGATCTTGGAGTCCCTTGGAGAGCACTAGGCAATGACGCAGGAGTTTTCCTTCACCAGCTCCAAATCTTGGCCTTGCAATCAATTAAAGCACCCGTGTAATCTCTACCATAACATATATTTCCTATCAATTAAGTCAATATATAATGGACACTTAAACTATGCACATCTAAGCCATTCATCTCATGCTATATAAGTGATTAAATAACAATGAAAATATCAATGCATAGAATGGAAAAAACAGATACAGTTCTATTGATTTATAAAAAAGGAGGATTACAACCATCAGTTGTACCAAGCCCTCCTCAGCCTTCCAATCTCTCTATCTCTCAAAGTGGTGATGTCTTGATCAAAAAGTTCTCAATGAACCTCTAAGACCTTTGAACTTCACACTACAACAATGATCTCTACTTCACAAGTATGCAAAAACTTTGACAATCCTTCGACCTTGTACCAAGAGCCTTCAACTCCATTTTATAGGAGATGGAGAGAGCAATCATTGCCCTTCTCTTTCCACCAGTTCTGAATAGAAAAAACCAAGATGTTTCCTCAACCTCCATGCTTTTTCCTTCTTTGAGAGTTCAGTTGTTTATGGCAAGGCCCAATAAGAGTTGGTGCTTTGCAGTTTCCTTTTTTTACTGACTCTATTGTGAGAAAAAGCTGGAGATTCAAATCATTCTCCACGGGTTTTTCCCGTTTCAAACTTAAAAAATGGGTAACGCTGCCTTCTAGTGTAAACAGAGCATTTCCCTAGCCACTAACGCAGCCCATTCACTGATCAGCTGCGTTATAACGCTCTTGTGTTGTTATAATGAGGCGTTACCTTGGCAGAAATAGGTTTAGTTTAGGTCTTTGTATTCCTTCCATATTTATCTTCTCCTCTGAGTTGATGAGGAGGTATTTTGACCTGTAACACATGCCCCCTAAAGTGTGAGGTCAAGGATGAAGACGATGGCCGAAATACTTTACAATGTGTGTAGTAGAGATAAAGAGATTGAAATACTGAGGAAAACCTGAAACAACAACATATGTCAGAAAATATAGTATCTACCTTGAGTCGAGCATTCCCATGCTTAGTAGCTTAAACAACATGATTTCTCTAAAATAGAGATATGAAGAATTTGTCCAACGATAAGCACAATGTGGAAGTGTCTGTCATAACAGGATCAGGCTGAAGAAGCTGTCTCCATAAACAATATCACAACTTGGGGAAGGGAACACAACTTTAATGATGTAACCTTTTCCCCAAGGTCTTGACCACCGATTCACTTAAACTGCATATTTCTCAACATGTGAATGAAGGATCTGTCATTGAACATGTGAGAAATCCTCTGATTACCAGTCGATGATGGAAACTGTTAACAGACGCGAAGGTGGCCACCGATAATGATGATGGTCCCTAAGATGCACAGTACAATCTAGCGAGTGTGAATAAAATGAGTTGAAGTCGAATACTCGTAGAATCATTCGACCAGGAGCCAATGATGAAGACTCCTGATCAAACACAAGACTACCTGCCACTGATGTCTGCAAGTATTTGGGTACTGATGGGTTTCTGGATCAACTTTCTAGATAAGATGTTGAAGTCGATAGGAAGAGATCTGTTGAAAGGTAGGCACTGAGGCATCCTACGTCAGTCAACACGAAATGGAAACCAACTGATATTGTTTATGATTGAGATAATGAAGAGTAAATTGGGATGTCGGACGACAAATAATTTCTGGCATAATGAGCGGTTTGGTTGATAAGAGGAGCAGTAGATAGCGAGATCTGCTTGAACAATAGTAGGCACTGTAACAGGGTACTAGGTAGCTGAGACTTAATGAACACCAAAGAGTGTGTTAGGATTTGACCGGTGTAGGGACACTGGGAGATGAAGGCTAATACTCATAGATGGTAGGGTTTGGCTAACTGCGAAATAGTTTTCTGGGAAGAGCCATGTTCAATATTTTTGTTGCCAAATTGACCTTTCTGAAATGTAACAGAGGTAGTATCCATTTTGTCCAAATTTTTCCCCGTCTGATTAAGTTTAACGAGTCCAGACGAGTAAACTTGGCGAATTTTTCATGTTTAAAGAGTCTGAAAAATATCATAAAAGACAACTCCGTGCCCCGTCTGATTAGGTTTAACGAGTCTAGACGAGTAAAATCGGTGAATTTTCATGTTTAGAGAGTCTGAAAAATATCGTAAAAGACAACTCTGTTGGGGTACCTTTGTCATGTCTTCATAACCAGGCATGGGAAAGGGAGAATAGTAAGCCCGAAACAGTTCATTTTCCGTGAGTTAGTCCATCAAAGCTGGAAAAGTGAGAAATCTATGTTTGATGGACGTCTACCTCATTTTGTTATGAGTACGAGGAGATGGAGTAAGCTCAGTACTCTTTGTGAAATTTTAACGAGTCCAACAAAGAAAAACTCGGTGCCCTCGGTGAAATTTTAACGAGTCACGCGGAGAAAACTCAGTTACATTTTTAGTTTAAAGAGCTTTGAAAAAGAGGAAAAGAATGGCTCCTTACTCTTTGTTGTGGTAGTTTAGTGAGCCCGACAAAGTCAAATCAGGGTTTTTTCAGTTTTATGAGCGAGAAAAAGGTCCCTAAAAAGAAAGCTCAGTGCTTCTTCATATTAGTTTTAACAAGTCTGAAGAATAGGACTCTAGGTTTTTCGGATTAACGAGGAAGAAAAAGACCATAAAAAGAACGCTCGATATCAACTTCATATAAGTTTAACGAGTTTGAAGAAGGGAACTCGAGGTTTTTCAGATTAATGAGCAAGAAAAATACCGTAAAAATAATGCTCGAAGCTTCTTCGTGTAAGTTTAACGAACCCGAAGAAGAGGACTCGAGGTTTTTCGGATTAACGAGCAAGAAAAATACCGTAAAAAGAATGCTTGGAATTTCTTGATCACTTTCTCGTCAATAGAAGAATCTATGTCGGGAATTTTCTTGTAAGACCAAGCAAACACATTGCGGAATTCCTTGAAAAGGGATGTGAAGCATGCAATTTCCTCAGGATTGCAATCGACTCCAATCTGAATATTTTCCACGATACTTGTTTTGACCGAGATATCAATGAGCATTGTCTTAGAAAGATTACCCATGTTCCCTTTTGAATCGATAGTTTGAATAGTCGTATAAGCGGAGGGAACCATCTTAGGTGGGTCAAAGGATGGGATTTCAGTTTTTATCACGTCCGAGTCGATCGTCGAAGCACGATGGTGCAACTCTCCCCAAGGTCGTTCTTCTAGAGACATGATCTCTCGAATAGCTTCGTCTGTAGGCAAGACTTCATTGAGGATATCCTTAGAGAGAACTGTGATGGGTGGGAGGTTTGTACGTTTGGTCGAAACCATAGCAGTGGATGGTTCAGATGTGATTTGGATGGCTTGGTAAGCCAACTCGGCCGGTGAGAGCGGCATCTGATCTCCGTAGGAATCAATGTATGAAGGTGTCAGGATGATCCATGGGTTGATAGAGCCATCCAAAGTGGTGGATATCATTGCAACCATGTTTGGGATTGGTGGCAGCGGGAGAGGAAAAAAAATTAGTAGGGAAGATGTCTTCAGAAGACCGGTACCAATGCTGACGTAAGAGTCAGGAAAGCCTCCTATTAGGGGTACAGTGCTACATGGTAACGTGGTATAATCAGGGGTGCAGAAGGATAACTAATCCACTGTGACTATTTTCCCATCCAATGGAAATAGGTTGAGTCAGAAGACCGAAGAAACAATGGCAGTCATGGCATAAGACCAACTACGACCAAGCAATAGATTATAGTCGAGATGACGCTCTACGACTTCAATGTCCACAGTTACCGTTTTCCCACTCAGAGTGATGGGAAATATATCAAGGTATCCTTTTGGGAGGAACGTGTGGCCATCGAAAGCTTTGAGGGAACTCGACGGTAGTGTTAAGGTAGGAGAACCTAAATCGAGCCAGCAAGCTTGTGACATAACGCAGGTCAAAGCACCTTCGTCTATGACAGTGCGATGGATTGGTCTCCCTTTCGACACAACCTACACCTGGAATGCGAGTTGCTGTGAGAGGTGATGTTTAGATTTTTCCATATCAAAGATAGCTAGCATGGAATCCTGGGGGCTATTCCACCAATGGTCGAAAGCAATGCTTTCCTTTGTGCTGGAAAGGTTTGTAATACTTCGAGAGCAGACATAGCTGACGGTTCCTGCGCAAAATCTTCTATAATGTTGTAGTTTTGGGCTGCACATGCAGAGGTGTTATGAGTCGTGCGTCGAAGTGTCCCTTTGGGGGGACAAATCACGGGGTCAGCAGTAGGCTGTTCGATATGCAAATCGTTGGGCGGCGGTGGATTTGAACTAGTACCAGGTTCTTGAGCATCTATGGTAGGATTTCCATAAAGTTTGGCTCATGTTCAACACTCTCAATGCCATAAATGGCGGATGTTCCTTCACCGAAAGGATGTGAACCACCATTGCCCCGTTGATGGGGTTGTGGCGGATTGTCAACCATGTGTTGATGTTGTTGCTGTTGATTAGGGAAAGGATTATGAAGAACGACAAGTGTTCGCCCAGAATCCTTGTTTGCAATAAAATTGATGCATTCCTGCAGTCGAGGAAATTTGTATGTCAAGTGGTCCTCCACACAGATCTTGCAAGGAAATTTCATGGGTTTATCCTTCCCTTTGTCATTTTTGGCGGTGTTTTTCTGATTAGGTTTATTCTGATTTTCTGACTGCTCTTCCGAAGAAGATGTCTTTTTCTTGTTCTTCTTATTTTTTCCACTAGGTTTTTGTGAAGTTTGCACAGAATTTACCTCAGCGGCAGGAAGAGTAGTCATTTGGTGAGGGGTGGTGGCAGCCGAAGATGGCTGGGAGGTTTGTCCCTGAGACTGTTTTGTGGCTACACCAGAGATTGTGCCAACGAGACTGTCGACATGAGCTCTAGTTTTCTGAGTAGCCAAAGGATTTGGGTTACCAGGGGCATTGGGGAGAAAATCATATAACGTGCCAGATTGTGAATAAATTAAATCCAAATGTTGGGCACGACTAATGCATTGATCTTCTGTAACCACACCGGAAAGGCCAATGTCTTTAGAGATGTGGGGTAAGAGAGACTTACAAAACCAATTAGCTAAGAGATGATCTGGGATTGGCGCTTTGAATAGCCTCCTCCTACGTCTCCATTCATGAATGTGATCGGAGATATGGGTGGCAGTGTCTTGGCGCAGCGAGGTTAAAAATTCCGTTCTGGTTTTAAATCTGACTGGTAATTGGAAGTTCTTTAGAAACTCCATCGCTAAAGCGCCAAAAGTGTTGACGGTGGCGTGTGGCAATTCAATATACCACTTGGCAACATTGCCTGTAAGGGTGCGGGGAAACAGTCAAAGCCAGACACTATCATCCACCATTGAATTGGATATAGACCATAGATGAAAGATAGTGATGTGTGCGGCTGGGTCGTCCCCTTGTTTACCATTGAACTTTGGGATGTCAGAAGGAATCTTGCGCGGTACTTGAGGCCAGAGCGGGTTGTGAGTGATGGGATCATTATTCAGTTTATGGATATTGTGGATGTCCAGAGCTGCCAAAAATGGAAATTGTGGATTTTCCCCCGAATCTAGCCAAGGAAGTATGGGCTGACTATTTAGACCATAGGGTCCATCCATCAATGTGTTACCAGGAGGATAAGTAGGACTTTGATAAAAATTTCCTATAGGTGAAGGGGTAGGGACATATGGTTGCTGTCCATAGGGCATATTGTATTGTGGGGTGAACAGTTGGTTGCCCCCAGTATAAAAGTGCCCTCTCATTCCAGATGGAGGTTGGGGTGGGTTAGTCCATATGGATGCAATAGAGTTTCCAGGAGGCATGCTACTACTTGCATAGTTCGGCAACGGCATAGACCCTACACCTATATTTGAACCACTTAAGGGAATAGTATTAAAAATAGGTTGTCCCAATTGTCCTAAGGATTGCAGGGGAAGTGAAATGTTCCATGTTACCTGTGTGCTGGTGACACTGCCCACTGGTATAGTGGCCAAGGGGTTTGAACTCAGCAAAGGGTTCCAACTGAAATGGTTGCTAAAAGGAACTGAAGTAGTCACACTCGTGGGAGGAGCAACCGTGGGTCCCAACGTGGTCACGGTAGGAGTAGATCTTGAAGGATTCGGCGAGCTACTGACAGTTTTGATGACCATAGGGTTGGGATTAGGTATATGTTGACTGCTAGGGTTACCTAGTGATGACATAGAACTGACAATCAGTTGGGAGGATGGTGGAGAACCTCGGATGGTTGCCATTGGCATCGACCCTGTGTATGCCAGTGGTGAAATGGATGTTTGTGCGGCCGAATACATATCTTGGCGTGGTGGTATTTGAACTATCACAAGCCCAAATGGATCAGTGAGTGGAGGATTTTAATGAGGTACAACCCCTTCTGTGAAAGGGTCCTCCGGAAATTCCGTATGATACGAGGCTATGTGTAAATCAGTGTTTGTCAGTAGAGATTGCTCTTCCGTAGAAGGCACGGGTGCACCAAGGTTTAGTTGTTCCTCAAGAGGCAGAGGAGGTAGACCTTACTATCGTCAAGACAAACGGAGTGGGTCGGATGACGCCACGGTGACCTGTTTATTTTTAACAACTTTTAATAAATTGTGATGTATTATAAAGTCTCAATGACAGTAACCACACACCTTAAAAAGAAAAAAGGACTCTCTAAAATCAATCATCAAGTAGCCATAAAAGGGTGCCCTGTCTGAGTACTACCGTTTGCTGGTTATGAAATCCAGTATTACAATAGTATACAGAGAGGGTAGGTCGAAAATGCAGTTATGGTCACTCTAGAGCTTCGCCCGAACCTCAGACGATAGGTGTAAGCACTCTCGTGAAAACGAGTACCCTCCTAAAGACCGAAGACAGAGTGGGTCTGTCTATTTCAGGTACCAGGACAACCCGTCCCAGTCACCTTGTGTAAGTCCCTAAAAATTATGGCCACTAAAGATACCTCAAATCATTGACATCATCAGGGGGGTCCATGGTCAAGGATAGCATGCTATATGGGTAGAATACCTAGATCCCCGATCTAGTTTTGACATCCCCGAAGGGAACCCCAATATATAACACACCCACCGGATGCAGTCGAAGGCGGGCTACCTTCTTGTGCACCCAAGTGTTGTCTCGCACTGAGCTCCGGTAAAGGAACAGTCCTAATAATATGAGTGCAGTAGGATTTCGCTCGTTAATGACTTTAGTTTCAATTTTTGAGATCTTGGGTGATTTTCTCACTTTTCCTAACCCAAGATCCTAGCCTGAACTACTGTTTGTGTGAGCTCAAAAAGAGCAATGTGATTGATTTTATTATCGCTTGATTCTTAGTGTACTTGATTATTAGTCTTGCAGAGGGGGAGTGGACATATGAAATGTAATGAGACTCTAACTCAAGAAACCATACAAAATATGCTCTAAATATTTAATTCGACGAAGAGTATTTCTACAAGGAGAGGTTTCTTTTCAACATCCATGCACTAACATTCAAATAGCACAGTTCAACTTTAAAGATTTAGACTTCTATATACCTCTTCTTAATAGTCTATGAACTGAAATTTTCAGAATTAACTCAGCTAGATGCAGAAAAACTAAAAAAAAAAATTCTTCTCTAAAAAGTAAATGCTTTCGACACTAAATTTTCAAACAAGAGCAAACAAACAGAAATGCTAGCTTAGTAAATAAGCACAGGGATTCATTCAAGGAGAGATACTGATGGCCAAAAAACTCTGCAACCAAAACACAATCACAGTAGTGAACATAAAATTTTGGCTGAGTAATACACTGTCTCTGAGTAAAGACAACGTTAATCTAGAGACTAACGCACTGTATTTAAGCAGAGCCAGCGTTATAACGCACTGGAAAACCCACAGAGGTAGCGTTAGCCAGGGAAAAGTTCTTCAGATGGTCAAACAGAAATAGGATTGAACTCTGTGAGCTTTTAAAATGTTTACTGGGCATAAATACTGGTCGGAAGGGTCTGTGAACAGAGGAAAGAAGAGAGGAGGAAAGAAACAGTCCAGAAACTATGGGGAAACTCCCCAGCGGAGTCGCTAATTCTACTATAGGGTAAAATTATTGGGTTGTTGGTTATCGAATATCCCTCTCAGGGATTTTCGGTGCCAAGGAAGATAGTAAGATTAGCTGTATAGTTCACAAAGATGGCACATACATATTCATATTAACTTAAAACAACTTGATAGAATGAGATATAAGATTACCTCTTTAATGATCTTGGAGTCCCTTGGAGAGCACTAGGCAGCGAAGCAGGAGTTCTCCACCAAATCCAAATCTTGGCCTTGCAATCAATTAAAGCACCTGTGTAATCTCTACCATAACATATATTTCCTATCAATTAAGTCAATATATATTGAACACTTAAACTATGCACATCTAAGCCATTCATCTCATGCTATATAAGTGATTAAATAGAAATGACAATATCAACGCATAAAATGGACAAAACAGATACAGTTCTATTGATTTATAAAAAGGGAGGATTACAACCGTCGGTTGTACCAAGCCCTCCTCAGCCTTCCAATCTCTCTGTCTCTCAAAGTGGTGATGTCTTGATCAAAAAGTTCTCAATGAACCTCTTTGACCTTTGACCTTCACACTACAACAATGATCTCTACTTCACAAGTATGCAAAAAATTTGACAATCCTTCAACCTTTAACCAAGAGCCTTCAACTCCATTTTATAGGAGATGGAGAGAGAAATCATTGCGCTTCTCTTTCCACCAGTTCTGAATAGAAAAAACCAAGATGTTTCCTCAACATCCATGCTTTTTCCTTCTTTGAGAGCTTAGTTGTTTATGGTAAGGCCCAATAAGAGTTGGTGCTTTGCAGGTTCCTTTTTGTACTGACTCGTGAGAAAAAGCCGGAGATTCAAATCATTCTCTGTGGGTTTTTCCCGTTTCAAACTTAAAACACAGGTAACGCTGCCCTCTAGTGTAAACAGAGTGTTGCCCTAGCCACTAATACAACCCATTCACTGATCAACTACGTTATAATGCTCTTGTGTTGTTATAGTGAGGCGTTACCTTGGCACAAATAGGTTTAGTTTAGGTCTTTGTATTCCTTCCGTATTTATCTTCTCCTTTGAGCTGATGAGGAGGTATTTTGACTTGTAACAGATCTCAGTCCTCCCTTCTAGGGTTTGGAGTCTATATGTGTGTGAACCGACCTTTTCTTTGATCTAGAACGGACCTGTCCACAAGGCTTAAAATTTGGTGTGTTTTCCCTTTTCTTCGTGAGCCTTGTCCCATTTGAGGATGAGGTCACCAACTTCAAAGACCTTGTTTCCGACAAAATTATTATTGAACCATCATTTTATCTAGCTCTAGTGGATGGTGAATTTTTCACGGGCTTTCAGCCTTTCCTCCAATTTCAACAAAGTGTCTATGTTGGCTTGCAAGAAAGGTCATGGGGTACCATGTGTTTCTTGTGACAACTGAAGGGTCGGGAGAGAAAGGTTAGGGGGAATAATTGATTCTTTCCCATAGACCGGAAAAAATGGGGAGGTTCCCAGGGAAGGCTTGGGTGTGACCTGATCAGCCCAGAGGGCGTTATTGAGGATGTTTTTCCAGTTCCTGTGTTGGCATAGCAAGGTCTTTTTTATGATCCAGATGAGGTTTTTGTTGGTTAACTTAGCTAACCCATTCCCTTGGGGGTAGTATTTGGCAGAATGTTTGAGTACTATACTGTTTTCCAAAGCGAATTCATATAATTTAAATGATGAAAAATAAGTAGCATTATAAAAAACAAGGGAGGTTGGAATGCCAAGCCTGGTCATGATGTACTGAATGATGAAAGATATTGCCTCTTGATCATTGATTTGGCGTAACGGTATTGCTAAAAACCCACCTCATGAAATATTTTGTGGCCATGAGGATGTATTGGTGTTGCTTAGAGGAGTGTGGAAAAATTTCCCCGATCACGTCTAATCCCCACTGCTGGAATGGTTCTTCCACCACGATGGACTGTAGCGGGAAAAAAGGTCGGGATTCTTTGCTGGAAAATTTTTGACACGAAAGGCACTTCCGAACATAGGTGTTCGCATCCTTAAACAGCGTGGGCCAATAAAAAATAGCTCACATAACCTTGTGAGCTATGACATCTCCTACGTAGTGCCCACCGGCCGGGCCATCATGTAGTTCCTTCAAGACCTATTGGGCCTCACTATGCTTTAGGAAGCATAGCAAGACGCCGATGTGATGCTTGCAGAAAAATTTACCCTATACCAGTTGGTGGGATGCAACATTTAGCCTTATCGCTCATTTCTGCTGGGCTATTATGGTGGGATCCATGACACCGCGATCAATATATTGTAGGAGATCTATGTACCATGGTGTGGAATTTTTCTAAGGTGTACTGTCGGCTTGGTACATAACTATTTCGTGATCCCAAAATTCCTCATCATTGCCCCGTGAGTCTGCGGCTTCAATAGACATATTGCATAGACCTTGCCCTTTGAAAATTTGTGCAGGCTTGAATTCTAGGTCATACTCTGAAAACATGCCATCCAGTTGCCTCGTCTCTCACCCAGCTCCTACTGTGCGAATAACGAGCGTACTGTTGGGTGAGGTACGAATACTGTGATGTGGTTCTTCAAAATTTATGGCCTGAAATGTTTAACTGCCTTATAAACCACATAGGCTTGCTTGTCAATGTATGGATAGTTCAGCTCGGCACCTTGAAACCCCGCTCTCATGAAAGATATGGGTCGTTTGTCATTGTTGTTGTCTTTCATAGTGAGGACGGCTGAAATCCAGGCTATGAAGGGTAGGTGCTTCCGTGATGGCCTTCTTGATATTGTCGAACGCTTCTTTCTTGGGTGGATTCCATTTAAAATTCATGTTCTTCTTGATCATGCCTTACAGAGGTTTCACGATTTGTGCGAAGTATGATATGAAATTTTGGAGGAAGTTGATTTTTCCGAGAAACGACTGCATGGATTTTTGCTGCTCAGGGGAGAAATTTGGGCGATGGCTTTTGTGTGTTCCGAGTATACCACTATGTCTTCCTGGGTTATGATGTGTCCCAAAAAATTCCCTTCTGAGACTGCAAAGATGCTTTTCTTGGGGTTAAGTGAGATTTCATATTTTTGGCACCTTTCAAAGATCTATTTGAGGTGGTGCAAGTGGTCATATCTTCACTTGGACAACATGGTGATGTCGTCAAGGTAGACCACCACACTTTGTCCCATTAGCCCTCAGAAGGTGATTTCCATGGCCCTTTGGAAGGTTGCCCCAACATTAATTAGGCCAAAGGGCATGCATATGAATGCGAACGTGCCCCATTTGGTCCTGAATGTTATTTTCAGACGATTAGGTTCAACCACCAGTACTTGGTTGTATCCTAAGAAACCATCCAATAATGAGAACATTTCTGACCCAGATACCGTTTGAAGAATCTGCTCCATAGGAGGCACTGGGTAGTTATCCTTTTCTGATGATCGGTTCAAATTTCAAAAGTCCACACATAAGCGAATTTTTCCAGACTTCTTGCAAACTGGGACAAAATTTGACAACCACGTTGAATGTCAGACTTTGAAGATGATGCAGACGTCCAAAATTTTCTTAAGTTACTTTTGCAGCATTGGTAGAGTTGGATGCACCTTCCTTAGCTTCTATTAGAACGGGTTGACTCCTTCTTTCATTGGTATTACGTGCTGGATGATTTGTTTGTCATAAGTCCGTAGGTCATCATACGTCCAGGTGAAAACATCCTAGTATTTTTGGAATATTTCAATAAAGGATTTTCGCTCTTGGGGGGTGCATTTCGTACCGAGATTGCCTAACTTCAGGTTCACCTCTATCCCGAGGTTCACTTGCTGGTGCAATAGGGTGGAACTTTGCACCTTTGTATTGGGAGGTCCCCGAAATTGGTTCTGTAGGTCAAATAAATTCTCAATGGACACTACCCCTTTGGGTATGGGATTCCCCTTGTGTTCCTCCCTTTCCTTTTCTAAGGCCAGATCATGATCTTCTTCCTCAATCATAGCATCCTTGAACACGTCCGCATTCAGCATGAAATCCAATAACTTCTGATCATCATTAAAAATGCAAAAAATAGTTACATTATCTGGCATTGCAGGTTTATAAACAATTTCAATAGAAAAACCATCTCTCAATGGGGTAAACCTAGCGGCAACGTTTTCTAACCTATCGGCTGCCACATTATGCATTCTCAGTATTGAATTAATTCCGAAAGCATCGAAAGCAGAAATAAAACGTCATACCTCTTGCTAATATCCTTTCAAATGGGGAGATAGGTAGTGAATAGTGTTGCATACCTTCCAGGTAATGATTTCGGAGTCACCGATTACCTTCAAGCAACTGACTTTGAGGTTGATCGCTTTCTTGAGACCCAAGATTAGTGCTTCATATTCAGTTGTATTATTGGTGCACTAGAATTCTAACTGACAAGAGATTAGGAACTTGTTATGTTGGGGATCTATCAAGATACAGCGAGCACCGACCCCGTTGTGGGTCTTGGAACCATCGTAATATAGGGTCCAGGTCTTGTCTTCAGATTTTTCAAGATCGCATGTGTGCACAGATGGGGTACTCAGGGCAGAGACATTAGGTGGACCCTCTGGTGCGGTGGTGTGGAAAGCAGTAGACGGGAGTAGCTCTAACTGGGTATCTGGGGTGACTGGATACTCAGAGGCTTGATAACATCCGAAAGCAGCCTCTAAGAAGTACATGCCCAGCTCTTCTTGCACAAAGCTGATGGGTTCGTTGGTTGCTTCAAGGTTGGTCACCATATGTTTCATGTAAGGCTCACTCTCGACCCGGATCTGATTATTCCTACCCTTTTATGGGAGCCACAAGTGGGACCAGTCGGTGGCAAAGTATCCTTGTAGTTTGCTTGACAAATCTCATCTTAATAGTAGATTGTAGGCCTTCAGGATATCCACGACAACTATGTCAATGCACTGATGTACCATAGAGTCTGAGGAGAGACATATCAAGATGTTATTTAACTCTCCCACAGTGGGGACCTGGGATCTATCCGGCTGAATGATCCTGGCGTTGGTCTTATCAGGACAAATGTTCATTTTTTTGCACACGGACAGGGGCATGACAATGGTGGATGCACTAGAATTGACGAGGAAATTGTGGATGTTGAAATTGAAGATCTCAAAAGATAAAAGGAATGGGGGTGTGGATCCTCATGAGTTTGCATTGAAGACATTTACAACGGACTGGAGGTTCACCAAGGCCTGGGAGCATGTGGAGCTTACATCTTTGGTCGTCGAGGTAGGCTTGTTCGTCGGGGATGGGCTAGCGAAAGCTTTGGGAATCAGGTCACGTTGGTTGGCTATCCAAGCGAGCTTGTAAAGGGATATGTTGGCTCGTTGTCTTCTTCATGTATTCGATGATGTTATACCTGGATTATAGATGTGAGAGAATTTCCACAGAGGTGCTTGGTGAACTTGATGACAATCTGGCCTTGGGGATGCCTCAAGCAGCAGTGGGGCAAGATTTTTCAGTGGTCGGGGTTGCGGTCTGTGGCAGGATTTTCGTCAAGAAGGCTTTCCTCTTCTCTTCGAAAGAGTGATCGGCAACCGGTCCTTTTCTCCTTAGGCTATAATTTCGGGGTGGGGGGTGTTGGTTGGATTGGGTATCATCGTCTATGTTTATATCTGTCACGGGAGGATGCCCTTCACTGCGAATTACTTTAGAGGCAAGGACTGTTGATCCCAGATCTTCATTCGGGGGAGAGACTTCTTCATCGTTTGAGTTGGATTCTTCTTCTAACTCTCCTCCCATCTAATCTTATAGTAGTTGATTTAGCACAATGGTCATACTATTAATCCATTGATGGCAAGTCCTTCCTCAGTGGGAAGCTTTATGAAAAGAGCAGAATTTATATTTTCCAATCTCTTCTACGTTGAAGTTTGTATTGAGGTTCGGCGAAGGGCGATTAGGCATGAGGTTGTTCTTCCTAGAAAAGGCTTTTGAGTTTTTCTATCTGAGGCAGAGTCACTGTTCTTCCTCTTCAAATCAGAGACCTCATTTGTTAATAACTTTAGGGATTTCGCAATGTTCTCGAAATCAAAAGGATCTTTATCCTTGTCCCCGAATTTATGGGCTGAGGGTTGAGTTCTCTTCTCGGTCGATATTTGGTCATCCAGGCTATCATGGGCTATGGACCCTATGGAAATCATGTCTTTCTCAACAGCGAGGGTAGTGGTGCAATTTTCTGCTAAGGTGGCTCTAGCCTCGCGTTTCATGAACACGACGATGTCTCGAGGCAGGGCCCTTGTGTAGTAATATATGGTGATGGAATCATCAAGGGCCATGTTTGGGGGAAATTTGTTCAAGATGGTTGCAAAGCGTTGACTGAAGTCTGTAAAATTCTCCTTCTTCTGGCATTTTAAAGTACTCAACTCTGTGAGGAGCATAGAAGGAGTATTGTCCTCTGAAAATTTTTGGAGGAAGGTGCAACGGAATTTCTCCCAGGAGGAGATGGAAGCGATAGGTAACGAGTGATACCAAGTAGCAGCTTTATTTTCTAAGGTGTGGGGAAATATTAGACATGCTACATCGTCGGATTGCACCCTCATCATTTGTAAGGCCAGGTAGAAATTACTGATGTGGTCTTCGGTAAACTTCCCCTTCTCAGGGTCTAACTTAGGGAGATACTTCTATGGGTGTCAGGGCATGTCGTGAAGGGGACCACGGAGGCCTAGAGGAGACTATGCCATCCAGGCTAGGGGTTGAACCCGCTTGGCCCTATGGTAGGGTGGGATGAAGATATGTCCAATCTCGTTTTCGGACTCGCTTCTAACGCTGGACCCGGAAGCTTCGCCTTCATGTTGAGAGTGCATGTCTTGGTTTCGGTTACCTCTAATATCTTCAAAGTTCCTATAATTTCTCAAGTTCCTGAAACCGAAGTTGTTGTTGAAAAGAAAGGGCAGTCTTTCTCAGTTTCGGTGGTGGTGGTGAGTACGGTCCGTGTTTCGACCATGTACTCGGCCTCTATCTCCCCGGCCTCTCCCGACCCCTCCCCCAGGTGGGTCGTTTTCTTGGGTGTTGTCATTCAAAGGCTGGTTGGTCTGGGGGCCGATGTTTGGTTTGGATCTGGTAACTTTAGGGCCACCTCCATCAATCTCTCGGGGGCTTTCAGGAGGTTCGGTTGAATGCCAATCAATTGCATCTGCATAATCTTCGAGCATTAGACCTATAAGCTGAGGCACAGAGTTGACTAGGACACCCTGGTGAGTATGATGCGTCTCGAGAGTTCGCGGATTTGCCAGGGAACTAGTGGAGTGGAGGTTTTGAAGACCTCTAATGAGATCGCGGGTGAGCAGACGCAAGGCCCTCAGTTGGTATGAGGTGACCTCATAGAAAGTTGGGTCTTCCTCAGGGGTATTTTCGGGGGGTGGAGGACCAGTTTTTTCATATATGATTTCCCCCTGTGGGGTTTGCAAAGGGATATTACTTGCGTGGTGGGAGCCTGCCATTAAGCCCTCCTTCTAGCACCAAATCTATTGACGAGGAAAATTGCCTTGCCAAAAGTGAGGGGATCTCCCCGGTATAAAGTTCCAACTAGACTCTAGACCATTTTTGATAGGGATCTCATCTGGGGTGTAGGTATGGCTACCATTAAATATGCCTTTCTTGGATGGAGGTATATCTTGAAAACAAGAGGATGCACAACTACTTGAACGATATGAAAAAAATGGTCGATGGGCTCTCCAGAAAATGGAACATTATAAATAGCAAAGTGAGATTCGAAGCATGCAACCAAAAGGAATTATTGTTAGCAACACATCATTAGGGTCATGCTCATAAATAAGCTTGTTCGAACATAAGAGAAACAATTCACTATGGTCAAAACACCCTTCAATTTCTTAAGTGTGTTTCCAAAATATTAAGACAATATCAACAACTAGGTTATTGAAGCATCCCTATGATAAACATCCACATATCATTGATACATCCAAAGAGCTTAAACATATAAATGATACATGAACATAAAAAAATACTAATTAGTTATAAAAGATAACTTATACATAAAGACACAATATTCATAATTCTAAAACACATGAGTTTCCATCAGATCCAGTATTGGAGTCAAAACATTGGTTTGTATTCTTTCTCGGAATCATGCATTAATGCAGTACAATTGTATCTCCTCTCTGTGGAGTCCAAAAAAGGTCCCATACATTATCCCTGTAGGGAGTACTTATAGAACCAAAAGTGACCTTTGGGTTGCCCTATCCTTTCAACTTCCCGACGGTTGGCATGGTCTGCCACCTGGGTGGTTTTGTGACTTGCGACCTGCCTATGGTTGCGACCTGTGATTGGGCAATGTTTGTGACTTGCGATCTCCTTGCGTTTGCTACCTGTAAAGATAGTTATTTTCAAGTGAGAAGTTGTGTGATGGAAAGGTCCGAGACTTCTATTTGTTGATGTTCTCTGAGATAAGCCTTCCAAGCCCGATAGTCAGCACTTGCTGGGGTGACCTGACCTAGGGTGACTCGAGAGCATCTGGAATTAAAGTGCACATCTTCACGGAGATCTGATTAGAAATGGAGGCAAACTTAGTATAGATCCGGACTAGTGTGACGATGAACTGATCGATGTTCTCCTTAGAGGCTAGAAGGTCCTAGGAAACATCTGCTTATCTGATATGTCCCAAAAATGTTTGTATGTCCTGGGCCACCTCTTCCCTTGTCTTCTATGTGTCCAATGCCCCAGGGAAGGAATGTGATGTACCTCTGCCATCGAATCAATGCCATTGATCAGGTGTTCATAGGCATACATTACCTTCTCTACATCCTTTACAATCTTGTCCCTAGATTGCATCTTCATCCATATCTGTACCTTATCATTATGCGTGCGGATCTAGTATTTTTTTGGCAGGGTATCGGGAGCCTATGGATACCTTTCAAACCATTCAAGCATACTATCCAATGCTATGGAGGCTTCCTTTAGCTGTGCAACCTTCTTCTTAGTTTCTGCCTGAGCCCCTAGTAGAGGAGATACTGTTTGTTTTATAGTGAACATCTCCTCATACACCTACTTCATGGAAGTCTCTAAGGTATCCAACTCTCCTTTAATGGAATTTGGTAGCCCACTGGCCTGAGTGGCTGTGAGTTGGAGCCTTTGATTTTCTGCTTCAAGAGCCTTCTTCTCTGTTTCAGCCTAAGCTACCCTTTGCTTGGATGCCTGGAGCCGGCCCTTCAGAAACAAGATTGCCCTGCTCATCCTACTGGAATTTTCCTCTGTAGCTACTGCGAAGGTGGTTCCGACTAGTGCTATCATTATGGGATTAGTCCTAGTATCCAGGACTATGTCCTTTTCTGTGGTTACCATGAGGGGCTTGGGTAGATTCCGTGCAAGGAATTTTCTCCTTTCTTGCCTGATTTTATGAGTAAAATGGTTATAAGATAGCCTTGCCAAGTCTAGTACATCATCCTCATGCTCTTCTGGTATGCCAAGCTTGGAGAGCAAGAGGTGCCCACCTGTAATGGGAGTTGTGGGGGGTACCTCAATATGTGGCAGATCTGCTTGTCCCCCTTTCGAGGATGATGACTTGCTTCCCTCTACCTCTCCGAATGCACCCTCTTGTAATTTCTGAGTCTCTTCTTCCTTTCTCTTCTTTTCGGCTTCTTCTTTATCCTGTTCTTCCTTCAACCTGTGCTCATCCTCCCTCTTTTGTCGTTCTTCTTCTTGTTTCTTCTTGCGGGCCTCTTATTCCTGCTTCTTCTTCCGTTCCTCTCTCTGTTACTTCTTCTACGGTTCTTCAACCTGTTTCTTTCGCTTTTATTCTTCCTATTGCCGTGCCAAGGTATCTTGGTTCTTTTTTAGCTCTTCCTCTCTCATTTTCTTCTCGGCCTCTAGCTGTACCTTGGCCTCTTTGTCCCTTCTTTCCTGTTGATCTTTAGGAGGATTACTACTTGTAGTATTATTTAGCCTTTTAGATTTGGAAGATGACGCTCCTCCTACAAGATCCTTCCTTTTCAAAAGATCAACTCTTTCTTCTAGATTTTGGTCATCCTGACCCCCTTGATTCCCACTCAGGTCGGCTGATTCTTCAGGAGCGATTTCTCTATCTGCATTGTACCAGTTTCTAGTCTGTTCCTCAACAGGGCATTCCGTGTGTTGATAGTTCCAGTTAAACTTGGCTCGCTTGCAATGTGCAGGAATGATTCTTTCAGGATCATAAGATCTATGGGCGAGGGTCACGAAGTGAAAACATTTGATGAATTCCGCCTCTACTTCCGCTTCTTTTAAATCTTTAACAATGTAGGCACTGATAGTAAGTGGGAGGGTAGGCCATGGCTTCTTTTTGCCTTTGCTGAGGGTCTTGGAGAACCCACTTGCCATTTGATAACACACTTCTTGGAGTAGCATTTTGTTAGTGAAGAAATTGGGTAGTGCATGAGGTGCCATGAACGATCCGAAGACCCTGAAAAAAGTACTCTCTAGAATGGGGAACTAGTTGTCCACCTTGGTTACTATCTCCATAGCCTGACTGGACATGCAAGGGGCATATTTATCGAAAATATGTCAATAGGGTGCAGGGATGAATTTTTCTGAGATGGATTCCATGTCTTTCTTGTACCTGGTAGCCCAGAACACGTTCAGCTCTTTGTGGATAGGCCCATCGTGCTTCACATCCCAGTGTGTGACCATTCCTTAAAATTGCACCACGCACACACTGCATCTAAGAGGTAGGAGGCCATGTAGAATTTTGATGTACATCCTTCTTCTGGTATGTGGGCCACTGATATGCTCGCTCTAATTGTCGTATTACTTGGTAAGCCCAGTTGAAACGGGTGTCATAGGAGGTGATCGTGTACATGAGTGGTACCCATTTTCCACCGAAGGTAGTGGTGTCCTTCTAGCCATACAATCTTCACATCATTGCTACTATGAGCTTGTAGACCTTCTTAAGGCCATTAGTTTTGTATTCCTGATCCTTCTTCCCTTTGAACTTCTTAGGGTCCTCCCACCAACCCTTCAAGGTTTTTGGCACTGGTACTTCATGTGTGGCGACCCATTCGGCATTGAAACATTCCTCCCTAGTGAGGAGTGCATAGTATACCTTTGCGTCCTTTCCGGTCACATTGGAAAAATTCTTCCCTGAGTGATCGCAGATGACCTAGAACTTGGAATCGACCTTTTGGAGGATCCATTCGACTACTTCTGCACATGGGAAGATTGGTGGATGGGAGCCTACATAGTGAAGCTTGGACCTTTTGAATTGAATTATACTTTTCGGTCCGCGAGATCCTCTAGGAATTCTGGCTTTGTGAATTCCTGGTAGACTTGATACCAGATCATCTTATCTCCTTTCTCGAAGACACATGTAGTGTCTCCATAGATAGGGGGTGGGGACGGAGGCATGTCTTCTCCAAATAACTCTATCTCTGGGCTTTTGTCCCTCCTTCAAACTACTGGAGGCCCCATATTGCTTGAGGTCGAAGAGATGGAAACAAACTCGATCTTAGCTTTGATATCCCCTCGCATATTTAGAAAACAATCCCACAATAAGACAGACAACATGACAAAAAAATATAAAGGGACTGAATAGATCTATTAATGATTTCGCTATTTAGGCTAGGTCGCTGTGACCTCTGTTGGTCACTACATCTAGGATTAGGAAGGTTTGTGACTTGGAAACTTAGCAACAAGGTTGCATGGATGCAAAGTCGCACTTGAGTGAATGATCTCGACTTTGCGACTATGCAACTTGGCGACCTATGACCAGGTCACCAGGTCTTAAGGTCACATAGTCATGATTACATGGTCTGGTGATATTTTGCAACTTTGCGACTTAGCAACCAGGTCGCGAGGTCACGAAGTTGCAAGTTTGTGAGGTTGCAAGGTCACATAGGGTTTTTTTGAAGGAAAAAAAGCGCGATTGCGACCCACAGGGGGAAGATGATGAAATTAGGGAAAAACTCCAAGGTAGGGGGGCAACCAGAGATGGAAAACTCACAAAAATTCCAGAGAGGGATGCCTGTGATGGCCTGGGGAAAAGGAGGGGTTCAAAAAGGGTCCAGGCATGATGAAGGGAAAGGTGAAACCCAATATGGGGTGATGGTGAGAGTTTGGGTTGTAAAATAATGGTATTAAAGGAAATTAATACCCCAGGGTTGGGGCAGGTAAGGCAACAACAACTGAGAAAGGAAAAAAAGGAGTTTTAAGCAACTTACTCGAGAAAAAAAAGCTCTCTGATTGGCTCGTCAAACACCTCGTTTTCTCCATTGCGTAGGTCAAATGCGACCTATGTGACCCCTTTATTTATAAAGGGGTCGCACGTGTGGTCATTAATGGAGGTTACAAAGTCACAGATTGGGACTAGTTGGGCAAGGATGCAACCTTACTACCTAGCAACTCGAAGGTCGCATGGTCGCGAGATCGCACGGTCGCAAATGTGTATTTTTGACCAGGATTGCGACCTTGCGACCTTTGTGACCTGGCGACCTAGAGGTCGCAAGGTCGCAAGGTAGAAAAGTTTCGAATATGTATTTTGATAAAGATTGCGACCTCGCGACCTGGAGGTCATGTGGTCATGTGGTCGCAACTTTCTGAAATTTGAAAAAGGGGCGGCTTTGTGACTTTGCGACCAGCTGGGAAAAATTGAAGTCATGAATTAGTTCTAAAGACATCTGCTTGAAGGGGAATTTCTCACGGTTCATGGATGAGGGTGAGACAAACTTACCTTTATAAAAGTGGTCACGAGCTTTGAAATTTCAAATGGGTGCTAAATTTCAGGGCTTTTCAAGGGGGGATTTTCATTTCATATTCACTTAGGGACCTCAGTCCATCTTTGATCATTCCTACCTGGAAAAATGAATGTTCTAGGTGTAAAGACTTATCCAAAAGATTAGATAATTCTTCATCAAGGAGGCTCTAGCTAGCAGTCTAAAGGACATTAAATCATATTTCATTCCCTCTTTTCCTTTTGATCACCTACCACTTCTTTTGTCATAGGAGGGGGGTACCGGGCGATGGGCCTATCCATTTAAATTGAACCATTCATGGTTGAAATTAAAATATTTTGAAGAGCTTGTTAGAGACGTATGGAATATGCCACTATCTCCCCCAACCCAGGATTGTGTGGATTCCATATGTAGCAAATTGTTATCTCTAAAGAAACAGGTTCTTAATTAGGTAAATAAAAAGAAGGCTAACACACAAGAGTTAATAGACATCGAAGATGCTCTGCACTATCTAAATGACCCTTGTGACACTTTTTTTTTTCTTCGACTAACACAAAGAGAAAATTATGGAATTGGAAATAAGGAAGATAGATATTCTTGATGCAGGAAGATGAATGGAATATGAAAATCAAGGCTATATGGATGGTTGCGAGAGATAAGAATACAAAATTTTTCCACAATCATGCATCCAAAAGGAGGAAGGACAAGGCCATAAGGGGTATTAGGGATGATGATGGTATTTATATATCCTTGCAGTCAGACATCGAATGGGAAGTTGTTATTTACTTTAGCATTTTTTTCAAAGAAAGAACACAAGTCTTCCCATATCAGATGGAGTTCATACAACATATTCCCAATATTTTTTCTGCAGAAGACAACGAGATGTTGGAGAGGCCGATATTGAAGGATGATTTTTCTATGGTTTTATGTGCATGTCCCAAGGGAAAAATTCCAAGCCCAAATGGTTGGGGGGTAGAATTGTTCATACATTTCTTGGAGTTGATGATTTCGGACCTCTTGGAAATAGTAGAGGATTCTAGGACTCAATGCCACATATTTGGTGCCATCAACACAATATTTATAACATGTATCCCCATGAAGAAGACTCCCTCTTATTTTGTAGATTATAGGCCCATTTCAATTTGTAATTATATTTCTAAGAATATATCTAAATCAATTGATAATAGGCTTAAAAATTCTTTGTCCATGCACATTTTTTTGGAACAGTTTGGCTTCCTAGAAGGGAAACAGATACATGAAGTTGTTGCAATTGCACAAGAATGCATACACTCCATTTTAAAGGTTCTAAAGATGAAAGCATGCATGATGAAGATTGACTTGGTAAAATCCTATGACAGTGTTGATTGGGAATTCCTGCAACTGATCCTCCACAAGATTGGGCTTGGAATCTAGAATATTGGATGTACAATGACATGTGTCACTGCCACAAATTTTGTAGTAATAATTAATGATTTCCCTTCTTCTTCTTTTTTCAGGCTACCAGGCTACCAGGGGGCTATGATAACGATGTGCGTTGTCCCCCCTCCTCTTTCTGCTTGTCATAGATAGATTGAGTAGGAAGATGGTTGATGCAAGGTCCAAAGGTTTGATTAAGGGAGTGTGGTTGAAGAGACACATACTTATCACACACTTGATATTCATGGATTATTTACTTTTTGGTGGTGAGGAAAAGACTAAATAATGGTTAAAATTACACTTGATACTAATCTCCTTGGTGAGGCTTAGGTTTGATTAAGGGATTGTGGTTGAAGAGACACATCTTTATCACACACTTAATATTGATGGATTATTTTCTTTTCGGTGGTGAGGCAAAGACTAAAGAATGGTTAAAATTACAATCGATACTGATGTCCTTGGCAAGGCTTCTTGGCTCTTTATGAACAAGGGTAAAAAAATGTTGATCATGAGTAATAGGGAGGACTTGGTGATCAAGGAGATATGTAGCATTTTTTAGATCCCTTCCATCATATTGATGAAGTTTATTTTACCTTGGCTTAAAAGTAAAATCAACCAATTGTGGCATTAGGGACTGGGATTGTGTGATCTATAAATTTGACAAGAAGTTCACAATATGGTCATACATATGGTTATCTATAGGCGGGCAACTAATATTGATCAAAATTGTGCTACAAAGAATTTTAGTGTTTTTGAGGCATTTGTTGATGCTATTGATGGATATTATCCACAAATTAGATGTCGTCATGGCTATAATTCTATGGTTCAACCACAATTAGTTGGGGAAAATACACTTGATAAGTATGTCATCAATAGCTAGACTGGTGGAACTAGGAGGATGGAGCATTTTGAATACAAAAAACTTTTAACAGGTCATGGATAATCTAGAATCTATGGAGGGAATTGTCCATAAATAGCATATGGACACAAATTATTAGTGGGAAATACATGAATTTCCAAGGTTATCACATATGGATCAGGGGAGGAGTGGTTCTAAAGCAGTGTTCTTCATTCGTTTGGCTGGGTATGATGAAATACAAGCACTAGCTTCTTGAGAGCCTTTGTTGGGATATTGGAAATGGACCTTGCATCAAGGTTGGTTTGGATTAGTTCCTCTTCTGTGCCACCTTCATGAAAAGGGTATCTTCTTCCTTAATCAAATTTACACTGCTCGCAATTTTTTTACCATTTTTCATTTTTATCTCAGGCAAATGAGATTGGATTAACTGGTATATTAGTACTGGTGTGGGAGAATTACATCACACAGTCTGTGTTGTGGGTATCTCTATCTCTGAGCAGGAAGATAAACTATTGTAGGATGGTCATATTAAAAAGGGGCAGTTAGTGGCGAGGGAGATATATCATAGAATTTCTTTGGTCGTGGATGACACTGAAAATAGGTCATGGTTTCAAAAAACTTGGTATTAGGAGATACCTCAGAAGTTAAAAAAAAATTGTTGGTTTTCTCTGCATGAAATAATTGGCAGCCTTCTTCGCAAGGGTTTCATTGGTCCTTGAATTTTCCCTATGTGTATGAATGATGCTAAGGATGTGAGACATTTATTTCTAATTTTTCCCTTCTCATCAACAGTTTGGACTGGGCTTTTAGATACATTAAACATGTTGATTCAATTTAGATGCAGAGTTTCTTGGAGGAGTGTCTTAAACATTGGTTCGACACACAAAAAGATCATTGCACTCTGCCTTTCTACATAATATGTGGTATATGGAGGCTCACAAATTCCAAGATTTTTTATCATAAAGTGGTTGACGTTAGGAATACCGTGATAAAGATTGTGGCATATTATGAAGAGATTCGTGTGAGGAAGAAGAAATAAATCAAGAGATCGATCGAACTATGGGACATTTGGAGGAAATTCCTAGTTGGATTCTCGAGCCTTTTCCTTCTCATGGGACACACATGCGATTGCCAAAACGAGACTCGATCGGAAGGAAACACCTGAATCTTGGGTTTTCGCAGTGGATTTGCCCAATAAATTGTGTTTTTCGTTGCTTTACTATTCTCCTGAATTTTGATTCATAGTGCATCAATTAAATAACCAATGGTTCCATTGAATGGATGTGTGCAAGGATAAACAAGATGAATAGCAGCATGGCTGCTAGTCCCTGCCTAAGAGAAAACGAAACACCCGTCGTGGCATTCAGACAGTTGTGGAATAGCCACCTACATGCACTACAGACGCTTGCTCAAAGTTACAAGGCCAAAAAACCTTGGCTAAATTCTGTGCTCTCTTGTGACCCATTATCAACTTGCCCAAGAAAAACATTTACTACACAGGAGTTATCGGTAGAGAAAGCTAGGTTGATCATATGCATATCCAATTCCAAGAAAGCACAGATTCAATTAATATATGCTTAGAGCCAACAATAGATGCGTGAGCGGTATTTCATAACCAAACTAGCGATGTTTAGCTACTCATTATTGATGGGGAAGGCGTTATTCTCAGATGAACGAGTAAGATGTCTCACACATCCATAATCCAGATTTCTCTATCTAAAATCCACTGTTATAAAATTAACTTTGGTAATATCTGAGATGATAAAAGAGATATTGTTTTGTAACCAAATTTGTGGATGTATGATATCAGTGTGTTGATTTTGGAAAGTTTGTCATGGGAAAATATGGAAATGAATGCAATGCTTCATTGTGAAGCTTTTGGATGTGAAAAAACATATTGATTTTAGAAATTATGATAATTGAATCTATAACCCCGCTGATAATTTTATGTTACATAGTGAATAAGTGATCTCTGTGACACTTTCCACTATGGTAGACAGACTCAAACTAAGAACACAACTAGAGTAAGAGCTCTCAAATATCCTAGAACCACAACCAAAGGCAGAGCCCTGTCATAAGAGTTGAAGACTACTTGGAGCACCACATTCTAATAATGATAGCAAAACTAACAACCAAATCTAGATGTGCAAAGCCCCGAGAAAATGAGACAGTTGCACATGCAGGGGGTGGAGAAAGTGGTTGATGCCTCATGGATTCTGTGATAAATTTTCTCACTTTAATTCCTTCCATCAATACCTTCATCAGAGATCCTGCATCTTCCTTTGATACCTCTGTAAAATTATTAAAATACATGTGTAATCAAAACCCTAATACATATTGTAAGAAACAGGAAATAAATATAATTTGGCTTGGAAACTCAATACGTTGATTCATACCTGTTGATGGATTTTACTGTGACATCCGAAATTTATAGTGCTAGTGTTGTATTCCCTATAAACAAAAGGATTATTCGGATAACCATCAATCCTTCTGAAGTCACACTAGTTGGGTTTATGAAAGGTATAATGGAGTTTGCCTTTCATGCCTTTGGATTCATCTTAATTATTATGATATTGAATTACAGAAATGTTTGACATGCTTTGAATTCATCTTAATGATTATGATATTGAATTACAGAAATGTTTGACATGCTTTGAATTCATCTTAATGATTCTGATTATTGAATTACAGAAATGTTTGACATCCTTTGAGAGTTTTCTATTCATCAATAATTCTATCTTTCATTATTTGTTTGATTATATTGTAGGCATGGATATTATTGGATACAAGATGTACCTCACGTTATTGAGGCTAAATTTTGTGCTTGCAGGTGTTTGAAAAAATTGTGAATTACGGATAAAACACGCTTCCCTAGATAGGTGTTAGTCTAGAACAATAGATTAAAGACTATACGACTACTTTTCTTAACTAAGAAAAAACACACAATATGGATTAGAGGCTTACTTGGGATCCAAGCACTTCTAAATGGCTCCTTCTGTCACTTCTATTGTAGCTTCAAATTCCAGCCGGCTGTGCAAAATATTTTCTGCAAGAATGAACACTAAACAACAGAAGATAGAAATAATACATATGTCTATTCAAGTTAGTTTTCTAAATCAGTAAATCATAAACCATATACATCAACTAAGATCTTGTAATATGGAAAATCAAAGCCAATAGAGATGCATATAGGGAAAAATAAGCTGTACTCTTTATTAATGAAAGAAGGAGATGTTACAACCAAATCACTGATTTGAAGTGACCATCTCCAGCAATAATCCTCAACCTCATCATAGTATAAATCTCTCCAACAGCTGTTACACAAATCTAACTCTCAATTGAAAATCCACCAGCATTTCTCTACTCAAATTCTTCCCTACCAAGCACTCAGATCTGTGCTCAATTTATAGAGGAGCTGAAGGTTGTTTTACAATCAATGACTTTCCAATAATAGGAAGGACATGTTCCCAATCTTGTAGATGTCAAATGGACACTTTAATTCAAATATTGACACATGTGAACTCTTCTAGAAGGCACTGGCCAAGTGGAGATTTTGGAACAATTATAATTTCTCTCCCAATGTGACCAATGCACCTGTGAATGACGGGAAGTGCTTTGTAGAGCAGCCTTGCATGTGGCTACCTGCATATGCAACGCACTTAGTCCATTTAGAGGCAGTGTTGATGAGATCTCATATGCTATATAATAAACTTCAAACCTTGGAAATCTTTGCTTGATGAAAGTCATGTATGATTTGTCTTGTTCTTGTCTTAGGGCATGTAGCAACTTGAAATGATAGGGGATGATAGACCCTTAGTCATTGGTCCTGGAGATGATGCCCAGTTAACCAGGTCATTGGGAATGATACCAAAATTGACCTATAATAGCAGGTACCTTGTCTCCAACCCTCTCTTCGGCTTGTGGAATTGCTAACTTTTGTGCTTGCAGGCATCTCGTCTCCAAACCTCTCGTCAGCTTGTGGAATTGCTAAGAGCATCGATGTTAGCCACCTATAAATTTTGTTATACCAAGAGGTGGCTAGAATTTGTCTTCCAAACTTCAAGAGATAGTTCCCTTTGAAAACTTATCATCATCTGAATATTTTATGATGATTATTACTCTTTGAGTTAATCTTCACTACTGTTTCCCTTTTATCTTAAAAAACTTGTTGTTAACTAAGAGAAAGATTGCTTAAAAACTCTATTTTTCCTCATTATACTTCTCCATTTTTCTTCTCCATTTCATCAATAAACCCTTTCATTTACCTCTCATTACCTCAATTTCCCCTTTAAAGCCTTGTGAAATTCCTTCATAAGGTTTAAAAACCCTTTTCTTCCTTATCGGAACCCTCAAAACCCTAAAAAAACCCTTCGAAAATCCTAAAAAACCTTCGTTTTTCTATTAAGGCCTTAAGCCCCTTTCGGCCTTAGCCCCAGCCCCTTTTTCTGCATATAACCCAGAGCCCCGCAATCGGGTGCTAAAGAGCTTAAAACATCTTCTGGAACCTTATTTTCATTTGTTTTTCATAAACGTGATGCAATGATTTGAAATAAATCTAGGCCGTCAATCTCTGCAGATCAACGGCCATTGGATCATCGCATCTCAAGTCCGCAGGGGTCCTTCCTTTTCCGTGTCTTTCAAAAATTCCGATCTGATCCCTCCAATCAAACCTCAGTCGTTGATTTCCCCTCTGATTCGACGACCATCGCTTAAACGTGCATCACAAATTCAAAAAAATCCGATGCGATGAGCCCTTCTCCTCCGACCCGCAGATTTAATCCTGACCGTTGATCTCTCTTAGATTGAACAGTCCACGCTCAGTCACAACGGCACGTTTCATCGCCACTTTTCCCTTCCTCCCGCCGATGCGATCCTGTGATCAAATCTCCACCGTTGATCTTTTTAGATCGGATGGTCCACATTACTCCCGCTCTTCAAACCCCACCCTTCTCATTTCTCCCCATCGACAGATCTTGATCGTCTATTCCCAAGATCCAACGGTCAGGATCTAAATCTCCATTGACCCCACCTACCATTTTCGCCCATGCAGCTTGCCCTCCATCGCGTTTTATTCGCGCCGTTAGATCTAGAGCCTCTCATCTGACGGCTGAAAACTCGTTTCGTATAATTTTTGCGCCTGAACGTTAACATTCCAAAAAGACGTGAAATGGACGGTTTTGTTACAGATAGGTGTCAGCAAGTGTATGTAATTGCGTTTTTTTGGGCAAAAATCTGAAACCGCCCCAACGTTGCGCGAAAACCATTCCGGTTTTCTGCCTTACCACTATTCTCCTCAGCATTATCTTTTCGGTTTTAAATCTTGATTGTTTATTGTTAAGATCAGACGGTCTTATTTTAATCTCACCCTCGTTTCACTTTCCACTCTAACTTGCCCCCGTCATTCTCACATTTAATCTTGACCGTCGATCTTTGAGATCGAACGGCCCATGTTATATCTCGCCCCCATTTTTTTTCCTTCCATTTATTATCCCAAGTGACTGCATCAGACGATATCCACCATGGATTATTCTAAATCCAATGGTCCACATTCGTCCTCGCACCCAAACCTCCATTGAACTGGTTAGCTGCTCTGCCAGGATTTTTCCCCCATCACTTGCATTCTCACTTCCTCCGCATCGCTCCAAAACGCTTCCACCAACCCTCCTAAGCAGTTTAAGCCATGAATTTGCAGGATTTAAATAATGTTTGTGTGTTTTTATGAAGGTTTAGATGAAGTTAAAGTTAAATCCTCCCGCAGATGATTACACTGTTATTGGCCAAGGATGACGATCCTAATGGCCTTTTGATACATATTAAATGGTTTCAAAGGAATAATTAAATGTTTTTATGGAATCGATAAGTCATGATTATCGGTTTTCTGAGCAAAAAATCCAATAAACCCTTTGCGCACCTGCAAATAGCAAACACAGTCAGCAATCAATTAATGAAAGGGTATCAGTGTCAAAGATGAATATTATTGCATACTCAATCCTAAACATAGATCCAAAGATAAATCATTGGGTTTATGAAACAGAGAATCAGATCCAGAAGACCTCGAATGCCACATCACAGGGGCCAATTGATTCCCCAACTACTATATTTCCACCATGCAGCCTCTCTGCCTCAAAGGAATACCCAGATCAAATCTCAGTCCAAAAAATTAAGGCCAAAGACAACTGAACAGTTATTACAAGCAAAACAAATATCCTAACTGTTAGTAGAATTTATTATAAAGATAACTTAACGTCAATCTTTTTTACCCATTAAGCCTAAAAATAAAAAACAGAGTAAATGAAACAGAGTTGTAATTCGATACTTCCCTACCTTATGCCTTGCATGGTTTTCAAGGCTAGAAGTTGCATTCAATGTAAAATTAATTACACCTCAACCCTAGGAACTCTTCCACCTCCTCATTTTCTTATAAACTCTCCTTGAGGAGCACATTGTAAAGGGTTGTTTGGTCACTAGTTGTAATACTGAAACTCTCTGAAATAATACATAGTCTGTTCGAAGTTGAAGAAGAAATTTAAGTCTTGGAACCTTGATTGTGGTGTGACATGCTCATTCTTGAGAAGGCTCTATCATTGGATTCATGAGCTTGGCTGTTGGTGATGTATTCTGAACTGTCTGTTGTTTTTCTTGTTTTCATTTTGTTCCATAAATTCTGACTACAGTAGGATGAAAATTTTAGGCAAAGAAATGACACCTGGAAGCACCTTAGACCTGTTTATCCTTCACTATTCTATGTTTTCTTCTGCTGAGGTATTTTAGAGTCTTTAATCTTTCTCTTTGGTCCTCATGCTTGTTTATTTCTCAAATAGTTCAAATAGTTGGTTCCAACATGATTTATGGTTTTCCCCGCTTGTCTGTTGCCACTTGAAAGATGTTTCTGAAGTCTCCCTTTGAAGTACCATTGTTTATAGATAGCCAAGGAGGTCTGTTTAGATCATGCCCTTTGTCCCTGCTTGAACAATTGTTTTAAAGGTATTTATAATTGTAATGATGGATGTTTTTAGGTGTTCCCTCTTCTATGACTGCAATTATCAGAGAATATTTATGTTTTCTAAGTCCTTTGAAATAAAATCTTTGAGGAAATAGGATGTGCTCCCGATTCTTAGATTTCATTTTAAAAGTTGTCTTGAGGTCATTATTTGCTTAAAGTGTGGTTTGTAGAATTCATGGTTAGCCCTGTCTATCAAATACCTCTTTATTTTTCAAGTTATTTTTTCAAGTTCCCTTTGTTGAGAATTCATTTTCTCTTTCCAAATCATTAATGTCCATCTCATTCACAAAACTAAAGGATCCTATGGCCAAGTTATATTTTCCCTTTGATATCCCATATCCATTGATAAGTTTGTCATAAACCTCTTCTTGACTCCATTTCCCGATGAATTTGACACTTCTTCTTTCTATCTATACTACCTATAACTTTCATGCTCTACTATGCCAATTCAACAAAGAAACAAACAAAACAAACACTTGCACTCAATAACTAGTCTAAAATAAATACTTAAAAGTAAACAAGACATACCTCTGCAAACATTTTAAGAGATCCCTCTCTGAGAACAGGAGGACTAGATCCTGGAACTCTAAAGATTGGTTCTGATGTTGCCTTGTCTTTTGGTTAGCCAATCTATCAAAACACAGGATACCAACATATTGGCGATCACGGTGGGACCTATTGAATCTATGATAGCTTAGCAAACTATTATAAACTCTTTAGTCCTACAAATCTCTAAGAAAATCAGTTAGTAAGCCATAGAGTGGACTTTTTTTGTTTGAGCACCTTAGCTAAGTGTTAAGATTAAACATAGGACACTCTCATAACCGTAGAAATACACAAAATCCAAAAATATTTGAGATTGGCTTCATAATAAACATGGTGGTGGAACCATAAACATTTTACCTTCACAAAACGCTAAAAAGTTTCCACCTAGCGACTCCACTAGCCCCAGTAGGCCTATTACTCATCTAGGTCTCCAGATCTCTTTAGAAATGTGTTAACCAGCCTTGAGGAAGTTTAGAAGCCTAGTCCCATACTAGATAATACATTGTGAGAGGCAATACTTTCAAAACAATCCCTAAAAACTTCATCCTCTTTCATTTTTGAAAAGCAGTCTGGCTTCACATAGGATCAACACTAGATCTCATCCAGAACCTAATCCTCCTACAATAGTTGACGATACAGAGATAATTTTGTGGCAGACTTCTAAGTCTGGAAAATTAGCTGCTAATAGGAGCCTCTTAAGAACAAAATCTGTCCCTGAAAACCTTGTTGTCTTAGAGGATTTACACTTTGACTTACATCATTCAAAGAATATCTTCAGAACCAAATCTCAAAGTAATTTAAATCAAGCTAATTTTGAAACTGTAGATTTGCAACAGAGTGTTAGTAGAGAATCATCACCTTCTACTCCTCCTGATTCCCAGTTTCTTCACAACTTTAGCCTCTTTCATAACAAATCTTCTCAAAACCAGTTTGCTGGCCCAAGTGTTTCTTCCACTCCAATCCATACTACCACTGTTCAAAGCACTCCATTTCAGCCCACTTTCCCTCTTGTAAATCCACCCCTTGTAAATCCACCTTTCCTTCCAGCCATGGCAACATGGTATGCCCCATTAGTGTTACCACAACCTCTGGTTCCCTTACCAAATGAATATCAATCTAAAATTCCTCATTTCATTGCAAATGAACCTACTACTGCTCAACAGCATGTAGACAAAATGAATGATGCATTTGATTACATGGAGATAGATGATGATACCATTAAAATGAGAATCTTTGCCCAAATTTTAGGAGGAGAAGTAAAAAAATGGTTTAAAATCCTAACTCTTAACAACATCAATGATCTCCCTACTTTGCATCAAACATTCATAAACAGATGGGAAATAAAAAAGAATCCTCTCCAAATATTAGTAGAGTATAGCAGTCTTAAAAGAAATCAAGGGGAGAGTGTTTATGATTACTCCACCAGGTTTAATAGTATCTACAATGCTCTTCCACCTCACGTGAAAACTCCCCAAGGCATGGCCTTAGTAAGATATCCTGAAGGTTTTAATGTTGAAATGGCCTATCAACTGAGAGAGAGAGATTACTTAACTCTAGAGGACATGCAGAAGGGAGTTGTGAGTGTAGAAGCAAATATAATTGAGAAAAGAGCAAGGTTAAGATCAGAGAAGAGGGTAACTTATAAAGATGATATTTCACTTTCAACCTCAGCTTCTGACATCAAAATTGACAACCTAGTGAAGGTAACAGAGAGGATGCTTGAAAAAATAAATCTGAATGAGAGAGTACCTCCAAGAGAAAACCAAAACAGAAATAGAAACCAAAATCTTAGAAGAGACCCTAATCAAGATAGGCAAAGAGATAATGACCAACAGGTTAGGCCTCCCTTTCAACAAAACTATGTTGATCAAGAAGAAGAAAGGGAAGTTGAAAGGTTGGAAGAATATCATGTAAACTTGATAGGATATGACAGTGAGACAAATGTTTTTCTCACTAAGGAAGAACAAGGATTCTTCTCTTCAGAACAAAATGAATACAATTATGAGGATTCTGAAGATTATAGATTGGGGTTTCAAAACACAATCATAGAGGTACATAAACAGTATGATCTAAGAAGCAAAGGGAACCTAGATTATTCAAATGACAAAAACACTAACACTGCTGTTAGGAAAAATCCAGAAAAATAGTCTAAGAAGACAGTAGAGAAACCCAACATTTTGGCTAAGAAACCAGATTTAAACAAAGAGAAGAATAGTCAGCCAAATGTTGAGCAAAGCATCCCTAGCACTTCAGCTAGTGGAACTAACAAAATTTTCCCAAATAGCAGTCCAAACAAAGTTCAACAAATCAGAATTTCTAAAAGGAATTCAATTGAAAAAACAGATGTAAATATGATAAAATCCATAGTTCCTTTCAGCCTTGAGGTAGATATTGCAAAGATAAAAATTACCATACCTCTAGCTGAACTAGTAACCCAAGAAGTGTACAAAAACCAAGTTTTGAAAGCTTTGAAATTAGGAAGTGACACTGATACATTGAACTTGACAGATGACAAACCCGAGTTGTTGTTTAGTCCAGAAGTTGAAGGAAAATACCAAGAAGGAGTTTTCCCTCCCTTCTATGTCAGTTTGAATATACATGATAGGATATTACACAATGCCATGTTAGACTCTGGAGCTTCACATAATCTTATGCCCAAAGTAGTAATGGAAATCTTAGGCTTAGAAATTACTAAACCATACAAGGATTTGTATTCCTTTGATTCAAGTAGAGTCAAATGCTTGGGTTTAATCAAATATTTATCTGTTAACTTATCTCAAATCACTGCTAAGAGTCTAGTGATGGACATTGTAGTAGCTGACATTCCCCCAAGATATGGCATGCTTTTATTGAGATCATGGAGAGCCAAACTTCAGGGGAGTCTTCAAATGGACATGTCTTATGCCACCATCCTAGTGTTTAACCAAAGCATAAGATTATACAGGGAATCCCACATGAAATACATGGTGAGAAACATAGACAAACCAAACAACTCTCCAATATATTCCATTCAATCAATCTTAGATTCCTTTATCTTGTATAATGAAGATGAAATCACCTAGCAAGAAAAGGAAAACAAGGAGGAAATCAATTTACCAGAACAATCAAAACTTTCCTCAAATCAGATACAAAACATTGGCAATCAACAGCAACAAGAAAATTAAAATGAGGTAGATATACTTTGGACAATAAAATTTGATGGATCCTGCAATAAAAAAAGTGCAGGGGTAGGTGTATGGATTCAAAATACAAATAAGAGTTATTCATATAAACTAGATTTTCCATGCACAAACAACATTGCTGAATATGAAGCACTTCTCCTTGGCTTACAATTGCTTAAACTATTAGAAGCCCAAAAAATATCAATCTTGGGAGATTCTGAACTTATCATAAGACAAATCAAAGGAAAATATTCAGCTAAATACCCAAGACTTAGAGAATATCGAAATGCTGCTCTTGATTTATTAAATACCTTTGAAAAATATGGACTCATTTTCATTCCAAGAGCACAAAATCATCTAGAAAATGAACTTTCCTTCAATGCTAGCAATCGCCAAACACCTCAGATAAATGAACAACTTAGTGTAAAGGTAAAACACAGGCCTACAGTGCCTGACAATGAGGATCGCTGGCAAGTGTTTGACACTGACAAACACATAGATGATTTCCTAAAATCAGAAAATGATTTTTCCATACCAGAATTAGAAATCAGCCATGAAGAAAACTGTTCAGATGATGAACAAATCCAAGAAATTGAAATGACATATTCTGCTGATATAAATCACTGTGAGAATCTTTTTAAAGTAGAATTGATTGACAACGCAGACCAGAAAGACTTGGAAGTGTTACAATGCAAGAGTGATACAATTCCAAGAGGTCTCACACCTTTAGAACACCTTTTTGACTTTAATGATGTAGCCAAAGAACTAAGAATGGAGCCTGTGGAAATGGATGTAGAAGAACATAACATAGGCAGCCCAACAGAACCCAACATGATCAAACTGTCCAGCACTCTCCCAGCTCACATAAAATTGCAATACATAGAGCTATTCAAATAATTTAGAGATGTGTTTGCTTGGGGGTACAAAGATGTGAAATCTTATGACACTAGCATCATCCAACACAAGATTCCTCTAAATGAAAATCAAAAGCCTTTCAAACAAAAACTAAGGAGGATAAACCTTGTTTTATTGCCTTTAGTTAAGACTGAAATTGAAAAGATGTATGATGCTAGGATTATAGTACCCCTTATATATTCAGAGTGGGTGTCAAACTTAGTTTCTGTTAGGAAGAAGACAGGTGAAATTAGGCTCTGTATTGACTTCAAAAATCTAAATAGAGCCTCCCTAAAAGACAACTACCCCTTACCCAAGATGGACCATATACTTCAAAGGGTAGTTGGGTCAAAAATAAAATCACTATTGGATGGGTTCTCAGGTTACAATCAGGTGTTAGTGCTCCCAAGTGATCAACACAAGACTGCTTTTACTACACCTTGGGGCACCTTTATGTATGTCAAGATGCCATTTGGTTTGATGAATGAAGGGGCCACCTTCCAAAGGGCCATGGACATAGCCTTCTCTGAAGATATTGGCTATTTTATAATTATTTACATTGATGAAATAACTGTTTTCTCAAAAATTGATGAAGAACATTTGATTCATTTGAGAAAAGTTTTTGAGAAATGTAGGAAATTTGGCTTATCTTTGAACCCCAAAAAGACACTCTTTGGTCTCCAAGAGGGTAAACTTCTTGGCCACATAATTTCAGAAGAGGGAGTCAAAGTAGACCCTAAAAGGATTGATGGTATATTTAAAATTAGAAATCCAAGAAGCCTCAAAGAATTACAATCTTTCATTGGAAAGATTAATTTTTTGAGGAGGTTTATCCCCTATCTTTCTGAGCTATTAAGAAACATTACAAACATGCTTAAGAAAGAGGTAGGTTTGAAATGGAATACACAAGCTAAAAAATCATTTGAACTGGTTAAACGAGCTCTCACTCAAACACCAGTCTTGATTAGTCCAAATTTCACCAAAGACTTTTATATCTTTTCTTTTGCATCTAAACATACAATAGTTGCAGTATTACTTCAAAAGAATGATTTAGGGCAAGAACAACCAATATCATTTATTATTAGGGCTTTAAGAGATGCTCCTCTCAAATATAACATCATGGAGAAGCGAGCCTTAGCATTAGTGAAAGCATTAAAGGACTTTAGAGTCTACATTTTACACTCTCACATAATTGTTTTTGTTCCACATACTGTTGTCAAGGATATTCTAAGTCAAGACCCTGATGGTAAAAGGGGAAAATGGATTGCTACTATTCTTGAATATGACTTAGAAATCGGGCCCACCAAACTAATTAAAGGGAAGGGATTAGAAAAACTCATGGCTGAGTCAAACTTCCAAGCACTAGATATAAACATGGTAGATGTGTTGGAAGAAATAGAAGAATTCACTGCTCCTTTCATTGAAAAAACATTTCTCAATTCTCCTTGGTATGCTGACATCATTTATGTAATTTTATATTTGAATGCCCCCCCTTATTTGTCCAAAACTAAAGCTATATTTTTGAAACAGAAAGCTTTAAATTATTGCATATTAGATGGGGTATTATATTGGAAAAATGCTGTTGGAATTTTGCTTAAATGTTTACTTGAGGATGATGCAGGAAAAATCATGAATGAGCTGCATGAAGGAGAATGTGGAGGACACCTCTACTGGAATACCAAAGCAAATAAAATCCTCAGGTCTGGTCACTATTGGCCCACCCTTTTCCCAGACACTAAAAAATTAGTCATGTCTTTCCATAAGTGTCAAATTTTTGATGGCAAAAGAAAACTCCTTCCCTTACCATTACATCCCATCAGTGTTGAGGCACCCTTTCAACAATGGGGCTTGGACTTCATTGGGGAAATTCACCCATCCTCATCAGCCCAGAATAAGTTGATACTCACTGCCACTGATTATTTTACCAAGTGGATAGAAGCCATACCATCTAGGAATGCTACTGACTCTGTCATTATCAATTTCCTTGAAACAAACATCCTATCCAGATTTGGTTGTCCTAGAAAAATCATAACAGACAATGTTGTTTCTTTCAAGTCTAAAAGAATGGTTGATTTCTATTACAAATACCACATTACCTTGGGCCACTCAACTGCCTACTATCCCCAAGGAAATGGATTATCTGAATCCTCCAATAAGAGCCTTATCAACATCATCAAAAAACTGTTGGAGCACAATCAGAAGTCATGGCACAGTAAGTTGGTTCATTCCTTATGGGCTGATAGATTAGGGTCTTGTCAGATATTACTATTCCAGACAGTATCTGCTCAATATTCTCGAGTATAATAATTAAAAAGAAAATGCACTACCAAGGTCCGTTCGGACTTCGGTCACTATCATAGTCTTCATCTAATGAAGGAATCTGGCTCAAAGCTTGTTGGTTCAGCCAATATAGGTACTCGATTTCCCAATCACGTTCTTGTGGGTCCTGAGCATCTTGGTAAAGATCTACGAACAAGGTTGCTTTTTCATCGGATGCTTTTTCTTTTCCTTTTGCTGAGACTGTAGTTGTAGAAGATTCTCCTTCTGTTGATGCCTTTGATGATTGTCTGATTTCCCACTTTACTTTGTCGATGGTGACGTGTAGATTATTTTGAGGGAAAATGTACTTTTCATCTGATTTTCTCCATCGATCCATGAACACTAGTGGATTTGTTTCAATGTCCAAGAAGGAATCTTTCTTAGCTTTTTTAAAAGAAAACGTTGGTTGGACTAGCAATTCAACACCATCTAATAATTCCATCTTGAAAATTTGAAACATAATAGTGTTTGATTCGATTGCACATTGGATCCAAAGTTTGAAATTATGGCTTATCTCTGCTTTTTGTTGCCACCCAAGTTCGAAAATCATAGTCGAGCAAACTTTTTTTGATAGCATCAGACTAATCAAACAAACAACATCATTATTCCAATTTCCTGACTTAACACTAATAGTGATTAGTGCTTTCTGATTTATTAACAGTTTAATCACCTTTTTTGTTCCTTGAATCTCCTCTAATGTTCTCAACATGGATAATTTTTCATACAACCTGAGATTATTGAACTCCTTTAGCCAAAGAGTCACTTTTTGAATTTATTCCTGATTTTGTACCAATACAGATTCTTCAATCTCTGTTGATCCAAAAATTTGTGCAAAGGGATTTGGAACAATAGGATTTCTAAATTCAAGACTCTCCCATGGTGCTGAGAATATCCTGAGATATTGCAAGGCTCTTTCAATGCATTGAGAAGCTTGAACCTGTCTTTTCTTCTTGCAACATCCATCTTTTATCTCCCAATCAACAAATGGTTAAAAAAGTTCATACTGTGGCAAATAATATATTCCTAGAAAATGTTCATCAAATATTTGGAGATATGCAGCATCAAGTTCTTCAAAAAGATCAGGGACCCTTAAAGACTTTAAAAATTTCTCAATATATTGATTTCATCTAGATCCATCATCTTTGCCGAAGTATATACTGATAATGCAAAATATATTCCTCCAATCATTTGATAATAATTTAAAGTTTTTAAAACTTTAATCATGGATTCAGTGTATGGTATGGACCATAAATCATCAAGATTTTTGAAATATATTTTTACCTTCATGTTTGGTAAAGGATAAACCTTTACAAGCTCTGGATCTAGTCCCAAAAGGATTCCCACATTTTTTGACTGCCATGCTTGGCACTTTTGAATCCATTGATTTCTTCGGATCCTTATACCGACAACTTTCTTAATTTCTTCTGTAAAGTCTCCAAGGATCAATTCAAGGATCTGGAATCTTTTCACAAAAGTTTCAAAGTTATCTTCGGCTGCAGTCTTACCAGGAAGAACAAATATATCAGTTCTTCTTTTATAATGTATAAGGGCTTTATTCATATCTTTGGTAAGCGAATCAGCTAAATAGTTTGAGTTTCCAGGACCCATTCAACATCAAAGTCATATTGCTGAAACCAAATTTTCCAGGCTAACAACCTTCCTCTTGCTAGCTGTCTTGATATTTTTGCTGATAAGAAGCTTTTGAAATTCATTGAATTAGTTCTTATCAGAAACTTGGTTGGAGCAAAATATAATTCAAATTTCTGAATGCCATTGAAGATGGCAAGTGTTTCCTTATCTGCGGTAAAATAATTTTTTTGATGGGGTAAAAATTTGTCAGATGCATAGGCACAAAATTTCTTCTCCCTTCTCCTCCTTTCTTTCAAAAAGGACTGCTACCCAAAAATCATCAGATGCATCTGTTTGGAGGATTAGAAATCCATCACCTGGAGGTTTAAGCTCTTGGAGCTTTTTACATTCAGCTTTTAACTTTCTGACTGCTTCTGTGGCTTTTGGGGACCAACCAGAATGAAAATGCTTTCTAATTGGAGTAGTTTTTGCAGATAGTCTAGGAATATACTTATGGACATAATTCAATACTCCTAGAAAACATTGAATTGTTTTTATGTCCTTTAACTCATCAGGAAATTTAGATAGCTTGGTCAAAACATGCGGCTGCATCTAAATTTTTCCATTTAAAATATGAATTCCTAAAAAATCAATGTTGTCTTGAAATAGAAGCATCTTTTTCTCAGATAAAACAATACCATGCTTTTGTGCTTCTTCACGAAAAATCTTCAAATGTTCCATATGAGAATCTATATCCTGACTATGAATCAAAATATCATCGATGTAAGTGACAATAAAATCATACCTGCCAAAAATGTAGTCCATTCTTCTTTGGAAGAAATCTGGAGCATTCTTCAAACCAAATGGTACTAATTTCCATTGATAGAAACCTACAGTACATGTAAAAGCAGTTTGTGCCGATCTTCTTCTTTAATCTGGATCTGATAATAACCAAATTTCATGTCAAACTTGCTAAAGATCTTACTATTATTTATTTTCTGCATTATTTCTTCTTGGCGAGGCAACGGATAGTTGAAGCTCTGTGTTATTGCATTTAATGGATTGTAATTTATGACCATATGAGCTTTTCCTCTAACTATCTCTGAATGATTTCTGACCAAGAAAGCAGCACAAGAATAGTGAGAAGAAATAGGTTCAATCAACTGTAAGCTCAATAGTTCTTCAATCTTCTTTTTTATCTCTTGTTCATCATTTGGAGTGCATGGGATAAGTTTTCCTTTTACCCCATTATCATGCATCGTAACTATCTCTTGTTGAGGACTCTCAACACTCCAAAATGCTTGAGGATTGTTTGAACAATTTTTTAAGCAATTCTTCGTAAATAGAAATTTGTGTTGGGGACCATTCTGGATTTCTATTTACCTTTTTCTTGTTTTTCAACTGGATCTTTTCTTCATACAACTGCAGCACTTCTTGCAAATTATTTGAATCATTCTGTGGTTCTCTAGCACTTGCCCTTTTCTGGCTATTCTCTTTTCTTTCTTCTGAGTTAGCCATTGTCAGTCTTGGGACTGAGATTTATTTTTTCTTTAAATTCAGAATGATTTTATCTTTGCTTATGGTAACAGGAAAGATAGAATTGATAAAAGGCATACCCAAGAATAAAATTGCAGTTGGGTCATAATGTTGAACTGCAGAAATTTTGACAATACTTCCCCCAACTTTTAAAGAAACATCATCCACATAATGAGTAAGATTTACGTGACCACCAATGGTTTCTGAGACAAGAATATTTGTCAAAGGTTTCCATAAACCTTTAAATAAAGAAGGACGAGCTAAATTATTTGAGCCTCCAGTATCAATGAAAGCATCAACATTTATCTAGTCACCCTTAACTTGAGTTTGCACAGGAATATATAACAAATTGTTTGTTTTAACAATCTTTTTAAGAATATTTCTTTCGGCTATAGTATCATAGGCGGGAACAGGTAGTGATGAAGAAGGAGATACTTTCTTCAAGTAAGGACAGAAAGAATTCAAACTTGGTTGAGAATCCTTTTTACCTGTTTCTTTGACAGTTGGAAGAGATGGTTCAGTAGACACTGTTTCATCTGAACTAGATTCATTAGTTTCATCAGTGTCTTCTTCTTCACTGTATTCGTCACTGAAATGAAGTTTAGTGTCTTCAGCGGGTTTTGAGAAATCATCTTCCGAGCAGTTATAGCAGTGATTCATCTTCTGAGATGTATCTGGGACGAACTCATTTTCAGACAAAGAAGCATCAATTAAAATATATACATCTGATACTTCATCTTGAGAATCTACGACTGACCAATTATCTACAAAATCATCAATTTCTGTACATGCTTTCAACTTATTTGAAGAGCTCTTAGGGCATTTTCTAGCGAAATGTCCTTCTTGTTTGTAGATAAAACAAGCATTATATTTTTTGGGCTGTTTGCACTTCTTCAAATATTTGAATTTTCTAAAGGGCCGTTTAGGATTGGATACTCTCTTTGGCTTAAATCTTCCATATCTCTTCAATTTTCTCTTTTTAAAAGGTGTCCAAGGTAACACTGCTCTACAAACTTCAAGACCTGGAGAAAAATCTTGAGCTTTCTTTTGCCAACATAAATATTTGACCTTTTCTTGACACCTGAATAGAAGATCTATCCAATAAATCTGTTCAATTTTCTTTCCTTGAAGATCCAGAGCTTTCATAATTAAATCACCTAGATTGCGAGGCAATTTTGACAAAAATGAAATCTTTTGAGTGGAGTCATTAGTAAGATTTGCTTTATAGATATTGGACATATATTCATTTCCAAATTGGTCTAAAAACTTCAAATCTTTTAATCCTATTCTTGCAAGATCTGTTATAATTTGTTTTTTCTCATCTGCGGACTCAGGGACAAATTGAGTTTTTAACAGTAATTCAAGAGTAGCTAAACTAGCAGTAGCTACATTTAACCTTTCTTTGTCTGATGGTCCCATCCACTAGTCATAAAGAATCCCGGCCATTTGTTTCTCTGCTAAAGCAAAAATAGAGATATTATCCAATCTAGTTGTAACTTGCATATGGTATAAAGCACCAATCCAAATTCGTATAGACTTAGCTGGGTTTGTAGATTTGTCCAAATCTAACACATATACACTAGAGTTTGTAGCAAACAAATCTTCTTCAACTCTAGGATACTTATGGACTTCTGTGAAAACATGAGCTTTCTGAAGGGATGGTAAAATAAAAGATGGAAATTTAGAAGCAGCATTTTCTAATGTGGCAACTTCACTCTTTGGCTTTTGAAAATTTATTGTTTTTTCTCTGATATATGTCTGTCCTTATACAAACCTCTTTCCAGTTAACCAATACAGTTCATCCCAAGCTGAAACAACCTGTTTTGAAAGATTATGTTACAGTTGGTTTGTCTAATTCTCAAGCCGAAGGTGTGTTGTATGATCCCACTGATTTGCCTCATGATTGGTATTTCCAATATAAATCCCTTGCTGAAGAGAAAAAGCCTGAAGGTAAAATTAAAAGAGTCTCTATAAAAAATGTTCAAGTACGTCTTATTCCAAATAAGCCAGAGATTCCTCGTCTTATTTTCAGGCCTCGTAGACATGTTTTACCTATCTCTTCCATAGAAGCCTCTTCATCAAGAAAGTATGATGCTAATCCTATTAATGAAGTATGTACTACAGAACCTGTGTTATCCTCAAATGAATTGTATATACCTGAGTCAAAGCCTTTTTTAGCTGTAAATAAAATGTTTAGAATCTCTACTAGCCGCTTTCCGCCCATGGAATAATGGCAGTATGCCAATAGACACTTCGTAAAAGGAGGAAAATGGCCTCCCAAAACCAAATTCAGCACAACTTCCTCTCAGTCTAAAAAACCAAACACTAGAGCTGATTGTGCCCCTCTAATAGAACACAATGCCTTAAACTCCACTGATTTAGATCAGACATATCAAATCGGCAATTATCTTGCTACCTGGTGTGCTCATGCTGAAGATGTTTTAGATGATCTAGGTGTTCAAAATGAGTTAATTTTGAATAACCTCAGATTACTCTATGATGAACAACAAGAAGAAAAGGGCAGAAGAGAAGCCAAATAGAAGAAGAAGAAAGAAAAGAAAAAGAGAGAATCCAAGGCTCCAAAATTTTCTATTTCAATGGATACTCCCAATTATTGGGACATAGATGAAAAACAGGAAGCCAGTGAAGCCGAGTCTAGTATACAAGCATCTGAGAAGAAAATAGAATCAACAAAAACAATAAATTTTCAAAAGCCAAAGAGTGAAGTTGCCACATTAGAAAATGCTGCTTCTAAATTTCCGTCTTTTATTTTACCATCCCTTCAGAAAGCTCATGTTTTCACAGAAGTCCATAAGTATCCTAGAGTTAAGAAGATTTGTTTGCTACAAACTCTAGTGGATATGTGTTAGATTTGGACAAATCTAAAAACCTAGTTGAGTCTATACGAATTTGGATTGGTGCTTTATACCAGATGCAAGTTACAACTAGATTGGATAATATCTCTATTTTTGCTTTAGCAGAGAAACGAATGGTCGGGATTCTTTATGACTGGTGGATGGGACCATCAGACGAAGAAAGTTTAAATGTAGCTACTGTTGGTTTAGCTACTCTTGAATTATTGTTAAAAACTCAATTTGTCCCTGAGCCCGCAGATGAGAAAAAACAAATTATAACAGATCTTGCAAGAATGGGATTAAAAGATTTGAAGTTTTAGATCAATTTAGAAATGAATATATGTACAAGATCTATAAAGCAAATCTTACTAATGACTCCACTCAAAAGATTTCATTTTTGTCAAAATTGCCTGGCAATCTAGGTGATTTAATTATGAAAGATCTGGATCTTCAAGGAAAGAAAATTGAACAGATTTATTGGATAGATCTTCTATTCAGGTGTCAAGAAAAGGTCAAATATTTAAGTTGGCAAAAGAAAGCTCAAGATTTTTCTCTAGTTCTTGAAGTTTGTAGAGCAGTGTTACCTTGGACACCTTTTAAAAAGAGAAAATCGAAGAGATATGAAAGATTTAAGCCAAAGCGAGTATCCAATCCTAAACGGCCCTTCAGAAAATTCAAATATTTGAAGAAGTGCAGATAACCCAAAAATGATAATGCTTGTTTTATCTGCAAACAAGAAGGACATTTCGCTAGAAAATGCCCTAAGAGCTCTTCAAATAAGTTAAAAGCATGTATATAAGTTGATGATTTTGTAGATAATTGGTTAGTCGTAGATCCTCAAGATGAAGTATCAGATGTATATATTTTAACTGATGCTTCTTTGTTTGAAAATGAGTTCATTCCAGATACATCTCAGAAGATGAATCGCTGCTATAACTACTCGGAAGATGATTTCTTAGAACCCACTGAAGACACTGAACTTCATTTCAGTGACGAATAAAGTGAAGAAGAAGACACTGATGAAACTTATGAATCCAGTTCAAACACTGTTACCGATCAAATAGGTAACCTAACCTAAAAACGGGAACTCTAGCCCAAAAAGTCTCAAAAAACATGAAAAAACACCCCCCAAAAAAAAAGTGTGTCTTCCAGAACGCATTTGGTTTTTTTTGAAGGTCAAATTTCAACATTTTATAAAATAATGGTAAAAACAAAATTGTTTCTTGAAAAAAGGATTGAAAAAACATCCCAAAAACAAAAAGTGTGTATTCCAGAACGCACTTCGTTTTTTTTAAAGGTCAAATTTCAACATTTTATAAAATTATGGTAAAAACAAAATTGTTTCTTGAAAAAAGGATTGAAAAAACACCCTCAAAACAAAACCAGTTGATGCTGGAATAACAAAAAAAAAAATTGCGTCATACTTTTGGCATTTTTAAAAATAGAGGTAACATTTTTTAATTTTTAAAATTCAAACATTAAAAAAAAACCTAAAATTTAAGAAAAAAATAAATTTAAAAAATAAAAACATTTAAAAGCTTAAAATTTAAAAATATATGAAGATAAAAAAAATAAAAATAAAAACAAAGTAAAAATTTTAATTCAATCATTATAAAAAACCTAAAATTGAAGGAAAAAAAATTTAAAAAATAAACAAAAAAAAATTAAGATTAAAATTTAAAAAAATATAGAAATTAAAAAATAAAAATAAAAACAAAATAAAAATATTAAATTTAAAAAAAAAAAACAAGTTAAAAAAAGAAGGAAATTATAAAAAATAAAATATAGAAATTAAATTTAAAAAAGAAAAAGAAAATGCTTATTAAATTTAAAAAAAGAAAAAAGAAATTTAAAACAAATAATTAAATTTAAGGAAATATATTAAATTTTAATAAATTTAAAAATTCAAAATTAAAAAAAAAAACACTATTCAAATTAAAAAGAAAAAAAAATAAAAATTAATTAAAAATAAAAAATAAAAATAAAATACAATGAAAATATTAAATTTAAAACAATATATATTAAAAAAACAAATAAACTATAAAAAATAAATTAAATTTAAATTATAAAAAATAAAATATATATATATGAACTTAAATTAAAATAGGTATATACATCAAATTTTATTAAATTAAAAAAAAAAGGTTAATATTAAAATAACAAATTAAATTTAAAAACAAAAATAGTAAATTTTAATAAATAAATGAATAAACAAATAAATTTTGAAAGAAAAAATAAATTTTAAATATAAAAGAAAAAAAAAATATTGTTAAACGAAAAACTTTAAAAATCAATTAAAAATGGAAAATTAAAAAAAAAAGAAAAAAAATATTAAATAAATAAAAAAATTAAAAAAAAATTAAATTTCATTAAAAAAAAATCTAATTTTAAATACACAATTTTAATTGAAATAAAAAAATATAAAAATTTTATGTAATTAACAAAAAAAAATAATAAAAAAGTAAAACATTTAAAAAAAAATATTAAATCCAAATAAATTAAAAATATGTATATATAATTTATTGAATTTTATAAAATTATATTAAAAAATTAAACGTAAAAGTTAAAAAAATAAATTAATAAAAAATAAAAAAAAAATAAAAAAAAATCAATTAAATAAAAAAATGGGCAAAATTTAATAAAAATTATTAAATAATAATAATAATAATAAATTTAAAAAAAATAATAATAATTAAAAAAAAAAAAAAAAAATTTAAATAATTTAAAAAATATATATTTTTTGAAAAAAGAAAAAGAAAAAAAAGAAAAAGAAAAATCAATTAAAAATCAATTAAAAAAAAAATCAATTAAAAAAAAAATTAAAAAAAAAAATCAATTAAAAAAATCGGCCCTCCGCCTGTCGGGGGCCGGAAGACCGGCTGGGCTGCCCCCGTGGCGCCGCCCAGCGGGCGGGCCGCGCCCCCACCACCACCACATTTTTTTTTATTTGATTTTTTTTATTTTTTTATTTTTTTTTTTCAAAAAATTAATATTTTTTTAATTTAATATTTTTATTTAAAATAAAATTCGTTTTTTTTTTTTTATATTTATATATTTTTTATTTTTAATATATATATACATCTATTTTTTATTTGATTTTAGTTTTACTTTTTTTTATTTTTTTTTATTTTTAATATTTTTATTTTAATTTGATTTTTTTTTTTAAATTTTGAATTTCAAAAAATTTAAAATTATTTTTTTAATTCAATTTTTTTATTTTAAATTCAATTTGTTTATTTTTTTTATATTTAATATTATAGAATAATTATTTTTTTAAATTTAAAATTTAAAATTTATTTATTAAAATTTTTAAATTTTAATTTAATTTAATTGTTTTTCTTAATTTTTTCGTTTATTTAGTTTTTCATTTTAAAAATCTATAAATGGTTTCATTAAAATAAAAAATAAAAAACACTAAATTTATGTATATTTGTTTTTTAATTATTTGCACGTGGTTTTTTTCATTTTTTTGTTTTTTAATTATAGGTTTTTTCTTTTTTCTTTTTTTCAATTTTAATTGTTTTTTTTTTAATTTGTTTTTTTTTTTGTAAATTTTAAAATTTGTATTTTTTTCCTTATTATTATTATTTTTTTTATTTTAAATTTTTAAATTTAAATTTTTTTTTTTTTTCTAAATTTTAATTTTGTAATTTTAATTATTTAATTTTTTTTTTTAAATATATATATATTTTTTAATATATTGTTTTTTTAATAAGTTAGAAAAAAATGTTTTTGATTTTTTTTTTTTTAATTTTTTGGTCAATTTTTGTTTTTTTTCTTTAAATTATGTGTTTTTTTTCTTCAAATTTTGTCATTTCCTTTGATATAATTTTCAAATATTTTTGTTTTATTTATTTATTTTTGTTTAAATTTTTTATTTTTATGAGCTATTTTTGTTTTTTTTTACATTTTTATTGGTTTTTTTATTGTTTTTATATATATATATTTTTTTAATCTAAGTTTTGTGTTTTATTACCAACATGAAAATCACCACTCTAAAAAAAAAAGGTTGATGCAGCATCAATACGTTCCAAAATTAGCATGAAAATCACTGATCTAAAAAAAAAGGTTGATGCAGCATCAATACGTTTCAAAATTAGCATGAAAATCACTGCTCTAAAAAAAAACGTTGATGCAGCATCAATACGTTTCAAAATTAGCATGAAAATCACTGCTCTAAAAAAGAAGAAGTTGATGCTGCATCAATACATTTCAAAATTAGCATGAAAATCACTAACATTTTAAAACAAATATTCATACTTCATAAATAAAAATTTTAGAGTGTCAAAAATGTGCACCAAAAAAAAAATGGTGATTCTGCATCACCACTTTTCAAAATCGAGTGCTTTTTATGCTACCAAAAAAAAGTAGGTAACATTGCGGTTACCTATTTCATCGGTAACATTGTTTTCAGATGAAACAGTATCTACTTAACCATCTCTTCCAATTGTCAATGAAACAGGTAAAAAGGATTCTCAACCAAGTTTGAATTCTTTCTGTCCTTACTTGAAGAAAGTAGCTCCTTCTTCATCACTACCTGTTCCTGCCTATGATACTATAGCCGAAAGCAATATTCTTAAAAAGATTGTTAAAACAAACAATTTGTTATATATTCCTGTGCAAACTCAAGTTAAGGGTGACTGGATAAATGTTGATGCTTTCATTGATACTGGAGGCTCAAATAATTTAGCCCGTCCTTATTTATTTAAAGGTTTATGGAAACCTTTGACAAATATTCTTGTCTCAGAAACTATTGGTGGTCACGTAAATCTTACTCATTATGTGGATGATGTTTCTTTAAAAGTTGGGGGAAGTATTGTCAAAATTTCTGCAGTTCAACATTATGACCCAACTGCAAGTTTATTCTTGGGTATGCCTTTTATCAATTCTGTCTTGCCCGTTACCATGATCGAAGATAAAATCATTTTGAATTTAAAGAAAAAAGCAATCTCAGTGCCAAGACTAACAATGGCTAACTCAGAAGCAAGAAAAGAGAATATCCAAAAAAAGGCAGGTGCTAGAAAACCACAGAATGATTCAAATAATTGGAAAGAAGTGTTGCAGTTGTATGAAGAAAAGATCCAGTTGAAAAACAAGCAAAAGGCAAATAGAAATCCAGAATGGTCCCCAACAAAAATTTCTATTTATGAAGAATTGCTTAAAAATTGTTAAAACAATCCTCAAGCATTTTGGAGTGTTGAGAGTCCTCAACAAGAGATAGTTACGATGCATGATAATGGGGTAAAAGGAAAACTTATCCCATGCACTCCAAATGATGAACAAGAGATAAAAAAGCAGATTGAAGAACTATTGAGCTTACATTTGATTGAACCTAGTTCTTCTCACTATTCTTGTTCTGCTTTCTTGGTCATAAATCATTCAGAGATAGTTAGAGGAAAAGCTCAGATGGTCATAAATTACAATCCATTAAATGCAATAACACAGAGCTTCAACTATCCGTTGCCTCGCCCAGAAACAATAATGCAGAAAATACAGAATAGTAATAACTTTAGCAAGTTTGACATGAAATCTAGTTATTATCAGATCCAGATTAAAGAAGAATATCAGCACAAAACTGCTTTTACATGTCCTGCAGGTTTCTATCAATGGAGAGTAGTACCATTTGGTTTGAAGAATGCTCCATCTTTCTTCCAAAGAAGAATGGACTACATTTTTGGCAGGTATGATTTTATTGCCACTTACATCGATGATATTCTGATTCATAGTCAGGATATAGATTCTCATTTGGAACATTTGAAGATTTTTCTTGAATAAGCACGAAAGCATGGTATTGTTTTATTTGAGAAAAAGATGCTTCTATTTCAAGACAGCATTGATTTTTTAGGAATTCATATTTTAAATGGAAAAATTCAGATGCAGCTACATGTTTTGACCAAGCTATCTGAATTTCTTGATGATTTAAGGGACACAAAAACAATTCAGCATTTTCTAGGAGTATTGAATTATGTCCATAAGTATATTCCTAGACTATCTGCAAAAACTGCTCCTATTAGAAAGCATTTGCATTCTGGTTGGTCCCCAGAAGCCACAGAAGCAGTCAGAAAGTTAAAAGCTGAATGTAAAAATCTCCCAGAGTGTAAACTTCCAGATGATGGATTTCTAATCCTCCAAACAGATGCATCTGATGATTTTTGGGCAGCAGTCCTTTTTGAAAGAAAGGAGGAGAAGGGAGAAGAAATTTTGTGTGCCTATGCATCCGGTGAATTTTTACCCCATCAGAAAAATTATTTCACTGCAGAGAAGGAAACACTTGCCATCTTCAATGGCATTCAGAAATTTGAATTATATTTGGCTCCAACCAAGTTTCTGATAAGAACTGATTCAATGAATTTCAAATACTTCTTATTAGAAAAAATATCAAGACAGCTAGCAAGAGGAAGGTTGTTAGCCTGGCAAATTTGGTTTCAGTGATATGAATTTGATGTTGAATGGATACCTGGAAACTCAAACTATTTAGTTGATTCGCTTACCAGAGATATGAATAAAGCCCATATACATTATAACAGAAGGACTGATATATTTGTTCTTCCTGGTAAGACTGCAGCTGAAGATAACTTTGAAACTTTTGTGAAAAGATTCTAGATCCTTGAATTGATCCTTGGAGACTTAACATAAGAAATCAAGAAAGTTGTCGGTCTGAGGATTCGAAGAAATCAATGGATTCAAAAGTGCCAAGCATGGCAGTCAAAAAATGCGGGAATCCTTTTGGGACTAGATCCAGAGCTTGTAAAGGTTTATCCTTTACCAAACATGAAGGTAAAAATCTATTTCAAAACTCTTAATGATTTATGGTCCATACCATACTCTGAATCCATGATTAAAGTTTTAAAAACTTTAAATTATTATCAAATGATTGGAGGAACAGATTTTGCATTATCAGTATATACTTCGGAAAAGATGATGGATCTAGATGAAATCAATATGAATGAGGGAATTGAGAAAATTTTAAAGTCTTTAAGGGTCCCTGATATTTTTGAAGAACTTGAGGCTTCATATCTCCAAATATTTGATGAACATTTTCTAGGAACAGATTCTTTCCCACAGTGTGAACTTTTTGAACCATTTGCTGATTGGGAGATAAAAGATGGATGTTGCAGGAAGAAAAGAAAGGTTCGAGCTTCTCAATGCATTGAAAGAACCTTGCAATATCTCAGGACATTCTCAGTACCATGGGATTATCAGAGTCTTGAATTTAGAAATCCTATTGTTCCAAATCCCTTTGCACAAATTTTTGGATCAGTAGAGATTGAAGAATCTCTATTGGTACAAAATCAGAAAGAAATTCAGAAAGTGACTCTTTGGCTAAAGGAGTTCAATAATCTCAGGTTGTATGAAAAATTATCCATGTTGAGAACATTAGAGAAGATTCAAGGAACAAAAAAGGTGATTAAACTGTTAATAAATCATAAAGCACTAATCACTATTAGTGTTAAGTCAGGAAATTGGAATAATGTTGTTGTTTGTTTGATTAGCTTGATGCTATAAACAAGAGTTTGTTCGGCTATGATTTTCGAACTTGGGTGGCATTAAAAAGCAGAGATAAGCCATAATTGCAAACTTTGGATCCAATGTGCAATCGAATCAAACACTAGTATGTTTCAAATTTTCAAGATGGAATTATTAGATGGTGTTGAATTGCCAGTCCAACCAATGCCTGTTTTTAAAAAAGCTAAGAAAGATTCCTTCTTGGACATTGAAATAAATCCACTAGCATTCATTGATCGATGGAGAAAATCAGATGAAAAGTACATTTTCCCTCAAAAGAATCTACACGTCACCGTCGACAAAGTAAAGTGGGAAATCGAACAATCATCAAAGGCATCAACAGAAGGAGAATCTTCTACAGCTACAGTCTCAGCAAAAGGAAAAGAAAAAGCATCCGATGAAAAATCAACCTTGTTCGTAGATCTTTACCAAGATGCTCAGGACCCACAAGAACGTGATTGGGAAATCGAGTACCTAGATTTCTTGAACCAACAAGCTTTAAGCCAGATTCCTTCATCAGATGAAGACTATGACAGTGACCGAAGTCCGAAAGGACCTTGGTAGTGCGTTTTCTTTTTAATTATTGTACTAAAGAATATTGAGTAGACACCGTTTGGAATAGTAATATCCGACAGGACCCTCAATAATTATCTTCTTTTTTAGGTTATATATGTATGTGTGTGTAAGTATGCGGGGCATCGCAGTGTGTGTGTGTGTGTGTGTGTGTGTGTGCTTGTGTAAGTTTGTGTGAGTGAAAGAGTGTGTATGTAATGCTTGAAGGAATTAGAGACCAAGAGCTCTATTCTGAGGCATCACTTGGTATGTAACATTTTTCTTGAATTAATATTGAAGCCTGTTGGGCCGCCTGTCTGAGGAAAATTTGTTTCAAGATAGCCTTAAGTCGAGATTGTAAAGCGAGAAGAAGACCAGGAGTGTCATGAGTTTCCTCGTATTCCCGTGCCAATGTTGGATGGTGTGAGAAGAATTTTCCTTTAGCTACTCTTCAATTATTCAAGTAAGTTACTGAGTCCATCATCATTTAAATTTGGTATCAGAGCCCTGTTCTCTATCCTATTATGGCAAATCTTTTCCTCTCTTTCTCTTCTATCGATCATAAAATAGTCTCTAAAGTTGATTCCAGAACTTTAGAAACGGATTGTGATCCTAATGAATCTCATGAGCTCATTGAAAATCCTGAGAACTGGAATCCTCCATCACTCCATGCCACTGATGTGTATAAGATCCCTGTTACCTATATCTTTAAGAAGAAGTCTTTCTTAAAAGAAGTTGAAGTTAAGATAAAGATTTTAGGTCCTTCTATTCAAATCGTTGCTTTGAGTCTGTTTTCTGATGATGAGATAAAGAAATTCCGTCAGTATGCTAGAGAGAAAAAATATTCTTATCTCCATTTTGGAGGTATCAGAATTGGTCTGGCCCCTCTGTTCAGACATGGTCTGAATACTCCATGCATCGTTGAAGTATTTGACACCCGCTCAATAAACATGTCTCCCTATTAGCTGGTCTATGGCATGGATGCAGTCTTCCCAACATCATTAGGAGTTCCAGTCATAAAACTCCTTCAAGAAGTGCAAATTGAAGAGAATGATATGCAGAGAAGAATCAACCAAACAATTCATTTACAACAACATAGAGAAGAAGTCTATGAAAGAACATAGTTAGTCCAAGAAAATATCAATAAGCTATTTGATAAAAGGACTAAGGCAAACAATTTCCAAGTTGGAAATGTGGTTCTTAATGGGATTCAAGAAGAGAAGAGAAGGGAAAGCATGGAAAGTTTGAGAACTTGTGGAAATGACCCTATATTATTCATGCTAAGAGGGGTCACAATGCATTTTTCCTGAAAGAATTGAAGGGAGAAGATCTGTATGGAGGTCCTGTCAATGGCAGGATGCTCAAACATTACTTCTGTCAAGAGTCATAAGTTTCAAAGTTTTTTGTTTTTCATTGTAAATATCATAGTCTGAACATTGCATTCAAAGTTAGAAAAATAAAAATACAAAAACAATAGAAAAGAGAAAAGAGGGCAGATTGTAAAAAAAGAAAGGTACAACCCCATACCAAAAAAGAGAAACAAGTCTGAAAGTGTGCAAGCTCAAATGCCACTCCTAAAAAATACACTTCTAGTTAGTCATACAGATTAATCATGACTAGTTAGTTTTTCAATTTACTTCTGATAGGTTAGTGAATTAGATTTTCTAAACAACTCAATCTTGGCTTATCAGTAAGGTAGAATAGGTTAGAAGAAAGAAGGTTCAAATATGTTCAAAACTTGAACCAGAAATAGAGAAAGGACAGCTCAAATAAATTCAAAACAGAGCTGAACAAATGATGAAGGATGTTTTTGATTTTCAGATCTCAAGCCTTCAAATTTTGTTTTAAATTTTCTGCAAAATAAAAATCTATGTGAAGCTTGTTTTTATGCCATAAATCTGCAGCAAGTCAAAATACTTAATCTTGGCTTGACTGTTTTTAATTTCCTGTCTTAGAATTTAGAGAATAAAGGTCTGTTAGACAGCCTAATCCTGACAGATAGTAGTTAGGTAGAGAAACTTATGAACTCAACTGTTTAAACTGAGTTCATGGAGAATTAAGAATAGAAATAGATTAGTTTTATGTTTTTTCAAAAGAATAAAATGTTGTTGAAGAGAGTTTTCTAGTCCAAATGCACTCTGGAAAAAAAAAAAAAAAACTCAGGATCATTAGGAATGGGTAGGTAGAGATGTTGTTTTGGTTGAATTCCATTGTTTCAGATTGCTGGAGAGATTATCAAATCAAAGAAAGTTGATGCCCAATGGATAAAGGCACTAGTTTACTGGAAAGCCAGAGATTTACAACTGAGGTTCTGGACACCTAAAGAACCAGCTGTCATCCCCAAGTGAAGCCAGTGTTAGCCACCTATAAATTTTTTTAAACCAAGAGATAGTTCCCTTTGAAAACTTATCATCATCTGAAGTTTTTATGATGGTTATTACTCTTTGAGTTAATCTTCACTACTGTTTCCCTTTTATCTTAAAAAACTCGTTGTTCACTAAGAGAAAGACTGCTTAAAAACTCCATTTTTCCTCATTATACTTCTCCATTTTTCTTCTCCATTTCATCCATAAACCCTTTCATTTACCTCTCATTTCCTCAATTTCCCCTTTAAAGCCTTGTGAAATTTCTTCATAAGGTTTAAAAACCCTTTTCTTCCTTATCGGAACCCTCAAAACCCTCAAAAAACCCTTCAAAAATCCTAAAAAACCTTCGTTTTTCTATTAAGGCCTTAAGCCCCTTTTGGCCTTAGCCCCAGCCCCCTTTTCCGCATATAACCCAGAGCCTCGCAATCAGGTGCTAAAGAGCTTAAAACCTCTTTCAGAACCTTATTTTCCTTTTTTTTTCATAAAACCGACGCAATGATTTGAAATAAATCTAGGTCGTCGATCTCTGCAGACCAACAACCATCAGATCATCGCATCGCAAGTCCGTAGGGGTCCTTCCTTTTCTGTGTCTTTCAAAAATTTCGATGCGATCCCTTCGATCAAACCTCAACCGTTGATTTCCCCTCTGATCCGACGGCCAACGCTTAATCGTGCATCGCAAATTCAAAAAACTTCGATGCAATGAGCCCTTCTCCTCTGACCCACCGATTTAATCCTGACCGTTGATCTCTCTTAGATCGAATGGTCCACGCTCAGTCGCATCGACACGTTTCATCGCCACTTTTCCCTTTCCTCCCGTCGATGCGATCCTGCGATCAAATCTCCGCCGTTGATCTTTTTAGATCGAACGGTCCGCATTACTCCCGCTCTTCAAACCCCGCCCTTTTCATTTCTCCCCATCAAAAAATCTCGACCGTCAATTCCCAAGATCCAACGGTCATGATCTAAACCGCCATTGACCCCACCTACCATTTTCTCCCATGCAGCTTTCCCTCCATCGCGTTTTATCTGTGCTGTCAGATCTAGAGCCTCTCATCCGACGGCTGAAAACCCGTTTCGCATAATTTTTGCGCCTAAACGTTAACATTCCAAAAAGACGCGAAATGGGCGGTTTTGTAAGGGACAGGTGTCGGCAAGTGTATGGAATCTCGTTTTTTGGGCAAAAATCTGAAACCACCCCAACGCTGCGCAAAAAACCATTCTGGTTTTCCACCTTACCACTATTCTCCTCAGCATTATCTTTTCGGTTTTAAATCTCGGCCGTTTATTGTTAAGATCGGACGGTCTTATTTTAATCTCACCCTCGTTTCACTTTCCACTCTAACTTGCCCCTGTCATTCTCACATTTAATCTTGACCGTCGATCTTTGAGATCGAACAACCCATGTTATATCTTGCCCCCATTTGTTTGCCTTCCATTTATTCTCCCAAGCGACTGCATCGGACGATCTCTACCGTGGATTATTCTAAATCCAACGGTCCACATTCATCCTCGCACCCAAACCTCCATTGACTTGGTTAGCTGCTCTGCCAGGATTTTTTCCCCATCACTTGCATTCACACTTCCTCCGCATCGCTCCGAAACGCTTCCACCAACCCTCCTAAGCAGTTTAAACCATGAATTCATAGGATTTAAATATTGTTTGTGTGTTTTTATGCAGGTTTAGATGAAGTTAAAGTTAAATCCTCCCACAGATGATTACACTGTTATTGGCCAAGGATGACGATCCTTACGGCCTTTTGATACATATTAAAGGGTTTCAAAGGAATAATTAAACTTTTTTAGGGAATCGATAAGTCATGATTATTGATTTTCTGAGAAAAACTCCAATAAACCCTTTGCGCACCTGCAAATAGCAAACACAATCAGCAATCAATTAATAAAAGGGTATCAGTGCCAAAGATGAAGATTATTGCTTAATCAAGCCTAAACATAGATCCAAAGATAAATAACTGGGTTTATGAAATAGAGAATCAGATCCAGAAGACCTCGAATGCCACATCACAGGGGCCAATTGATTCCCCAACTACTATATTGCCACCATGCAACCTCTCTGCCTCAAAGGAATACCCAGATCAAATATCAGTCCGAAACATTAAGGCCAAGGACAACTAAACAGTTATTACAAGCAAAACAAATATCCTAACTGTCAGTAGAAGTTATTATAAAGATAAGAATAGCCTTAAAGTCAATCTTTTTTACCCATTAAGCCTAAAAAGCAGAAACAGAGTAAATGAAGCAGAGTTGTAATTCGATGCTTCCCTGCCTTATCCCTTGCATGGTTTTCAAGGCTAGGAGTTGCATTCAATGTAGAATTAATTACACTTCAACCCTAGGAACTCTTCCACCTCCTCATTTTCTTATAAAATCTCCTTGAGGAGCACATTGTAAAGGGTTGGTTGGTCACTAGTTGTAATATTGAAACTCTCTGAAATAATACATAGTTTGTTTGAAGTTGAAGAAGAAATTAAAGTCTTGGAACCTTGATGGTGGTGTGACATGCTCATTCTTGATAAGGCTCTATCATTGGATTCATGAGCTTGGCTGTTGGTGATGTATTCTGAACTTTCTGTTGTTTTTCTTGTTTTCATTTTGTTCCATAAGTTCTTACTACAGTAGGATGAAAAGTTTAGGCTAAGAAATGATTCCTGGAAGCACCTTAGACCTGTTTATCCTTCACTATTCTATGTTTTCTTCTGCTGAGGTATTTTAGAGTCTTTAATCTTTCTCTTTAGTCCTCATGCTTGTTTATTTCTCAAATAGTTCAAACAGTTGGTTTCAACATGATTTATGGTTTTCCTTGCTTGTTTGTTGCCACTTGAAAGCTGTTTTTGAAGTCTCCCTTTGACGTACCATTGTTTATAGTTAGCCAAGGAGGTCTGTTTCGATCATGCCCTTTGTCCCTGCTTGAACAATTGTTTTAAAGGTCTTTATAATTGTAATCATGGATGTTTTTAAGTGTTCCCTCTTCTATGACTGCAATTATCAGTGAATCTTTATGTTTTCTAAATCCTTTGAAATAAAATCTTTGAGGAAATAGGATGTGCTCCCGAATCTTAGATTTCATTTTAAAAGTTGTCTTGAGGTCATTATTTGCTTAAAGTGTGGTTTGTAGAATTCATGGTTAGCCCTGTTTATCAAATACCTCTTTATTGTTCAAGTTATGTTTTCAAGTTCCCTTTGTTGAGAATTCATTTTCTCTTTCCAAATCATTAATGTCCATCTCATTCACAAAACTAAAGGATCCTATGGCCAAGTTAGATTTTCCCTTTGAGATCCCATACCCATTGATAAGTTTGTCATAAACCTCTTCTTGACTCCATTGCCCAATGAATTTGACACTTCTTCTTTCTATCTATACTACCTAGACCTTTCATGCTCTACTATGCCAATTCAACCAACAAACAAACAAAACAAACACTTGCACTCAATAACTAGTCTAAAATAAATACTTAAAAGCAAACAAGACATACCTCTGCAAATATTTTGAGAGATCCCTCTCAAAGAACAGGAGGACTAGATCCTGGAACTCTAAAGATTGGTTCTGATGTTTCCTCGTCTTTTGGTTAGCCAAACTATCAAAACACAGGATACCAACAATCGACATTTACAACTTTCTTATCATTCAAACTTTCATACTTTCTATTTGTGAATGTGTCTGAAGCTACTCCCTGCGTATATGCTCTTTATCCTTGGCCCCCCTCGTTGGTAAGTATTTAATCTCGTACTTTCTGTTTGTGATTCTTACTCTTCTTAGAATTAGAAAGTGGATATGCGTACCTTCCTGAACTCACATAGTTGCTTCGGGCCATAGATTTCAGTGTTGGCTGGGTCTTTATATCCCACGCACAAGGGTCTTTGCTTACTCAAGCTGCATAGAAAATTCCAAAGCTTATTGTGGCTTAACCTCTACTGCAACAATGCGGTTCACAGATGTGGCAGCGACTCACCAACCATTCTTTATCTTGTTCCGAAAGATCGACACCTATTACATGCAGGCAAAAGTTGTGGCACAGGGAGGTAGAACATCAAAGTTTAACGGATTTTGAGTACAACAAACTAATGCTAGCATTTAATACCAGCAAACATTTAATACCAGAAAACTAATGCTAGTATTAGTTTCCTATAGTGAAATCTCAAAGAAAAATATGAAAAAATGCAGATTTTATCCCAAGTTTGCCTAGAACTTGCCTAGATATGAGGCCAAATAAAATCTCTAAAATATTTAGTGAAATTTCTTAATAGTTGAAAAAAATTATTTATGGAATATATAATTAAAACTTTAAATTATAAACTCCATTTTTAACTCAGTTTTTGTGCGAAACTAATGAAAACTAACAAAATCGAATCGATTACAATATTCGTAATGCCTAAAAAAGAAGAAATGAAGATCCAATTGATAGACGCAAGCGGAGAAAGGCACAAAGAAGATACTAGAGTTACTAAATTCCGCAAAATCGAGCTAAAAAAATCGAAAATTCGCTAGTTCGGTTCAATTCGACTATTAATACGTTAAATTCGATTCGATACTGTTGAGGTTGAAATATTTTAACAGGTCGCACTCCATTTGTCCGAACGGTTGGAGATGCTCTTTTCCGGTTGAAATGGAAACCTAATTGATCTAACTGTCGGAGAGGGTGAAGATAATTTAACTCGTATTAACGACAATGAAGACAAGTGGGTGCTCTCCTTTTAGCATTTTTTGAAAATTAGTGTGTACCTTCATTTTTCTTTTTCCAAACGTTTACTGTATCATGTAAACAAATTAATTTTGTAATTTATTCATAATTTAAACCAATAAAAATGTTAACTATTTAAATGTACCTTTCGACTTTATTTTAACGTTTAAGGTATCATGTAAACAAATTTATTTTGTAAATTAAATATAAATAATTAATGTTAACTTTTTATATATATGTCATTTGGTTTTTGTTTTAGGGTAGATGTTAGTTGCATGGTGTGGTTTTAGGGATATTAGAAGCTATATTTTAATCAATTTAAATAATAGTTTAGATTTATTTTAATTTGGTTTCGAGGGATCAAATTTTGAAAGGAGTAAATTTTTTTTGAATTGTAAAATTTGATGAAAGGTTTGTATCACAAGAGAAATCTCTTTAAGCGCTTGCTTGATAGATCATGAGATCTACATTGATGCTTATATTAAAATACTTTTACTTTAAATATTATATATTAAAAAAATTCACATAATTATTTATTATGACATGGATATAACTATGAAATTTATTAATATAAAAGATATTAAGTATTATTGTCACCATGACACAACTCAAATTTATTAATATAAAAGACATTGAGTATTATTGTCACCAAGGCACAACTCAATTCGCTATCCTAGTGATATATATTATTATGTAAACTAATTTGTATTAGTAGCCGAATAGGCCAAAATCATTAGTGGTTGATTTAAAAAAAAAAAAAAACACATAAGATATTGTATATTATTATATTGGTTAAGAAACATAATATATATAACTGGTTGATAGTTAAATATTTTTAACGTATAATTAGTGGCGTTTAATTGGTTTGTATTGCGTAATAAATTTTTTATAAATTTTATGAAAGTTAAATAAAAATTATATATTAAATTAAATGTTGTGAAAATCAAAATTAATTTAAAATTTTTAAAAATATAATTTTTTAATTTGATGATTAGTTAATATATTTTATGACATTAATTTATGTTTTTTAATATATAATTATCAAATTTAAAAAGTAATTTTAAAATTAAAAATAAAAATATTAACAATATTCTTTATGTCTCATTGTTAATTATGTTATTCTTTGAGATATTCACGAGGATATTAGATTATTTTAAAATAGATAATTGGATAAACTTTATATTTTGTAATAGGACAATAAGTCCTCACTCACTACCCTACTTTCCAACTAGAATATTTAGCTATTTTTGTATTCCACGAAGATGGATAAATATAATAAGAAAAGTTTCAAACATTATTTATCAATGTCATAATATTTTTGTGAAAACATACTAAAAAGAGAAATAAGAAAGGTTTCAAACATTATTTACTAATGTCCTAATCTTTTTGTGAAAACATACCAAAAAGGAGTTTTATTAAACAGAAAATTGAAAATTTAGTTGACTATAATCATATGAACAACATTGCATACAATTCCATAATAAAGAAGGTGTTGAATACAAACTATATCTGGCATAAATCCCCCGGATGCAGGTGACAGTAGCAGCATGCATGAAAACAGTCTCTCCCACGCTCGAGATGATGAAGATCTGCAGTGCAAGCCTTTATTCGACGTGGATCCTCACTTCTGCAATAATTCGCATGAGATGACAGATACCAAGCATCATGAAGACACACATAGAAAACAACATCCCCTCCAGGGCACCTCTCTGCTGCAATATTTTGAATGATCTCATGGAAAGATATGAAGTGCGGCCATAACTCTACACACATGCCTACTCATGAAAATAGTTACAACATGTAGCTGTGAGCAAGGCATAATAATGCTCAACATTTTCACATGTGTCACAGGCCTACAAAAGGGGAGGACCTACAGCACAGAGCTACTCACAATCTGCTCCTTTTGGTTTTTTTGATTCAGTTCCAACCCTCCTGCGTGCCCAATCTACCGCGCAACCTCCCCCCCAGTTCTGTACTGTGCAGAAACCCCCGGGTAGCACACCCCCCTAAATGCACGCTTCACCTCAGATCCACCTGCCTTGCTAGTTTCACCAGCCTGTGTACTCCCATTATCCTGCGCCTCTTGCTGCGCATCCTCCATCAGCGTACCTCCCTATCCAATAGCACCTCGTTGCGCACCTCTCGTCTCGGGTCAGAGCTGCTCCTCACCTACTCTTAGACCCCCATCAACCCCCTGTTTCATCTAACCTATAGAAAATTTATAAATACTTTGATGTATTACTGGACTCTCTTGATCAAACAATTATATTCACTGTTAAATACATAATCCTTCTACTTAATTCTTTGCGGAAATTTAATCGCCAATTGTAAACACATGAAGAAAAATCAATTGCACATAACAAGATGTTTTTACCGGGAAAGCATAAAAGCTAAAAACCCCAACTATCATATATTATGTATATCATGGATCATGAAACAATATCATGCAAAAATCTACTCCAAGAGCTCTCAGTACAATAAACAATCATCTCACACTGTCATACAAAAAGTGACATAAACATACACCAATTTACTACCTCCTGACAGCCTGCCTCCACTGCACAATCCCTGCTGATGAAGATCCCTGAATGAATTCGATCTTGCCTTTCCTTCAGTGCGCAATCCTAATTGGCATCTCCAACGTGTGTCTAGAGGCATTGAATGCACCACTATAGTCACAACTAATAATCAACCAGGCCCTTTCACCTATCTCTCAACTGGGTCTCCATTGGATCTTACATGCATGTAGTTAATAGTAGTATTTCTTCAGTTGCAAGTGAGACCACTACTTGTGAATTAATTTAATATTTAATTCACTGATCTCTCACTAGTGTATCTTTAGTTATAACTAGTTACAACTAGCACAACTGAGTTTAACTCACTTAACTAAGTTAAACTAAATAACAACTCACATAACTACACATCCAACTCTATTACAACTTTGTATCACTCGGTTATAACGAAGTCCACTGCATGGTCCACCAACCAACCACTTCAACTCCAAATCCACTTAGCTAATTTATTTTCCACTTCAGTTAACTATTTCCAAGTGCTCATTGAAAATAGATAATTATTTATTGTCTAATTTTGGTTAAGGGCTTAACAAAAATCAACATGCATTTTAATTTTAGACATGCATTCCATGAAACAACTTTGCACATGCATTCCAAAATTATACGCCCATCCATCCATATAATTTTCTCAACCTTCTATAAATAGATTACTGCTAAAAATAGACTTTGATCCAATTTCTAAAAATAGACATATCACCTAAAAATAGCCCGCAGGCTCCACCTAGTGTAGGTGCTTAATTTTCACTAGGATCATCATCTTATTGATTCTCAACACTCCCTCTCAACAAGAAAGGGATTATCCTTCACCCCAATCCTGTCTCTATGGTATTCGAATTTTCTCTTGGTGAGTGCCTTCGTCAGAATATCTGCATCCTGATCTTCCGTAGGAATGTACTGAAGCAACATGATCTTCTGTAGCACACAATCTCTGATATGATGATACTAGATATCTATATGCTTATATCTATCATGAAACACATGATTAATCGAGAGTTTAATGCAACTTTGATGATCACAATGAATCACTGTAGGATCTAAATGAGAACCGAATAAATCGACCAGGATATTCCTCATCCAGATAGCCTCACATGCAGCTTGACTTTCTGCCATGTATTTCGCTTCCACTGAACTGAGTGCCACAAATCTCTGTTTTTTGCTGTACCAAGAAACAACTGTAGATTTGATACTAAAAACCCCTCCTAATGTGATATTTCTGTCCATTGGGCTGCCTGCCCAATCTGCATCCATGAAGCCATGCAACTTCACCTCATCCGTCTGTCTGTACCATAAGCCATACTTAGATGTGCCCCTGAGATATCTCAGGACATGCTTGCCCGCCTTCCAAAAGAGCTTGGTAGGCTTAACCATCGCTTGACTAAGCTGGTTCACCGCATAGCATATGTCCGGTCTTGTATTAACTAAATACATGAGTGAGCCCACCAACTGTTGATAGACACTAGCATCAACTACCTCTGCCGATGTAGCATCCTCTTTCCTCCAGTTTCCTAGAAGAGGAGTATCCATGGGTTTGCAACCCTCCATGTGAAAATTATTGAGTATCTCCCTTGCATACTTGCCTTGAGACACAAACATTTCACCTTCTCGCTGCCATATTTCCAATCCAAGGAAACAGTGAAGGAGACCCATATCCTTCATCTCGAACTCCTTTGCAAGATCCTCCTTGCATGAGTGTATCAGCTGCTCACCACCAGTCAGTATTAAATCATCAACATAAAGAACAATGATTAAAAGATTACCCTCCACCACAATCTGGTATAGGTTTTCATCCGCCTCACTCTTGGTGAATCCAAGTCCAGTAAAATAGTTGTTAAGCTGTCGATCCGAGTGTACCAAGCACGGGGTGCTTGCTTCAACCCATACAACACTCTTTTGAGTCTGCACACATGCGACTCACTGCTGAAGATATCAAATCCTTCAAGCTGCTCAATGTACACTTCTTCCTCAATGATCCCATTAAGGAACACAATCTTCACATCCATCTGATGAATGTGCCAACCCATCTGCGCTGAGAGAGAAATGATGGTCCTTATGGAAGAATACCGTGCGACAGGTGCAAAGGTTTCTTCATAATCAATCCCCTCGATTTGTGAGAAGCCTCGGGCCACAAATATTTCCTTATACTTCTCAACACTCCCATCAGTAGCTTGCTTTACCTTGTAGATCCATCTTGAACCAGGGAAAATTTTAGGGGCGAATTTTAGCCCAAAGGCGAATTTTAAGGGATTTTAAATTTTATTAAGGCGAATTTTTTATACAAAACCCATTTTCTATAGTTTAATAAAATTATCCCAATAAATATTTTAAAAATAATTAATTATTCAATATTAGCCCACCAAAAAAAGGGTGCATAAAACTGGGAACATGAAATTCGCCCCCGATTTTTTTTGGTTGGAGCATATTTCCATGGCATTCGCCTGGATTTACAGGGTCGGAGGGAGGGGTTAGCCTGATTCGCCCCATCAGGTTGCTGTTCTAAAGAATTCTGGAGTGCTTTACTAAAGAAGTTTGAATCTCAAAGAACAAAAATCTTAAATATTTTACAGCAGAACCGACATTAAGAAGAAGACAAATTCCTCTCAAAAATGAAACGTGAGATGTCAGTGATGACAGGAAAACCGGTATGTAGGTTCATCGAGGCTTGTGAAGTTCGGAGTTCTAGGTTTTCTTACTTTCCAAATTATCGGATTCCTTACATGTCTGAGCAGCTGAATCTGAAGGTTTCAACTGAAAGACCTGAGAAGCCTAGCACTGCATGGAGGATTTCTTAGCTGATGCCAACGATGATTTAGCAAAGGCTCCTGATCTGGCTTCTAATTTGACTGATGAATGCCGGAAAATAGTTGAATCTCTCCAGGATGTCCATGCCAAGATTGCACACACAATTCTGGAATGGACTCGTCGTTCTCAAAACATTGGAGATTTTCTTCGACAGCTCGCCCTCAAAATGCGCACCGATTTATCTCATACAATTTCAGGTAGAGTTCCACTCCCCCGCGCACCCCCCTCCCCGAAACTCTTTAATAGTGTGTTTGTCTGTAAGGGCTGGGTTTTCTTCATCTGAAACAATTATTCATAGAATTTTTTCATGATATGAGGTGGGTACGTTTCCATCTTTTGTTATAGAGGGGAAGAGGTCCAAACCTTTTGGCAGAAACGAACAAACGCTGGTTGAAGAGCTGCCAGCACTTGCAAGAGAGGTAGCTCGAGTTGAGAAAGTTAGGATCTATGCAGGTTTGTATTCGGAGTCCTTTCACAATCTTTTGTTAATTCACTTATTGGCAACAATACAAGGAAATTGCATGATTAGTTACCGCAAATTTGTGTTTTCCTTTATTTTGTTCCCACTGTTTCCCTTGTTTTCTCGAACGTTTTGGGGCTTACACTGCCACTTATTTGATCTTCTTGAGTGCCACTGCCCCACAAATTTTTGGTCCTTTTGATTATGGTGATTTTAAAGATGAGTTGTTGTAGAGACTACATTGAAGCTGGAAGGTTTAGTTGGAGATATTGAGGATGTTGTCTCAGGTGCCATGGTTGCAAATTCTAGAAAGCAGTCTGCTCGAAAAATTCTCAAAGCTTTTGATTCTGAGGTGAGTGATGGTCTTAAAAGCTGCCTCATTTTGTTGGGGATTTTGTTGTAATGATTTTCCCCTTGAGACTGCATGTGTTCTGCTGTTTAAATGGTGTTGTAACATACCAATAATGACCATAGCATTGATCGAAATCTACATGTTTATTTATTGGTTATCAGAGTACCGTAACTAAATTATTTATTGGTTATCAGAGTACCATACATGTTTAGACATTTTTCTATAGGTCCTTTTTACCATATCACTTTTAGACCTGCAAGCTCTTCCATCTCATGCCAAACACATTTAGTATAAGGGCATCTTACCAGCAAATGGTTTTTGTTGGCAGGTTGTTACAGGGCCTGAAGAGAAACATTTGATGGCAATAAGGTCTCTTAAGGATATTGAAGATGTTTTAGCTATAGTTGCAAAATCTAGGCTGCAGTGGAGCCGCCTTGTTACGTCTGTTGATGTTAGGGTAGATCGTACAGTAGCTGTCCTCAGGCCTCTTGTTATTGCAGATTATCTCACACTCTTAACTTCTCTTGGATGGCCACCATCTCTGGCAACAAATGTTGGAGTTAATGATCAAGGTGGAACCCAAAAACTCTCAAACCCACTGTTTGAAATGCATGGAAATGTGAAGGAACAATACAGTGAAAGTTTTTTAGCCTTATCTACTCTACAATCAGTCCTTTTGCACCGCAAAGCATGTGAACTTGATCAGTTTAATTATGAGGACTCTTCTGTAGGAAAATCTGAGGCAATTAAAAATAAATTAGGTTTTCATGAAACTCTTTGGAGTATTGAGGAATTGGTTTCACAAATTGCGTCAAGGGTAGAATATCATTTTTCAAAGTGGACTGCAAAGCCTGAATTTATCTTTGCACTGGGATATAGAGTCACCCAAGAATTTTTTGATAATGTAGATAATGCTTTACAGCCCCTTCTGGATAAGGCAAGGCTTGTAGGATATAGTGCAAGAGAAGAGTGGGTTTCAACAATGGTATCTATGATTTCAACATATCTTGCCAGACGAGTATTTCCTGACCTTGTTATAAGTTTGGTGGAAAAAGAATCTATGCAGGCTAGGCATTCTTGGCTTCACCTCATTGACCTTATCATTGCATTTGATAGGAAAATGCAAGTGCTTGTGGTAAGGTCAGGAATTGGACTGTCTGGTAAGGAAAATACAGAAACTTTGGGGGTCTCTGTGAATATTTTGGAACTCAGGATATCATGTATGTTTGTGTTTTGTGATCGGCCTGATTGGGTAGAACTTTGGGCTGACACAGAGCTGAAGGACACACAAGAAAAAATAAAAGGGGAGCTTGAAACAAAGAGATCTTGGACAACCAATACAAAAACAGATTTTTTGTCCACCTTTAATAGTCAGTTGAATTTAGAAAATTCTCATACAAATTTTGTGTTCTCAACACGGGAGGATTATAAGGCTCCCTCAGGGGCAGAATCCGTAATTGCGACTACATGGGCTGTGGTAAATCGCTGTCGTACTTTGCCAGATTCTTTTCTGTGCTTTAACTTTGTCAGATCTGTTGCGGCTCCAATTTTGGCAGTGTATCTTGATTTCCTTCTTCAGCGGCGTCAAGAAGATGAAGCTTTGACTGCTTTGGCAGATGATGAGGCTATGGAAAAAGTTGCCATCTCCATTAATGCTTCTCGGTACTGTGAGTACATTGTGAAGGAATGGTGTGAGGATATATTCTTTTTAGAGCTTCAGCTTGCCCAAAAGTCAAAAAGGAGGGAATAAACTGGAACAGACATAATGGCAGGTGTGCATTCAAAAAAACAATTAGGAAACACCGTTGACCTGAATGGCTCTGTTTTTGATAAATAAATTGAAAACTTCAAGCAATTTCAAACAGAATGGCTTGCAAAGTTCATGACAGTTATTTTAAGAGGATTTCATGCTCGTTGCTGCGAATATGTACGAAACAAGAAACAATGGTAGGAAATAGTTAAAGAATCAGCAGAAGAGATCAAGACAGCTGATGGGATTGCCAATGGAGATGGTTCTGAAGTTTCTATATTGTTACCCTTGGTTGATGCATTAGATGTGCTGCAAGGTCAACTAAAGAATGTGAAACAGGTTCTCAATGATGTTGATTTTATGGATCTTTGGCGAAGCTTGGCCAGCAGTTTAGATCAATTTATTTTTACTAATATCATTTTGAGCAATGCTAAATTTTCAAATTATGGTGTTCGCCAGTTTAAGGCTGATATGCATGCATTGTTCCACATCTTTAAGCCATTCTGTGTTCGCCCTATAGGTTTTTTCCCACATCTAAGTGATTCATTAAGGTTGCTAGCCATGCCATCTGCTGATGTAAAGCATCTATTGAAAATATTGCATGGTCCATCTTTAGCCATTAAAGATGACAAGGATGATCCTAAATGGAAATGCTTAAGACAGTGTGGAATACGCAAAATATCTGCAGGAGATGTTGAAAAAATTCTAAGACAACGGATATTGATTGGGTGACACTACATTTTTCTGGTTTAACTAAATTATCCAGTGCCATTCAGGCTAATGTTGTCACGATTTCTCATTTTTCACAGATACAGAGAATGTTTTGAATAAGAATAATGAATAAGAATGCAGCGATTGTCTCTTTGAGCATCATTTGTCTTTGTACCATTTTATGCTTCTCTATTTGAGCCTCATTATTTGTACCATGTCCCAAACGTTCTCTGAACTTCATGTAGTATGTTTCTCCGAGAAAAAGAATTCTCCTAGCTCCTCATTTAGGTGGCACACCTTTCTTTGCTCCATTGAAGAATCCCCAAAAAACATTTTTGTCTATTATCACTCCTGTTATCTGTCTTGGGATTTTAATTCTGACTGGTTTTTTAAGCCTACCATAAATTGATCAGATTTGAATGGAACATTTGAATGAAGGGATGATGTTTTCATTGAATATTGCTGAATTTCTTGAGAGCTAAATGCCCCAGGCAGTCAACAATGGAAATTCTCTAAGGGCTTTGAAACTCGTTTAGACATTTTTCTATAGGTCCTTTTTACCATATCACTTTTAGACCTGCAACCTCTTCCATCTCATGCCAAACACATTTAGTATAAGGGCATCTTACCAGCAAATGGTTGATATTTCTTTGCCCTATTTATAAGGATACACCACCCAGGTCCATGCCTGATTTTTGGGAGTATTTCTCAAGTCGGAGGCTTATTTCTTAGTGCCAACCATATGAATGTTCTGGCCTTACTTTCCATAGTTTTTTTCACCACTAGCATTGTTCATTCTATATCTCATTGTAAAACATTTCTTTGTAGCCTAGCTTGGCTGTATGTGCTCCTAGTGTGGGATTATTTGTCCATACTAATTAATCTGCTTCATTTTTAATCTTCACATGAATTCTAATTAATACCTCTAGGTACTCATTCCATTGGTCAGCATTGTTCCCTTCCAGTCCGAATTAGTTGGCTCTTATCCATACCTGCTGTCATATGTTGGTGGTCACAGGAGCTGCCACTTGTGAGACTTTATACATCTATGAGTTCCCACATCTGACCTAAGGATATGCACAAAATCTTACTTGTTCCCCATTGTCAATTCTCTGTGCTAGCCAGTTGCCTACAAGAGGGAAAGCTACCACTAGTGCCTTCTAGACAATAGAAACATTAGTAAAAGATTCGTTTGGATTCTTGAGGCTCTACATGTGCTTGGATATTGACCCGCTTTCATAGACTACTCAGAAATTAATCTCCACATACTTCTTGCTGCAAGGGCTTTCCCAAAGTAATGTATATGTTATAATCCCTATTCTCCTTGCTCCTTTGGTTTTTCTATGTGAGTTCATTTAATGTGTGGTGTTCTATCCTTTTCTTTTTCGCTGGCCAATAGAAATCTAAATACTCTTTCCTGAAAATTTCAAGAACTTCTACTGGGATTTATGCCAAGGTATGCCAATATATTGGGATTTCTTCAAGCAACTAATTTTACTAACCTTTCTTCCTTTCATTCTTTTGAAAAGGGAAAATCTGTTGAAACATTCTTTCATGCCCCTCCCCTAACTCATTAAAGGCATGGTATGTTTTAGCATGTTCACCTATGTCCCTGTTGCAATACTGTAGATATCAATTATCTCTTTCAGTCTTTTCACATCCCTAGAGATCCATCATAACGCAATAACACATCATCAACTAACAATAAGCGGGTCAAATAAAAATTCCTGCCTTTTTTATCCCCTTGCTCCCGTTCTTCTGGCTACTTGAATTGCTTTGCTTAATCCCTCAGCTATAAGAACTTAGAAGGAACAATATGGGGGATAGGGTGCATCACTGTCTCAGATGTCTTGTAGGTGTGAAGAACTTGGTGGCACAACCATTGAACAGAACAGAGAAGGATGCGTAAGTAACACATCCCATTATCCAGTTAACCACCTGAAGGTTGTGTCTGACATGCATTAACATGATTTTTCAGTACATCCAATTAGCTCTGTCGTACACCTCCAATAAATCCAATTTAATTATCATAGATTGTAAATCCTTGGTTCTGATAGAGTGTAGGCCTTCCTATGCTACACTAATGGCATCATGGGTTTGTCTTTTATTTGTAGGTTTTAACTCTGTACAGTTAATTGCTGCAAATAGATTATTATCAAACAAAAAAGATGCAACCAAAAACATACACATCAACACAAATATTTTACTTGGAAATCCAAATTGGGAAAACCAGAATGATTTTTTAGTATGTTCATATTTATATATATATTGCGGCATCCATAAACTGCCAATCCATACACTAGATTAGGGAATTAAAAAACCATGGGCTAAACCATCACGTGCCACAATGCCACTAAAAACAAAAAATGTGTGCTGAAAACCACCAAAAACGGTTGCAAAATAGAGCCATTTTTTTTTTCAATTTGTAATATCACATTAACACACACAGTTTTACTTGGAAACCCAAACCAGGTAAACCATAAAGATTTATCATTATATTCATCTTTAAAGTATTACAACACACACACACACACACACACACACACACACACACACACACACACACACACACACACACATATATATATATATATATATATCCTGCGACATGCGTAGACTGCCAATCCATTTACTACCTTGGATTAGGTAATTACAAAACCATGGGCTAAACTATTTTTTCTTGAAACTCTGCAAATACTTAGATGAATTACTGAAAACAAGGCAACTAAAAACTGAAACCAAATTTACTTTCACCAAGATACAAAGTTTCTTAACAATTTATAAGTGTAGAAAATCCAAAAAATTCTAATCTGCTAATAGGAGCTATCTGAAATATAATTTCTTCTCATATAAACACAAAATTTCTCTACTAAACTTTGCAGCAGAATAGGAACATAAATAAACACAATTCACACAATTCAAGACACAAAATTTCTAGGGAACCCAACTGGGAAAACCCTCTGATTGTTGAAAATATTATTGATAGAAACTGAGGAATGATATCTTACAATACAACTCTGTTTTCAATAGAGAATACACCCTTCTCTCTGCCTTGCCTAGGCTTGAAAAACACGCTTGTTGTAGCCTGATCTTCTCCCTAAATGCTTGCGCAATAGGTGCTCCTATAAATAGGAATTTCCTCCTATTTCGATGCGCACCACCCAAGGGAACTCTTCCTCACAATAATTTTGTGCACAAGTTTCTCTTGCACTCTCTTCCTCACAAGCTCGCACAAAACCTTGTGCGTACTCCTATTTCTTTGTCTCACCAGCCCATGCTCACAAAACAATGACTAACAATGTGTCTTTTCTCCTCCTTTTAAAGCAATTCGAATGGCCAAAGTTGGTGAGTTTCTAATTAAGGAGTTTTCCTTTGTGATTGTTTTGAGTTAGCATGAGTTAACCACTCATGTAACTCCTCCCATCTCTTGAGACTCAACCACAAGTTCTTTTCCTCAATTAACTCACACTAGAAGACATATAACTTAGCCTTCCACTTTGACACATCAGTTAACTGCTTCATGAACACTTCCTAAATTTTAGGAATTTGCCCTAAATTTTAGGAACTCATCCTACTTTTTAGGAATTAGCTCCTAACTCATAGGAACTTGTGCATGCTCAAGGAGAAACTCGTTGAGGTTCCTTGAATTAAGGCACAAAACAAGGAACCCATTCTCGCTACAAATTTCAACACGCCCTCTTAGTGAGGAAGGTGTTCCTGGAAGAACTTCATCCACCTAGATCTGTGTCCAACACTGCCAAGTTCTCTGCTGCTGCAACTGCTCCCTCTGAACTAGAAGGCTTCCATGCTTTCTTCTGTGGAACCTACTTTGAAGACCTTTTCTTTCCCACCATGTTCTTCAAGTCCAAATTTTTCCACTATCAATGATCATAACTCCTTACGAACACAAACCATGAAAGTGTGGCCTATAAGACACATGGGTGTCGAGATAGTCATCACATGAATCTGAGTTTTGTCCTTCATACACATTCTAATACTGCCATTATAAGACAATTTGAGAGAAGGTAAAGATCTTGTCCCAAGAGTTACATTGACTATAGTCACAAAGACACCACACCCATTACATCATGAAGATATTATAGGTGTGCCAAGATTTTTATTGAGAGACCAAATAGGTTTGTCACCTCTAAATGACAGAATATATGCTTAGACAGTCATTATATGCTAAGAGATCAAATGAATGTTTAATATATTGCCACATTCATCCTAAAGAACATATGTTTGTTGAGAATGTCATGTAATATGAATTCTATAATATTGTTGAGGTTGTTTGTCAATATGTCAAGACATATATGTTTAAGTCCATTCATACTTTTCAGCCATATATATCAAATCTGTCTCCGAACAACCACTTAGATAATAACCATAGGAACCTGAATTTTGTTTGCTTGAATGCTGGAAACTGAGGCATATGAATCCACAAATTTAATCTGTTATTTGAATGTCAGAGGCATGAAATCATATTTACAAAATATAGGATGATATTAATTGTTTTTAAGCATAGGATTTGTATCTAGAAGCAATGAAATAGACAAGTATGTAGGCACTTACTTGATACTACAATGTATTGCTTAAAATGATACTTAAAGGCTCCATTGGATTATATCAAATGCAATTTGTTGGTGTAAGGATTTTATTTACATAAGTCACAAGGATAAAACAATGACCAGATCTACCCATTCAACATAAATGATAAAGACACTCAACTACAAGTTTCAAAGCAGTGAAGAATTCAGAAATTTTGCCACATTTGAATGGATCTAAATTTTATGGCAAGCATATGATAAAAGCTGGTCTTTGCGTCCAAGGCATCAAATTCATTTAGCATAACATGTATGATTTTCAAATTTGATGGAACACTCAATATTGTTAGGTATTAAATTTTAATGTTTGTTTTTGCTCTGTGATGTTTTGTGATTAGATGGTGGGGTATATTTTTGAACAAAAATCCATTTTTGGTGAGGATTTGTTGAAATGTCTTCTTAGAATATTTCTGTGCAGAAAAATTCACTAGCTGATATGGAATTTTTAAGTCATCTTGGTTGAAGAGCATACTATAGGCTGATGATGTTACCCAAAACAAACTCTATGTTGCAATATGGGAACATATGGTTATGTTGCTCCAGAATATGTAATGACTGGTGAGAATTTTAACCAGTTTAAAACCTGTGGCAATAATATCTTGGTGAGGAAATTTTAAGATTGATACAAATCAACAAGATTTCTAGCCTCTTTAAGGGTCCTGTCTAGTAAATGGGGAAAGTAGCAAAACTGACGAGTTTGTTCTGGGAGAATTTTTTAGGTCTCGTCCTATTGGCCTAATGTTGAATGTAGACCAACCAATGTTCAAGACTCAGGACAGTTTATATGAGGTTGAATTTTCCTTAATTTATGAAAAAAGTATCTAAACATGCATACGTCTCCTAAAAGAAACATGTGTTTGGTGATACATATTTAAGTTGATCTCATTGTACTCTTCATTGGATTATCTCTTATTCTTGAGTTATAGATTAGCACATGCATTTCCATTTTTACATTGCCTATTACTGATGTGAATTTTAATAAAAGTTAGCATAGACATTTCAGAGATTTACAAAGATAAACAAGACTAACTGAGTCAATGATTAAGGTTGGAAGTTAGGACAGTTTGCAAACTGCATTTTTGTTCAGTGTCTGGATTGATGCATCCAACAATAATCCTATTAAAACCTTTAGATGGAGAGGTTATTATAATACACAATTTGGCTTTCTTCAGTTCATACTATCTAGGTTTTTAGCTTTACTAGTTCACACTCTACTGTTTCAAACATCTTCCAGGCTTCAAAATCACTCATCTCCTACCATCTGAAGTTAAAGTGAATAATCCCTTGATGGAGAACTTTGGATAAATTTGAATATCTGATCTTGTGCATATAGGATGCTCTTTACAGAGACCTGGATCAGTGGAAGGAGGGTGTCTTATGTGATTGTAAAAAGGGCCTGGACGGAGATACTATTGCAAGGGTCTCATGGGTGGACGTAAGAGATCTCCTCGAGATCTCATGAATCTGCATACTGAGGTGGTGCTGCTCTCTTCCTGTAACTTATTGCTTCTGTGTGTGAGCTCTAAAAAGTATGGAGGTGATCATCCTGTTGTGTGGGTTGATGGGAGTTATTCTAAGGCTCCTCCATTTGAGTCTGTTGTGGGTGGAAAAGCCGACAAGTCAAATTGTGCCCTTACTGGATGAATTTACAGCATCAAAGATTCTTTATTCAACATACTAGAAAATCTATTGTTTCAAGTGATACTATTGTTGAAGTCATATAAGGAAGCCTCTGTTGCCTGCATATTAGATAAAACCTTTGTACAGTGCAAAACTTTGTACAATGCAAAACTTTGTCGTGATATCTTTTGCTAATATTTGAAGTGTTTTCTTCCACTTCTAACATCCAAATATACAATGCATATAACCTATAAAATTATAATATAACTTCATACATTGCAGTGCTCTCTCTAAAAAAGGTTCTGAGAAATCCCTAAGCTCAGAAATATTTCCTTCACTGAAAACTATCAAGTCTTTGCATCTGAAAGAATTTGAACAGGAATAGTTTTCCTTCCCATAAAACATATCAGTCCCCATTTTTTTACCATATTCTTCATCTCATGGATCTATTTGCAAACCAGTAGGGAGTTCTAATAATTATATAGAATCTAGATTTGCAAGACAATATTTTTGCTAGAGTTTTCTCTTCATGGATTTTTTGTTATGGGCCTATTTAAATTTGAATATTCTGCTACCTTCATGATCACTAATCAAACTCATCACCACTACTACACATGGGATCATCACCAGGAGCTACATAAACATCATTTGGCTCAGAGTCAGAGGACTCCTCAAACTCCTCTCCAACCTCAATATCAGTGCTAGTAGTAGCATGAACAACAACACTACACTTAGCAGAACTAGAAGAACACGTTTTCCAAATTGCACGAGAACTACTTCCCTCACGAGTCACCATGTGCCATGTTTTGTCTCAGTGGTTCGCTTCCTTCATCTCCTGGTTCAACTACCATATCTTCATTGGAACCAACACCCGAACTCCACTAGACAACGATTCACCATTTTGTACTAGTGATTCGCCATTTGTACTGGTGATTCGCCGTGATTTTACAAGATAATATAATATCGTGAGAGATTCGCCAAAAAAATTATATATACATATTATATTATTAATAAAATTGCCTTCCATTTTTCCTATGTATCATGGGGATTCGCCCATTTATTATACATGTAAATTTAGGGGGGTTCTTAAAATTTTCCCTGTCTTGAACCTACCACTAATTTATTAACTGGCCTTGGAAAAATTTCCCAAGCATTGTTTCTGACAATGGAGTCATACTCCTCCACCACTGCATCTACCCATGTGGGCTTCTGCACTTCTTCTTGAAAGGAATATGGCTCAGTCACAATACATTTTCTCATGAGAGCCATGTATCCAGTGAACCGGTCAGGATATTGTCTCTATCTGTGCTGTGAAGTAGGGACTCCTAAATTTTGTGCCGCATCAAGCTTTAGCTTCTCAGTTTTTTTGGTACGCCTTCTACCAGTTCTGATGTTTGGCTCTGTGTGAGTGGAATCCTCCACTCCATGAACCTCCTCCTATGGCTGATCCACATCTAGAGACTCATCTTTGGGAACAAGCAGTTCCTCCTCTGCATGCAAGTATAGCTCCCTCTCAAGCGACAAATTCATGGCTTTCTCGTCATTGAATTTTATATCCCGTCACACCATAGCCATTCGACTGTTTGGAAAATACACACGATAATTATGGGGTGTTTCTGTGTACCCCAAAAATATCCCAACTTTAGCAGTCGACTCAAGCTTCTTCCTTGACATTCTTGGTCACATGCACATAAACAGATGAGCCAAAAATCTTAAAGTGAGAAACATCCAGTTTCTTACCAGTAAAATCTTCTTCAGGTGTACTCATGCCAAGTACTCTATGAGGACAATGGCTTTGCACATAAACCGCAGTGTTGCATGCTTCCGCCCACAAGTGCATTGGTAGGCCCTGATTATGCAGCATATCTCGTGCAACACCCACGATCATTCTATTCTTCCTCTCCGCAACCCCATTCTGCTGTGGGTTATGAGGCGTTATGAGTTCTCTTTGAATTCCTTCTTTGCTACAGAAGTCTTTGAATTTGTTCGAGATATATTCACTACCATTATTGCTCTGCAAAGCCTTCACTTGCTTCCCCGACTCTTTCTCCACCGATGATTTAAACTCACATAACTTTGAGAAAGTTTGATCTTTCTTCTGCATGAATAAGATCCAACATCTACGAGAATAGTCATCAACAAAAATAACATAATACTTGTGTTTTGTTGTTGAAGCAACCTAGAATGGCCCACACATGTCTGTGTGAACTCTCTCCAGGATCACCGAAGCACAGTTCTCCTTTTCATGAAAGGTGGTCTTCACAAACTTACCCATAGTACATCCCATGCACTGATCTATCTGCGCAAGTGTACCCTTGGGAATCCTAGTATAGATCTGCTGCAAAATTTTCAGGGCGTTGTTAGGTCCCCGTAATTTGTCAGATTGGCAAGGGAAAATGAACAAGGGTAACATCAAACCAGTCTTTGGAGTCCCAGGACCTAGCCTTCCTAGAATCAGAGAGGGCTCTCTCTATACTTGTGCAAAATATGTAACTTGATAGCTTTTAGGTTTTGATTTTATGCTAGTTATTAGGTTTAGGGTTTGTTTGTTTGTTTTGATTGGTTGGGTAGATTTTCAAGGAAAACAGATAGAGTGGGAGAGGTTTAGACCATTAGGCTATGGATTCTGTAATAGTTCTAGAAAGGTACAACAATAGGTCAAGGATTCTTCGGAGGGCAAGTTAATAGGGTTGAATGGATCTTCAAGGCTTAGGTGAGTGGAGTGAACAATAAATTGTGAACAAAGTAGGTGCAAAGGGAAGTTAAGAATCCTTTGTCAAATAATACAACAAGAAATGTATTTATAAATAATATGCATGAATATAAAACCAAAGACAGGGCTTACCATACTTCTTTGACCAAACCCTAGCAAGAAAAAGTCAAGGCAACAATCAAGTAAACCGTAGAGAGCAGAGAACTCCTAAACTCTCCAGCTATCTACCTTCAGTCAAAGAAACATTCAAGATAAACAATAGTGATGATCAAGAAGCAGGGAACTCCTAAGATTTCTTAATCATTCTACAAAGAAACTTCAAAGCAACCAGTCAAGATTAGAAAAAGGGCAGGGCTAACCATAGACCACTTCAGCAAAACCTAATCAACAATACTTCGGAGTAAATACCTCAAAAAAAATGTTTAAAGTGATTTCAAAGGGCAAGGCTAACCATAAACCTCTTTGACACTGACTCTATTGAATCATTCATGAGATAAACAAGCAGAGTGGGTTTAGAGAGCAACTAAGAATTCTCTAAACTGACCTAGCAGAGGAAAACATGAAAGCAAGAGAAAGCGGCCATACTTAATGAACTTCTGACAACATACCTTAAGCTAAAAATTCTGTTATAATGAAAGAGAAGGATGAAACAATATGTAAAACATAATAAATGAAGAAAAAACAAGAAAAACATCACCATTTTCCATGTTCATGAATCCTTCAAAGTGCTTGGCTCCATTGTCATTCAGTCCAAAAATATTACAAGGCTCCAAGGCCAAAAACTCTTTACAACTCAGAGCCTATGCTTAGTTCAACTAGTGAAAACCAACCAACAACTAGAATGAACAAGGCGGCCCTCATCCAATATTTATCATGCACAGGAGAGTCAAAACCCTAAATAGGGTTTTGGAGGCCATTAATTTCTCATAAATATCAATTTTTTTCTTTATGACCATGCAAGGCCCAAGGCACAAAATATCTAATGTAATAAATGAAAAATATCTTCTCAACCTATTTTGGAAAAAAATCTGACATTTAAACTCCCAAAAATTCCCAAAATAACTTCCAGCGTATTTTGTTGACTTTTGTGCAAGGACGCATTAGGGAGGTCCAAGGGCGCAGCGCTTGTACGAGAAAACAGGGTCACCTTGCTGCTGAAGTTTGAAGGCCTTCCCGATGTCGGAATGGGCTCCGTGATGGCTCGTTGGAAAGCCTATTGAGTCTAATTTCCAAAAATACTTTTGGTTTTCCAGTTAGACTTCATTTTCCTATCCGAAAATAAAAACTCCCAAGGCTGGTAAAGGCGCAGCGCCAACCCTGAAAACATGGCAGAAAGGTGAAATTTTAGGTGTTTTTGACCCTTTTGGGGGACCAAATCAACTCCAAATGACCTGAAATTTTTTGAGCATACTGTACTTGACCTGAAAATCCAAAAATGTAAACCAATTCTCCTAAGGATTCCCTGAGAAAAAGCGTAGCGCGAAGGGTGTTGCGCCCTTGGCCCTTCAAATCAACAAAAGCTCAAAATTTCCAAAAAGTTCCCAAAATTTAGATTTTCCTTGCTTTTTATGTTTGGGATGCTTGTATGGGATAGATCATCAAGTGTATCAAGTTCTCCTTTGGCTTTAGCCTCATGGTTTCATGATGCCTCATAGGCCTCTTTATCCTGTTTATTGCTTTTCTACATCATTTCTCTTATCTGATCCACTGTCATTATGCTCACTGCTATTTGCTTCATCATTGTTTTCTGCATTGTTTCTTTGCCACACTGTCATCTTCATTCTTTGTAACACTTCTCTTACTGATTTTATTACCTTTGGATCTAATGCCATGTTCTTTACTGCTTTAATTCTTCATTAACCTTTGCATTAGCAGCCTTGGCTTTCTCTTTCATTTTCTCATCTTTACTGACATCAGCCTTACTACTGTGACCTTCACTGTGCTCTTTACTAGTATGTGTTTTGCTGTCTTGAGCCTCATTTCCCTTACTGCACTTTAGACCTAATGTTAACAAAATCATTGTCCTCATGCACTATTGGTTCACTGACTTCACTATCTCACTGAGGCTAGCCTCATTTGTATTATTTTGACTGCTAGGTGCTTCATTGTTTTCTTCATCTTTTTCTGACTGTTAGCATTATTTCCCATATCATCATTGTTTGTCTTACTGCCTTAATTATCACCATGGCCATTTTTAACACCTCTTGTACCTTGAGAAGGCTTGAGGGACCCTTGGTAGAGATCTGGAGGGTTTTTGAAGTGTTTTGAGTGTTTGCAGGGTGAGGAGGTGTTCCACGTCAAAAGTGCAGTGCCTGCCCGAGCTGTCAGGTCGGCCTGCATGCAGTTTTGAACGAGGGTCGGGTAGGGCAGAGGCAGTGCAAAGGGCGCAACACCTTCCAGGCACACAATTCCTGGGCTTCTGTGTTGGGCAAGCGTGCAGCGTCGAACAAAAATTAAAAGGAAAAAGTGGCAGGGGCACAGTGCCTGTTTCCAGGCATGCAACGCCACAAACCCTAGCCAAATTTCGACTGAAACTAAAAAAAAATCTCTCCTTGAAACTTAAAATTCTCTGTAAGTGCATTAGTGTTGCTTATGAAATATGAAATGAGTTTTAATGGGCTTATGAATTCAACTTATCTTTGCGGCCCACTTTCTAAGGTTTTCAAGTCTTTTTTCCCTTTTCACTGATGATCTTCCACACCTTTTCCTTGTAGTTTTATGAAGTGATAAATTTGATCTTTCTTTTGGTAAAGGAGGTAGGATATGTCCTTTTTCCATATTTGTGATTTGATCATATAGTGACACCTTCAAAAATTTCTATGGTATCCATCATGAAACCCAACTTAAAATTCTAACCTTTTGATTGTATTCTGCAGGAGTTATGAATTATGTTTTTCTCCTGATCCTGGAGATTTGAAATATTCATCTTGACAGAGAAAAAACCTCAAAATATTCCTTTGCTCCTACCATGGAATCCAACTTAAACTATCACCTTCTTTGTGCAATTTCTGCAATTTGATCCCTATGTTGGCACTCTGCTGGACTGCCAAGTGTAAAACCCTAGTTTTCCTGTCTTCCTTGCTGCAAGATCTCATATTTGAGTAGCATACCTCTTACCTCATTAATTTCTTCTGCTGGTTGGCTTCTCAACACTTCTGCAAAAGTGTCAAGCTAGCTAATTACCTTATGTGCAGACTTTGAAGCTGAATGGTAGTATTCTTTGGAGATGGTGACCTTGGACCCTATGAAACCCTAATTCACCTAGTGAGGGGGCTCTTTGACCTGACCTTGAATGAAAATTGGTTTTGGAGGCTTCAAGTGTAAAAATAGAGTATTGACAAAGTGGTGTAATGAAGATCCAAAAACCAATGTGCTTGATTTACCTAAAGAGCCTATAGAGATATTTTTGAGACCATCAATGATTGAGGAACCTGGTGAGTCATGGGAATGAGTTGGGCTATAGGGAAACCCTAGATGTCAAATGGAGTTGTGAGGCAAAGGAAAAATAGAGTGCTGAGGTTATAGGTGGGAAAAAGGACAGATGAGTGGAACAAGCCCATAAGGAGTCTTTTAGGAGTGGCAGGTGACCCTGAAATGGAAAAATGGTAGAATAGTGAAAAATTTACTCTAAGGATAATGAAGGCAATGAGATTTCTAAAACTCACAATGTTCAAAGAATGTTGTTTTTAGAAATCTATACCAATATTTAGTCATCTACAGATGGTAAAAATTACCGATGACTAACAATGGCTCCACTTGGGGTGGGCAGCTCCTTTTCAGGAGGTGTCCAGGACCTTAGAGCTCAAATCTCTGAGTTTTGAAGACTAGTGCCTTACTTGCACTTTGCAGATTTCTTTCCTTCATTTGCAGATGTTCTCTTGAAGGTATGATCTCAAAAAATTTGAAAACATGATTGCTTCAACCTCATTTCTACCTACCCATCCTACTCTTTCTAACATTTTTTCTTCTTTTGGGTGCACTTGGACTGGAAAACCCTTGACATTATTTTCATTTTAAGGCATAAAAAGACTATCTACTTGTACCCTTATCACTTCCAAGAGTTCAAATTAGGCTAATTAAATTTCTTATTCTTTACCTACTCTACTCATTTGTCAAGATTATGTTGTTTGAAAAACTTTATTCTCTAACCTATTGACATGAAATTCAAAACATGATCAAACCAGGATTAAGCAATTTGATTTGCCATGGGTTGTGGAATTTGGAGAAGTTGCACACACACATTATTTTTGTACAATTAAAAACTAGAAAATATGAGGGTTGTGATTCAGAATTTTTAGGAATCCCTCTCATTTCTTTGGTTCAGATTTGAGCATTGAGATCCAGATCTCTCTTCCTAATCTAATCTACTGACAAGTCAAGCTCAAATAATTTGACAAGTCTTCTTTCACTAACCTATCAGCAGAAATTTAAAACATGTTTAGTCATGATTAAGCTAGATGAATGAACAATATTCTTTCTTCTCAACTAGTAGTGGCATTTAGGCTTGCACACTTTCAACAACACTCTTTTTTGGTATGGGGTTGTACCCATTCTTTACAACTGCCCTCTTTTTCTTCTTTTATATGTTTTTGTGTTTTCATTTTTCTTACAAAAAAATTTGAAACTAAAGCTAAAAAATTCTCATAGGGTTGAGCTTATTTGCACCTATCTATCCTAATCTAACTTCACATATGATGTACATTCATTTGGTGAACTAAGTTTTCCAATATAACCAATCAAGTAGATGGTTCCATGAGTGATCTTGGTTTAGCTCTTTGAGTGTGCTGACAAAATAAAAAAGCCACTCCCACCTCACTTGTGTTTGAACAATAGTGCCTAAAATTTTCTTTAAACCTTACATCAAATTGCTTCTGATATAACACACTCCTCCTTTAGATGTATCTAAGAAAGTAGCAAAAGGATCTCGGAATAATGCCTAATTTAGAGGATTTGAGAAACAAACTTCATTCAGGACTATTCTTTCTTCCACTTGGCTATGCTTGGGATTCTTTTGAATAATAAAATCCACCTCTTCCTCATGATCATCTATGCCAGCAGCCTCATCATATATTGCAATATTTTCCTCCAACAAACCTGATGTATTCTGATTTAGTGGGCTGAAATATGTATGAAGGTCATCATGTTGATGAGTAGGATCACTTCTTTGCAGAAAGTCTTCTTGAGGAGGCAACACAACAACTCTCTTGTGATTATCAATTTCCAAGCCTTCCTCTGCAATTTGAAATGCAATGGGACTTGGTGGCTGCAAATCTGGAGTTGAGGAGGATTCTATGTCATCAATTATTTCCTCATCCATTTCAGGAAAAGGCTTCTCACTAACAACTTGCTCAAGAAGTTCTTCATATTTCCCAACCTCATCATCAAAACTGAGAAACTGTTGGTTTCCAATCACTTGAAAGTTATTTCTAATGGATTGAAATGGAGTAGAACAAAGCGGCAGAGATGCTTCACTTACCTCCAAGTTTTCTTGACTCTCCTCATCAATGTCATAGCTAATATGTATTGGTTGATTACTATTTTGATGAAATTGAACTTCCTCCCACAAACCAGCTGCTGATTGCTCTGCAAGATTAGCTTCTGTTTGGAGAACATCATCATCAAACTGATCGAACTCTGGAAAATCATCAAAATAGGTAATTTCACCAATCAAACATATTGGATTATCAGATTTTTTTTCTTCAAATTGATCTACAAATCTAGTTTCTGATCTTTGGTAGCTGAGATTAGCATGAGAATGAATAGGAATGATTTGATCATATGAAGGTTTAGAGGCTGGCTAGATGCTTATAATCTGATATATTTCCTCTTCAGTCAAAAGAGGAGGAATTTTTCTCTTTCTTTGGATAACACTACAACAATTTTCTTCCTCATGTGAAGGCTGACTCTGAGGCTGATTGTTTTCTTGAGCCTCACACACAAGAGATGTTGAATCAACACTTGTTTCTTTGGAGAGATCTTATTGATCTTCCTTTACTTCATTGATTTCATCCTCAACCAACTCCTCCTGGCTGTCATGACAAATGATTTGAGAATGAAATTCATGAACTGCTTCTAATAGGATTTCAGGATGCCAATTTCCTAAATCTTCATCAATGTTTACAAGGTATTGAATGAGATCTTCAAATTGTTCACAGCAATTTTCAGCTAAGGACAAAGATGGGCAATATTTTTTATAGTGTTCATAAAATACCTTGTGGAAATCCTTCAAAGAAAACAAGGTACCAGGGTCTAGGCCTTTGTACCATTCCCTTGCCCTACCTTCTAATGACCCCATGAACATTTTCATGAGGCAGTCTTCATGCCATTCAAATTTTAACCTCCATACATGTATATGAAATTTGATGAGATGTAACAAGTGGTCATCAATTTTTTCATTTTGAAACATAGGCAAGTTTAAAAACCAACCTATCTGAGGCATTTTGTGTGGGAACCCAGGGATGTGATCTCTGTTCATCGGAGCATATCTCCTTTGTATCCTTGGATCCATGTTTGTAAATCAGAAAGGGTCACTGCATCTTTTCAACCAGTCTAGAGTTCTCTAATAGTGGAGTCTTTAGGTCTATTGAGAGTTATGGAGTCGCTAGGTGGAATATTTCAACTCTGTTGTCCACCATCAACAATACTAGGATTGATTAATGCATTCCTAGGGGGTTCTATGAGAACTAGTGAGGTCAACAGGGCTGCTGAAGACCAGTGGAGTTGCCATGCAGAGGATGTTTACTGTTTTAATGATGTGCTTGTTGTTCACCATCAACAACTAAATACCAATCTAAGGATGTTTGTAGGTTTTCTGAGGTCTAAGGAACACTTAATTTGTCACTAACTCAGAAATTCCCACTGTGATCGCCATTATGTTAGGCGATGAGGTGGTGATAAATCAGTAGATACTATTTGACAAGGGTTTCTGATTTTTTTAAGGAATATCTAAGCATGTAAATTACTCAAAGTCCCACCTTGATCACCATTATGTTAGGTCCTCGTAATTTATCAGATTGGCAAAGGAAAATGAACAGGGGTAGCATCAAACCCGTATTTGGAGTCCTAGGACGTAGCCTTCCTAGACTCAGAGAGGGTTCTCTCTATACTTGTGAAAAATATTTAACTTGATAGATTTTAGGTTTTGATTTTAGGCTAGTTATTAGGTTTAGGGTTTGTTTTTTTGTTTTGATTGGTTGGGTAGATTTTCAAGGAAAACAGAGACCAATCATCATGAAGAAACACATAGACAACAAAATCCCCTCCAGGGCACCTCTCTGCTGCAATATTTTGAATGATCTCATGGAAATATATGAAGTGCGGCCATAACTCTACACACATGCCTACTCATGAAAACAGTTACAACATGTAGCTGTGAGCAAGGCATAATAATGCTCAACATTTTCACATGTGTCACAGGCCTACAAAAGGGGAGGACCTACAACACAGAGCTACTCACAGTTTGCTCCTTTTGGTTTTTTTGATTCAGTTCCAACCCTCTTGCGTGCACAGCCTTCCCCCCAGTTCTGCACTACGCAGAATCCCCCGGGCAGCACACCCCGCTAAATGCACGCTTCACCTCAGATCCACTTGCATTGCTAGTTTCACCAGCCTGTGTGCTCCCATTATCCTGCCCCTCTTGCTGTGCATCCTCCATCAGCGTACCTCCCTGTCCAATAGCACCTCGTTGCGCACCTCCTGTCTCAGGTCAGAGCTGCTCCTCACCTACTCTTAGACCCCCATCAACCCCCTGTTTCATCTAACCTGTAGAAAATTTATAAACACTTTGATGTATTACCGGACTCTCCTGATCAAACAATTATATTCACTGTTAAATACATAATCCTTCTACGTAATTCTTTGCGGAAATTTAATCGCCAATCGTAAACACATGAAGAAAAATCAATTGCACATAACAAGATGTTTTTACCGGGAAAGCATAAAATCTAAAAACCCCAACTATCATATATTATGTATATCATGTATCATGAAACAATCTCATGAAAAAATTTACTCCAAGAGCTCTCAGTACAATAAACGAGCATCTCACACTGTCATACAAAAAGTGGCATAAACATACACCAATTTACTACCTCCTGACAGCCTGCCTCCACTGCGCAATCCCTGCTGATGAAGATCCTGAATGAATTCGATCTTGCCTTTCCTTCAGTGCAAAATCCTAATTGGCATATCCAACATGTGTGTAGAGGCATTGAATGCACCACTATAGTCACAATTGATAGTCAACCAGGCCCTTTCACCTATCTCTCAACTGGGTCTCCATTGGATCTTACATGCATGTAGTTAATAGTAGTGTTTCTTCAGTTGCAAGTGAGACCACTGCTTGTGAATTAATTTAATATTTAATTCAATGATCTCTCACTAGTGTATCTTTAGTTATAACTAGTTACAACTAGCACAACTGAGTTTAACTCACTTAATTGAGTTAAACTAAATAACAACTCACATAACTACACATCCAACTCTATTACAACTTTGTATCACTCAGTTATAACGAATTCCACTGCATGGTCCACCAACCAACCACTTCAACTCCAAATCCACTTAGCTAATTTATTTTCCACTTCAGTTAACTATTTCCAAGTGCTCATTGAAAATAGATAATTATTTATTGTCTAATTTTGGTTAAGGGCTTAACAAAAATCAACATGCATTTTAATTTTAGACATGCATTCCATGAAACAACTTTTCACATGCATTCCAAAATTATACGCCCATCCATCCATATAATTTTCTCAACCTTCTATAAATATATTACTGCTAAAAATAGGCTTTGATCCAAATTCTAAAAATAGACATATCACCTAAAAATAGCCCGCGGGCTCCACCTAGTGTAGGTGCTTAATTTTGACTAGGATCATCATCTTGTTGATTCTCAACACTCCCTCTCAACAAGAAAGGGATTAACCTTCACCCCGATCCTATCTCTATGGTATTCGAATTTTCTCTTGGTGAGTGCCTTCATCAGAATATCTGCATCCTGATCTTCTGTAGGAATGTACTGAAGAAACATGATCTTCTGCAGCACACAATCTCCGATATGATGATACTAGATATCTATATGCTTATATCTATCATGAAACACATGATTAATCGAGAGTTTAATGCAACTCTGATGATCACAATGAATCACTGTAGGATCTAAATGAGAACCGAATAAATTGACCAGGATATTCCTCATCCAGATAGCCTCACATGCAGCTTGACTTGCTACCATGTATTCCGCTTCCGCTGAACTGAGTGCCACAAATCTCTGTTTTCTGATGTACCAAGAAACGACTGTAGATCTGATACTAAAAACCCCTCCTAATGTGATATTTCTGTCCATTGGGCTGCCTGCCCAATCTGCATCCGTGAAGCCATGCAAATTCACCTCATCTGTCTATATGTACCATAAGCCATACTTAGATGTGCCCCTGAGATATCTCAGGACATGCTTGCCCGCCTTCCAAAAGAGCTTGGTAGGCTTAACCATCGCTTGATTAAGTTGGTTCACCGCATAGCATATATTCGGTCTTGTATTAACTAAATGCATGAGTGAACCCACCAGCTGTTGATAGACATTAGCATCCACTACCTCTGCCGATGTAGCATCCTCTTTCCTCCAGTTTCCTATAAGAGGAGTATCCATGGGTTTGCAACCCTCCATGTGAAACTTACTGAGTATCTCCCTTGCATACTTTCTTTGAGACACAAACATTTCACCTTCTCCCTGCCATATTTCCAATCCAAGGAAACAGTGAAGGAGACCCATATCCTTCATCTCGAACTCCTTTGCAAGATCCTCCTTACATGAGTGTATCAGCTGCTCATCACCAGTCAGTATTAAATCATCAACATAAAGAACAATGATTAAAATATTACCCTCCACCACAATCTGGTATAGGTTTTCATCCGCCTCACTCTTGGTGAATCCAAGTCCAGTAAAATAGCTGTTAAGCTGTCGATCCGAGTGTACCAAGCATGGGGTGCTTGCTTCAACCCATACAATGCTCTTTTGAGTCTGCACACATGCGACTCACTGCTGAAGATCTCATATCCTTCACACTGCTCAATGTACACTTATTCCTGAATGATCCCATTAAGGAACACAATCTTCACAACCATCTGATGAATGTGCCAACCCATCTGCACTGAGAGAGAAATGACGGTCCTTATGGAAGAATACTGTGCGACAGGTGCAAAGGTTTCTTCATAATCAATCCCCTCAATTTGTGAGAAGCCTCAGGCCACAAATATTTCCTTATACTTCTCAACACTCCCATCGGTAGCTTGCTTTACCTTGTAGATCCATCTTGAACCTACCACTAATTTATTAACCGGCCTTGGAACAATTTCCCAAGCATTGTTTCTGACAATGGAGTCATACTCCTCCACCACTGCATCTACCCATGTGGGCTTCTGCACTTCTTCTTGAAAGGAAGATGGCTCAGTCACAGTACATTTTCTCATGAGAGCCATGTATCCAGTGAATCGGTCAGGATACTGTCTTTGTCTGTGCTGTGAAGTAGGGACTCCTAAATTCTGTGCCGCATCAAGCTTCAGCTTCTCAGTTTTTGTGGTATGCCTTCTACCAGTTCTGATGTTTGGCTCTGCGTGAGTGGAATCCTCCACTCCATGAACCTCTTCCTGTGGCTAATCCACATCTAGAGACTCATCTTTGGGAACAAGAAGTTCCTCCTCTGCATGCAAGTATAGTTCCCTCTCAAGCGACAAATTCATGGCTTTCTCCTCATTGAATTTTATATCCCGTCACACCATAGCCATTCGACTGTTTGGAAAATACACACGATAATTATGGGGTGTTTCTGTGTACCCCAAAAATATCCCAACTTTAGCAGTCGACTCAAGCTTCTTCCTTGACATTCTTGGTCACATGCACATAAATAGATGAGCCAAAAATCTTAAAGTGAGAAACATCTGGTTTCTTACCAGTAAAATCTTCTTCAAGTGTACTCATGCCAAGTACTCTATGAGGACAATGGCTTTGCACATAAACCGTAGTGTTGCATGCTTTCACCCGCAAGTGCATTGGTAGGCCTTGATTATGCAGCATATCTCATGCAACACGCACGATCATTCTGTTCTTCCTCTCCGCAACCCCATTCTGCTGTGGGTTATGAGGCGTTATGAGTTCTCTTCGAATTCCTTCTTTGCTATAGAAGTCTTTGAATTCGTTCAAGATATATTCACCACCATTATTGCTCTACAAAGCCTTCACTTGCTTCCCTCACTCTTTCTCCACCGATGATTTAAACTCACAAAACTTTAGGAAAGTTTGATCTTTCTTCTGCATGAAGAAGATCCAGCGTCTACGAGAATATTCATCAACAAAAATAACATAATATCTATGTTTTGTTGTTGAAGCAACCTAGAATGGCCCACACATGTCTGTGTGAACTCTCTCCAGGATCACTGAAGCACGGTTATCCTTTTCATGAAAGGTGGTCTTCACAAACTTACCCATACTACATCCCATGCACTGATCTATCCACGCAAGTGTACCCTTGGGAAGTCTAGTATAGATCTGCTGCAAAATTTTCAGGGTGTTGTTAGGTCCCCGTAATTTGTCAGATTGGCAAGGGAAAATGAACAGGGGTAACATCAAACCAGTCTTTGGAGTCCCGGGACGTAGCCTTCCTAGACTCAGAGAAGGCTCTCTCTATACTTGTGCAAAATATGTAAATTGATAGCTTTTAGGTTTTAATTTTATGCTAGTTATTAGGTTTAGGGTTTGTTTGTTTGTTTTGATTGGTTGGGTAGATTTTCAAGGAAAACAGATAGAGTGGGATAGGTTTAGACCATTGGGATATGGATTATGTAATAGTTCTAGAAAGGTACAACAATAGGTCAAGGATTATTCGGAGGGCAAGTTAACAGGGTTGAATGGATCTTCAAGGCTTAGGTGAGTGGAGTGAACAATAAATTGTGAACAAAGTAGGTGCAAAGGAAATTTAAGAATCCTTTGTCAAATAATACAACAAGAAATGTCTTTATAAATACTATGCATGAAGATAAAACAAAAGACAGGGCTTACCATACTTCTTTGACCAAACCCTAGCAAGAAAACATCAAGGCAACAATCCAGTAAACCGTAGAGAGCAGAGAACTCCTAAACTCTCCAGCTATCTACCTTCAGTCAAAGAAACATTCAAGATAAAAAATAGTGATGATCAAGAAGCAGGGAACTCCTAAGTTTTATTAATCATTATACAAAGAAACTTCAAAGCAACCAGTCAAGATTAGAAAAAGGGCAGGGCTAACCATAGACCTCTTCAGCAAAACCTAATCAGCAATACTTCAGAGTAAAGACCTCAAAAACAATGTTTAAAGTGATTTCAAAGGGCAAGGCTAGCCATAAACCTATTTGACACTGACTCCATTGAATCATTCATGAGATAAACAAGCAAAGTGGGTTTAGAGAGCAACTAAGAATTCTCTAAACTCACCTAGCAGAGGAAAACATGAAAGCAAGAGAAAGCGGCCATACTTAATGAACTTCTGACAACATACCTTAATCTAAAAATTCTGTTATAATGCAAGACAGGGATGAAAAAATATGTAAAACATAATAAATGAAGACAAAACAAGAAAAACATCACAATTTTCCATGTTCATGAATCCTTCAAAGTGTTTGGCTCCATTGTCATTCAGTCCAAAAATATTACAAGGCTCCAAGGCCAAAAACTCCTTACAACTGAGAGCCTATGCTTAGTTCAACAAGTGAAAATCAACCAACAACCAGAATGAACAAGGCGGCCCTCATCCAATATTTATCATGCAAAGGAGAGTCAAAACCCTGAATAGGGTTTTCGAGGCCATTAATTTCTCATAAATATTAATTTTTTTCTTTATGACCATGCAAGGCCCAAGGCACAAAATATCTAATGTAATAAATAAAAAATATCTTCTCAACCTCTTTTGGAAAAAAATCTGACATTTAAACTCCCAAAAACTCCCAAAATAACTTCCAGCGTATTTTGTTGACTTTTGTGCAAGGACACATTAGGGAGGTCCAAGGGCGCAGCGCTTGTACGAGAAAACAGGGTCACCTTGTTGCTGAAGTTTGAAGGCCTTCCCGATGTCAGAATGGGCTCCATGATGGCTTGTTGGAAAGCCTGTTGAGTCTAATTTCCAAAAATACTTTTAGTTTTCCAGTTAGACTTCATTTTCCTATCCGAAAATAAAAACTCCCAAGGCTGGTAAAGGCACAGCGCCAGCCCTGAAAACATGGCAGAAAGGTGAAATTTTAGGTGGTTTTGACCCTTTTGGAGGACCAAATCAACTCCAAATGACCTGAAATTTTTTGAGCATGCTGTAATTGACCTGAAAATCCAAAAATTTAAACCAATTCTCCTAAGGATGCCCTGAGAAAAAGCGCAGCGCGAAGGGTGCTACGCCCTTGGCCCTTCAAATCAGCAAAAGCTCAAAATTTCCAAAAAGTTCCCAAAATTCAGATTTTCCTTGCTTTTTATGTCTGGGATGCTTGTATGGGATAGATCATCAAGTGTATCAAGTTCTATTTTGGCTTTAGCCTCATGGTTTCATGATGCCTCATAGGCCTCTTTATCCTGTTTATTGCTTTTCTACATCATTTCTCTTATCTGATCCACTGTCATTATGCTCACTGCAATGTGCTTCATCATTGTTTTCTGCATTGTTTCTTTGCCACACTGTCATCTTCATTATTTGTAACACTTCTCTTATTGCTCTTATTACCTTTGGATCTAATGCCATGTTCTTTACTGCTTTAATTCTTCATTGACATTTGCAATAGTAGCCTTGGCTTTCTCTTTCATTTTGCTCATCTTTACTGACATCAGCCTTACTACTGTGACCTTCACTGTGCTCTTTACTAGTATGTGTTTTGTTGTCTTGAGACTCATTTTCCTTACTGCACTTTAGACCTAATGTTAACAACATCATTGTCCTCATGCACTATTGGTTCACTGACTTCACTATCTCACTGAGGCTAGCCTCATTTGCATTATTTTGACTGCTAGGTGCTTCATTGTTTTCTTCATCTTTTTTTGACTGCTAGCATTATTTCCCATATCATCATTGTTTGTCTTACTGCCTTAATTATCACCATGGCCCTTTTTAACACCTCTTGTACCTTGAGAAGGCTTGAGGGACCCTTGGTAGAGATCTGGGGGGTTTTTGAAGTGTTTTGAGTGTTTGCAGGGTGAGGAGGTGTTCCACATCAAAAGTGCAGCGCCTACCCGAGCTATCGGGTCAGCCTACATGCAGTGCTGAACGAGGGTCAGGTTGGGCAGAGGCAGTACAAAGGGCGCAACACCTGCCAGGTGCACAATTCCCAGGCTTCTGTGTCGGGCAAGCGTGCAACATCGAACAAAAATGAAAAGGAAAAAGTGGCAGGGGCACAGTGCCTGTTTCCAGGCATGCAACGCCACAAACCTTAGACAAATTTCGACTGAAACTAAAAAAAATTCTCTCCTTGAAACTTAAAATTCTCTGCAAGTGCATTAGTGTTCCTTATGAAATATGAAATGAATTTTAATGGGCTTATGAATTCAACTTATCTTTGCAGCCCACTTTCTAAGGTTTTCAAGTCTTTTTTCCCTTTTCACTGATGATCTTCCACACCTTTTCCTTGTAGGTTGATGAAGTGATAAATTTGATATTTCTTTTGGTCAAGGAGGTAAGATATGTCCTTTTTCCATATTTTTGATTTGATCATATAGTGACACCTTCAAAAATTTCTATGGTATCCATCATGAAACCCAACTTAAACTTCTCACCTTTTGATTGTATTCTGCAGGAGTTATGAATTATACTTTTCTCCTGATCCTGGAGATTTGAAATATTCATCTTGACAGAGAAAAAACCTCAAAATATTCCTTTGTTCCTATCATGGAATCCAACTTAAACTGTCACCTTCTTTGTGCCATTTCTGCAATTTGATCCCTATGTTGGCACTCTGCTGGACTGCCAAGTGTAAAACCCTAGTTTTCCTGTCTTCCTTGCTGCAAGATCTCATCTTTGAGTAGCAGACCTCTTACCTCATTAGTTTCTTCTGCTGGTTGGCTTCTCAACACTTTTGCAAAAGTGTCAAGCTAGCCAATTACCTTATGTGCATACTTTGAAGCTGAATGGTAGTCTTCTTTGGAGATGATGACCTTGGACCCTATGAAACCCTAATTCACCTAGTGAGGGGGCTCTTTGACCTGACCTTGATTGAAAATTGGTTTTGGAGGCTTCAAGTGTAAAAATAGAGTATTGACAAAGTGGTGTAATGAAGATCCAAAAACCAATGTGCTTGATTTACCTGAAGAGCCTACAGAGATATTTTTGAGACCATAAATGATTGAGGAACCTGGTGAGTCATGGGAATGACTTGGGCTACAGGTAAACCCTAGATGTCAAATGGAGTTGTGAGGCAAAGGAAAAATAGAGTGCTGAGGTTATAGGTGGGAAAAAGGACAGATGAGTGGCACAAGCCCATAAGGAGTCTTTTAGGAGTGGCAGGTGACCCTGAAATGGAAAAATGGTAGAATAGTGAAAAATTTACTCTAAGGATAATGAAGGCAGTGAGATTTCTAAAACTCACAATGTTCAAAGAATGCTGTTTTTAGAAATCTATACCAATATTTAGTCATCTACAGATGTTAAAAATTACCGATGACTAACAGTGCCTCCACTTGCGGAGGGAAGCTCCTTTTCAGGAGGTGTCCAGGACCTTAGAGCTCAAATATCTGAGTTTTGAAGACCAGTGCCTTACTTGCACTTTGCAGATTTCTTTCCTTCATTTGCAGATGTTCTCTTGAAGGTATGATATCAAAAAATCTAAAAACATGATTGCTTCAACCTCATTTCTACCTACCCATCCTACTCTTTCTAACATTTTTTCTTCTTTTGGGTGCACTTGGACTGGAAAACCCTTGACATTATTTTCATTTTAAAGCATAAAAAAACTATCTACTTGTACGCTTATCACTTCCAAGAGTTCAAATTAGGCTAATTAAATCTCTTATTCTTTACCTAGTCTACTCATTTGTCAAGATTATGTTGTTTGAAAAACTTTATTCTCTAACCTACTGACATGAAATTCAAAACATGATCAAACCAAGATTAAGCAATTTGATTTGCCATGGGATGTGGCATTTGGAGAAGCTGCACACAAACATTATTTTTGTACAATTAAAAAATAGAAAATATGAGGGTTGTGATTCAGAATTTTTAGGAATCCCTCTCATTTCTTTGGTTCAGATTTGAGCATTGAGATCCAGATCTCTCTTCCTAATCTAATCTACTGACAAGTCAAGCTCAAATAATTTGACAAATCTTCTTTCACTAACCTATTAGCAGAAATTTAAAACATGTTTAGTCATGATTAGGCTAGATGACTAAACAAGACTTTTCCCTTGAAGGTAGTGGAATTTAGGCTTGCACACTTTCAACAAAACTCTCTTTTGGGTATGGGGTTGTACCTCTTCTTTAAAACTACCCTCTTTTCTTATTTTCTCTGTTTTTGTGTTTTTCCTTTTTTCTATAAACAATCTGAAACTAAAGCTAGAAAAATGCTCATAGTGTTGAGCTTATTTGCACCTATCTATCCTAATCTAACTTCACATATGATGTACATTAATTTGGTGAACTAAGTTTTCCAATATAACCAATCAAGTAGATGGTTCCATGAGTGATCTTGGTTCAGCTCTTTGAGTGTGCTGACAAAATAAAAAAGCCACTCCCACCTCACTTGTGTTTGAACAATAGTGCCTAAAATTTTCTTTAAACATTGCATCAAATTACTTCTGATATAACACACTCCTCCTTTAGATGTATCTAATAAAGTAGCAAAAGGATCTCGGAATAATGCCTAATTTAGAGGATTTGAGAAACAAACTTCATTCAGGACTATTCTTTCTTCCACTTGGCTATGCTTGGGATTCTTTTGAATAATAAAATCCACCTCTTCCTCATGATCATCTATGCCAGCAACCTCATCATATATTGCAATATTGTCCTCCAAAAAGTCTGATGTATTCATATTTAGTGGGCTGAAATCTGTATGAAGGTCATCATGTTGATGAGCAGGATCACTTCTTGGAAGAAAGTCTTCTTGAGAAGGAAACACAACAAATCTCTTGTGATTATCAATTTCCAAGCCTTCCTCTGCAATTTGAAATGCAATGGGACTTGGTGGCTGCAAATCTGGAGCTGAGGAGGATTCTATGTCATCAATGATTTCCTCATCCATTTCAGGAAAAGGCTTCTCACTAACAACTTGCTCAAGAAGTTCTTCATCTTTCCCAACCTCATCATCAAAACTGAAAAACTGCTGGTTTCCAATCACTTGAAAGTTATTTCTAATGGATTGAAATGGAGTAGAACAAAGAGGCAGAGATGCTTCACTTACCTCCAATTTTTCTTGACTCTCCTCATCAGTGTCATAGCTAATATGTATTGGTTGATTACTGTTTTGATGAAATTGAACTTCCTCCCACAAACCAGCTGCTGATTGCTCTGCAAGATTAGCTTCTGTTTGGAGAACATCATCATCAGACTGATCGAACTTTGGAAAATCATCAAAATAGGTAATTTCACCAATCAAACATATTGGATTATCAGATTTTTTTTTCTTCAAATTGATCTACACATCTAGTTTCTGATCTTTGGTAGCTGAGATTAGCATGAGAATGAATAGGAATGCTCTGATCATATGAAGGTTTAGAGGCTGGTTAGATGCTTCTAATTTGATATATTTCCTCTTCAGTCAAAAGAGGAGGCATTTTTCTCTTTCTTTGGATAACACTACAACAATTTTCTTCCTCATGTGAAGGCTGACTCTGAGGCTAATTGTTTTCTTGAGCCTCACACACAAGAGATGTTGAATCAACACTGGTTTCTTTGGAGATATATTATTGATCTTCCTTTACTTCATTGATTTCATCCTCAACCAACTCCTCCTGGCTGTCATGACAAATGATTTGAGAATTAAATCATGAACTGCTTTTAATAGGATTTCAGGATGCCAATTTCCTAAATCTTCATCAATGTTTACAAGGTATTGAATGAGATCTTCAGATTGTTCACAACAATTTTCAGCTAAGGACAGAGATGGACAATATTTTTTATAGTGTTCATAAAATACCATGTGGAAATCCTTCAAAGAAAACAAGGTACCAGGGTCTAGGCCTTTGTACCATTCCCTTGCCTTACCTTCCAATGACCCCATGAACATTTTCATGAGGCAGTCTTCATGCCATTCAAATTTTAACGTACATACATGTATATGAAATTTAATGAGATGTAACAAGGGGTCATCAATTTTTTCATTTTGAAACATAGGCAAGTTTGAAAACTAACCTATTTGAGGCATTTTGTGTGGGAACCTAGGGATGTGATCTCTGTTCATCGGAGCATATCTCCTTTGTATCCTTGGATCCATGTTTTTAAATCAGAAAGGGTCACTGCATCTTTTCAACCAATCTAGAGTTCTCTACTAGCGGAGTCTTTAGGTCTATTGAGAGTTATGGAGTCGCTAGGTGGAATATTTCAACTCTGTTGTCCACCATTAGCAATACTAGGATTGATTAATGCATTCCTAGGGGGTTCTATGAGAACTAGTGAGGTCAACAGGGTTGCTGAAGACCAGTGGAGTTGCCATGTGGAGGATGTTTACTATTTTAATTATGTTTTTGTTGTTCACCATCAGCAACTGAATACCAATCTAAGGATGTTTGTAGGTTTTCTGAGGTCTAAGGGATACTTAGTTTGTCACTAACTCAGAAAGTCCCACTGTGATCACCATTATGTTAGGCGATGAGGTGGTGATAAATCAATAGATACTATTTGACAAGGGTTTCTGATTTTTTTAAGGAATATCTAAGCATGTAAATTACTCAAAGTCCCACCTTGATCACCATTATGTTAGGTCCCCATAATTTATCAGATTGGCAAGGGAAAATGAATAGGGGTAACATCAAACCGGTATTTGGAGTCCTAGGACCTAGCCTTCCTAGACTCAGAGAGGGTTCTCTCTATACTTGTGAAAAATATTTAACTTGATAGATTTTAGGTTTTGATTTTAGGCTAGTTATTAGGGTTAGGGTTTATTTTTTTGTTTTGATTGGTTGGGTAGATTTTCAAGGAAAACAGATAGAGTAGGAGAGGTTTAGACCATTAGGCTATGGAGTCTACAATACATCTAGAAAGGTACAACAGTAGTTCAAGGATGCTTCGGAGGGCCAGTTAACAGGGTTGAATGGATTTTCAAGGCTTAGGTGAGTGGAGAGAACAATAAATTGTGAACAAAGTAGGTGCAAAGGGCAGTTAAAAATCCTTTGTCAAATACTACAACAATAAAGGCCTTTAGAAATACTATGCATGAAGACAAAACCAAATACATGGCTTACCATACTTCTTCAACCAAACCCTAGCAAGCAAACATCAAGGCAACAATCCAGTAAACCGTAGAGAGCAGGGAAATGCTAAACTCTCCAGTTATCTACCTTCAGTCAAAGAAACATTCAAGATAAACAATAGTGATGATCAAGAAGCAGGGAACTCCTAAGATTTCTTAATCATACTACAAAGAAGCTTCAAAGCAACCAGTCAATATGAGCAAAAGGGCAGGGCTAACCATAGACCTCTTCAACTAAACCTAATCAGCAATACTTTGGAGTAAAGAACTCAAAAAAAATGTTTAAAGTGATTTCAAAGGGCAGGGCTAACCATAAACCTCTTTGAAACTGACTCCATTGAATCATTCATGAGATAAAAAAGCAGAGTGGGTTTAGAGAGCAACTAAGAATTCTCTAAACTGACCTAGTAGAGGAAAACATGAAAGCAAGAGAAAGCAAACAAACTTAATGAACTTCTGACAACATACCTTAAGCTAAAAATTCTATTCTAATGCAAGAGAAGGATGAAACAATATGTAAAACATAAGAAATGAAGACAAAACAAGAAAAACATCACCATTTTCCATGTTCATGAATCCTTCAAAGTGCTTGGCTCCATTGTCATTCAATCCAAAAATATTACAAGGCTCCAAGGCCAAAAACTCTTTAGAACTCAGAGCTTATGCTCAGTTCAACAAGTGAAAACCAACCAACAGCCAACATGAACAATGAGGCCCTCATCCAATATTTATCATGAAAAGGAGAGTAAAAACCCTAAATAGGGTTTTGGAGGCCATTAATTGCTCATAAATATCAATTTTGTCCTTTATGACCATGCAAGGCCCAAGGCACAAAATATCTAGTGTAATAAATGAAAAATATCTTCTCAACCTCTTTTGGTAAAAAATATGACATTTAAAATCCCAAAAACTCCCAAAATAACTTCCAGCGTATTTTGTTGACTTTTGTGCAAGGAAGCATTAGGGAGGTCCAAGGGCGCAATGCCTGCACGAGAAAACAGGGTCACCTTGTAGCTGAAGTTTGAAGGTCTTCTCGATGTCACAATGGGTTCCGTTATGGCTCGTTGGAAATCCTATTGAGTCTACTTTCCAAAAATACTTTTTTTTTCTAGTTGGACTTCATTTTCCTGTCCAAAAATAAAAGAATCCCAAGGCTGGTAAAGGCGCAGCGCCAACCCTGAAAACATGGCAGAAAGGTGAAATTTCAGTTGTTTTTGACCCTTTTGGAGGACCAAATCAACTCCAAATGACCTGAAATTTTTTGAGAATTTTGTGCTTGACCTGAAAAATCCAAAAATGTAAATCATTTATCCTGAGGATGCCTTGAGAAAAAGCGCAGTTCAAAGGGCACTGCACCCTTGGCCCTTCAAATGAGCAAAAGCTCAAAATTTCCAAAAAATTCCCAAAATTTAGATTTGCCTTGCTTTTTATGTTTGGGATGCTTGTATGGGATAGATTAGCAAGTTTATCAAGTTCTCCTTTGGCTTTAGCCTCATGGTTTCATGATGCCTCATAGGCCTCTTTATCCTGTTTATTGCTTTTTTGCCTCATTTCTCTTATCTGATCCACTGTCATTATGCTCACTACTATGTGCTTCATCATTGTTTTCTGCATTTTTTATTTGCCACACTTTCATCTTCATTCTTTGTAACACTTCTCTTACTGATATTATGACCTTTGGATCTAATGCCATGTTCTTTACTGCTTTAATTCTTCATTGACATTTGAATTAGCAACCTTGGATTTTTGTTTCATTTTTCTCATATTTACTAACATGAGCCTTACTGCTGTGACCTTCACTGTGCTCTTTACTGATATGTGTTTTGCTGCCTTGTGCCTCATTTCCATTACTGCACTTTAGACCTTATGCCAACATCATCACTGTCCACAGGCACTATTTCTTCACTGACTTCACTCTCTCACTGAGGCTAGCATCATTTGCATTATTTTGACTGCTAGGTGCTTCATTGTTTTCTTCATCTTTTTATGACTACTAGCATTATTGCCCATATCATCATTGTTTGTCTTACTGCCTTAATTATCACCATGGCCCTTTTTAACACCTCTTGTAACTTGAGAAGTCTTGAGGGACCCTTGGGAGAGATGTGGAGGGTTTTTGAAGTGTTTTGAATGTTCGCAGGGTGAGGAGGTGTTCCAAGTCAAAAGCGCAGCACCTGCTCGGGATGTTGGGTCAGCCTGCATGCAACGCTGAACGAGGGTTAGGTCGGGCATAGGCAGTGCAAAGGGCACAATGCTTGCCAAGTGCGCAGTGCCCAGGCTTGTATGTCAGGCCTGTCGGGCGATTCGGGCAGGCGCACAGTGCCGAACAAAAATGCAAAGGAAAAAGTGGCAGGGGCGCAACGCCTGTTTCCAGGCACACAACACCACAAACCTTAGCCAAATTTCAACTTGAATCTCAAAAAAATTCTCTCCTTGAAACTTAAAATTATCTACAAGCGCATCAAAATTCCTTATGAAATATGAAATGAGTTTTAATGGGCTTATGAATTCAACTTATCTTTGCGGCCCACATTCAAAGGATTTCAAGTCTTTTTGCCCTTTTCATTGATGATCTTCCACATCTTTGCCTTGCAGGTTGATGAAGTGATAAATCTAATCTTTCTTTCAGTCAAGGAGGCAGGGTATGTCCTTTTGCATCTTTGTGATCTGATCATATAGTGATACCTTCAAAACGTTCTGTGGTATCCATCATGAAACCCAACTTAAACTTCTCACCTTTTGCTTGTATTCTGCAGTAGTTATGAATTCTGCTTTTCTCCTAATCTTGGAGATTTGAAATATTCATCTTGACAGAGAAGAAACCTCAAAATATTCCTTTTTTCCTATCATGGAATCCAACTTAAACTCTCACCTTCTTTGTGCCATTTCTGCAATATGATCCCTTTGTTGGTACTCCGTTGGACTGCCAAGTGTAAAACCCTAGTTTTCCTGTCTTCCTTGGTGCAAGATGTCATCTTTGACTAGCAAATCTCTTACCTCATTAATTTATTCTGATGGTTGGCTTCTCAACCCTTCTGCGAGAGTGTCAAGCTAGCCCATTACCTTATGTGCAGACTTTGAAGCTGAATGGCAGTATTCTTTGGAGATGATGACCTTGGACCCTATGAAACCCTAAGTCACCTAGTGAGGGGGCTCTTTGACCTGACCTTGACTGAAAATTGGTTTTGGAGGCTTCAAGTGTAAAAACAGAGTATTGACAAAGTGGTGTAATGAAGATCCAAAAAACAATGTACTTGATTTATCTAAAGAGCCTACAGAGATAGTTTTGAGACCATCAATGCTTGAGGAACTTGATGAGTCATGGGAATGAGTTGGGCTACAGGTAAACCCTAGATGTCAAATGGAGTTGTGAGGAAACAGAAAAATAGATTGTTGAGGTTATAGGTGGGAAAAAGGATAGATGACCAGCACAAGCCCATAAGGAGTCTTTTAGGAGTGGCAGGTGACCCTAAAATGGAAAAATGTTAGAATAGTGAAAAATTTACTCTAAGGATAATGAAGGCAGTGAGATTTATAAAACTCACAATGTTCAAAGAATGTTGTTTTTATAAATCTAGACCAATATTTAGTCATCTACAGATGGTAAAAATTACTGATGACTAACAGGCACCATGATGAAGATGTCCCAATCTCCTGTGCCATAATTCGCCCTCATCCCGACTCACCACTTATTCTTATTTTCCCACCATTACAACACATCCATCTACTTCCAGATTGTATATATTCTTGACTCGAATCCCTATCCTCTTGGTTTGACTCATTTTTTATGTTGTAGGAAAGATTTTACATCACTAAAAACAACGTCATAACCACTATCCTCCAACATCGCGACTGAGACCAAGTTCTTCTTTGGACCTAGAACATGCATAACATCTTTCAACAGAAATGGTTTACTTGAATTCCTCCCAAAGGTAATGGTACCAATGTTGGTTGCACTGTATCATCCATTGTCGTCCATCTCTATATGCATCTGGAGATCTTTCTCCTCCAAGTCACTGAAAAGCTCCTTATCTCCCGCCATGTGAAAGGAAGCACCACTATCAAGATACCACACCGATCCCATTGCGATTGCAACCAAGCATGCGATCAAAGAGAAATCAAGTTCAAATTGTGAGGCAAGGGCCTCACCAGTTGTAGCTTGAACAACCTTCTTGTTCTTATTTTTCTATGGGTAGTTAATGGCAAGATGCCCATGTTCGTGACAGTGAAAACACTTCACCTTGGACAAATCCAACTTCTTGCCTTTAGCCTCAGATTTTTAGATGAATTTATTCCCCTTCCCTTTATTTTATTTGGAAGCCAAAGAAAAATCCTCTTCATCATCATGATTTGATGAAGAGCCATCACTGGTGTTCTTCCTGAACTCCTCCTGCACTAGATCCAACCACAGTCGTTCCTAATCCGATAGTTTTTCCCATCCGTTGATAGAGTCTTGATAACTGTCCCAACTCTTAGGAAGTCCCAAGAGAGATAATCTCACCAAATCATCATCAGCAATAATGATTCCCACACTCCCTAGCTCATCCCTACATTGGACAAAATTTGTGAGATATTTAGGAATATTGTTGCCCTTCTTTATTTTGATTTTTCTGAGTTTATCCTTCAGTGCCAATTTCCTATGGTCGCTGCTGCTTTGGAAAAGATCTGTCAAAGCCTTCCACATTGCAAATGGAGTTTCTTCTCCATGAAGGCTTGAGACAATATGGTCTCTCACACCTTCCAATTTAATTATTCTCGTCTTCGCTACTTTCTTTTGCCATGCGTCAAGTAATGCAACATCCGTCGAAGTGGGCTTAGGAACTTCGCTATCGATGAAGTCCTTCAAGCCATTATCTTCAAGCACCGCCTCGATCCTGCACCAGGAGCACCCCTTGCCCCGCAAGACTGAGCCTCTTCCGGCACAGGAGGATGAAGGGGATGACATAGACATCTGGATAATGGAATCGGAAGGCATCTAGACGTGAGTCCTGGATGCCAAGTACCCGGTTTCTCCCATCCTCTGCGCACCTAATTCTAGGCCTCCGCGTCAACCCTGTGATGAAGAGGATGTTACTGCGTAGGAGTACATCTGCCCCATTGTGGAGGAAGATCCATATAGCGATGATGATGCAGAAGACTCATGACTACACAACAGCTCAACTCTTCTTAGTTTTTTGTCCTGCTTGTTATTATCACAGAACTTCTATTTTCACTGGTGCTACGACACACTACGTAATTTTCTGTTTAATGTATTTTTCGGGTTGGTTTCCTCCAAGGAGGCAGCTCCATACTTGCGCAACAAAGGCTGGGATTGGTTAAGTGCATCTTACCAACTCAGCCTGTAGCATATGTACTATTTTATTTTTGAATTAATATAGTTTAGGCTCAATTACCCAAAAAAAAATCTTGCATATATATATATATATATATATATATATATATATATATTATGAAATTGTTTGCAAAAAATATATAAGAAAAGAAAAACACAATTATACTACATTCTTACTTTATAAAAATCAATCCATATAACTCACACTAACATATAGAATAAAAAAATTTTGATTTATCGAAAATAATGCTTTACACAACAAATGAATATATTGCCATTTGTTGCAAATGAAATCTATTTAAACATAATACACATTTTTTCCTTCACTCAAAAAGCCCTTTCCTCAAATTCCTTTCTATTTTCTATACAAAATTATACAAACATTAATTGCAAAGGAAAATCGAATTAAAAAATATAAAATAGTGGAACAACTCCAACTATTTGTTTGCCACCTAGCCTTGATTACTGTTGATAAGCTTATCAAAGATTCATGGTGTGAATTTGGCTAAGTGTTTCCAATTCCGTCCAACTAGATAATTAAAAGTTATCATCTTTCAATAGGGAATATCCAACTTTATATATTTCTAATAAGTGGGAACTATTGATAAAATATTTTTTTCTTGGTATTAATTCTCTATCAACATCTAATGATATCAAATTTTCGTTTTGATGCCAACACGATGGAAAACCCATTTTTCTCATATTATTGAATTTATTTATAAACTTATCAACATTATTTTTCGCCATTTTGTATTTGTCTTGGGTCTATTGGACTAGAGACTAAGTTGGTCAAAACCTTGTTTCTTTCCAATATAATTAAGGCTATGTCTTGAATTCCTAATGCATGTAACTGGTCTTAGGTCCAAGAATTAAGAAATTTGAAAATTATGTTGTTACTTATGGCTTGTTGCCCATTTCATTTTGAAATTGTTGAACAACCAGCGATGTATTATATACCAAACTTGACTCATCACCTATCAATTTGAAGGAATTCCACATCCTTGTGATTTTAATAACAATTTCTCCCCACAAACTACACCTTGATTTAGTTAGGGAATTAGTGCCTATTAATTGATTCTTCATCTACTCTTTCTCATGTTGAAATTTTGTTTTTAAATCTCGGTCAAATTGAATGGTTGCATTACTTTCTAATACATATTCCCTTAAAACGTTTTTCATTCTTCACTGAACTTATTCTTTTTAGATTCTCAATTTCCACCTCTCAAGCTTAAATCAATTGTAGTCTTAGCTAATTTTTCAGATGCATCCTAAAGGGAAATTTGTGCCAATGAAGACCTTGAATATACACGTTCATTTCTTTCCTTTGTCAAGATTTCAATTTATTTTCATAATTTTCTATATTTTTGTTCATTTCAATCATTATTGCTAGTAACTTCTCATTTTGTTGTTCGACAACTCTGGTGTTTGTACATACTCCACGTTGGGGATCTTTAATATCTTTTCTCCTTATTGAATATATATGTGCTTTGATTTGATCAAATCCTATACTAAGTGATCCAAGTGGATCCCCTGTGGCTCAAAAATAAAATTCCTGGGATTGTAGTGAAACTAGGACTAGATTGAGGAGCTCTTCATAAGGGATCCAATGGCGCAAACAATGCCTCAATACAAGTTCATATGAGAAAGTTATGCTCGGTCAAATTTTTCGTCAAAATAGGCATAAGGACCTAAAATTAGCTATGCTCCGGATAAATTTGGTAATCACTAAATTTTGCAGTGCGGCCAAATTCACAGAAAAATTTGTGGGTAGTTTTAGTCATAGTTAAATTTGGAAGAACCGCCAAATCTGGAAGTTTCCGCAAAACTATGTGAAAAACTATGGCCAAATAATAAGGGGTCATGTGGCCCAATCAATGGGCACCACGTGGCACCTACTTAGAAGCCAGTCAGATCCGGACCAGGTCAGTTTGGTGGTTGCAGTGAAATAATATAAAAATTGGAAAATATTAAATGGTCGACGAACTTTCCACCAAACATTTGTTATATATATATATTACAACTGACTCGTTGGAGTTGAACCAGAAACACACAGCTAGCTTGCTTCCTGCAACCAAAACGTTGTAACAACAAACTATAATGGGCAGCCCATAGACTCAAACGTGAGTCTCCAACATTCTATTGTTGGAATTTGTCGACGTACCACAAGGTTGGTCCTTGGTAGCTCTGCCCAGCCAAAACTATATGAACACTATGCATTTGTGATCGACGATGTGGGTCAAAGGTCGAGGGAAGAGCCATGAGGATGGAATAGTGTGTGGAAGGCCATAACGCAAAGGGGTGAAACCCTTCCTAGGCACGACTACCGAGGTGGAATATTCCAAGAATATTCTTAGGGAATATTCTAAAAATATTCCAAACAAAATCTGTGTTGAATCTAAAAGATTCTCTAAGGGGTCAAAGTTGCAAGTGATAGAATATAGTTAAGTTTATACTCAAATTATTCATAATTTCGAGAGGATTTCCCTAATGCAGTCTATTTTTTGATTTGAGCAGCAGATCTCAAAGGTCATGGAAGAAACCCTCATTTTTCATTAATTTTTGGGCATGAAGTTCGAGACAAAAATGAACCTTTCAAAAGTGGGTCATGTTTACGGTAAAAAGTCTCAAAATGATGAGATGGACTTGCTGGTGCTGTGATTTTTGTGTTTGGAATAAAGTAACAAGTCACTTCTAGGATTGGAGGTATAATGATGTATTTTTCCATGTACTAATTTTCATTTTTCTAAGATTAATGAAGCAACCTCCCCACTATTGAAGCAGGGCCCATAGATGTAGTCCACACATGATGAAATAAATTATCAATATTTTGTGTGCATTGTATTTATGGTCCCCTTTATGTTGCTTCTTATTTGAGTATTTTCATTTATTGTTTTTATATGCTCTTTCACGTAATTCTAAAAATATCATAGAAGAACATATCTTGGATCATGTTGGTATTAGAGGCATACCGGATCGAGTTTGGTATCAAAGAGGTCTTTTTGCTTATGTGAACAGTGAGTGTGAATGATAAACAAAGATCGTACATGCAGCACAAAGAAGGAAAACGGAGAATGAAAAAGATCTCTACAAGGCTTTCTACCATATGGTAAAAGGTAAATAAATTGTTTGTAGATTATGAGAAGAGATTGGTAAATAAGGAAAATAAGAAGAAATCCAAAGCAGAGTATGATGGTTCAGTGAACCAGGGAATTGGAGGAGACCCTCCATCTCCATCTTCAAGTTCAATTTTTTCTTCTTCCTCTTATTCTAATTTTTCAAATGAGGAGATAAGCCAAAGAATTCAAAGATAGAATGTTGAGCTGAGGAGATTACTACAAGAATCATAAATGAAGAAGAAAATATTGCAACTTCAGTTACAATCCATAGAAGAGGCCTTGGTAGAGTTGCAATTTATTGACTCCAAAGCCCCGTAAGCAAGAGAGTCTTCAAGCAATGAGTCTGAATCAATGAAAAGTAAGATTCATTAGAGAAATTATGAGGTCCAAAATGTATTACTACGGAATATTATAAAATAATAGTGGAAATAATCAAATAAGATTAGATTACCTCATCAAGTTTTGGAGGGAAAAAGGAAAAATATACTTTTTTAACTTGTATTTTCAACTTATATCCCTACAATTTTACTCAAATTCCGAGCAGGAACACTCATTGGATGCGGAATTTAGTTTTGCATCCAAGAAGTGCCAACGTTGCATACTTTTGATGGACCCTACTATATGAAAAATGTAAAATACATGTCATATTTTTCATGTAGTAGGGTCCATCGAAAGTTTGGAGCATCGGTACTCCTTGGATGAAAATTAAATTATGCATTCAAGGAGTGCTCCCACTCTAAATTTGAGAAAAATCGTAGGGAGATAAGTTGAAAACATGACTTGAAAAAATAGTTTTTTTTTTTTTTTAAATCTTTTTGCTCCAAAAATAGTGAATCATCCCCCATGGTTGACATCATCATATTGAATCCTATTAGTTCTTTTAAAGTAGATTTTTGTTGTACATTTTTCCTTTGAGGCCCATTTTCTACCTCAAAATTTCTCTAATGGCATCACACTATTCTAGTGATCATGATTGAAGGGCATCTCCAAAGGGAGGTGAGAATTTTGAAGGAATAACTAAGGCAAGTTCTCCTCGCTAGATATGCACCAAAGACAACCATTCAAGGTATAATTATTTCATCATTCCATTTAATTATAAGAAAATTGGCAAGAAAAGTTTATGGCATAGAAAATCATGTACATTTTGTAGTTTGAATAACCATGTTGATTACAAATGTTAGAAAAGAATGGCCTTTTACAGGAAGGTTATGGAAACCAGGAAGAGGCCAAGGCATAAAGACCTTTCTCCAAATTAGGAGAAAGGGAGAAATAAAGTTTGTAGGAAGAGAAACCATTGCAGCCATTGCAACATGGGTGGACATCAGAAATCCACATGTTGGAAGCTGCATCCAGAGCTACACCCAAATATGGACAGGGATCAGCATATGAGAGCACATGTGAAGGAATCGACTGACGAAGTAGTTCGACAAGAAAGCCAACTACATGAAGATAACCTATTAGCCTGGTTAGGTAAGAGATGGGTATTATTTTTAAGTATTTTAGCATGACAACCATTGTAAATCACATGTTGCAGAAATGTTTGTAAAACTGATGAATGTATATAACATCACTTATGAATGTAGTATGGTGATATTTTGGCCTTTAGTTGAATATAAAATGGGATGGGTCCTAATGTAAAACTTTAGCATACGTGTTTTATAAACTCTTGGCAAGTATTGTATTGTTTGGAATCTTTCAAGTTGGACATGTATTAGAAGCTACAAATTTTCATATGGATACATGTGTTAGTTTTATAACTTCTCGCTTCGAAATACAAAGGTGAAGGAGAAGAAAATTTTTCTTGTCAGATACATTTGTTATGAATCAATATTGTAGTACCTGTTTAGACATTTGGAGGATAAAAAGTCATTTAGTGAGGAGGAATGATCTAGGTGGATCCCTAATGGCTTAAAAATAAAATTCATTGAACTGTAGTGAAACAGAACCAAATCGAAGAGCTCGTCAGAAAGAATCCAACAATGCAAACGATGCCTCAATCCGAGTTCGTATGAGAAAGTTATGCTTATTCAAAGTTTCAGTCAAACGAGGCACAAGGACCTTAAATTAGCTATGCTCCAGATAAATTTTGTCATCACTAAATTTGTCATTCTTGCCAAATTCACAGACAAATTTGGCGGCAGTTCGCGAAAATTGGTGACAGTTTTAGTCATAGTTAAATTTGGCAGAACTGCCAAATATGGTGGTTTCCACCAAACTAGTTGAAAAATTATGGCCCAATAACAAGGGGCCACATAGCCTAATCAATGGGTGCCATGTGTCACCCATTGGCTTCTAGTCAGATCTAGACCAGGTTAGTTTGGCGATTGCGGTCAAATAATATAAAAAATGAAAAAATAAATAAATGGTTGGCGGAGCTACTACTAACCATATGTTATATATATTATATTATAACCGATTGACAGGAGTGGAATTGGGGACATGCATCCACCATGCCGGATGCAAATAAAACATTGTAACAACGAACTATAATGGGCAACTTGTAGGCTCGAATGCACGTCTCCCACATTCTATTGTTGGAGTCTGCCAAAGCACCATAGGGTTGGGCCTTTTTACCTCCTCCCAACCAAAACTATAAGAAAATTATGCATTTATGACCGACAGTGGGAGCCAAAGGTCGAGGGTGGAGCCGTGAGGATGGAACATTGTGCAGGAGGCTGGAATGCAGAGGGATGGAAACCTTCCTAGGCATGGTTAGCGAGGTGGCATATTCGATAATATTTTGAGGGAATATTCTAAGAATATTCTAAATAGAATATGTGTGGAATCTAAAATATTCTCTAATGGTCTAGAGTTGTAAGTGACATAATATAATCAATTTTATACTCAAATTACTCAGAAATTCGAGAATATTTCACTAGTGTAGTATGTTTATGTATCTGAGTAGCGGATCTCAGGGGTCATGGAATAAACTCGCCTTTTTCATTAATCACTATGCACAAAGTTCGAAACAACAATGCACCTTTCAAAAGTGGGTCATGTTTATAGTTAAAATTCTTAGAAGGACGAGAAAGACTCGTTGGTGCTGTGATTATTGTGTTTTGAGGAGAGGAACTTCAATTCATTCCCAGGATATTAGATATAATGATGTATTTTTCCATGTACTCATTTTCATTTTGTTTAGATGAATGAAGTGACCTCCCCACTATTGAAGCAAGGCCCGAAGATGTAGTCCACACTAGATGAACTATATTATCAAAGTTTTTTGGTGCATTTTCTTGATGGCCCCCTTCATGTTGCTTCTTCTTTAAGTGTTTGCATATATCGTTTTTATATGCTCTTTCATGCAATTTTGAAAACATGATAGGCAAAAAGATCTTGGATCATTTTGGTATCAAAGGCATGCCAGATTAAGTTTTATATCAGAGCATTCTTCTTGCTAATGTGAATTTTGAGCGTGAATATAACCAAAGATTGGAGGTGAAACATGAAGAAGGAAAATGGAGAGTGAAAAATATCTCTACAAGGCTTTCTACTAGATGGCCAAAAAGGTAGAGAAATTGTTTGCATATTATGAGAAGAGATTGGTAAAGAAGGAAAAGAAGAAGAAAGCTGTTGGAACAGGGTCTCCTACGAGCTGCGAAACTAGTCCTATTTTGTATATTTTTATTATAATTAGGCTAGCGCAAGGGTTTTGGGGTGGGTCAAAGCCTCGAAAGCATTGTAATGGGTCAAAGGGTAACCAGGGGTCTGAAAACCACGGGTTGCAGACCATAGGAAAGATTAGACTAGATTATTATAAATAGAGGAAAATTTTGAATTGTAAGGCAATAGAGAAATGAAGAGCTATTGATGTGATATGTGGTTTAGTATATCTGTTTGGGTTTTTGGGGAACGGACTCCTGCTGGCTATGTGCGCAGATATCCAGAGCCCTGCTGTGTGCGCAGGCTGGGACAGGTATTGTAAGAGGGAATTGATGAATTGATGAATAGAAAGATTGTGTTGAGAACTAGATCTATGTGTAATGTTTGTGCGAATCATTGGTAATTGCTGTATTATGCGCATTCTGTATTCAAGCTGCAAAATATCTGTGTAAGTGTGTTTATTGTATCTGGATCTGTTTGTTCTGTTTTATGCAATATTTTTCTACTGTCATAGAAGTATATAGTTATCAAACACTGTAGGCCTTGCACACGAGGATGCAAAAATAGACCTGTGAACCCTGCGTAGAAAGAAGCAATCTGGGCATCACGGGGCCAGACGCAGCTTTGCTTGTCTTACCTACCCTTTCTCAGGGTGCGAAAACCTTGTTCCAGCACCCACCCATACTATTTCGGGTGAGGCTTTGACCTGCACAAGCGGGTCATTGCCGAAAGGGCTAGTAGTATAGGGGTTTGTTGGAAAACCTTGAACTCTGAACCTAGGTCAGGACCCCTCGAGCCAAAAAATGGTTTCGTTGCCGGGACCTGGAGCATTTTGAGGAAGGGATCAGGTAATGAAAAGAAATTACTGGAAGCCTGACAAGGAAGAAGAGCAGGTTCGAGTGAATGAGTTCCATTCTGGACAAAAGTACAACGCGGAGCGGTAAGTCCTATCGAACCAATCAAGAAGGGGATAACTCTGCCTATAGCCTATTGGAAAGGGCAGTTGCGCAAAGCCTGCCAGTTACACTGACGTCAAAACCATGGGAAAATAAAACCTTACCCGAAATCCCGCCAGAAGGAGACATGGCAACGCACTTAAAATTACCTACCTTTAAGGGTGCGGGAGATGAGGACATGGAAATTTTTTGGTTTGTGGCAGACTCAGTGTAGACTGCACAGGGGGTGGTGAGCGATACTATGAAAAGAGCGCAGCTGTCCTTGGCCTTCAAAGGGAGAGCACTAGATTGGTATATGCGGTACATATCTCAAAACGGGAGCGCATCTATTCAAGATATTAAGGATGCCCTAAAATAGTAGTTTCGCAAACCTAAGTCCTACTCTTAGTTCATAGCAGATGTGAAAGATTTCAAGCAAGGAGAAACTGAGTCTGTATGGGAAGCTAAGCAGAGACTGAAAAAAGCGACCAGAGAGGGAGGATTTAAGTATGCGGACAGACAGCACACCGAATGGTTTATCGCTGCGTTGCTACCTCACTTGTGTATACCTATGGGTCACCAGACCTTCGGGTCACAGGAAAAAGCTTTGGAAGCTACCATGAAACTAGAAGTCGCACCTCGAGAAGACACTTCACGAGGAGTATAGAAAATTTAGGAGCAGCTTGGAGCCATGCACATGGAAATTCAGAACCTACGGAAGGAACGAGGAAAAGGAGCTAGTACAGACCTATGGTGCATACGATGTCAGACATCTGGACATACGAAGGATCAGTGCCCACTCCTAATAGATTACATGTAGGTAGGAGGCCCTAGTCCGCTACTTCTAGGCTCAAGCGGGTCTGCGTTATGGTGTGATGATTTCCAGGTAGCGAAACTACATGATACAACTCAGTGCCCTCGGCTAAGCACAAACGAACTAAAGCAACAATGGTGTAGATTCTGCTGGTTAGTAGGACATGATGAGCAGAACTGTTGCACTTACGAGCTGGTGATAAATCGAGGAAGCTTGTATAGAGTACATTCACACCCTGCGTCGCCTAGATCTCTCGCGAGCTTCGGCGGTTCCCCAACAAGGGGCAGGGGAGGTCGGGGGGGGGGGGGGGGGATCCTAGGAAGAGGATGAGGGAAGATAATCTGTTATAACTGTAGGGAGGTAGGGCACTTTTCAAGGGACTGCCCAAACCCGACTAGGAAATCCTGCAAATATTTCCAGCAGCTGGACCATGAGATTGAAGACTGCCCAATCTTGATAGCAAAAATGCAAGAGAAACAACCAAAACCAACGCAGAATGTTTAAAGAGTTAAGGCCGAACTACGAGATAGAAATTCAAGTGCAACACACAGCAATATGAACACTAGGGAGCCTACGAAGGAGAACGCAAGAGGCCCTCCGAGCCAACCGGCACCTGACAACCCAGAAGGATTGGACCGTGAAGCGGGACAAGAAACAATCTACCAGGATGATTCTAAGAGAAGAAACTCTACTCTGCAGATACCTACATGCCTGAAAGGGGATGACGAGGTAAGACCCTTCTTGCAGGCATGTATAAGGCTCCTACGCCACCCACGGGCCCAAGACAACCATCAAGCAGTATTCGATAGCTGCGGAGGACAGTCCCACCTATCTCCAAAAGTTTGGGACGTACAAAAGTTAGGTAGATATGGGAAACGTACCGGTAGGGAGATGAGATTAACTGCCCAAATCGGTAATTATGAGATGGATCAGGTTGTCTTAGACTTGGGGTCTGATGCAAACGTTCTACCTAAGAAAACTTGGCAGCAAATGAGAGAACCCAAATTGGAATGGTCCAATATCCAACTACGTATGGCCAACCAACAAAAGATTATACCTTTGGGGAGACTATCAAAACTCATGGTAGATATTGTCGGGGTCAGGGCCCAGGCTGATTTTGAAGTAATTCAGATTGTCGAAGATGCAGACCCATACCCTGTGCTCCTAGGACTCGAATGGGCCATCGATATGTGTGGTATTGTTAACCTCAAGAAAATAAGCATGGTATTTGAACATAACGGAACAAGGGTGACAGTACCATTAGATCCTACGGAAGAAAAAGGCTACAAAGAACCAGTACGCAGAAACAAATAGGTAGATCACATTTACAAGTTGACTGCGCGAAACAAAGATTGGGTCAATCCCACAGTGGATGGGATACTCTGTTGGGAAGAAGACAACGAATACTTCTCTGACTCTAACGAGGAAATGGAGAATTGGAAAAACTGGTTGCATGATGTCTCGGCACTATGATGTCCTCAAGTCGCGAGGGACCTTTGCTACATTTCTTCAGAGGTAAGAGATCTACCCCATTTTGATGAGTCTGATAGCATACACAAATTCCTGAGAACACTAGAAGCTACGGTTCCGAGAGAACGACGACTTTGGGCCCTTAATCTAGCTATGCATTGGACACCTACGCGATGGTGGGATACCCCACAAGATAACATTCCAGGACTAGGAGACATGTCGGGATATGATGATCCTGCGGTTCGCACCCCCGGCTGACATACGCACGAAGATGTTTCTCGGACCTGGGGACCCCCACGCGCATCTGCTCACCTGGATGGAAAAATGGTCCGATCAGACTACAAAATAATGGTTTCATATATTTTTTCATGCCTTGGGCCCTATCCCCGTCGCATGGTATTTAGATGCGGAGCTACAACAGTGCACCCGTCACTGGGAAATACTAAAAGATGACTTTATAGGAACTTTTGGACTCATTAGGGGGACGGAGGTGCTTGATGAAGCTCTCCAGGAAATCGATGCTTTTGTATTTAATAACTCGCACCATCACACCGCACCAGAGGTCCTGACATGGGAAGCACAGATGCAAGACATAGTCAACTTCCGGAGCTTGGCGATAGAAGGGGAAGAAGAAAATCCTTGGAACGTCTCTGTTTCAGAATCTGAGGGGGAACACACTGTCATTAGACCCCCACTACAGAATATTTATGTGACTCAACCTCTCAAGCTACATGAAGTTAATATCGGGATGGAAGAACACCCTAAGTTGGCTAAAATTGGGGACTATTGGGATGAAGGAACCATAGGAAAAATTGCAGAGCTACTTATGGAATATCAGAACTTATTTCCGACAAGATTTCTTGAGCTCAAAGGAATCACGGGGGACCTAGGCATTATGCACATTACTCTGAAACCAGAGGCGTGCCCTGTAAAGCAGTGACCTTACCAACTGAATCCTAAATATAAGCAAAATGTCAAAGAAGAACTGGACAAAATGCTTGATGCAGGTATTATTGAACCGGCTGAACAGTCTGATTGGGTAAGTCCGATGGTCATTCAGGAGAATAAAAAAAAGGGGGAAATACGCATCTATGTAGATCTACGTAAGTTAAATGATGCTTGTGTCCATGACCCCTTCCCTACGCCCTTCTTAGACGAAATTATTGATAGTGTGGGTGGACAGGAAGCTTATTCCTTCACTGATGGGTTCTCAGGGTACCACCAGATCCGAATTGCACCTGGAGATCGCAGTAATACTACATTCGCAACGGAATGGGGGTGATTTTAGTATGCATTCATGCCTTTTGGTCTTACGAATGCACTCGTTATCTTCTCAAGGGTAGTAGTTGCTGTGTTCAAGGAGTTTATCCATAAGTTCCTGGAGGTTTATGTCGATGACTGGACGGTATTCGGCTAGGTAAAGGAGCATGTCTCTGACCTGTGATTAATTTTTGACGCATGACGAAAGCACCAAATTTCCTTAAATATCAAGAAGTGTATCTTCTGCATACCTTTTCGGTATCTTTCTCGAGCACATAGTGTGCCGGCAAGGGCTGATGGTTGATCCTGCGAAGGTAGTTGTAATTATAAATCTTGCAGTCCCAACAATGGAGAAACAACTGCATTCTATTCTCAAACACATGGGATATTACAAGAAATTCATTCAGGGGTATGCCCTGATCACAGAACCCATGGAGAAACTGCTTAAAAACGATGTTTCCTTTTTTTGGAATGATGACTGTCAGACGAATTTTGAACTACTCAAAGAGAAGATGATCTCTGCACCCATACTAATATTTCCTGATTGGTCAAAGGAATTCCATGTACGTGTAGATGCATCAGGCATCGCCTTGGCTACTGTCCTAACTCAACCTGGAGAGGGAGATATTGATCACTCAGTTGCCTTTGTGAGTCGGAAACTCTCGGGCGAAGAACGAAACTACTCTACTACTAAACGAGAAGGACTAGCTATGGTATACGCACTACATAAATATCGACACTATCTATTAGGCAGACACTTTAAGATGTTCACTGATCATTCGGCTTTGAAATACCATGTCAACAAGCCTGTGTTAGGGGGGAAGATTTTCCGCTGGCTGTTACTATTTTAGGAATATGATTTTGAGATCATTGTCAAGCCTGGAAGGCTGAATGTGGGTCCGGATCATCTTTCCCGCATTGAGACAGGGGAAGAACCTACTAACTTGGAGGAAGGATTACCAGATGCACAACTGTTCACCATTAAGGTTGTTGACGCGCACTTCGCTAATATCATTCAGTTCTTAAATACAGGTGTGGCCCTCATAGAATGTTTGGTGCAGCAGAAGAAGGAGTTGGTTACTCGGGCGGCGGACTTTACTATCATCGCCAACCAGCTATACAAGCTAGGCGCTGATGAAATACTACGTAGATACGTTCTGGAACATGAATGACATGCCATTTTGGCAGAGGCACACGAAGGCGTCGCAGGAGGCCACTATGCCGGAAGAGCAACGACACAAAATATTTTGAGAGCTGGGTCATGCTGGCCTACCCTACATCAGGATTCTTATGCCTATTGTAAATTGTGCGATACGTGCCAGCGAACAGAACAGCCCTCACACTGATATGTGATGCCATTAAAACCTTAGATGGCCTTATAGGCCTTTGACAAATGGGCCATTGATTTTGTGGGACCCATCAATCCGCCAGGAAAGAAGACAGGTGCACGCTACATTCTTACTGCCACAGACTATGTCACTCAATGGGCTGAAGCACAAGCGGTGAAGGATTGTACTGCTGATACTGCTGCACACTTCATATTTGAGTAGATTGTGACTAGGTTTGGCTGCCCGAAGGTCCTAATGAGAAACAGAGGCATGCAATTTGTTAACGAAAAAATACAAGCCTTGAATGAGGAATTCTGGATCCATCATGCAAAAATTACACCATACCACCCACAGGAAAATGGGGCGGTTGAGGCTTTTAACAAAATCTTGGAGTAGGCATTGACCAAGGTCTACAATGTCGATCGTAGTGATTGGGATGTACACATCCCCTCAGTTATGTGGGCCTACTGAACGACCTAAAAGAAGCTAACAGGAAGGACCCCCTTTCGGATGGTCTACGGCAAGGAGGCCATTATGCCAATGGAATACATTGTTCCTAGCCTACGTATCACAACATTTACAAACATGGCAGAACCTGATATGATGGAGGAGTGCCTTGTGTAGCTTTTGGCATTGAAGGAAGATCGGTTTATGGCTAAATTTCATAAGCAGGTTCAGAAGGCTTGCGATAAAGCCTGGCATGATCGACATATTCGCCAAAAGACATTCGTAGCAGGCGACCTAGTTCTCTTATACGATAGCCAATTTTTGAAACACCCAGGGAAATTACGACAGCACTGGCTTGGTCCATACAACATTAAGAAAATCACGAATGGTGGAGAAGTTCGGCTAGATGCCTTGCGCGGTGACATGTTACCAGGCTATGTCAATGGTAGTCGACTCAAGCCATATAGGGCTAAATGACTATATGGCCGAAATAATTGGCCCAGGCACGATTGGCCCACTTGGGATAGGCCGCTAATGCACAAGTGGGATACACACACTGGTCATCAAATAGCTCCAAGGGCGAGTTGAAGACCTGCGGCCACAGTGACTCGGGACGAGTCACAAGATTGTGTTGGGGGACTGTTGGAATAGGGTCTCCTACGAGCAGCAAAACTAGTCCGATTTTGTATATTTTTTATTATAATTAGGCTAGCACAGGGGTTTTGGGGTGGGTCAAAGCCTCGAAAGCATTGTAATGGGTCAAAGGGTAAACCAGGGGTTCGAAAACCATGGGTTGCAGACCATAGGAAAACTTAGGCTAGATTATTATAAATGGAGGAACATTTTGAATTGTAAGGCAGTAGAGAAATGAAGAGCTATTGATGCGATCTGTGGTTTAGTATATCTGTTTGGGTTTTTGGGGAACAGACTCCTACTGGCTGTGTGCACGGAGATCCAGATTCCTGCTATGTGCTGACCCTTCTGCTGTGTGCGCAGGCTGGGACGGGTATTGTAAGAGGGAATTGATGAATTGATGAATAGAAATATTGTGTTGAGAACTGAATCTATATGTAATGTTTGTGCGAATAAGTGGTAATTGCTATATTATGTGCATTCTGTATTCAAGATGAAAAAGATATGTGTAAGTGTGTTTACTGTATCTGGATCTGTTCGTTCTGTTTTTTGCAATATTCTGCTACTGTCATAGAAGTATATAGTCATAAAACATTGTAGGCCTTGTTCACGTGGATGTGAAAATAGACTTGTGAACCCTACGCAGAAAGAAGCGATTTGGGCATCACGGGGCCAGACGCAGCTCTGCTTGTCTTACCTAACCTTTCTTAGGGTGCAGAAACCTAGTTCCAGCACCTACCCATACTACTTCGGGTGAGACTTTGACCTGCGCAAGCGGGTCATTGCCAAAAGGACCAGTAGTATAGGGGTTTGTTGGCAAGCCTTGAACTTTGAACCTGGGTCAGGACCCCTCGAGCCAACAAAAGCCAAAGCAGAGGATGATGCTTCAATGAACCAGGTATTTGGATGAAACCCTCAATCTCCATCTTCAAGTTCAAGTTCTTATTCTTCCAATTATTTTCATCATTTAAGAGGAGATAAACCAAAGTATTCAAGAAAAGAATTCTGAGTTGAGGAGATTAATTCAAGAAGTAGAAAGGGAGAAGAAAATATTGTAGCTTCAATTACAAGCCACAAAAGAGGCCTTGATAGAGTTGTAGTGCATTAAATCCAAAGCCTCAAAAGCAAGAGAGTCTTCAAGAAATGAGTCTGAATCAGTGCATGTTGAGAGTGCATCACACCATTCTAGCGATCATGATTGTAGGTCATCTCCAAAGGGAGGTGAGAATTTTAAAGGAATAACTAAGGCACGTTCTCCTCACCTGGGATACACCAAAGACAACCATTCAAGATATGATTATTCCAACGTTCCTGTTGATTACAAGAAAATTGGGAAGCAAAGTTTATGGCATAGAAAATCATGTACATTTTTTGGTTTAAATAACCATGTTGCTGCCAAGTGTTGGAAATGAATGGCCTTGTACAGGAAGATAATGGAAACTAGAAAAAAGCCAGGGCATGAAGACCCTTCTCCACATCATGAGAAAAAGAAGGTAAATAAAGTATGGAGGAAGAGAAACCATGGCAGCCATTGCAACAAGGGTAAACATCATAAACCCACATGTTGTAAGTTCCATCTAGAGCTACACCCAGATACATATAGGGAGCATATGAGAGCACCTGTGACGAAACTCTAAAAATCCTGGGTTTATTTTCCATGTAAATAAAATAAGACCAAGGTCATGTGACACAGATTCCAAGTTGAATGTTGGGAAAAACATGGTGATGGGCATCGCTTATGAATAGTTAATGGCTATGGAAATTGGAAAAGGCATTGGTAAAGGAAAATAGGCAATAATTTGAATTTATGTATGAAAATAAAGGAAAATAGGAGAAAAGGAAGGTATAGAGACACATATTTACATGCTAAGGAAAATAGAAGAAAAATTAAGGAAAATGAAGAAAATAGATGCCTCAATAATAAAAAGGCTTATGAGGATCAGTTCACATCCTTTTGTCAGTTTAGCTTCATTCTCTCATACTATTGCACACTAAGAGTATTATTGGAGCATGCTTGGAGCACTCTATTATTCACTTGGATTTTGAGAAAGAAGGAAAAGGAAAGAAGGGAGTGAAAGGAAACACTTGGATTAGTAGCTAAAACTAGATTTTTGTGCAGGTAATAGTTTGCATGTGTTATTTCCTTGATGATTTTTGGATGCATGGTATATTGCATGTGATTTTTCGAGATTTGTCTATTTTGACAGTGGTTTTAACCTTGCATTTCCATTTTGTGTATAACCATGGTGTTGTGGGTTTTTCCACTTGTTGTTTTTCTTATTGGTGTTCATATTCCTTATGGTTGTGGGTTGGAACAAACAATATGGAAGCACTAGAAAAAATTAGGTTAAGTTACTATTTCCTAGAGCTATTTCTTGGGAAAAACACTTTGGAGCCCTTGGTGGGTTGAGTTACTAGTCACTGGAGTCGCGGTTTGAACAAGAACTCTGGAGCCCTGGAAGGATGTGGGTTGAGTTACTAGTTCCTAGAGCCCTAGCTTGGGTAGAGACTGATCTAGTTGATGTTAGTGATTTTCAGACCATGGAGTTGGAATCACCGTGGTTGACAGTTGAGGTGGTTTGGGCCCTAGAAGCCCTAATTGGTTTTTCTTTGGTTTAATCCATGAGATTCCACATTCATGCTTGGAATATGGCGTGGGGGTGATTGGTTGAAAAATGCTTAGCTAGGTTCAATCTTCATAATTATGAAATTTATTTTTTTATTCTTGTGTATTGTAAAATGAAAGAAAATTATTATTATTATTTTTGGAGCAATGGTGTAATATTCCTAATTAGCCCAAGCTAATAGGAATATTCAATTTTTCTTTACTTTCCTGTTTATTGAATAAATATGTAAGGGAGGATCATAAAAACTCCTAAAGAAATGAATAAATGAATGCCACATGTGAAAAAAGACAAATATGGGCTATCTACATAAAAACACCCTTATGTGTGAAGGCGATTGAACTATTTGACTGGATCAACATGACCAAATCACAACGTTGTCTAGATTCATTGAACCTCCTAGATGCACATCGCAGATCAAGTTGGAGATTGTTCATGTGAATAGAGCTGAATCATTGAGATGGTTTAGGGTTGTGCAAGGACTCAATCTTATAAAAGGAAGGGAAGGACAACAAGATAAGGTTGTTGATGACCATATGATTTCTGAATAATTTGTCTATTTAGACATTTATTATTCTCTTGGCTGTTTAGCAGAGAATAGTGTTGTTTAGCACTAGGTGTTCCCGGGCGGGAATCCCACCTCTTCCATTGAGTAGCTCTTGGAGGGGCCTTGCATTTCTTGTCCACTATCAGGCATTTGGCCAAGCTCTTCTTCCAACTACAACGTAGATCCTATTGAGGGTTTGGTTGTCTTTGTAAGCAACAGCAAGTGGAGGATAGATCTATTCAGATCTAGGCCATACTAGTGCCTCTTCTCAGTGAGTGAGTCTTTTATCCTCCTAGAATAGTGTATTAGCTGATTGGAGCTTCAGATCTACATCTTGACATCAGGCCAAAATCTACAGAAAGTCTACAAAGAATTTTATGCCCCTGGACTGTGTTATTTGCAAGTGATAAGTTGCAGGGTCTTTTAGCAACTATTTGGAGGAGAGATCTCTAGTGTAAAGGAGCCTTCCTTGCACTGTGGTGATCCATGGATTGGAAAACCAATCAATGTATGTTTTAGATCTGATTTATTAATTTATGTATCTGCTTCAAAATTTCTGAATCATTCTACAGATCTTTTGCAGTAGATCTCAGATCTACTCTTGTGCTTTCATGTTTTGCTGAAAACCCCAAGGGGTATGTAAACTAGAGACATTATAGTGTATGGATCTGTTATAGATATGATTGTTCATGCATTATCTTGTCCTAGATCTAAGTTGTAATCAATAGCTGCTGTTTTCTCCGTAATAAAATGTTGTCAATCTTGTTTAGTCATCTTCTATGGTTGCAACCCCTCATTGTTGAGGATTTCTTCCCGTATTCTCTTCTACTTCATGTATAATGATGTAATAAAATCCATATATGTTATTCATACCATATTACATCTGAAACCCTTAGAAAATCACACCGTGTAAGCTTCAGAAATTTCTGCATAAGTTAAGTCATGGGAATTCAGTGTTTTTAAGCCATATCGGGACTGGGAGATCTGTTTAACTTAGCTAGAGTCATTTGTTTTTGCTTAAATTTGGTATGTGAGTCCCACATGACCTAAGATAAAGGATCCCACCATCATTTCCCCTTATTTTTACGCAAATTTCAGAAAATGACGTTTTTAGGGCTGAAATAGTTGCTTTTCCCCGTCTTTTGGATTGTAAATTGGAATATAAGTTGCTGCTATAACTCCAATTTATGTATATGTGTTTATCACACCTATTGTAAGCTTATTCATCATTTCAAGACCATTATACAACATATGTCTTGCTGAATCCTTGATTTGGGATATTACAGTGGTATCAAAGCATGATCTTTAGCTCAGCGTGTGGCCTTCAAGGCAAGATGATATAAGATGCAGAAAGAGAGAAAAATGATGGAAGGAATGAGTTTCATCTCATATATTTTTATATCTAATAAGGTTCTCCCCAAGGAGGTCAAGCAAAGAAGAGTAGAGAAGAAATGTGATTACACAGAAGACCAAGAAAACAAGGGTGAAATCCCTTCATCTGGAAGAAAGAAAGGAAAAGAATTCAAAAAAAATCTATTCCACACTATGCATAAGCTGAAGAGTGAAATCACATTAGGGTTTCAAGATGAGGAAGGTCCATGTACTTCCTATCAGCAAAAAGAAGATCCGGTATTGCATAGAGCTTCGAGGAAGCATGCTATGTCCTTTTTATTTCAAGATAATAGGCATAGAGATGAAGGAAACTTAGATCATGAGATTATATGTGAATAAATTGCAGAATATAAGTCTCAACCTAGATCTATCAATAAGAATCTAACTCTTCCAGAGTTTATTGAGCTCAAAGAAGAAAGGAGACCATGCAGCAATAGAAGAATGAAGGGAAATATATTTCTATTGTCTACTTTTGATGGGTCCCCCTCATGCATAACAAAGGCTTGGGGGAGGAAGTTGGATGCATTTTTCCTGCTACATCCAGTAGTAGAGAAGGAGGCTGTTGAGATTGTTGTGCTGCACCTTCAAGGTGAAGCACAAATGTGGTGGTTCAGCCATTTGAGTCATGCTAAAGTGACTGCATATGCAGACTTTACTCAAAGGTTGATCAAGAAGTTTGACAAGAAGAAATCAGAAGGGAAGAAGCCTTCACCACCATCTATTGTAGAAGCACTTGTTTCAAGAGGGAGACCACTTGCACCTTTGCAAGAAGATCTTGATCTCTTGATCTCTAGAGTCCCATGCACCATTCTGGAGATGCATGAAGGAGAAGAGACTTGTACCAGCGCTAATGAAGCCATAGAAGAACATCTATAATCTTCAGAAGTTGGGGAAGCCATCACACCGGAAGGAGGAATCCTTGTAGCAATACAATATGTTCCCAAGTTGTACCAAGGTATGCACATGTTTTCATTTCCTGCTATTTCAATGCAACATGAAGAGGATGATGGGAATGTACCATTGCATGACCAAGGGTCAAAACATATTGCTGATTTGGAGCAGCAAAATTTCACTACACTGAGCAGCCTTGATTCATTAAAAGAGGATGAAAACAATCATCCCAATGTATCATTGATGAGCTGCACACAACCCTTGAGGTTGGATTGTAGTTTCTTGGAGGATTGGGTGAGTATTGTCTTGAGCAATACATTGAAAAACTTTGTGTTCAGCTTTGGATCTGATTTTGAGGCAGAAGTTGCACCATCATGGAGATCAACAGTGCTGTCAATCTGTAGCAGTGATGAGTTTGGGGCCCAACCATTTTTGGAACATTCCAATGACCTTCCCATATGCATGAAAAAGGAGGAGCAGATAGATGATGGAGGACATCTTAGGATGGATAACATCTCTCATGTTTGTGTTGGATACTTCTTGATAAGCCCTACACATCATGATGGGAGGCTTTTTCCTACCACCTATTTGGATCCTTATGGGGTCAACTTGGTCATCAATGAGTGGTCTTCATTTGGAGATCTTCAGAAGATTTCATTTCAACATCCCATGAAGTGCAAAGATAGAAATCTGATTTGGGAGGATGGTATTCACCATTGGAGGAGTGCCACTTTTGGGCATGATGATAGACACTCAACATGGGTTGGATGGGTGAAGCTAATGAGAAAGAGGTTGGGAAACCACTTGCAGATCTATGATACTAGACAACAGGATGCAAGACTGCGTTGGTTACTCTTGAAGGAGTTTGGTCATCATTCTCTTTCTAAGGGTATGTGGAAGGACACTTACATCATATGGCAGCAAGGAGTTTGGGTATATTGGAGTGATGTGATCTCTTTCATATCTACTGCTATGATGTTTCTCCATGATCTATATGATGATGGTGTGAGGAGGCAACTAGAGATTTTATTTCTTTGGTTGTTATTGAGAGAGTATGGATTGATCTTATTCCATACTTTGCATGATGTTGCAAGAGTAGGAGATGGAACTATCATGGTGCAAGGGGGCTACTCTTTGACCTTGGAGGATGAGGAGGTACTTCCACTTTGGGAGGAATATCTCACATATAGCAGCATTATGTTTGATGATGACTTTGGCATATGGGATGTCAAAGGGAGGAGCTATGAGATGACATATGCACTAGTTCAAAGGCCAATAATGCTGTCACTTGGGAGCTTGGACTGTTTGAGGGAGTGTTCCCAGGATCACTTCACAAATGATGCACTATGGAGGCAAGTACATGCCTCCATACTTCATATGTTACATGTTTCAGGATAAACAATGGGCAAACCATGATTGTCATACTACACCTCTTGTCTTCATGTGGGAGGGACCATTTGGAGAGCTTGAGTTCTTTGAGGAGGCACCTCATGGATTTTTTGGAGGGTGGAGTGACTCGGTTCATTCATGGGGACCATTATATTTCATCCCAAGGTTAGCAACAGCTCCACACATATCATAAGTGGAGGGAGAAGCAGAGTGGGATAGTCATTTTGATCCCTCAAATTCAGCCATGCAACCCACCTTCTTTGCAGGGGCTTAAGGAGGAGGAGCTGATTCATGAGTTACTAAGTTGGAGGGTGACTCACTTTTTGTGGATGATAGCTTGGGGATGGAGACTCCACATGGGGATGATGATTCCCAATACAGTTATGATTCCATGCCTCAAAAAGGCCTCTAGATCACATATTGTTGTTTCCATGTATGTCCTAAATTTTCATGATGAAAGCGATTTGGGAATTTTACCAAAGGCATGCTTATACACATGGGAGGAGCAACTTGAAGGCATATTGTTGAGAAGGCATCTTGTTCTTTGGAGGAGCATATCACTTGAAAGATGCTACAAGAAGAAGAGGGGAGGCTCTTCAGTTCTACCCTTGCAGTTGCTTGAGGACAAGCAACATTTGGGAGGGGAGGACTGTAATATTCCTAATTAGCCCAAGCTAATAGGAATATTAAATTTTGCTTTACTTTCCTGTTTATTGAATAAATATGTAAGGGAGGCTTAATAAGTCAAGACTAAATTCCTCTTATGTGTTCATTTCCTTGCATTTTAGCTTGGTTCTTATTTTTCTAGCCTTGATACTCCTCGCAACACATTGGCATACCCTATCACCCTACACATCCTAGCATGCCTTAGCATCTTGCATGTCTTGGAACTATCTGGCACATGTCAACACACATTAGAACTCCCTAGCACACTCTTTAACTTCTTGACATGCCCTCATATTCCCTAGCATGCCTTACTAGTGCTTAACATACCTTGTCACTCCCTCCATGGCATGCTATCTAGCACTTGCTGACACTCCCTGGCTCACCCTCATATTCATTCACTTCCATGCATTTTGACCTAGTGCTCCCTTGTGTTGCCCTAGTACTCCATAACACTCCTAATCATTCATTAGCACACTTTGTCACACATTATCACTCATATACACACCTTTCCACTTCATAACATGTGTATCACTCCCTAACACACATTAGAACTTAGAAAATGTTGCCTCTTGGAAAGTATTAACATCTATAGAATTCATTAAGATGCCTTGGTATGCTTTGGTATGGTTTAATATTAAAGTTATTTTAGATCAATTATTGGAAAGTATATGAGAAGTAACAGAGGAAGATTTGGCACTTAGAATGCACTAAAAATTGGGACTTGGCATCTATTGCCACCTAGTGTTGGTGTGCCTAGCATGCCCCTCCTGGAAAATGTAAATTGATGACTTATTAACCCTCTTATGTGTTCATTTCCTTGTAGTTTAACTTATTTCTCATTTTTGTTTCCTTGATAGCCCCTGGCACATATTGTCACACCCTTGCACATATTAGCATGCCTTAGCACTTGACACATCATAGAATATTTGACATGTCGTCGAACTATTTGGCACATTTTAGCATTCACTAGCTTGCCTTGGTGCTCATGCCCTCACAACTAGCCTTACATTTTTCCATGAATTGGAAACCAAATCAATTCCTTAACTACTACAATTAATGTGACATTGGTCTGCTTCAGCTGCAATAACTTCACCAATTACACCTACTACAAGTATATTATGCCTTGTTCACCTAAGCACTACCTATGCTTCATCTTAAGCCACTCATTTCTAAGCTAAACTTGTCCCACTTAAGAACTTACCAAGACAAGGATCACATATAGCCATGGTCATAATGTACATTTTAACCCTGTACATAAGTTATCTACAAATGAATTCTTAAAGACAAAAAATAAACAATAGCGAGAGCATAAAACATAAAACATATATACATAGATATTTTCTCGTGGATCCCAAATCGGGACTACCAGCTTGATTTTTCATTATATTCCTTTTAGTGTTACAACACATATATATATACATGTCGAAGCATTCATAAACCCCAGTCAATTAACCCTAGATTAGAACATAACTATATCTCCCTTGATCGGATCTACAAAATACTAGGGGAAGAAAACCATCATGCCCCAAAACCATGTGCAAACCCATGCAAAAAACCATAGGTGCTCCACCCACCGAAAAATAAGGAAAAAAAAATTCACAAGGTGCTGCACCGGACCCTGTGCAGGGGGCTACCTGCCTCCTGTGAGCCCCTGGATAAGGGGGGGGGGGGGGGCGCCGTTGCCCCCCTTATGACCGCCACCCCCCTCGCTATGCCCGACGCAACGTACAAGGGTTCCCATCGCCCCCTTGGTGACCCCCCCCCCCCCCCTCTTGCGTGTGACTAATCATGGAAAGAATATAACACATACCCAACATTCTCCCACTTGTTGTTTTCTTTCTGCAGGGGGCCACATGAGATCTTAGTCATTAGTCCAGCCCTAAAACACCCATTATTTCTCTACACCAAGAGAGATTTGAGTGCTCACAGACTTCGTCAATGAATCTGTAACATTCTTCAAAGTGTTCGCCTTTACCAACAACACCTTTTTATCCTGAACCATATCTCTCACAAAGTGATATTGAACATCAATGTTATTTGTCTTTGAATGATAAGTAGGGTTCTTAGAAAATAAAATTTCACTTTGGCTATCACAGTATATCCTTATAGCTCGTTGCACCAACCCCATACTTGAACACAATCTCTACAACCAAACTGCTTCCTTGCTTGCATGAGTGGCTTCCATGTATTCTGCCTCTGTAGCTGAAAGAGCCGCTACAGACTATATTTTACTTATCCAACTGACTGTACATCCAAATGGGCTACACACATACCTAATTTTAGATCTTATTTGGGCCAGATCTCCAGCCCAATCTGCATAAAAAAAACCACGTATGTCCAAAACTCTGTCCAATCCTAGTCTTCCTTGGTAGCACAAACCGTAATCACTTGTGCCATGCAAATATCTGAAAACCCACTTCACTGCTGTCGAATGATCCTTCCCTGGTTTTGACATAAACTTGCTCAATAATCCCACTGCATGTGAAATGTTTTGTCTAGTACAAACCATTACATACATCCGGCTACCCATTGCACTTGCATATGGAACACGTGACATATACCCCTCTTCTTCTTGTGTCTTGGGACACTGTTCAGCATATAGATTTACACCTACAGGAATAGGAACCTTCATCGATTTACTATCATGCATATGGAACCTCTGCAATATTGTCTCAACATACTTCCTATGGTTTAACCAGAGCTTCCTATTTTCTCGATCTCTCTTAGTTTCCATTCCCAAAACATAGTTTGTAGCACCAAGATCCTTCATGTCAAATTTGGAGAATAATTGGGTCTTCAAATCCTGGATAATTTCTTTGTCATTTCCAATCAGCAAAATATCATCCACATATAAGACCAAATAAATAACACAGTCACCAATTAATTTAAAATACACAAAGCAATCCTATTTTCTTTTGGTGAAGCCAAGTCCTCGTATATAGGTATCAATTTTCTGATACCACATCCTTGGTGACTGTTTTAACCCATATAGAGACTTTTTAAAACTACATACCAGTCTTTCTTACCCTTCACCGTAAAGCCTTCAGGTTGCTTCATGTAGATCTCCTCTTCCAGATCCCTGTGAATAAATGTTGTCTTCACATCCATCTGTTCTACCTCAAAATAAAATGCAGCAACAATAGATAAAAGTAATCTAATAGAAGTAACCTTGGCAATAGGAGAAAAAATATCACTAAAATCAATTCTCGACACCTGGGAATAACATTTTTCTACCAACTGATCTGAAATGATTTTATTAGTTTTGCTGTGCTAAGTGTCCTTTCAGTTAAAGAAACATGTTCAATTTGTCTCCATAAGTTTGCTTAAGGTATGAGAGTTTTAACCATGAAAATTAGATGAATTAGTGAACTTTAAGCATGTAAATAAGCCTTAAAAACACTGAACAATAGTGCATAACATAGAAAAACATTCACACATAAGTTTTACACAATAGGCATGATGAAGAAGTTCACCCCTCCTGGGCTACATCTGCTGGTCCATCTCCCAATGGCATGTCCCTCTTTGTAATTATGCTCAAAATTGTAAATTACATATGTTTGCTGGCATCTAATGGTTGTTTTCTCTGCACCAATGGTTCCAGAATTCTCCAATTAGTCTAGGTAGACTCTTGTTTCACCAAAATTGGTCGAAAATTGACCTCCCCATGCATTTTCTTCAATAACAGCTAGAAAATATCCACTAAATGTGGAGACTGGCAGTTTAACTGCTGATAAATTGATAGTTTACCCCAAATTTGGGGGCGCGCTCCAAAACTAGCAGGCATATAATCTTGACATTAATTGTGAATGGCAGGGTGGTCACATGCCACCTCCGCCGAATACTCCATTAACCGTTTGGACTCCTCCGCATTCGATGGAACCTGGAGTTACGCATTCCATAACCTTTAACCGTTACAACAACCGTTTATTATGCCATGTGATCAATGTTGCAACTAACCCACCAGATGAGGTTGGAACCTGGAGTATGTGGTTCCGACCCCTTTTTAAATCGTCGCATTTACTGTTTACCTCCACATGTGAACAGGTCTAACCACCTACCAACAGTTTAACTTTGATGATGTGGTTTAATACGAAGCCAGGTTTTCGGTGCTAAGGTCACATGCGAGGGGGGCTGGCCTCCCAAGCCCTCAGCGCATTTTCAAACAAACTTCAAATATGTATTTTCACCTTAGTATTTTAAGTAACATGTGTAGATGGAATGGAAAATGGTCTTTTCATGCGGATAGGAGGTCACGGGTTCGACCCCCATCGACTCCACAAAATTTTGCACTAACCTTGTGAGGACAAGTGGCAGCCTGTGGGCTTGCCACGTGTCACTCAGTCATTCTCCCAACCAAAAACACATCCAAAAAATAGATCACTTCCATACCCTCATCATCCAATGACCCACGATGTGCCACGTGGAACCACCACATTGGCTCAGAAGAAAATGGAATATTCCCAGAATATTTCGCTGACTATACCTGCAAGCTGACTGGGCATCTAGTCACCAAATTTTTTCTGTTTTGGAAAACAAACAGAATGAAATATATTCCTCATACAACATTGGTTATTTGAACTGTTCATGGCGCAGGAATCGCAATGATGAGACCTTTCCAGTCGCTTAGGTTTGGACCTGTTTTGAGCACTTTCATTTTTGAGCATATGACTTGATCTCCTTATCACACCTCCCCCTTGGGAAGCTTTGGACCCCAAAATACTTTAATCACATGTTCAGAAGATGAGGGAACATCTCCCTCACCTTTTCCACTTCTATCCATCTTTCCTTACTTGGTTTGCTGCCCTTGAGCCTAATCCGAAGATAATCGACACTTCCTCTTTTAGAAGTGCGTGTCCGCCTATCAAGGATGGCATCCTCCTTGAGCTCATCCAGAAATTATGGTGAAAAATATTCTATTGATGGTAGCTTAATGTCACTCCCTTGATCATTAATCAATGGAGGCTCATACAAAAGTAAATTCTCCACATTGATAATGGAATACGTTTTCATATATGAAGGCAAGTGAAGTTGAAATGCATTATTGCCAACTTGTTTAATAATCTTGAATGACCATAATGAATAGGCTTGATCTTTTTACCTTCTCCTTGCATCCTTTTTTTTCTTATGTGCAACCATACTTCATCTCCTTCTTGAAACTTATGATCAAATCTATGTTTGTCATGCCTCTCCTTGTACTTTCTTTGACTCTTCTCAAGCTGTTCTTGAACTTGATGATGAATAATTTGAATTTTCTCAATGAAATTTCAAGCCTTGTCAATATGACTATACCCATCGATTGCAACATCCTTCTCATAGATGAAGTCTAATGGCGATTTTTGTAAATAACCAAAGCAGGCTTCAAAAGGTGAAGTATTTGTAGAAGAGTGCTTGGCCTGGTTGTAAGCGTGTTGAGTTTAATGCAATTTCTCATCCCACAACTTGGGATGCTTGCTGCAATATCCTCTCAATAGATGCACAACATTCCTCTTCACCACCTCGGTTTGGCCATCAGTTTGCGGATTAAAAGCAGTGTTCTTTTTCAAATTTGTGTCCATCATCTTCCAAAGATTGGACCAAAAATTCCCAACAAAATTGGAATCCCTGTCACTAACAACAGAAGTTAGCAAACCAAAATGAACCCATACATGTTGAAAATAATGTTCAGCAGTTTGTTCAACAGTAATGGTTTTGTTACATGGAATAAGTATACACATTTTACTGAATCTATCCAAAACAACATACATATAATCATTTTGTTTTCTTGACATAGGTAGACCTCCAAAAAATTCCATGGAGACACTCTCCCATGGCCTTGATGGTACCGATAGTGGCGTGTACAACCCAAGCTTCCTATTGCTAGGCTTGCTTGTTACACACATAGAACATCCTCTTATAAAACATGAAACATTATCTATCATGCGAGGCCAATAACAATACCTTTGTATATGCGCCACTTTTTTTCTTACCCCAAAGTGATCAACAATAAGAGACGAATGAGCCTCTCTCATGACACTAAGTCTCTCTCCTTGTGGTATACACAACTTGCCCAAATGAAACAGAAAATTGTTATGCAAGTGATAATAATTTTCCTCAACTTGATTCCCTTCACTCAAACTAGCATACACATCCTTAAAATCAGCATCACATGCATACTATTCTATGTAACTCTCATGTATAATAGAATCATTTTTAAGAAAAGTAGAAGCAATTATAATAGGCCTTGAAAACATATCAACAAATTTATTGAAAATACCTTTCTTGTACCTTATAACCAAGTGAAATTGTTGAAGAAATCTCATCCACCTGAAATGTCGTGATTGCTGCAATTTTGTTTGTGACTGCAAGTACTGTAGAAGTTGGTGATCGGTATGAATAATCATCTCTTTACCCATCAAGTAGTGTTTCCACTTCTTTACACTTTGTACCAACACATACAAATCTTTGTCATATGTTGGATAATTTATTACAATGCCATTGAATGTTTCAGAATTAAAAGTGATAGGATTACCATGCTGCAAAAGTACTGCGCCCATGGCATAATCACTAGGATCGGTCTCTATCTCAAATGGTTGTCTCAAATTTGGTAATGAAAGAACTGGGGCTGAACTGATCTTATATTTAAAAGCTTCAAAAGCTTGTTGTTGTTTTCCTTCCCATTGGAAGCCTTTCTTTACACTTGTCACTGCATTCATAGGAGCTACTATGGCAGAAAAGTTAGCAATAAACTTTATTCAATATTGAGCTGCACCTAAAAAACTTCTTACCTCTGTTACTAATTTGGGAGTGGGCCAATTCACAATGGATTCCACTTTATAAGGATCAATTATCAATGCGCCTCCTCCTACAATGTGTCCTAAATAAACCAGAGAAGTTTTTACAAATTCACACTTAGAAATATTAAGAAATAATTGCTCTTTCTTCAAAACATCAAGTACCCTGCCCTGGTTTTACGATATGCTATAGGATCACAAATGGCATAACCAACCACTCAAAGAGTCCTTGTTTGGTTTTGAATGCAGTCTTCCATATGTCACTTTCTGCAATTCTTAATTGATGATATCCACTTCGTAAATATAACTTAGTGAAATAATTTTCTTCTTTTAGCCGATCTAACAAATCATCTATCCTTGGGAGTGGGTATCGATTTTTTACCGTTATCTTGTTCAAAGCTCTAAATTCGACACACATGCGCCAAGTCCCATCTTTCTTCAGAATCATGATTATAGGTAAGCTGCATGGTGAAGTGATTGGCCTTATGAGTCCCTTGTCCAACAAGTCCTTAATTTTCCTCTTTATTTCAGCATTCTCCATTATCGACATGTGATACATGCCGATTTTTGGAAGAGGACAATCTTGTTGAAATTGAATCTCATGTTGAATCTCCCTTTTAGGAGGCAAACCTGTTGGCTCCTGAAACATCTCATGATGTGCATCAACTACATCATATAAATGTGATTTCAACTTAGGATCACAATCTTCAAATTCATCATGATTAACATCAACTTTAGGCTTAATCATTAGAAGAACACAATTCTTACTTGAATTCACCAGCCTTTTTACCTGTCCATCATTTACCATTGCAATATTTGTCTTCTTGTGATGAGCTCTAAAAATGTACTCCTTTCCATATTTGAATATATGGTATTTGTTCTCATTGCGATAAAAGATAGCTTTCCTGTCATACAAGTAAGGACTGCCCAACACAACACCTGTAATATCAAGCGGAACCACATCTAATTCAATTGTGTCAACAAAATGTGCAGTTATTGCAAAGCGCAAAATGCACTTCTTTGAAAGCTGTAAATTTTCATCCTTGCAAATCCACCCAAGTGGATATGGTTTTGGAAGTGGAATGGTCTCAAAATTAAGTTTCTTGACCAAGTCTTCATAGATTAAATTCTCTTGTGAACCACTGTCAAACAATGTATCAATCTTGGTATGTTTGGATATCACCCTCACATGAAACAATTCAGTTCTCTCTTCTTCATTTGGAGCTTCTATGTGATAGTTTGAAGTAATAGTACTGGGTTTTGTTTCAATTTATTTCCCATTTATTTTCTTCAATCCCATGGCTATAATTTTAGTTTCATCACCTGAATCTTCTCCTAAGTCATATTGAGTTGTAGCTGCAATTTTCTGCTTCCCTTCGTTATTGTTAAATTTGGGTCTCTTTTCAGGATGTAGTTTCTAACAGTTTTTCTCTTCATGGCCTTCTCTTGAACAATGTTTACAAACCACTTTATCTCCCTATTTCTTGATATATGCATTATTTTTTCCTTTTCCTTTTGAGGTATTCTCTTTTCTTTTCCCCTTAAAAGGCTTGTTTCTACCCTCTTCAAAAGTATTTTTCCCTCTAGCTTCTAAATGTGTAGCTTGAACACATACCTCATCTAGGCTTGTAGGATTAAACATGAGGATAGTATGTCTAAGGTAGCTATGTAAGTTGTTTAGTCAACTTAGTGTTCCTAACTTGCTTCCATTAATTATCAACTAGGGCTAGTAAACTGATGAAGTGTGGTGTACTATATGTGCTTGAGTGACCTTTCCAATACTTCGTTGTATGCGTTTTTTTTTTTAAATTTTGGGGGTTTTTCTTCTTGATCCTTAGTGTGCTACCCTAGGCTAGTTTAGAAAAGTGAAAATGAATCTAATTAAAAAGGAAGAAAAGGAAGTGTTATGAAACTAAGTTAATTTTCTATAAGAGAAACCAACGTTTATGGATTAGTTCTAAGACCTAGTTCTGAACAAGAAGGTAAAGTAAGTACTTCATTTAGTGATTTAACCTAAGCCATGGATCTATGAATCAATTGAGATTTGAAGATGAAATGAAAGCAGGGAAATGTGTCAACTATTGTACTTTAGGTTGTTTCAACATTCAATTATTAGGTCAAAACCCTATGAGATGAAATCAACTGTTTGTACCTTAGTTGCTAAAGTCTAAAACAGAAAAAAGAGAATGCCATTGAAATTTTATCTAAGATGCTTTAGTTACTCCATTTAACCAATATGTAGAGAGTGACCCCTTTTTGGTAATGTTTTTAAGCAACCATTACATCTGTCTAAAGAATGCCAATAACTCAAACGTTGCATTAAATGTAATCATTTAATCATCCTTGCAAAGTATATTCAGGTTAGTCTCTTTCAGGATGACATTTAAGAATATTTTTTTGTTGCAATGGAATGAGGATCTTTTAACTAGAACCAAATAAGTGAATATTAACTTATCAGTCTAATCCAAATATGAAGCTTGTGACCCCTTGGTATGGCTTTAGATAAATCAATTACACCCTTAATTCTTAGCAATAAAATGACAAGAAATGAAATGTATTCTAAAACTTAACTAAATGTGCAATTGACTTGTCAGTCTCATCCAATTATGAAGCTTATGACCCCTTGGTATGGCCTTGGAGAAATAAATTACACCCTTATTTCTTAGCAAGAAAATGCATTCAACCACTGCACTAAGAAGGCATTTAACCATTCAATGTAAGATTTGGTAAATAGAAAAAAGTGGATTTCATAAATGCTTAATTAGACACAGCAATTGTCAAAACATGAAATCATTAAACTAAGCAACCATGTTTCTCAACACTTCAATATTTATTCCAAACCTGAAGACAGAGTTACCTATCTCCTTGAAACATTTTGGAAGGAAAATCTCCACAGTTGCATCTAAACTATTGAAAAATAGAAATTAAGCAGGAATAGAAAGTACTAAACAGAATTGAAACAAATCTAACTAGAAAGCATTAAAAACCTCCTTTAGGAGCATGGGCCCTCTTCTACCAAGTTGTTTAACTCCTTAGCTCCTTAAAAATGTAATCAAAACAACATCTAGGAACTGATCTTCTTTATCGAAATAGAGTATCTCACTGTAATTCCGAACTTGTGCTGCAAAAACTTAACTTGTTCTCGGTTCTGTAGAACCTCTATTTATCAATAATTTGCATAACTAACTATGAATAAGGATAGCTACAGGTGTATCTTTGAATTATAATAAAACTGGGACTCTTAGGACTCATGATTTGCTACGCAGCAAATCAAGAGTCCTAATTGCTGTGTGGAACGGTCTTTTATTTTGAGCTTTGATGATCGGTTTAGGCCTCTTTATTTGTCGCTTTGGTCCTTATTAATAGGATGAAATCCATGCATGAGGGCTTCTAAGATTACCCATATGGACCATTCCTTCAACTGACACATGTAACATGTTCAACCATAAGAGTAGCTACGGAACGTCCGGTCAGCTGCGGAACAGGCTGCATTCTGTAGCCAATCTGCAAAAAATTATTAAAATAAAAAAAATCATGAAAACACAATATGCTAATCATTTGAATGTAACCTTAAGACAAACCTTATCATTCTTCATTGATTATGGCTTATGAATTGATGGAAAATAAGTGAAATGAGATGAGAAATATGTAAAGGAAAGGGTAATTTTGGCGTTCAACATACCCCCACTGCAAAATCATGGCATGTCCTCATGCAATTTGCCAAAATTTTAAGTTCTTCTCCCTTACTGCATGTGCTCTGATACTTTAGCCAAAAAATCCAGCCTTATTCTTCTGTTTCTTTTAGAAGTCAGTGTCATCCTTTGCTTTTTCATGAGTAGTTTGAATATGAGGCTTATGAGTGCTCTTTTTAACCTCTCATTTTTCTTCTTTAGTTTCCTATTTTCCTTGTGTAATATCCCTAGTTGTAAAGTAGATTTATCATTCATTGTATTTTTAAACTTGACTTGCTCTTTCAAAATCTCATTTTCATTCTTAATGTGCTTGTAAAATATCTCTAATTCATATTTATATTGCCTAAGAGTTTTAATTATAGGTTCTTGTGGATTGATAGATATTTCTTGACTCATTGAGGCACTTCTTTCCAATGATTCCACATAATCATATATTTTCTGCTGAATTGGGTCTATACCAGGAGATATCCTACTAGGGCCTTCTTCCAAATGATATAGAGGAGAGTTTTGAGGACTGAACGTAGGATAATTCTTAACAGGTGTTTGATCTGGGGTTTCTTCATCTTCTATTTTTATGAATTCTGTCTCCTTTTTCAATGTCTTTTTCATAATACTTCAGAGTCTAGAGCTCCTTCTCAGCTTTGGTGGATTCCCATCCTCTTCATCAATACCCTCACTTGTTTTCTTTTCTTTTCCTCTGGCCCTAATTTGTTTTTTAATTTCTGTTAACTTCTCAGAAATTAGTTCTTCATATTCTTCCTGTGGTGGAGTGTCAAGTTTGTTTTCAATAACCATGTCAGTTTTCTTTCTTCTGCTTCTCCTAACATTTTCTTCCTTAAGTGGTGATTTTTCCTGTTCTTGAAAATGATTTCTCATTAGAAAATCTTCCCAACTGTCCCCTATGCTCTTTAAGTGGAATTCAATCAGTATTTTTACTAAACCATGATGATGCAGAGTGGTTTCTAAAAATTTAACTTTCTTTTGGACATTGGATGCCATTCTCTTTAGACTATTGAGAAAAAAGAAAGGTAAGTTTATCTCACCATATTATAGAAAATTCATTAATAGCCTGATATGGTAAACATACATAGCTCCAAACCTTCCTTCACATGTTATAATTTTTTTCAAAATTAGTAGCATGTTTCTCCAATTACGTTTCAGAGCAGTACTTGGAATTCCTTTCCTAAGTATTGAAACATCCATACCTGGATTTTTAAGCATCTCCTTCCATGACTCATTATGAAATTATTTGTTTTTGAACCACCATTCTCCTTGCCTTGGGAGTTCTGTTGCTTCAGCCAAAAAATATTCTGTTATTGTGAATTTGATGTCTCCAATCTCTACCTCATCCCCATCAAAAGATCTGGCAAACAATTTGGTAATCTCCTTATGGAAGCCATCAAAATTTTATATAAAATTCAACCATCCTGATTGCTATAGTAGCTCCTTGACTTGTGGATATCCCTCCATATATTTGACTCCTACCAGCTCTGTTTTGACAATTAGACCTATTCTTCTCCTGTGCAGAGTATCTTCTCCTTTAGAATTACCCTTCCATGTTTGAAAATGGATTGGCTGCAAAGTGTGATGGAGGTGAATAAATGATGGAGGTAATCAAGTTGTGGAAGAGAATGAAATGGCTACGGATCTGATGGAGAGTTTACGGTGAACTTGTGGGGAAATAAGTGAATGATACGATCTTAGAGAGACGTGGCCTAATAGGTCACATTTATGATTATGATCGTTAGTCATTAATCAAGGGTTTAATGATGGATCGTTGTGGAACGTTAGATAAGGGATATGGTCAAGTTATTTCATGACAAGGATTAATCAATTCAAATGATAGGTTGTTTAGGAAACATATGATTATTCACATTGTACATATTTCATGTTTTAACTTTTTGCTATTAAAATAAATTTTCACAATTTACCTCAGAATCTAACCTTATTGTATTTTGTGCTTGATGTTGTTCCTTAGGTCCTCCTTTTTGTGGCATGGTGGTCTTTAGAACATAGTGCTATAGTCCCTTCTTGCAATCATCTTGTCCTTATTTGTTGGAGTAGGCTGCAGAATAGAATCAGCTATAGAATGTGAATAGCTGCAGAATGTGCCTGGATGCAGAATGTACTTGTCAAAAGAATATGAAGTATGGATATGGAACGTGGATGTGGAGTGAGATGGAATATGAATATGGAGTAAATTTTTTTTTACGATAGAATGAAAGTGGAATAGAATGGAAGTGGAATGAGATGGAATATGAATATGGAGTGAAATGAAATGAATTTGTGATTTGTGATTTGCAAACATGAACACTTAGAAAAGAAAAATGAAAGTATAGGTTGTCATAGAGTTCTGATTTTCACCTTGTACTTTCTGCATAAGTATGCCAATCATTGATTGGTTTTCATATTTTCATATATATATATATATATATATTATGATTTTTTTGTATAGAAAAATAAAAGCTAAGTTTGTGAAGAAGAAGAATTCTTCTTCACTAACTCCATATCAATGTTATCCTGAAATTTTCTGACAAAATCTTCTTTTGAAAGTGGTTTATGATATACTTTCAGCCTATGACCATTTACAAGAAGAGATACCTTTTCTTCATCTATTCTTTTGATCTCTACTGCTCCATTTTCAAAGACTTTCTCAATCTCATATGGACCAAGCCAATGAGTCTGAAATTTCCCTTGAAAATACTTGAATTTTGAGTCAAACAAGAGTGCCCAGTCCCTTTATTGAAAATTTTTCTCTTTGATATACTTGTCATGCCATTTAATCCTTTGTTGTTGGACTATGCTGGTTCTTTGGACTACATCTTGTCTGATTTCATCTGATTCATTAATTTGCTCCGGTCTATGCTTCTGTGATTCTGTCAAATCAAGTCCCAGTTGGATTGCCATCCTGAAGGTTTTGATTTGAAATTATATAGGGATCATGACTTGTTTCCCATAAACAAGTTCATAAGGCATATGTCCTGTTGTGTTTCTCCATGTAGTTCTATAGGCCCATAAGGCTTCAGGAAGTCTTTCTGCCCAATATCTCCTGTGTAGATGAACAGTCTTAGTGAGAATTCCTTCAATCTCTTTGTTGGTAGATTCAACCTGGTCATTTTCTTGTGGATGGTAAGGGGTAGACTTCCTGTGCTTTATTTTGTAATTTTCTACCATATTTTGCACCATCTTTGATGTAAATTGAGCTCCTTCATCTGTTACAATTTCTCTTGGAACACCAAAATGAGTAAAGATATCCTCAAAAAGAAAATTGACTACAAACAATTCATTAGCAAAAGGTAATGATTTAGCCTCTACCCATTTAGTGACATAATCAGTGCATACTAGGATATACTTATTTTTTTTAGATGGAGGATTGATAGGTCCAAAAAAATCCAAAGCCCATTTTTCAAAAGGTTCAATATGTACCTGAGGTTGTAATGACATTTCATTTGAAGGAGCAGGTTTCCCTACCCTTTGAAAATCGTCACACCTTTTGACATATTCTTTAGCATATTTGAAGATGGATGGCAAATTATATCCTAAATGAAGGATTTTATAGGTTGTCCTCTTGTCAGAAAAATGTCCACCACAGGGTTCATCATGACATGCCTTAAGAATTTCAGGCATTTCATCTTCTCGAACACATCTTCTGATAATAAGATTTGGACCTGTCTTATACAATTCATTAGTAATCCATGAATATTTTGCACTTGTTTGAATGATTCTTATTTTCTCTCTAGCATGCATATTTGAAGGTAATTTTCTTGTTACTAAGTAATTGGCAATATTTTCAAACCAAGGAGTTTGAGTAGTTATTGCAAAGAGATATTCATCAGGAAATTTATCCTCAACTGGAGTATTGTCTTTGATATTTTGGATTCTAGACAGAAAATCAGAAATTGTATTTTGTTTTCCAGGCCTGTCTAGAATAGCAATGTTAAATTATTGTAGGAGCGATAACCATCTTGTAAATCTGCGATTGGTAACAGATTTATTCATTAAATACCTAATTGCAGAGTGATCTGTGTGAACAAAGGTTTCATAGCCTATTACGTAATGTCTGAATTTATTAATAACATGAACAACAACTAAGAATTCTTTTTCAGTTACAGTATAATTCAACTTTGGAGGAGTCAAATTTTTACTTGTATAGTAGATGGCATAAGGGATCAGATCTTTTTGTCCTAGCACAACTCCTAGAGCTGTGTCTAAAGCATCTGTTGATATATGAAAATGTAGTTTCCAGTTACGCCCTCTTAAAATGGGTGCTTTAGAAATTTTTTCTTTTAGGGTTTCAAATGCTAATTGGCAGTCAGGATTCCATTTGAATTCACAATATTTGGTAAGTAATTTGAAGAGAGGGGATGATATCTTGGTGAAGTTTTCTATGAATCTTCTATAATACCCTATGAATCCTAGAAAACTTCTAACATATTTTTGGCAACTTGGAACTAATATTCTGGACATGACTTCAACTTTTGATTCATCAACTCTAATTCCAACTCCTGAAATGTGATGTCCTAAAAAAATCCCTTTAGTAAACATCATGAAAAATTTCTCATGACTTAGTGAAAGGTTTGCTTTTTTACACCTTTTTAGAACTTTTTCCAAGTTTTCTAGAGCTTCTTCAAATGAATTACCATAGACTGTAAATTCGTCCATGTATAATTCTACACAATCATGTATTAGATAAAAAAAATCCTAATAATGCCCTTTGGAATGTTGTTGGTGCATTGCATAATCCAAAAGGTAGTACTTGGTAGGAATAAGTTACCCAAGGACATGTGAATGTGGTTTTATCCTGATCTTCAGGTGCAAATTGAATTTGATTATAACCACTGAAACCATCCAAGAGTGAGAAATAATTTTCGCCTGCTAATGTATCTAACACTTGATTTATAAAAGGTAAAGGAAAATGATCTTTAAGAGTAGCTTTATTCAACTCTCGATAATCAATGCATACCCTCCATTTACCATTTTTCTTGGGTACAATCACCAAAGGAGAAACCCACTGACTATCTAAAATGGGATAGATAAAGTTGATATTCAATAATTTTTGCAACTCTTCTTTCACAATTTCCCTAAGATTTGGATTCATCCTTCTTTGAGGTTGTAAGATAGGTTTACAATTTTCCTCTATGTCGATGTGATAGGTGCAAGTCTTAGGACTAATCCTTTTCATGTCAGTGTATTCTCATGCATATGCATATGAATGTTTCTGTAATTTTTTGACTAGCTCTTCTTGTTGTAAGTTTTTTAGGCTTTTGTTTATGTTCAAGGTTTTTCCTGGAAATATTTCAATTGTAGAGCTGCCAAATTATTCCATAGAGTAAAGAGACATCTGCCTAGATGAAAAAAATTCAATATTAGATCTTTCTTGGAATTGATCATGTCCATATTCTGGAGATGATTCAAAATTTTCTAAAGTATTCAAGATCTGACTATCTTCACTAAATTTTGAAATAGTGAAGAGAGGTTGTATATCGTCTTCATCATCAATCCATTTTTTTTCATATATCTCTGTGATTGTTCTTACTGGAGGATATAAAGTGAATTTCTTAGTTGAATTTCCATCAGAGATGTACATATCACCAGATCTACAGCTGATGAAAGCATCAGTTGTAGCCAACCAAGGTCGTCCTAATATAAAAAGATATCCTCCTAGACTATTTTTAGGAGTTAAAATCATAAAGTCAACAGGATACTCCCAAGAATCTAAGGACACTAAAATATCTTCTAACACACCATCTGGTCTGATTACAGACCTATCTGCTAACTATCGTAATGTGGGTGTATAAAGAAGATTAGGAAGCTTAAGTTGTTCCATGGTTTGCTTGCTCATGATGTTTATTGCTGCTCCTAAATCAATTAATGTGTTTTGGATTTCAATTCCATTGATGTTAGTTTTTACAACTAGACTTCCAGGATCTAGATATTTTTGAATGGCAATATTTCCCATCATTATGTCTACTATTTTTCCTACTAGTTGAATTTTATTTATTTATTTTATCTTTCTTCCAAGTTTCTTCATACTCAACTCCTTTATTGTTTTAGCTAAGATTGGAATTTCCTTGATGGCTTGTAATAATGGAATTTTGATACAAACATTTCTCAATTCATCTAGAAAATAATAATTAGGAAACATAATCTGTTTTTCTATACGTCTATCAATTTGTAATCTTTAAGGAAAAGGAGGTGTAGAAGTAGATGTTGATGGTTGCTCTAACATAGGAGTTGAATATATTGGTTCTTTGTGTTTTTCTTTTTCAATGTTTTGGTTTTGAAGAGATGTGCTCTCTTCAAAACTTTTATTAACTTGTAGAGAATCTTCCTCAGAATTGTCTTGTTCTTGTATTACTACAGAAGGCTTATTTTTTTCAAGTATCTTTCCATATCTAAGTTGCACATCATTAAGATCTAGAGGAGTAATCGAATAAGTTGGAAATTGTTGACCTTCTATCATATAGGTATTATGAGGGTTTTTATTGTTGGGGTTTGGTACTGGTTGGGTAAGTAATTGATTTGGTCTCTGAGGTAGTGAGAGTGGTGGATTTTGATTTTGAGTTTGAGGTTGTGGATTTTGTTGAGGATTTTTTTTGGGGAGGATAATTTGGATAAGATGGATAGGATGGATAAGATGGTGGATACTGATAATATTGAGAGAATCTTCCATAGGGATTTTTCATCCCTTGAGCCCAAGGTTGAGATTGATTTTGAGATTGAGGCCAAGGTTGCTGCCAAGAATTCCAATTTGGTGGGGGCTGATTATACATTTGGTTATTAAACCCTTGGGTTTGAGGCCCCTGCCATGGTATTCTAGAGAAAAAAAAAAGAGATTTTGTAGGATTTGTAGTTGTTTCTTCTTGAAAGACAACCTTAAGACCAAGAATTGAGGGACAACTCTTGGTCTCATGGTTCTCTGAACAAATCACACAAGTCTCTATTATTTTTGCATCAAGAGGACATTATCTCAAAGCATGCCTCTTTCTACATTTGGGACAAAAGATTGCTAAGGCATCAATCTCAACTTTATGCTTGTTTTGTAGCTTAAGCGTGTCTATTTTCTCACTAAGAATCCATATAATGTCAATTTTTAACTCATCCAGCATGTTTCCAATTTCTGCCCTACTTACTGTTCCAGTTGCAGATTTGTTTACCCTAGCAAGAGCATGATCTCTTGGTCCTTTCAAAATTTTTGATTTTCCTCTTGAGATATTAATACATAGTTCTCCAATATCAGCTAATGGAAGTTGAGATATGTCTCCCTTTACCATCATGTTAAGAATATCTATCCATTCATCTCTAATTGTTTTCAACAAAAGAGCTTTTAGAGTGTCTTGGTCTAGATTTTGCATTTTTTCTCTCTTGATGTTATAGTTGAATCTTTCAAGTAAATCTTCCAAATTTTCATCCTCCTTTTTCATCATTTTAAACACTTCCTCCTTATGGTTAACATGTATACAATAGTCCAAATACATTTCTATAAATTCTCTTCTCATATCATTCCATGACTTAATAGAACTAGTGATTAGACTCATGAACCCTTTTAGGGCTGCTCCTTTCAATGTTTAAGGAAATAATTTGAGTTTTTGAGCATCTTGTAGATAGTAATAAGTGCTGCATAAAACTTCAAATTCAAATAAAAATGTCTCAGGGTCTTCACTTTTCAATCCATGAAATTTTGGAAGAACATAAGGTGAGATATCTTTCATGGTAGCATTTGTCTCTTCATCTACTATAGAGAATCCAAGGAACTTTCAACTTCCCTTCTACCTATACCTCCTTTTGCATTTCCCCTACTTCTTCCTCTATCTCCTCCTCTACCTCCTTCAAATAGCAAGTTTTCTCCTTTAAATATTTCCCCTTCTCCTTCCCCTCCTTCTCCTCTTCCTGCCATGATAGATTCTTCAGAACTGATATAAGGTTCAGCCTAGAGGGATAATTGTTGTTGTGGTTCTTCTATCAATGGTATGTTGAGGAAAGGTTCTTCCTCTTCCTCTTCACTAGGGATTTCTAGATCTTCAGCTGGAATATATTCCCCTGTAGAAGTGAAAAAGGTTATTCCCTCTGTTGGAGTTCTAGGATCTTCTTCTTCCAAGACTGCCTCAGTGGATGAAGTGGGAGACCCTCCTAACTGAATATCTCATCTAAAAACTTCAGGAAGCCTATGACTAGTATAGTATGGGATATGAGTTTGAGAGGGAGGTGTACTACTTCTTGGTCTAGGTGGAGTGAGTGGTGTTGTAGGGATTAAGCTTCTACCTCTTATAAAACTGCCCCTAGAGTCTCTTTCTCTACGCATATCATTGTTTTTGGGATGTAATAAATAAGGCTACCTAGTTACACTTCCCTGAAAATGGCGCCAAAATGTTTAGTCAATTTAGTGTTCCTAAATTTCTTCCATTAATTATCAACCAGGGCTAGTAAACTGATGAAGTGTGGTGCACTATATGTGCCTAGGTGAATTTTCCCTTACTTCGTTGTATGTGTTTTTTTTATTTTTTTTGGATGTTTGACTTCTTGATCCTTAGTGTGCTACCGTAGGCTATTTTAGAAAAGTGAAAATGAATCTAATTAAAAAAGAAGAAAAGGAAGTGTTATGAAACTAAGTTAATTTTCTATAAGAGAAACCAAAGTTTATGGATTAGTTCTAAGACCTAGTTCTGAACAAGAAGGTAAAGAAAGTACTTCATTTAGTGATTAAACCTAATCCATGGATCTATGACTAAATTTAGATTTGAAGACGAAATGAAAGTAAGGAAATGTGTCAACTATTGTACTTTAGGTTGTTTCAACATTCAATTATTAGGTCAAAACCCTATGAGATGAAATCAACTGTTTGTACCTTAGTTGCTAAAGTCTAAAACAGAAAACAGAGAGTGCTATTGAAATTTATCTAATATTCTTTAGTTACTCCATTTACCTAATATGTAGAGAGTGACCCCTTTGTGGCAATGTTTCTAAGCAACCATTACATCTATCTAAAGAATGACAATAAATCAAAAATTGCATTAAATATAATCATTTAATCATCCTTGCAAAGTATATTCAGATTAGTCTCTTTCAAATATGACCTTTAAGAAGATTGCCTTGTTGCAATGGAATGAGGATCTTATAACTAGAATCAACTAAGTGAATAATTAAATTATCAGTCTCATCCAAATATGAAGCTTGTGACCCCTTGGTATGGCTTCGGATAAATCAATTACACCCTTAATGCTTAGCAAGCAAATGGCAAGAAATGAGATGTATTCTAAAACTTAACTAAATGTGAAATTGACTTTTCAGTCTCATCCAATTATAAATCTTCTGACCCCTTTGTATGGCCTTGGAGAAATCAATTACACCCTTAGTTCTTAGAAAGCAAATGACAAGAAATGAAATTCATTCAACCACTGCACTTAGAAGGCATTTAACCAATCAATGTAAGATTTGGTAAATAGAAAAAAATAGATTTCATAAATGCTTAATTAGACACAGCAATTGACAAAAGATGAAAGCAGTAAACTAAGCAACCATGTTTCTCAACACTTAAATCTTTATTCCAATCCTGAAGACAAAGTTACCTATCTCCTTGAAACGTTTCAGAGGGAAAATCTCCACAATTGCATATAAACTATTGAAAACTGGAAATTAAGCAAGAACATAAAGTACTAAACAGAATTGAAACAAATATAACTAGAAAACATTAAAAACCTCCTTTAGCAGCAGGGGCCCTCTACTACCAAGTTGGTTAACTCCTTAGCTCCTTAAAAATGTAATCAAAACAGCAACTGGGAACTAATCTTCTTTATTGAAACAGAGTTTTAGAAAACAGAGTATCTCACTATAATTCCGAACTTGTGCTACAAAAACTTAACTTGTTCTCGGTTCTGTAGAACCTCTATTTATAAATAATTTGCATAACTAACTATGAATAAGGATAGCTACAGGTGTATCTTTGAATTATAATCAAATTGGGACTCTTAGGACTCATGATTTGCTACACAGCAAATCAAGAGTCCAATTTTTTTTGTGAAACGGTCTTTGAATTTGAGCTTTGACCATCGATTTAGGCCTCTTTATTTGTCGATCTGGTCCTTATGAATAGGATGAAATCCATGTAGGAGGGATTCTGAGACTACCCATATGGACCATTCCTTCAACTGACAACTGTAACATGTTCAACCACAAGATTAGCTATGGAATGTCCGGTCAGCTTTGGAACAGGCTGCATTCTGTAGCCAATTTGCAAAAACTTATTAAAATAGCAAAAATCATGAAAACACTGTTAGGTAAATTGACTCGGGGTTAGAGTCAAGGTTGACCAGGTTAAGAAATAGGGTAGTTTTGGGGCACATGGTATTGCGCACCCATGGTTTTCAGCTCATGGTATTGCATGTAATGGAGCCTATAAAAGGCTTGGAGGACTTCATTGTAATGTAGGCCTTGAGGTGACAGGTGAATGCTCACTTGGCTGGATTGGCCAGGGTTTTGGCCTATTCTTAATAAAATACTATTAGGATGGGTTTTCCTCAGAGTTTGGGGTTTTTCCCAGTTAAAAATATTTGTTTATGTTTATGATTTGTTGTTGTTTATGTTTAATTAATCCTCTTGGTAATTAGTTAATATTCTCTGGTAAATTATTTCTTCATTTGGTATCAGAGCCATATTTGGCTTCAAAGGGACGCTTTTGTTGCCAAGGGTTTATTGGCCTGTGAATGGAGATATGATTTGTTGCACTGATGTAGATATGGAACTGGAATGTAAGGGTTTAGAAGAGTTATGGTTGCAGGGCAAGCTTGGGCTAGAGAGATATGAGATCCTAGAAAGGGTCATGGCCATATAAAATCGATAAAGCAATCGCATCACTATTGGATGTGATAAGTGGCTTTGTTGTTGGGAAAACATATGAAAATTCTCGCCTCACCACATTGAAGAGCCGATGTGGGAGAAAGAAGTGCCACTATAGGAGGGACAATGCGCCTAACTACACGATTGTTCTTGTGAACCACTGGAACAGTCGCTTGAAGATTGAGGCAGATAGGGAAATCATGGTGGGCATGGTGGGGCTCAAGCTCTACTCCTCATTGGGTTTCTAGAGTTTTTTGGATCAGCATATGTGAATCTGTGCATACAGATGTTGTACATGGTTGGAGATGAAAACATGAGATGGGCGTGAAAAGGAAACACTTGGGCCATGCCGAGGAGGAAGACTGTGACTATGGTGGTCTTGGAGAATATATAAATGAGGAATAGGCGGTGTAGCTGAAGCTGAGGCACAAGAGCATAGCAACATGAGGTGCTAGTAGTGTGGGATGACAACAAAGAGAACAAAATTGTTGGGGCAGGAGCGAGCTCGGGTGCAAGTCTCGGGGCAGGCACCAAGACAACCCTGACAGCCTTGCCGCTCATGTGCTATATAATTCCAACTGGTGCAATGTTGGAGAGAGCTTGTCCACTTTAGTGCATAGGAATTCTCATTGAAAGTGTGAACCGAGTTGGGTCGTACATTGAAGGATATTTGTGACTGCGTAGTTTGGACAGAGAGTTGCATGGAGCGATGGGATATTTTTTTGTGGTGGCGCACAACCCGAGAAACAAAGAGAAAAGGAGATCAACCTGTGAAAGCAGGAGGAGAATGATAAGGCTAAGGAGGACATAGCCGTGAAGAAGTTGCTGGTTTTCCAATGGTGCTAAGGTCTGGGATTATGCCTTCAATCATCTCGGCTGCGCCATGACCTGAATTCCTTAGTGGATGGTTGCATTGGGGATGGAACTCCTATGGTAGAGATGTGCATGGAGCAGGCTGTCAAAGCGATTGTGGAAACAATGCTTGATATTTATGATAGTGCCAATGAGAATATGCGCATAGCGATGGTTTTTTTTTTTATTAGTAATGGGCTATCACACCCTTTGGAAGAATAAGAAATATTTCCTCACAATGCAGCTCTGGCATATTTTTGAAGTGCATCGTGGCCCATGAGAGTTGAAATTGAGATCTGGAAAAAGGCAAGCATAGCATGGAGAACATATTGCAACGATTAACTGGTTTTGTGGACCAGTGCAGTTACATAATTGTGAAGATTATATGCTCTACATTATAAAGAGAATGTAGGATAGCAAGGAGAGAGGATGTACTAAGATTGCAACAAAACATAAAATAAATAAATGTAATGGAGTTAATTTTTTGCATGTAAATGGGCATATGCTGTAAGACCTGGTATGGCATGCATACCCCTGGGTAATCACTTGTAAAGTCTGGGTTAGACCTAGGTGATAGGGGGATGTCAAGTTAACAATTACCCTGGGTAAAATTTTGAGCAGGGAGGAGCTAGAGTGAGCGGGGTTGTCTCATTTGGAAGTTTTGGCTGGATTTATTCAGGAAACCCCAAGCCAAGTTTAAGGGGGGAATGTTAGGTAAATTTACTCGGGGTTAGAGTGAAGGTTGACTAGGTTAAGCAATCGGGTAGTTTTGGGGCACATGGTATTGTGCACCCATGGTTTTTAGCTCATGGTATTGCATGTAATGGAGCCTATAAAAGTCTCGGAGGACTTCATTGTAATGTAGGCCTCGAGGTGAGCGGTGAAGGCTCACTTGGTCGGATTGGCCAGGGTTTTGGCCAATGCTTAATGAAATTTCATTAGGATGGGTTTTCCTCGGAGTTTGGGGTTTTTCCCAGTGAAACATCTGTTTTTATGTTTATGATTTGTTGCTGGTCATGTTTAATTATTCCTCTCGGTAATTAGTTAATATTCTTTGGTAAATTGTTTCTTCAAACACAATATGCCAATCATTTGAATGTAACATTAAGACAAACCTTATCATTCTTCATTGATTAGGGCTTATGAATTGATGGAAAAGAAGTGAAATGAGATGAGAAATATGTAAAGGAAAGGGTAATTCTAGGGTTCAACATAAGCCCCCTATGTACTTGAGAAAAGTATCTTGACTCTGCAAATATACCCCTGATAAGAGAGCTCTTCTCCTAAATTCTTGGGTGTAGTCTTGTACATTTTGTCCTTTCAATAGTCTAAAATTTTTCCAGTTCATTATGGATTTCTGCATATGAGCTAATGGATAAAATTGTTGTTTTATTGCAGTAATAACATCAGTCCATGATAGAATAATCTTACCATGTTTTTTGATCTCCTCCTTTGTCTTGGCTTCCCACCAAACAAGAGCTACACCTTCCATCCTAAATGAAGCTAGTTGGATTTTGGTGTCATCATCATGAAGGTTCTGAATTATCAAATAAGCCTCCAATTGCCTAATCCAATTATCAAGATTTTATGCATTGAATTCACCATTAAACATTGGCAATTCAAACTTAACAACAAGTTTTAGAAAAGGACTTTTACCAGTGTTCTCTGAATTGTGTGACTGGTGTACTGAAGATGAAGTAGAGGATGATGATGATGAGGGCGAGGATGGTGACTTTCCACTACCTCCATTTCCTCCATTACCCTTCCTTGATTTGTCTTCATCATTGTGACCTCCTGATGATCCCTGACCTTCCTTGTGAAGTTTGGATCCTTCTCCTTCTAGTCTTTCATTCCTTTCTTGATAAAGGAATCTCACCATTTCAGTCATTTCAAGGAATGCTTTCCTAAACACTCTTTCTTCCTCTTTGGGATCCACCTCTTCATGGGTTTCTTCTTCTCCTGGAGGCATGCTTGATGCTGATTTTGCTTCTCTTGGAGGTGAACTAGGTGGTGGAGAATGTGTCAATCTTGCCCTCCTTTGTTGTGGCTCACTTTGAGAACCTCTTGCTTCCACCAATTTTCCTTCTCCTCTATTAAGCTTGAGCCTAGTAAGCATGAAAACCCTTGAAAACAGTTAACAAATCCTTGCACATAAAAACACCAGAGATAAAAATCTAGCTCTGATACCAACTTGATATGAAAGGAGTTTATTAGTTCTGCTATGCTAAGTGTCCTTTTAGTTAAATAAACATGTACAATTTGTCTCCATAATTTTGTTTAAGGTATGAGAGTTTTAACCATGAAAATTAGATGAATTAGTGAACTTTAAGCATGTAAATAAGCCTTAAAAACACTAAACAACAATGCATAACAGAGAAAAAAATTCACACATAAGGTTTACATAGTAGGCATGATGAAGAAATTCACCCCTCCTGGGCTACATCTGTTGGTCCAGCTCCCAATGACATGTCCCTCTTTTTCATTATGCTAAAAATTGTAAATTACATATGTTTGTAGGCCTCTAATGGCTATTTTATCTGCATCAATGACTCCATAATGCTCCAGTTAGTTTAGGTAGACTCTTGTTTCACCAAAATTGGTCGAAAATTGACATCCCCATGCATTTTTCCCAATAACAGCTAGAAAAGCTCCACTAAATGTGGAGACTGGCAGTTTAACTATAGATAAATTGATAGTTTACCCCAAATTTGGGGGCGCACTCCAAAACTGGCGGGCAGATAATCTTGACATTAATTGTGAGTGGCGGGGTGGTCACATGCCACCCCTGCCGAATACTCCGTTAATAGTTTGGACTCTGCCGCATTCCTTGGAACCGGGAGTTACAGGTTCCATATCCTTTAACAGTTACAATAACCGTTTATTCCACCATGTGATCAACATTGAAACTAACCCGCCAGATGAGGTTGGAACCTGGAGTACGCGGTCCTGAACCCTTTTGAAACCATCACATTTGTTGTTTACCTCTGCATGTGAACAGGTCTGACCACCCGTCGGCAATTTAACTTTGATGCTGTGGTTTAATACGAAGCTTGGGTTCCGGTGCTAAGGTCACATTCGAGGGGGGCTGGCCTCCCAAGCCCTTAACACATTTTTAAACAAAATTCAAATATGTATTCGCACCTTAGTATGTTAAGTAACATGTGTAGACATAATGGAAAATGGTATTTGGGTACGGAGAGGAGGTCATGGGTTCGACCCCTATCGACTCCACAAAATTTTTCACTAACCTTGTGAGGACACGTGGTGGCTTGGAGGCTTGCCACGTGTCACTCAGTCATCTAGCCAACCAAAAACACATCCAATGGCCAGATCACTTCCATACCCTCATCATCCAATGGCCCACAATGTGCCACGTGGCGCCACCACATTGGCTAAGACGAAAATGGAATATTCCCCAGAATATTCTGCTGACTGTACCTGCAAGTTGACTGGGCATCCAGTCACCAATTTTTTTTTGTTTGGAAAAAAAAATAAAACGTCATATCTTCCTCATATGACATCAATTTTTCAAACCATTTGTGGCACTGGAATCACAACGACAAGACCTTTCTGGTTGCTCAGGTTTGGACTTGTTTCGAGCACTTTCATTTTTGAGCATATGACTTGATCTCCTGATCACCAACTGAACTTTGTATTTCTCTGCCTTGCTTTCTACATTCATCTTCTTCTTAAACACCCATTTTATCCCGATGGGCTTCCTTCCATCTGATAACTCCACTAGATCCCATGCCTCATTTTTGTTCAAGGATGCCATTTCATCAACCATGGCCTCCTTCTAGAGTTTTCCATCCTTTAAATCCACTGCCTCTCTGACAGTTTTGAGATCATCATTAGTGACAGTTAAAGAAAAATTTGAACTGTTAGAAGATGGAATATACCTTTCTGGCTACCTTCTTTCCCGAACTGATCTTCTCACAGCTGGATTTTGTGGCTCTTCCTCTTCTAAATATTATTATGTTGTATAGTATAATTCATCCTCCTTTATCTCAAACTTTATCTTCTCAGGTTCCTTTGGTAGGAATTCATGTTTAACAACATATTTCACCTCTCTATACACCACATCTCGACTGTACACAACCTTCCTTATTTCTGGGTTCCAAAGCTTGTACCCTTTTAAACCATCCTTATACCCAATAAATATGCACATTTCAGATTTATTATCCAACTTGGTCATTTTCTCCTTTGGAACATGTACATATGCATCACATCCAAATACTCTCAGATGTGAAAGAGAGGGTTTCTTACCAGACCATACCTCATGTGGGGTCTTATCCTCCAATGCTGATGAAGGTGATATGTTAAATAGGTAACATGCAATCTCCACTGCCTCTGCCCAAAATTCCTGTCCTAACCTGGTACCATTGAGCATGCTTCTTGCCTTTTCCATCGGCATTCTATTTAATTTTTATGCAACTCCATTTTTCTGAGGTGTGTATGGATTAGTATTCAGCTGTGATATACCACACTTCTTACAAAACTCTTCAAATTATTTCTTGCAGAACTGTCCACCATTATCTGTCCTCAACACCTTTATCTTCTTCTTTGTCTGGTTTTCTACTAGAGCCTTAAATTCTTTAAATATGTCAAATAATTCAAATTTATTCCTCAAGAAATATATCCATTTATTCCTTGAGAAGTCATCTATGAACATACATAGACTTTCCCAATGATGAAACTGACACAGGTGATCCAGATTTATGCAGGAACGCAACCGAATAAACATATAACCATAAATACAGAGATGCAGCAGAAATAACACTTCATTTCATTAATATCAAAGAACTGAAATTTGCTTACATGCAGAATGTAAATAAAACTAGCTAGGGCGCTGGTAGCTATCTCTGAGAAGAGATGTGGCAGCTACAGGCCTCTGAATTGAGTTACAATGAGGCTCAAGGGCCTATTTATTATTTAGAAACAATGGGAAATCCTAAACAGCCAAAACCCTAACCCTAGGAGATGAAGCGCCAAAACTATGGGCCCCGTTTGGGTAAACTGGTGTTTCAACTTCCCAGGGGCGTAACTTTGGCATACGATCTCCGTTTGACGCGTACCATACCTCGTTAGAAAGATCTATCCGAGGACTAAAAATTTGGAATGAGAAACATTAGCCCATGGACCCATGTTGCTCTCTGTTTTCCCAAAAAATGTCGTTTAGGGCCTCAAAACGGCTCCGGAAGTTTAGGACCCGAAAAACTGCTAAAAATAGTAAACTGTGCCGAAACTGAAAAACTGAAATAGACAATGGTGGAGCCCCAAGTGGAATAGGCCGGTGACCACCAATATCCACCTGGATCATTCCTCCCCCCTTAGGAAGCAATGGTCCCCATTGCGTTAAGTTCCTCCATGAGATGAGGAAATTTCTGCTGAACTTGGTCCATGGTGAACCACTTTCCTTGGTGCAGGAGTTGGCTAGCTTTGACAACCCGATATAGTTGGATCTCTTGTTGGTGAGTGTTCTTGATTTGCATGTCCATGATACAATCTGTGGTGGCCTGTTCCATGTAGTATGGATTTAACTCTATTGGTGTGAGTTGTTCTGCAATGTCCGAGGTGTCCAGTAAAGGTGGGAAGTAAGGACAAAGGCGATCCACATTGAAGACTGGGTGTAGACCAAGGAATGGTGGAATACTGAGCTCAAAGGCATTTTTCCCTACAACCTTGGTGATGGTGTACAACCCGTAACGGAGCGGGCGAAGCTTGCGGTGGGGTCCAGTGAGGTGCTCCTTCTGCAAATGTAGCCATACTTTGTCGCCCACCTGGAAGTTGTATGGCACCCAGTGTTGATCATGGCGTTGCTTGTACTTGGTATTGGCTCTGTCCAATATATCATGAACCTGTTGGCGGATGTGTTGAATGCACTCGATGAAGCTACTTGCTTTGTCAACTTCAGACTAGACATGAGATGAATCGGCCTGAGCAGCTGCAAATGGCATGACTACATCAATGGGACATAGTGGCTGGAATCCCAAGCCCACCTGAAAGGGGCTATGGCCGATTGAACTGTGGAGAGCCCGATTATAACTATGTTGTACATAGGGGAGGCTCTCATCCCATGTGCGTGGATGCTTTGAATTGTACATGTGCAGAATGTGTACAATCATTCTGTTGACGACCTCTGTCTGGCCATCTGTTTGGGGATGTAAAGCTGTGGACTTGGTGAGCTTGGTATCCAACATTGACCAGAGGCTGGACCAAAATGTGATGAGGAACCTGCTATCCTGATCTGATATGATAGACTGTGGGATCCCAAAGTGCACCCACACTCGTTCAAAGAAGAGTTTAGCAGTGGCTTCTGCTGTGATATTCTTCTTGCAGGCCGCCATAATGGCCATCTTCGAGAACCTGTCGACGACCACAAAAACACAGTCATTTCCCTGCTTAGTAGAAGGCAGGCCCGACATGTAATCCATGGAGATGGATTCCCATGGTCGACTAGGGGTAGGTAGAGGAGTATATAGACCTTGCTTCTTGATGGTCAGTTTGGCAATGGCACAAGAAGTGCAGGATCTGATGTGCTTCTCGACATCCTTTCGAAGGTTCGGCCAATAGAAATACTTTTGCAGGATTGCTACTGTTTTCTTGACCTCGAAATGCCCAGCGACTCGACTGTAGTGTGCTTCCCATATCATCTTGGCATGCTCGCTTGAAGGAACAAAAAGGTGTCCCATGTGACATAAAAGTGCATCTTGGAGGTGAAAATTTGGAACTTGCGTACCCCCCAAGAGTGCCTTGTAAGTGTGGCCGAATTCTGGGTCACTCTCATAGAGAAGCGGCCAATCAGAAGTCTCGTGCCCACAAGAGTTGAGCACAGTGGTGAGCGCCACGATTGGTGGTCAGCTGAGGCAGTCTGCAACATTATTGGTGCTACCCTTCTTGTACTTGATGTTCAAATGAAACTGTTGCAGATATGTGGACCACTTCTGATGGCGATCATTCTGCAACTTCCCTTGTGTCTCTATGAACTGCAGGGGCCGGTGGTCTGTGTGGATGATTGTTTCCTTCCCCAAAATGTAATGCTTCCATTGTCGACAAGCTTGCACAATGGAGTACATTTCTTTGTCATAAGTGGGATACTTGCAAACTGTGTCAGACAATGTCTCACTGTGAAATGCCACTAGATGTCCCTGTTGAGTAAGAACTGCCCCAATAGCATAGTCAGAGGCATCTGTCTCGATCTCAAATGGTTGTTGCAAGTCTGGTAAAGTGAGCACTGGGGCAGAACAGAGGCGATTTTTCAATTCTGTGAATGCCTTCTGTTGAGGTTCCGACCAAAAGAATTTTTCTCTCGCTCCTCCCTTGGTGACTTGACTCAAGGGCCAAGTGATATGAGAGAATCCCAACACAAACCTCTGGTAGAAATTAGCAAGACCCAGAAAGCTGCGAAGCTCTGTTATAGTGGTTGGGGCTGGCCAATCCCGAATGACTTGGATCTTGGCTGGATCCACATGCACTCCCCTTTCATCAATAATGTATCCCAGATATTGAACCTGGGTCATGCCAAAAGTGCACTTCTCCAAATTGGCACACAACTTGTGTTGCCGCAGTGTTTGGAGGACTTTTTGGATGTGGTGAAGGTGCTCTTCCCAAGTCTGGCTGAAGATCAGAATGTCATCCAAGTACACCACTACAAATGAGTTGGTGAATGGCCGCAAGATGTCATCCATCATCCTCATGAAGGTTGCGAGAGCATTCGTCAACCCGAAAGGCATGACCAGCCATTCAAAAAGGCCTTCCTTAGCTTTGAAGGCAGTCTTCCACACATCAGAGGGTTCAATTGGTACCTGGTGATACCCAGACTTCAGGTCGATCTTACTGAAATATTTTGCACCTTGGAGTTGGTCCAGAAGGTCATCAATCCGTGGATTGGGTACCTATTCCGGAAAGTGATCTTGTTCAGCGCCCGATAGTCAATACAGAATCTCCATGTCCCATCCTTTTTCTGTACCAACACGATCGGGCTCCCACAGGGCGATGAACTTGGTCTGATGTGACCTTTCTGCAACAGCTCCTGAATCTGCCTCTTGATTTCATCATTTTCCAGAACAGGGCATCGATAGATTGGTCCATTAGGTAGTGGCGCACCTGGGGTCAGATCAATCGGGTGCTTGACCTGACAGTGCAGAGGAACCCCTATGGGTGAGGTGAATATGTCCCCGTACTCCTCCACAACCTTATCCATTTGTTGTTGTCGTGCAGAGGAGCCCTGTCTGGAGGTCGTGGCCACAGTCTTCTTCTTGCCTTGGGGGTGGATCATCAGGAAAACGAATTTCCCGGTTTGGGAAATGAGCTTACTGCATTGTTTTGCAGTAACCAAAGAGATAGTGGCAGGAGGTGGTACCTCTGGTATCCTGTACAACTTATTTCCCAAAGTAACAATAACAGCACGAGGTCGAGACTCATACACAGCATTACGCTTCCACAAGTATGGTTGTCCTAATAATACATCAGAAACATCAATAGGAGCAACGTCACATAATACCTCATCCGTGAAGGGCTTGATGCTATAGGGAAGGTGACACTGCCGGCTGATGCGGAGATCTCGTCCTTGGTGAAGCCACCTGATGGTGTATGGATGTGGGTGAGCTGTGGTCGGCAAGCCCAACCGCTTCACGGCGTCTGCTGAAATGAGGTTCTTTTGGCTCCCATTGTCGACAATGAACTGTACAGGGGAGCCCTTTACCCACATCTGGGAGTGGAAGAGACGTTCCTCCTCCTCTGATCTTCCGGTTCCTCCTTCTGGACCTTTGTAGTGGCAACAGTGGCATTGGGCTCCGCATCAATAATCTGTTTCCCTTTTTCATTCCCCTTTTCAGGTTCTGATTCGGAGTCGGAGCATGCATCTGACTCAGAAGCCCTCATCTTGGCCACTAGCGACTGCTTGGCCCGACACTCACTTGTGTTGTGAGTGGAGCTCTTATGGAACTCACACCACTTTCCCGTGTCCTTCTTTGGCTTTGCGGTGCTGTTCTTTTCTTGTGGCTTCGATGAGTTGTCTTTAGCTTCCATGCCTTGGCTCGGTCCTTTGTTCTGCGGTTTGGAAGCACCTTTCCCTTGCTTTTGATTCGCAGATCCAAAGTCTCGCTTCTTCTGCTTGAATTTCTGCTCAATCTTGGCAGCATACCGGTATGCCGCACCAAGCGAGGAGATGTCAAGGAACTCCATTTCCTCCTGAATGTATTTGTGCAGACAGCTGCGATACTTTAGCACCAGATGTTTCTCTGAATCTTTGATACCCAACTTTGTGCGCAGGGTATGGAACAGATTCGTCAGCTCATGCACATCTTGATCCCTTTGTTGTCGCAACATGGTCCATTGTATGTACTTGTCCTCATAGCTCCCCACGGGATAGTACTGTTCCTTGACGACGTCTCGGAAAGAATTCCAAGTTGGTATGCCCGAGAACAGAGAGGGTTCTGTCTGGTTCTTGTTCTCACAGTAGGTTTCCCACCAGTCCTTAACATGGTGGGTAGCTTTGAGGAGTGCAAAAATAATCTTCTCCTGGTCTGAAAAGTCATGAACCGAGAAATATCCTTATAATAGATTCAACCATCTATCTATGGCATCCGCGTCTATTTGACCCTCAAATATGGGAATGTCAAAATTTACTTGTACCTTAAAAGGAGTCGCGCCTCCAGAGTGGCTGCTGGATGCAGATGCGCCGCCGGTGGGTAGCCGTTGAAGGATCTGAGAAAAGTTATCCATCATCGTGTTCCTTTGTTTTTCGAGGGCCTCCTTGAGCAATATTTTGATAGGATCTCCTGCTCCCTCATCTTTCTTTTCGTCCCCCATGGGCGTCCGTCGAGGTTTGCGAGGCTGATCTTGCAAAGGTTCCACCAGATCGAGCCCTAGCTCCTTATACCCTGACCTCGTTGGGGACATGCAAAGAAGGATCGAGAAAAAGCAGACCGCCTCTGATACCACTGATCCGGATTTATGCAGGAACGCAACAGAATAAACATATAACCATAAATACAGAGATGCAGCGGAAATAACACTTCATTTCATTAATATCAAAGAACTGAAATTTGCTTACAGACAGAATGGAAATAAAACTAGCTAGGGCGCTTGTAGCTATCTCTGAGAAGAGATGTGGCGGCTACAGGCCTCTGAACTGAGTTACAATGAGGCTCGAGGGCCTATTTATCATTTAGAAACAATGGGAAATCCTAAACATCCAAAACCCTAACCCTAGGAGATGAAGCGCCAAAACTATGGGCCCTGTTTGGGTAAATTGGTGTTTCAACTTCCCAGGGGCGTAACTTTGGCATACGATCTCCGTTTGACGCGTACCATACCTCGTTAGAAATATATATCCGAGGAATACAAATTTGGAATGAGAAACATCAATCCATGGACCCATGCTGCTCTTCGTTTTCCCAAAAACGTCGTTTAGGGCCTCAAAACGGCTCCGGAAGTTTAGGACCTGAAAAACTGCTAAAAATAGTAAAATGTGCCGAAACTGAAAAACTGAAAGAGACAATGGTGGAGCCCCAAGTGGAATTGGTGGGTGACCACCAATATCCACCTAGATCAATAGGTCCAAACACATCACTGTGCACAACCTCTAATATCTTGATCACCCTCTTAGCACTAGAAGAAAAACTCACCCGATTATGCTTCCCATATACACAATATTCACAGAAATCGAAATATGGAGAGAAATTAAACATACCTTCTACCATGCCATTACCATGCAGTATCCAAAGGCCCTTCTCTCTAATATGTACAAGCCTTTGATGCCATAACATGGTATTTTCTCCAGAGACCGTTAGGCTTTCCGCTCCACTTTCAGGAAACACATAACTGTTGCACCCATAAATAAAAATGCTACCCTAAAGCTTGTGCAGAGTTCCAATCTGAACTCCCTGAATTAATACCAGTTATCCTCGGTATCTTTCTCGAACATTGTATTTACACCTGCATCATCCATCTTGCTTACAGAAATTAGATTTCTGGACAATGCAAGAATATGCAGAACACCAGGAAGTGTTCTAATCCTTCCACCTTGCAGCTCCAGGTTGAATTTTCCACATCCGAAGATTCTGGCCTTCCTATCATCTCCTAAGAAGACATCACCACCATCATACTTCTCATACTTGCAAAACCACTCCCTATGGGGCATGAAGTGATAGGATGCACCTGAGTCAATCAACCATGCCTCATGATCTACATGTGTATTTGAAGAAGAATCCAAATACACATCACCACCTTCATATGAGGTGGTTGTTTCCTATGTAGAAGGAGAATCATCAGATCCCTTTCCTTTCTGAAGAGCTTTAAATATGCAGTCCTTTTTGTAGTGCCCTTCCTTTCCACATTTCCAACGCACCTTTACATTATTTCCTGGAGATTTAGATCTCCCACTTGAAAATTTATTTTTGTTTATATTCTGGGACCTTCCTCGTATAGATAAGGCATCTCCATTCTGGCCCTCCATATTTCTCCATCTCATTTCCTCTGATAGCAAGGCTGAGATAATTTCATCAAAATTCAAGGTAGTTGTATTGCTACCTATTGCAATAACTAGATTGTCTCACGAATCTGGTAGAGAACACAAAAAATTGACACACTTATCTTCATCTAAGATTTTAATATCAATAGATGACAACTGAATTACCACAATATTGAAGGTGTTCAGATGCTCTGTCGCTGAGTCTCCATCCTTCATCCTTAGGCTATACAAATTTTTTCGCAGGAACAATTTATTCACCAGAGACTTAGATTGGTACAAATTCCCTAACTTGACCCACAATGTCTTCTTTGTAGCTTCCCTAGATACATTCAAAAATACCAAATTTGATACACAACCATATTGTGCTCTTTTCCTTTCGATCCAACTTCATCTAGTTTTCATCTGAAATTGTCGCTGGTTTAGTACCCGTATCTACTGTGATCTACTGATCTTTATCCACTAGCAGAGCCTCCATATTGAGCTTCCACAACTCAAAACTCTGACCATTTAATTTCCCTATATCTATCTTTCCCCTGCTTGTCATGTTCTTTCACCACAAGAATTGATCATGCATATCTCTCAGTGAACATGGCCTATTATAGCCCCGAGAAAAAAACCTCCTCAGTAGAAAAGGTGTCCCCTTGAAGCATAAACAAATCTGATACCACATGTAGGTTTTAACCATGTACAAAAATTATCTGCAAACAAATTCTTATAGACATAAAATAAACAATAGTGAGAGCATAAAATATAAAACAGATATACACAGATATTTTCCCTTGGTTCCCAAATCGGGTCTACTAGCTTGATTTTTCATTATATTCCTTTTAGTGTTACAAAACATATATATACATGCTGAAGCATTCATAAACCCCAATCCATTAACCCTGTATTAGAATATAATCTTAGTTCCATTGACCGGATCTACAAAATTCCAGGGGCCGAAAACCATCATGTCCCAAAACCATGTGCAAACCCATGCAAAAATCCATAGGCGGGTCTGCCCACCGAAAAATAAGGAAATTTTTTTCCCAGGGAACTACCCCAGACCCCACGTAGGGAGCTACCCTCCCCCTACGAACCCTTGGACAGGGGGGGTTTTCGCCCACCCTGTGACCCTCGAGTTGTGCCCGATGCAATGTACAGGGGGGGCTATCGCCCCCCATATGACCCCCCTCCCCAGCGCGTACATGCGACTAATCGTGGAAAGAATATAACACATACCCAATGCATAAAACAACTAAGCAACACAACTTACATAGGAAATATTTCACATGTATGTCTAGTTCATATAAATAGTAGAGCATTAACTGAGAGTTTGGAAGAACCACAAGACACACAAGGTATAAGTTTTCCACAAGATGAGTGACCCAAAACTTATACACAACAATGTACAATATGGAATTGTCTAAAATATTCTAAAACATGAGCATTCTGCCAAAGTGTGCCACATGTCATACAAAAATAATAGATAAAGGAAAGATTAGTGTTGTGCCAAACACAAAGTCTTCCTTTGTTCAAAAGTGCTTTGTCAAGCCCCTTATCACAATCATAGGATTTCCTATTACAAATCCTATTATGAAATTCTTCTAACACACTTTGTCTTTGGCACACTTGAATTGTAATATTCCAAAATAGGAATAGTCTACAATGTTTGGAATATCTTATAATATTCCCAAATTGGAGACCCAACAATATGCAAACACAACAATGGAGTAGCAGTGACAACTCAACTCATAAAAATGTGAGAAAGATCCATAGCCATCCTATTAAGTTATATCAGCAACAAATGAATACAAGATCTTTAGGAAAATGTTACTCAAGATATGCAATGCTCAGCCTCAAGAAACAAATACATAAATCATGACAAAACACTGCTACACAAGTGTGCCCAAGCTATGACTACACAGTTTTATAAGAGAAACTGCATGCTAACATATGTCAAATACATAGATATACATCTATATGGCACATACAACATTGGGAGTGAAGATCTCAACTCCCAAAGGCTACCTCAAGTCAATCCTAGAGGGATTGGCTATAATATACAAAATCTGCAAAATGCCGGAGTTGCTAGGTAGCAGCTGTAACTCAAGAACTAGACATGAGTGGAGAAGGCTGAAGATGTTGCATCTGATGTAAATACCTCCCCCAATGGATCTCTCTAGTGAAATTCTGATCCTATCACTAAAGATCTTACCCTCCAAACAATCTGCAAAAGCCCCACAACAAATGCACACTAGAAATAACGCAGTTATTGAAGGAAACTGCGTTGTAGGGGCAAGGGAATGAGTTGGCCCAATGCCAAGATATGCAATAAGCTCCAAGGGCTTCCAAATTGATCTCTCAAAGGAAAGAGAGACTCCTCCTCTGAAAAACAAGGTATGGAAGTGGTGTTGTGAACCCTCACTGCAACACCCCACAACAAAACATTATTTTGCTGCAGAAATAACGCTGTACTGGAGGAGGATGCTTGGCCTCAAGCCTGGATGTGAGGCAAATCAGTACAACTGCCTCAAGAGTCTTCTCAATAAAGGAGAAGGATTCCTAAGTAGGATATCCTTGTGCTAAGCGACACTTCAACTCTGCTAAACAGCCGGAGGTTGCACAAAGTCTGAATAGACCATAAAATCAATAATACATGACATGAGAAAAAATGGTTGCCTTGCCCTCATTTTAAACAAGTGAAAGCCCTCTATCCATGGGTCCCACTCATTAGGGTTTCCTCCACCAAATAACCCTCTTCCCATTCATATTGCATTGCCTATCAAAGTGTTCTCCTCCTCCTCTCCCAGCGCTGTTGACTTGGTCAAACCTGACCTTGTCTTCATGCAAATGTCCTCTTTCACACATAGGGGTGTGAAATCTAGCTCTCATGACTATCCCCTTTTACATTTGAGGGATTTTATTCATGTTTTAATAATAATGGGCTTCCTTACCCATTTATTTAGCTGCTAGGTGATAAAAACAAAATTTTAATATTCCATTTAGCTGTGTGCTAAAATGGGAATATTACAGTCCTCCCCTCCCAAATGTTGCTTGTCCTCAAGCAACTGCAAGGATAGAACTGGAAGGTCTTCTCTCAAGGCATGGAGTCTAAAATGTGTTGAGGAACATCTTCCTCATGTGGATCCTCCATCCCCCAAGCAATCATCCATACAAAATGAGTTACCTCCCAACATGGCAACTCCTGAAAATCCTCTTCCACCTTTGGCTCTTGCAATGTAGGTGGGCTGAAAATATGATCTTGGTAGACAAAATAGCCTACCCCATGCTGTCCTCCTCTCCACTTAGGATAAGAGTAGAGTATATGTTGATCTTGGGCTGCAATTATATTGCCCTCAATTGGCAAGATGAAGATTAGACCTCCAAGGATCTCTCCTCCAACGTTATGAAACATGTTGGCCCAAGTCATCTCATATGTGATGAGTTGCAAGTCACCATAATATGTCATCCAATCAAACATATGGCTCACCTCAAATGGAAACAAGTTTTTTGATGTAGTGGCCACATACTCTCTCATGTTCCTATTAGAACATGCACTGCAAACTATGTGGGAGATTCCTCCCCTAAGGGACACATCCAACCAATGTGCCATTCCCCCAATCATGCTCCCAACAAATATACAAACAATAGCAACATAAGGAACCATAATGAGAACCATGCTTGCTGCCATATGTAGCAAGGGAGAAGGACAATGGTCCCTCAAGTGTAACCAATGCAGTTTGGCCCTCAAATGCAAAAGAGTATGACAAAAAGTGTGGTTTTTCAACCACTTTCTTGCTACCCCACTCTCCTCATATGTTTGGAAAAAGTGAATGGTGTATGGTGCAAAGTGAGCATGTTCTCCAAAATACATCTCCTCCCCAAGTCCTCCTAGGGAGTGGTCACCAATATTGCTCATGGCCTCAAGTAGACCATGAGGTATAGAAAAAAGAATGCTCTTCCTTGGAGCAACATCTTGCACATGTATGGTTAAGGGATGCATAGATACATTATACAAATAATTATGCAAACAAAAAATACCCTTACCATATGTCTTGCTCATGAAAATGGAGTGGCTCATAGATGAGTCTCCTCTCACCCTCAAAGAGAAAAGAGGGGGTTGTGCTAACTCTTCCAAAGAGTTATGTATCTCCTCCATCTTCACATGATCCATGCATCTCCTCATATGCTGATATATCTCCTCCTCAAAACCCTTCCAAAAATACCCCTCCATGATGGTGTGGTATGCTCTCAAAGAACAAGTGTGGTTGAAAAGGAAATCCTCATGAGTTGCTTGTAGCAACTTCTCCTTGAGCTTGGAAGCTCCAGATAAGAAGATCCTACCATGATAGTAGATGACCCCATCTCTGACTGAATATCCCTCCTCATGCAACTGGTCATCCAATATCATGCAAGTGAAAAGATCCTTGGAATACTCCACCAATAGCCGGGAGTTCTAATATGGATCTATCCTCCATAGTGACAATGCTGATGATATTTCATGAAGAACATCTATCATATGGTCATCCTCTTCTTTGAAATCTTCCATGCCAAAGATGCAAGTTGGAAGGCTGCTATCCTTCCCCTACTGATCCTGCCACAACGCAAAATCTAAAATGAGAGTGGGTAAAGATGATGTTGAGAGAATGCATCTCTCCTCCTTGAGCCTACCCAACACTCTCAGCGCTGTAAAATTACCTCCCAAGGTCTCCACTCCTCTGAAATCAATGAATGGTGCCTTAAGATGTGAAGCATCTCTCATCATTTTCTGATCTGGTGGTCTCCTTGGTGAAATGTCTCCATGCAATGAGACATTATCATCAAGAGTAGACTGCATATATGAATGGACAGACTTGTCCCTACTCTCACTGCACAATCCAGTCTCCCTCCTAGGTGCATCAACCTCATAAAATAGATAGGGGTGTGTGCTCCTCATCACATGATGCTGGTCCTCCTACCTATCTCCTCCTTGTCTCTCCATAGTTCCACACCTCATCATCAATGGCACATGTGGAACATGAGTTGTGCCTTGATCTCTACTCATGATATCCCAGGGACTTCCTTGTAAAGATAAAAGAATCCCTCTAGTGGGAGCAAGAGCTCCTCCTCCTTCTACATGAGGTGCTAGATCAACTCCAGATCTAACAGTGCTTCTGCCCTTAGCCTCCTCATCATGAATGGGCAACCTTCCAATGATTGGATCCTCTTTTGGGAAAAGGATCTCCATGCCTTCTTGTGCCAAAATACAAGATGAAGGTCTTGCCTCCAGCAAAGTACAATGCAAGATATCAGCCTCCTCTATGGTTTTCTGAAATTTTTTTGAGTCCATGGTTCCCTCCATTACATGCAAAGGTTTTTTTTGTTTATATTTGTTTATCTTCTCCACATGTGTTTCAGAATTCTTCTCACCAAATATTTTCACCAAAGTTCTAATGAACCTTGCATAGGAAGAAGTATTTACATTCTTTAAAGTAAAGGACTCAAATAACCACCATGCATAGACCTTACCTCCAAAATGTAGCGCTGCTACTATGATGGCTTCATCTTCAGAAATATGGTGTTGCTGTAGAAAGGTGTCTAGCTCTTCCACCCAAGCCCTGGCTGAAGATGTAGTGGAACCATCAAAGATAGACAGAATAAATCTACCCACATTATGTTGCTTGCTCCTCCTTACCATGATCTTGCAAAACTATGGAAAAGTGATATGATCTCTAAACTTCTGAGTTTGAGATTCATACCCATGCAAGAAAACACTAAGAGTTCCTCTCTTCGACATTCCTTCTCCTTATCTCTCTCTTATGGCAAAAATGGCCATGTGACTACATTGTGCATCATAGGGTGTGGCTGCATGCTCACACTCCTTGTAAGAGAATCTATCGTTTGACTCAGTTTCAAACCCTCTTGTACATATCTCCCTCATTGTCTTCTTGAAATCTTCATGAATGCTCTGTACAGATCTTGGAAGAAGCTTTGTAAGCCTATATTCCTTCCTCTATCCACATAATGGAGTCTTCATATTCTCTTTCCTTGATAGAATCATGGCCGAGATCCACAGGCTGAGCTAATCTACAACGTTAGGAATATCCTATAATATTCCCAAATTGGAGACCCAACAATATGCAAACACAACAATGGAGTAGCAGTGAAAACTCAACTCATAAAAATGTGAGAAATATCCATAGCCATCCTATTAAGTTATAGCAACAACAAATGAATACAATATCTTGAGGAAAATGTTACTCAAGATAGGCAATGCTCAGCCTCAAGAAACAGGTACATAAATCATGACAAAACACTGCTACAAAAGTGTGCCCAAGCCATGAATGTGTAGTTTTATAAGAGAAACTACATGCTAAAATATGTCAGATACATGGATATACAAATATATGGCCCATACAACATTGGGAGTGAAGATCTCAACTCCCAAAGGCTATCTCAAGTCAATCCTGGAGGAATTGGCTGTAATATACAAAATCTGCAAAATGTCGGAGTTGCTAGGTAGCAGTTGCAACTCAAGAACTGGATATGAGTGGAGAAGGATGAAGATGTTGCATCTGATGTAAAGACCTCCCCCAGTGGATCTCTCTAGTGAAATTCTGATCCTATCACTAAAGATCTTACCCTCCAAACAATCTGCAAAATCCCCACAGCAAATGCTCACTATAAATAATGCAGTTACTAAAGGAAACTACGCTGTAGGGGCAAGGGAATGAGTTGGCCCAATGCCAAGATTTGAAATAAGCTCCAAGGGCTTCCAAACTAATCTCTCAAAGGAAAGAGAGACTCCTCCTCTAAAAAACAAGGGATGGAAGTGGTGTTGTGAACCCTCACTGCAACACCCTGCAACACAACATTATTCTGCTGCAGAAATAACACTGTACTAGAAGAGGATTCTTGGCCTCAAACCTGGATGTGAGGATAATCAGTACAACTCCCTCCAGAGGCTTCTCAAGAAAGGATAAGGATTCCTAAGAAGGATATCCTTGTGCTAAGCAGCACTGCAACTCTGCTAAACAACCAGAGGTTGCACAAAGTCTGAATAGACCATAAAATCAATAATACATGACATGAGAAACAATGGCTACCTCGTCCTCCTTTTAAAAAAGTGAAAGCCCTCTCTCCATGGGTCCCACTCATTAGGGTTTCCTCCACCAAATAGCCCTCTTCTCATTCATACTGCACTGTCTATCAAAGTGTTCTCCTCCTCCTCTCCCAGTGTTGTTGACTTGTTCAAACTTGACCTTGTCTTCATGCAAATGTCCTCTTTCACACATAGGGGTGTGAAATCCATCTCTCATGACTATCCCCTTTCACATTTGAGGGATTTTATTCATGTTTTAATAAGCATGGGATTCCTTAGCCATTTATTTAGTTGTTAGGTGATAAAAACAAAATTTTAGTATTACATTTAGCTATGTGCTAAAATGGGAATATTACATGAATTCACTGACACTCCCTGACACACACTCTTATTTTTTCATTTCCATGCATTTTGAACTAGTTTTCCCTTCTGATGCCTCGACACTCCTTAACACTCCTCAAAATGCATTGAAATTGTCCAGCATGTGTTAGCATGCCTTTTAATTCCTTGGCATGCCCTAATCCTCCCTAGATATCATGACCTCGCAACTACTCTTACTTAATTTGAAACTTGGGAACCCAACCAACTAGTCTTCACTTGACTACAAGAGCTTGAACAAGTTACGATTACTACAACTAGACTATGTTGTTGAATTGTGTAGCTTGGGAGGTACTCCACAAGCCTAGTGAGATGGGTTTGTGTGAGTTTAGTCATAAAATGCTTTGTCGGCAAAGAACCCAAGCAGAGGAGTTTTGGACCCAATATGTGGTTTAAAATCTAAAAGAAAATTAAAAAGGAAAAATAATATTTCCTAAGGTCTGAGTGGGTAAAACCCATACGTTCTAGAGGGTTCTTAAGAGGCCTAGCTAGGAAAATATATTTAAGGAGGCCTTAGTATGAATGTAATAAAATCAAGTGAGAAGGAGCTCATTTGATCAAAGAGGCCAGGAGAGATGTAGTCCTAAAGTTAGAGAGTTGAGTAAGGGTTGCTAAAGGGAGGCCATGATCATCCACCAAGAGAAAGATCACCATGTGAAGGTTCACAAGAATGTCACATACCTTAATGGGTTTGAGAAAGGAAGTAGGATGACACATTGTTTTTTCTCTTATGGAAGATTGAGCTCAAGAGAGGCAACTAATGAGAATTTGGGCATGTGATTTCAGTGGTGTTTATGTGTGAAGGCCACGTCGAATTTTGAAATATTAGAGAGGGTTGAGACCCTATATTGTGGTGGTTAACAGGCTTCAAGTTTTGTGATAAATACCAACACAAACAGAGGAGGACCTTCACTAGAATTTAGGGCCAGAACAGAAGTAGCTGCATGTGTAATATGGATTGAGGTAATCATAGTTTGAGGGTCATAGATATATAAATTTCATGTCAAGATTCAATCAAAGAAATGCCCAGAATATATGGATCCATATGAGCTAGGCCGAGTCTCTTATGGAGGCAAGAGTTCTTATTTTTTCTATGGGTGGATAGGGTTTGTTTTAAAGCTATTAGAATATAAGTATGATTCCCTAGTCAGGGAGGTTTCCTATCATGTTCAATCCATAAGGTATGCCCTTAAGATTATGATAAATTTGCGTAGAAGAAGAGGCGTCGTGACCCTTATACAAAGGTTTATCTCTGCAATATATACCACATATTTGGAAGATGGTTTGCAGAAGTATGTGCGGAGATAGAAAATCCAAAGGAAGGTGGAACCTGAGTAGAAGATTGAGTAGAAGAAATGTGCCATATGAGGAATGGATTGACATGAAGAGGAGTTGATTTTGGTGGACTTTCCATAGAATTTTGGACAAAGATCTGAATTAGCCTATAAAAATTTAGTCCATGGAATATTAGTGGATGATTTGTGACCCTAGTTCAGTCATCTACAAATTTTAGAAGGTTGATAAGAGGAGTAGTTGATATTTGTTCATATCACTATTAGGCGGCATATTTAAATATCCCTAGATGAGAGTAGTGCTGTGGGCACTATATCAGTAAAATAATTGATTGTGGTTGGTAAAATTGATGGCATTCCAAGTAAAGTTGGAGGGTTGTTAGGTGATTGTCAAAGAATAGCTCTAATCCTTGCACTTGTGAAGGAAAACAAGACTGGTAGAAGGGTAGGTGTATTTGGCCTATGGAAATGCATACTTTGAATGACTAAAGTAGCAGTCAATCAGGCTAGCCAACTAGCCCTAGTTTATTGTATTGTAAAGGATTGAGTTAGTGAGAAGAAGGGAAACCTCCATATCCCTTGACTTGTCATCTTGGATCAGGAGTATAGAAAAGTGGGCAGACCAAAGAGCTGTTCACAAAAGGAGTTGTGAGCAACTAATTGAAAACTCTAAGTGTTGCATACCTTAAAGGAAAAAAGAGGTAGATAAAGGGAAATTTTTTTTGAGTTGAGTTCAGTAACCTAAAGCAGTTGAGTTCATTGATAGAGGTAGATTGAGGAGTTACATAATGGGAGGCGAGAGGACCTTCCACATGTGTTCAACACATGTGGACTGAAAGGGCTATATGTGTCCACCATAAAAAAGGGGTTCAAGTGTTGTCTTTTTCAAGGTAGATTAGTTTTCAAAGGACTAACACCAATACCAAGTTATATTCCTTATATTGGTGTGATTTTAAAGGGCCATGATCCCTGGTACAAGAGCTCTATCTGATTCTATAATAGTTTGTAATTTAATGAATAACGGTTTTAAAAAGTTAAAAATTGTCATGTGCACTAGTTGATTCCCTGATGTTTGTAGATTTCATTGTGCAAAGTAAATGTGTTGTGGAACTTGAGTGTGTTTGCATCAAATATTCTAATACAAAACCTAGATTCTCATGTGTTGTGGAAATTCAACATATGCCTTGTTCACCTAAGAACTACCTGTAACTCATCTCAGGTTACTCATGTCCAATCTCAACTCATCCCACTTAACAAGTTACCAAGACAAGGCTCATCACATCCAACTGCAGTCGTAAAAAAAATAAGCAACACAATTTACATCTTGACATGCCATAACACCTCGCATGTCTTAAATGCCTTGGAACTATGTGGCATGGTTTATAATCCCCTACATTTCTTAGAATGCTTTTACACTCCCTAACACACCCTATAACTTCCTGTCATGCCTTGGTAGTTTAGCATACCTTGGCCGTGCCTAGAATATAACCTTGTCACTCCCTCCTTAACACACCTAGAACTCATTAAAACTCCCTGTCACACACTCTTATTCATTCATTTACATGCATTTTGATCTAGTGCTTCCTTGTGTTTCCCTGACACTCCCTAACACTCCATAGCATGCATTGGCACACCCAACTCCAAGGCGTGCTAGGGAGTGCTAAGGAATTTTAGAGTGCTAGGGCGGCATGCCAATATGTTTCAGGTTTTAGGGTATATATATATATGAAAATAATTGATTTATCAAAAATATTTTACACATAGCCAATGAATATACCACAATTTGCTATAATTAGAACTTATTTAGACTGATCACAATTAATTTTTGCCCACACATTTAATACAATTTTTTTTCCTTCACTCAAAAGGCCCTTCCCTCTAGTCCCTTTCTAATTTTTATGCAAAATTATTAAAACAAACATTAGTTAAAAAGGAAAATTTTTAGGAACCAAATTACAAAAAAAGGATAATAGTTGAACAAATTCAATTTTTTGTGCCACCTAGCCTTGATTAGGTACATTTTGTTGATATTCTTATGGAAGTTTCATGGCACGAATTTGGATAAATAATTCCAATTCTTTGCAACTAGATAATGAAAAGTGGTCACATTTCTATGAGCAATATCCAACTCCATATATTCTGAGAAGTGGGAACAATTGAGAAAATATTTTTGACCTACTAGAGGAGATAAAAATCATTGATTAACTCATCAACTATTTTTCCCCTCTCAATATTTCAAACATATTTGAAAAAAAATACACCTTGTTTCTTTTCCTCAGTAGTAATTCTTCAAAAGCATCTAATGCATCAATTTTTCATTTTGATCCCATGAAGATGGAAAACCCATTTTTGTTAGATTATCGAATTTATTCATATACTTATCAACATTCACTTTCACCATTATGTATTTGTCCTGGGCCTATTAGACTAGAGCCCTCTTGGTTAAAGTCTTGTCGGTTTCCATTACAATTGAGTTCATTTCTTGAATTACTATTGCATGTAATTGGTTCCATGTCACAATTTTGTTCACTATATGTGGATTTTTTCCTACTTCATTTTGAATCTGCTAAATAGTCTTATGCATATTATATACAAATTTGATTCATATCCTATAAAAAAAAAATTCCGCATCCTTTTGATTCCAGTAACATTTTTTCCCCACAAAATATGCCTTGCCTTAGTTAAGGGATTAGTGCATATTAATTGATTCTTCATCTTCTCTTTCTCCTGTTTAAATTTTGTTTGTAAATGTTTGTCAACTTGAATGGTTGCATTTATTTTTGACACATGTTCCTTTAAAATGTTAATTTCTTCAATCTTGACTAAATTACTTTGTTAAGATACTCAATATCCACCTCTCTCAATCTTAAATCAAACATTGTCTCTACAAATGTTGTATATGGATCCACAAGCATTATTTGTGTTAATGAAGACCCTAAAAATACATGTTAAATTTTCTCCTATGTTAAGAAATCAATTTTCTTTTCATACTTATCCATCCTTTTGTTCATTTAAGTCATTTTTGCTAATAACTACTCCGTTTCCTATTGCACAACATGTGGTTCTAGTGTTGGTACATGATTTACATTGGAGACTTTTAATCTCTTTCTCAATGCTTGAATATCTATGTTCTTTGATTTGATCAAAGCATGTACTAATATTTCATCCATTACGTTGGCTTCCAACTTAATGATATTTCTCTAATTCATCTATTTTCATTTTCTTAGTTCTTATGGAAATATTCTCTTCCTTGAGTTGATTGGTAACCTTTGAGACCATTTTTTCCACCTTGGACATATTTAATGTAATGTATGTGATATTGCTGAAAATCATTTCACCTATCTTCCTGTGCAAATCCATTTGATCTAGCAATGGTATCTTTTCCAGGTCCACTATGAATTTTATAGATTTTTAATCTTTTGCTGCTTTGATAACCTGTGATTTTGGCTCCAGGATATCCATGTGAAATTTCCATTTTCATAGTCTAAGGCTGACAATATACTTTTTTAATATGAACTTGATCCTTGTGCCCAAATCCATGAATATGAATCCTACTTGATCTTCATGTTTTTATTCTTAATTTCAAAGAATTGAGAATATATGTTTTGTTTCTTCTGTGAAGCTGAAGGTGACAATCCTAAATGGTGTTCCTAGCTTTTAGATGTTGATGGAATAAATTCCCAACTAAAGGTAGGCTCACTTGATGTAGTTTCCTATACACAATGAATCGACATTTATGCTTCATCTGCTTCCTCTATTTTATATCTTTTTCTAGATTGATGATCCTCCTATGTTTCAAAAAATGTTTGAAAACTTTGTGCATGAGTTATTTTCAAGTTTTAATCTTGTGTTTAAGGGGTTTCTAAAGCATGGGGTTGATAGTATTTCCCTACCTATAAATTTTTCTTTGTACTCTGATGTTTCTAAGGTTCCCAAGTATCATTATTAACCAAATTTTAAATATCAAGTTTTTCCACATGTATAGACAGAGTAGATCCTTCCTTGGTTCTTTGGTATGATATGGTCATATGGACATGCATCTCCTATGGGAAATTTCATTTTTTTATCATCTCTTCAACCTCTTAGGAAATCATCTTTGGCACTTATAACAAATGAACCTACTTCTTTCTTTAGCTTAAAAGTGACCTAATGTTTCTTGGAAAAAAAATGTAGCTTAGTTGAACTCAAGATTTGTCCAATACTATCTCAAGAAAAAAATATCATGGTAGTAAAAACTGGAAGATGATATGGAGGTAGTTTACAACCATATATTTTGGATTTTATATACTCCTGGAATAAGAGCCAATCCCAAACTATGGTATCAGGACTTGGTTGTATAATTTTCTTTATCTCTAGAAAAATACTTGGAGTAGATTCTTCATATATTAATGAATGGAAAACTGGAATAAATTTGTTGATAAATTTAGAGAAACATATCTTTTGTGGTTGTCTTCTTATAATGTAATTCCATTGGATTAGAGAATTTTGATCTCCATTTCATCTTGAATTTTTACATGTAAATTCAAGGATTTTACCTCTTGGAAATAAGAAAACATATAGACTAAATAGGATTGGTAACTAAAATACCTAGTTAGGTTATGCTGAGACAATTAGAAATTTATGGCATCATATAAGTATTTCCTAAATGAAACTTGACAAATGAATTTTTAACCAAGGAGTTAGAAGAGAAGAAACGTAAGTCTGCCTCATTAACAATTTTTTCATCATCATACTCTAATCGATGAAAAACCATAAACATAATGTTTTTTGATAATTCTTGGAAGCTATTGGTTGGGTATGGCTATAGATTTTCCAGTATTAAGGTGTCTAAGGTTAAAAATTACTATAACGAGGTTATTATTTCTTCTACTATTAATTCATGGTAATTCGGGATTAATTTTTTTCCATATAGAGGTTGATTTTCAATGGGCATGGCAATTTTAAGAATTTATTGAATAGATAAAGGGTTTATGAAAAAAATAACTCCATTTATAGAAATGATAGATTTCTTTCCTGGAATGTATTTGTTAGCACGAACAGGGAGGTATGGTGATTTGGTTGCACTTGATTGGGCTAATGGTTTTGTGCTACTGACTAGGCTTGTTAGGGAGCCATCTTGCTGATTTGATATTTCTCTGTTCCTTCCTTTCCTAATTCTTTCGATTCCACTTACTAACTCCATATTTCTTTCACAATAATCATAATATTATGTTCCAACTAGGATGACCTAGAGGGCTAATTACAAGGGAGCTGATGTGAGTGAGACAAGGGCCATCTGTATTATCAACTAGTAAAGTTGGCTACCATGTACTCTGCCTCTATTGATCTAAGTGTAACTGAAGCCTGCTTCCTACTAAACTAGGAAACCATACGTGAACCCAAAATAAAGAAACACCCTCAAGTGCTCCTCTTGTCAGTAGCACTACCTGCCCAATCATAATTTTTAAACCCATGCAACACCAACTATCCATCACAACCAAGTTACAAATGTGGGGAAGTGAAAGGTTTAGGGAATCGTAAATTGGATCATTGGGCCCTACTATTGTTACCGTTTTCCACATCCTATCCTACCATTTTTGCTACAAACTATCCTACATTACCTATTTTTGTACCCTAAAACCCCTCAATTTTGATTAAACCGTGTTACTTTAAAGTGGAGGTAATAATCATTAATTAAGGCTATTTTCTCATGTCTTTGGTTGATTTAAGTAGGTGTTAAATGAATTCATATTTCTTGACTAGTTAATGGATTGATTTATAGATGGAATTTTAAAATATAAGGATGGAAATTTTAGTACATGACAGTTCATCAAGGACCCATTACCATATAAACGAATATATGTATCAAGAAACCATTTTGTACTCAATCCAATACTCCATTTTATACTCTACTCCATTCGACACTCTACTCTATCTAGTACTCTACTCCAAGATTGGTACCAGTCAACCGCCGACATCCCGAAGATAACTTCTTTCGTTAGTGAGATTGGTGTCTATAGAAAATACCTAACAAAACTATAATACCATGTAGAAATTATATCAATGGATTCAATCCGATCATGCAATGTACTAAAGCAAGATACTGAATCCTTCTAGAATATTTTCAGAATATAAAAAACAATCGCTCAATCACATGCAAATAAGAGAAACAAATAATCAATCACACAACACAAGATATTCCTAGGGAAACAAAATGCTCAAAACCCCTCTATCATATATTGTACATAGTCAAAGAATCATGAAATAATACAATGATTTCTCACACCGAGAAAATACTACACTATCTTGACTGTCTCACTCTGATCCTGCTCAAAACTGTCTAGCAATTGTTAGGCAAAATTGACCAACACTTAGCCAATTATCATCCCTTCCTTAGCCCATCCTTTCTCACACAATCCCTAGGAAATTAATCCCTATTAAATAGGATAATTAACCTTCCTTGACTACGCAATCCCTATGGAGCCTTCCTCTGACTTTATAACAACACCTGGGTAGTTCACAAAAAATACAATTGATAGTTTACTTGTCTTAAACCTTTGTCTCAATTGGGTCTCCATCAGAATTGACATGCATGCAACTATTAAGAGTGAATAATTAGTTACTTGGTAGATCAATACTTGTGAATTAAATCTATTTTAATTCACTTGATCTTCCACTAGCTCATTAATTAATTAGAACTAGTTAAACTGATTTTAACTCAATTAATGTGAGTTAACTGATCCCACTTGTTTGGTCTCAATCTAGTCTCCTAAACTGAGCTCATTTAATTGTCAACCAGGATTTGTAAACTGCTGAAGTGAAGTGTACCATATGTGCCTAGGTGCTTGTTTCCTAATGCGTTGTGTGTAGTGTTTTGTAATGTTTTTGGTCTTTTGGTTGATTTATGTTCACAATGGAAATGTCTAGAAAACTAATGGAAAGGAGTTGGTGGTCAAAAACAGAGTTAAGCCTAATGTATGGAATGGCAAATGCAATTGGAAACACTGAAGCAGAATCTAAACTATGACTAAATAAAAGCAAAAGCTTGATAATGACTTTTAGGCAAATGACACAAACTAAACTTGAGAAATGATCACTAAGTATGCAAATTTTCTAAATAGACAGTGAAACAACTAACTTACAATGATGCAATACTTTGTCCTTGATTAGAGATTTGAAACATAATTAGAGGAAAAACATTGTTATCATCATAAGATCTTCTATTTTAGAACTAGCTCCTATCCCTATTCTGCAATTTAATTGAATGTCACAAAACATTTACTCAAGAGTTATTGATTTCTTTCCAAAGTAGTCTTTTGAGGAAGAGCTCTGTTTATAAAATGATGAGGAAATTGCAGAGGTACTTCAGGCCTTAGAATGATGTTGTCTTCTGTTCATATAGTTATAGATCAATTATGGATTTTAGAACAAGAAGAGGTTTTTGAATAATGAAGGCTGTCTTGTTAATCCTAACAGCTGAAGTAATCTATTGTGCAATGGATGACAATTTGAATATGAAGTGGAAGTGCAATGAGTTAATCTAAGAATGAACCTAAGATGCCACTAATCTAGAACAATGCTGAACTATAAGTCATCATCAAACTCGAAACAAAGTAATTGAACATGAGTTAAATGCAATGAAACTCCGGAGCATTCTAACTATGCTAACATGCATTATTCTATGAAGTTACACAATCTGTTTGTTCATCATTAGTGATATTTTGGAAGAGTTTCTTCTTTTGGAAGAGATAGAACAATTCTGACTGTGTAATTGGGTGCAATTGTAAGCAAATAGACTGAAAGCAAATGAAAAAAAACTAAGATATCATATCCATACCCTACTCGTCATTATGATGTCTTGGGCAAGCGTTTAAGAGCAAGAACAGAGATGATACTTAGTACAAACACAACTAAATCATTCATTATCACGGTCATGTCTTGAACTTCTTAAGAATTTCTTGGAAGAGTTTCTTCTTGTGGAAGAGTGATTAGAACAAGTGTAACTGTGATAGTGAACAGCAAAAACTACAACTAAATCCTACAGTACTATAACTATTCATCATTCATCATTATAATCTTTTGGAAGAGTGTCTTCTTGTGGAAGAGTTAGAATGAATATAACTACAGTAGCTAGTTAAAACAACTATAAATTCAACTCCTAATCCTACAATACTATAGTCATTCAACATTCATCATTATAATCTGTTGGAAGAGTGTCTTCTTGTGGAAGAGTTAGAATGAGTACGACTACAGTAGCTAATAAAAACAACTATTAATTCAAATGCAAAACGTAAAGGCAGCTAGAAAACTTATCTAATTAACGCAAAATAAATCCGTGCAAGAGGCAGGGGCCCTCTACCACTTGACGGCATTCAACTCCAAATTAAATCACGCCTTCAAAATAACTTTGTCTGCTCCATTAAAGATGAAATAGTTTGAACATAACACTCTGCGTCTTTAGGAATGTAACACAGAGTCTAAACAAAATCTAGCATCAAATCTAACATAAAATCTCCAACATAGCTCTCGGTCTCCCAAGAGTTTATAAAGCAAATGCACATAACAATAATTGCAACAATTCAGGAACACTGTCTTTCCTTATCCGAATCACGTTAGGACTCTTTGAAGTGGCTGCGTGAAGAGGAAAAGACATCTGGACTGAGACAGTCCTAATAGAAGTCTTCCTTCCTAAATGTGTTCCCCACGTTCAAAGCCATACCCAGAATTCGTTTCTTCCTCCATGATGAGCAACGAACCATGTAGACATGATGTGGATCATGCCCATATGCGGTTTTTCTCAAGAGGCCACCTGGAACATATTCAAACATGAAGGCAGCTGCAGAATCGCCGGTTAGATACGGAATGTCTGCATTCTGCAGCTAGTTCCGGTCAAAATGCTTTACAATGGCAAAAATCACAAAACTTAGCAAGTCAGTCATGTAAATCATTCTAGAAGTAATTTTAACTATATTCATTGATCAATTGGGTCTAAGATAGAAATGGACAAGGGAAAATGAGGTAAAATGAGGTGAAGGAAAGCACAAATTTGAGGCTCAACATACCCCCACTGCTGTCTCTTTGCATGTCCTCATGCAAATTATCCTATGAATTCAGAGGCTTCTGCAAGGACATCTAATCCCCTTCTTCTCCTTTGTCTGGAAGCTAGAGGTCTTCTGGGTTTCCTGATAACAAGTTTGAACCTGAGGTTGGTGAGTGCCCTGATTAGCTTTTTTTTCCTTGTCTTCAACTTCTCATTGGTCTTCTCCACTTTGTCTATATGCAAGGATAAGGTTGCGTTCATATCAGTTTTGAGCTTGATTTGATCCTTGAGAATTTCATTTTCGTTTTTGATGTGTCTATTCAGCAATTCCAACTCATATCTATCCCTCCTTAATATATCTATTTCAGATAGTGGAGGACTGGGGGTTCTCTCTCTGCTTTCCGAAGCTCTCCTCTCCAAAGTTTCCACATAGTCATAAATTTCCTGTTGAGCAGGGTCAACTTCAGGGGTTCCCTCATAAAAATCTTCTTCAACATCCTCTTCAATGGATGTTTCTTCATCTTCTATATTGATTACCCCTGTTTGCTTGATTAGTGTTTTCTTCAGTTTTCCCTTTAATCTGTGGCTTCTTCTAGGCTGAGAAGATCCCTCTCCTTTCTCCATGGCAGATTTCCTGATTACCTTTTCTTCTTTAAGTTGCCTCTTGATTTGAGTCAACTTCTCTAAAATGATTTCCTCACTGCTTTCTTGGACTGTTTTATCAATTTCAACTTCTGAAGCCCTCCATTTCCTACTTCTTCTTGTAGGCTGTGGTTCAGGTGATGGTTCTTTTACTTCTTCAAAATGATTTCTTATTAAGAAATCATCCCATGTATCATTTGTTTTAGCTAGATGATGTTCAATCAAGATTTTGACCAAACCATGATGATACAGGGTTGTCTCTAAAAATTGAACCCTTCTTTGAACACAGGCAGCCATCTTTTTCAGACTTTGAAGTAAGAAATATGGTAGGTTTAAGTCTTCTCCCAGAAAATGCATCATTAGTCTAATGTGGTAGACATAAAATGTTCCATATCTACCCTCACATGTAATAAATTTTTGCAGAAGAAGTAGTATGTTTCTCCATTTGTTTTTCAATGCAGAACTGGGAATTCCTTTCTTAAATACAGTAACATCCATACCTGGTGTTTTTAAAATTTGTTTCCAGGAGTCATTGTGGAATTCTCTATTTTTGAACCATCTCTCTCCATTTCTGAGCAACCCTGTAGCCTCTGCAATGAAAACTTCAGTGACAGTAAATTTTACATCACCCACCTCAACTTCGGTTCCTTGAAATGATCTTGCAAATGTTTTAGTGAATTCCTTGTGGAAGCCATTAAATTTCTCCAAAAATTGAAGCCATCCTATTTGTTGTAACATTTCTTTGCATTGTGGGTAGCCTTCTAAATATTTTGAACCCACTGGTTCAGTTCTTACAATTAAACCCATTATTGATTCTTCAATGTTCAAATAAACACTCTTCTACCCACAAAAACAATGACTTTCACCTTTGAATTGAAAGGACTTCAAGTTCTAAATGAAAATAGCTCCAAACTTCATAATGACATACCTCTGATTGATAATGACAAATGCCTTCAAAACCTCGGACTTATATGCTTATGTTGACAATTGAACTTTGGAGTGATATGGCTCTGTTTGATACTGAAAGCAGTTTCAAATTTCGAGCTGATATGTCTCTGATAGACAGTGGCAAATGGCTTCAAATTTCTTTTGTGCAATACCTCTGGCTCTTGGTAGCAAATGGTTTCGATTTCAACACTACAACACCTCTGTCTTTTGGTAACAAAAGACTTCAAACTACACACTGCTACACTTCTGTGTTTATAGTGAAAATGCTTCAAACTCTGTCCACAGTGATATTTTATCTGCCCACAGTGATATTTTATCTGCCCACGGGATCAAGTGGCTTCAAGTCCTCACACTGTTATACTTCCAAATTTACCCTTCTGCTCTGATCTGCGTTTACAATGCTCAATGCTATTCAAACTGATATCCTTTGGCTCTGCTCTCGGTGATAACAATATCTCTTTCTTCGGAATGAAATGCCGGCTACAGAATGAAGTAATGGCAGTGGTCACGGAATGGAGTAGTGGAGTGAGGTGGAGGGAATGTATTAATGATTGAAGAGACGGCGGAGGATTTTACGACGACAGAGGAAATCATCATTGAATGATTTGGTTAAGAGACGTGGAGAATTCAAACACCTCAGCCATTTTAACCGCTTAAATGCTATCGGATATGAAATTTGAAATGGAAGATTTTAATCCAAAGTCTGTGGAGGGTTTATTGGTATTGATCAACAAAAATAATTAAAATAATCTTTTCGAACAATCCATAACTAAACTATGCTAAACTTTTATGAAATGCCATTATAATTTAAACTTGTTACCTCTGCCTTTCATTTGATTTTTGTAGTCTTTGTCTTCTCTGCTCATCTTTGGAAGAGTCTTCATAATCTTCTTGATGCTTTTGATTCTTGGATACACTGAGTCACTTTGTTGCAATTCTAATATCTTCTGATTGATGCCTTCAGGGTTTGTAGCTGCAGAAAGACTGTCCGGCTGCAGAAAGGTTGATCAGCTGTAGAATGTCCACTGAGCTGCAGAATGTTCCTGTAGAGCACTTTAATCATGAAAATGGAGTGTTTTTGGGAATATGGGTGAAATGTTATATGTTGTGAATGGAGATGGATGATGGATTATGATCTGTATGAGATGGATGATGAAATGGAATGGATTCAGTTTATGAAATGGAATGAAAAGAACATAAGGGCTGTACTGCAATTCATGACATATTTTATTCACTTACAGCAAGATATCAAATTTTGTATTTTGACATGGAAATGAGATGGATGGAAGATGGAATGAGATGAATGAAATGTGGAATGGAGTGAAATATGAATGGTGGAATGAAACAAAGTATGAATGGATAAGTGAATGGAGTGAAATGAAATGAAATGAATCATAAGCACTATGGAACTGAACTTATGATTTTTTTTTTTTTTTAACAGCTGCTTGTAAAAACAAAAAAAAAATGGGAAAAGTTAGAGTGTCAGAGAGACTCTGATTTTCACCCTATCTTTTCTGTATAAACATGCCAATCAATGATTGGTTTTCATGTTTATACCTTTATTTTTTTTATTTATTTTATTTTTATTTTTTTATTTTTTTTAGAAGAGAAATGCTTCAGAAAATTTAATCAAGTTGATGAAGAAGAGAGACTCTTCTTCATTAACTTCACATCATTGTCTTCTTGGAACTTCTGGACAAACTCTTCTCTTGAGAGTGGCTTGTGGTATAGCTTCAGTCTATGACCATTCACAAGAAAAGTGACCTCCTCTTCATCTATAGTTCTGATTTTTACTACCCCATTATCAAAAATTCGAACAATTTCATATGGCCCAAGCCAATGTGTCTGAAATTTCCCTTGAAAATCCTTGAATTTTGAATCAAACAAGAGAGCCCAAGCACCCTCTTTAAATTTCTTCTCTTTGATGTACTTGTCATGCCATCTAGCCCTTTGCTGTTGGACTAGACTTGTTTTCTGAACTGCATCTTGTCTGATCTCATCCAATTCATTAATTTTCTCCAGTCTATGATTTTGTGCCTCCGTTAGATCAAGTCCTAGCTGAACTGCCATCTTGAATGTTTGGATTTGGAACTCTATAGGAAACAAAACTTGCTTTCCATAAACAAGCTCATAAGGAGTATGGCCTGTTGTGTTTCTCCATGTAGTTCTATAGGCCCACAAGGCTTCAAGAAGCCTATCTACCCAATCTCTTCTATGTAGATGAACAGTCTTTGTTAGGATTCCTTCAATGACTTTATTAGTGGATTCCACTTGACCATTTGCTTGTGGATGATAAGGAGTAGATGTTCTATGTCCGATTTTGTACTTCTCCATCATTTGCTCCACTAGCCTTGATGTAAATTGAGCTCCTTGATCTGTAACAATTTCCCTTGGGACACCAAAACGAGTAAAAATATCCTCAAAAGAAAAGTAACTACAGATGATTCATTAGCAACAAGTAATGGTTTAGCTTCTACCCACTTAGTAACATAATCAGTGCAAACTAATATGTATTTCTTTTGTCTCGATGGAGGACTAATAGGTCCTACAAAATCCAAGGCCCATTTTTCAAAAGGTTCAATGTGTACCTGAGGTTGTAATGGCATCTCACCTGAAGGAGAAGGTTTCCCTACCCTTTGGCAACTGTCACACCTTTTGACATACTCCCTTGTATCTTTAAACAAAGATGGCCAATAATATCCTAAGTTAAGGATCTTATAGGCTGTCCTCTTATCTGCAAAGTGTCCGCCACAAGGTTCATCATGACATGCCTTGAGAATTTCAGGCATCTCATCTTCACGAACACACCTTCTAATTATCAAATCTGGACCTGTCTTGTACAACTCATTAGCGACCCATGAATATCTTGCACTATCATTAATGATTTTTCTTTTATCCCTTGCATTCATAATTGAAGGAAATTTTCCTGAAACTAAATAATTAGCAATATCAGCAAACCATGGAGTTTGAGTAGAGATTGCAAAAAGATATTCATCAAGAAATTGATCTTCAACTGGAGTGTCATCTTTGATATTTTGGAGTCTAGATAGGAAATCAGCTACTGTGTTTTGTTTTCCAGGCCTATCTAGAATAGTAATGTTGAATTTTTGTAAGAGCAATAACCATATTATAACTCTGCCATTAGTGATTGATTTGTTCATTAGGTATCTAATTGCAGAATGATCAGTGTGAATAAAAGTTTCATAGCCTGTTATATAGTGTCTAAATTTGTTTATGGCATGAACAACAGCTAAAAACTCTTTTTCAGTTACAGTATAGTTTAACTCTGCAGGAGTCAAATTTTTACCGATATAATAGATGGCATAGGGAATTAAATCTTTCTGTCCCAATACTGCTCCTAGAGCTGTATCGGAAGCATCTGTCGAGATATGAAAAGGTAACTTCCAGTTAGGTCCCCTTAATATAAGTGCTTCAGAAATTTTGGTTTTCAGGGTTTCAAAAGCTAACTGGCAATCAGAAGTCCACTTAAATTCACAATCTTTGGTGAGTAATTTGAAGAGTGGAGATGTTATTTTGGTGAAGTTTTCTATAAATCTCCGATAATACCCTGTAAATCCTAGAAAACTTCTAACATCTCTTTGACAACTTGGAATGGATAGGTTAGAAATGACTTCAACTTTCACCTCATCAACTCTAATCCCTTCACCTGAAATGTGGTGCCCTAAAACAATACCTTCAGTGAACATCATAAAACATTTTTCATGACTAAGAGAAAGGTTTGCTTCTTGACATCTTTTTAAGACTTTTTCCAAGTTTTCTAAAGCCTCTTCAAATGTATCCACATAAACTGTGAAATCATCCATATACACCTCTACACAGTCATGTATCAGATCAGAAAAAATTCCTAATACTGCCCTTTGGAATGTTGCAGGTGCATTGCATAACCCAAATGGCAATACTCGGTAGGCATAGGTACCCCAAGGACAAGTAAATGTGGTTTTATCTCGGTCTTCAAGTGCTACTTGGATTTGATTGTAACCACTAAATCCATCCAGGAATGAAAAGTACTTTTTACCTGCTAATGTATCTAATACTTGATCTATGAAAGGTAAGGGAAAATGGTCCTTAAGAGTAGCTTTATTCAGTTCTCGGTAGTCAACACACACCCTCCATTTTCCATTTTTCTTAGGCACAATCACCAAAGGAGAAACCCACTGACTGTCTGAAATAGGATAGATGAAATTAACATTTAACAATTTTTGCAATTCTTCCTTGACAATTTCCCTAAGATTTGGATTCATCCGTCTTTGAGGCTGTCTGATTGGTTTGCAATTTGCCTCTATATAGATGTGATGAGTACAAGTCTTGGGACTTATCCCTTTCATGTCAGTGTGTTCCCATGCATATGCAGAAGAATGTCTCTGTAATATTTTGACTAACTCCTATTGTTGAGATTTTTCTAGGTTCTTATTTATATTCAAAGTTTTGCCTGGAAAAATTTCACTTGTAGAGCTTCCAAATTTGTCCATAGAATGAAGAGACATCTGCCTAGATGACAAAAACTCAATATTGGATCCCTCTTGAAATGATTCATGTTTGTGTTCTGGAGAGGATTCAAAGTTTTCTAGAGTATTCAGAATTTGATTATCTTCACTAATTTCTGAAATTGTGAAGAGTGGTTGTAAATCTTCTTCATCCTCTATCCATTGAGTGTCATCTAGATCCGTAATTGTCCTAGCTGGAGGATATAAAGTGAATCTCTTAGTTGAACTACCATCAGAAATATACATATCACCGGACCTACAACTAATAAAAGCATCAGCTGTAGCCAACCAAGGTCTTCCTAGTATAACAAGATGGCCTCCTAGATTATTCTTGGGTGTTAGGATCATGAAATCCACAGGGTACTCCCAAGAGTCTAGGGACACTGGAATGTCTTCTATTACCCCATCTCGTCTGATCACAGATCTATCTGCTAATTGTAATAGTGTGGGTGTAAAGAGAAGATTAGGAAGTTTCAGTTTGTCCATGATTTGTCTACTCATGATATTTATTGCTGCTCCTAAGTCAATGAGTGTGTTTTGAATTTCAATGCCATTGATGTGAATTTTGACAATTGGATTTCCTGGGTCAAGGTACTTTGGAATAGCTATCTTGCCCATCATAATGTCTGCTATTTGTCCTACCAGTTGAATTTTCTTGGTTTCTCTTATTCTTTTTCTTGTTGTCTTCATACTCAACTCCTTTATTGTTTTGGCTAAAATTGGGATTTCCTCGATGGCTTGCAATAATGGAATTTTAATGCAAACATTTCTCAATTCATCCAAGAAATCATAATTAGGCACCATTATTTGTTTTTCTACACCTTTATCAATTTGTAGTCTTTCCGGAAAAGGAGGTATAGAAGTAGATGTGGATGGTTGCTCTAATACTGGAGTTGGATTTATTGGATCTTTTTGTTTCAGTTTTTCAATGTTTTGATCTTGAAAGGATGTATCTTCCTCAAGACTTTTATTAACCCGTAGGGAGTCTTCCTCAGAATTATCTTGTTCTTGTATGATCACAGAAGGTTTCCTCTTCTCAAGTATCCTTCCAGACCTAAGTCGAACATCACTAAGGTCTAGAGGAGTAATTAAATAAGTTGGAAATTGTTGACCTTCTATCATGTATGTATTCTGAGGGTTCTTATTATTGGGGTTTGGTATGGGCTGAGCTGGAAATTGATTGGATTTTTGAGGGAATGGTAATGGAAGTGGTTGATTTTGATGAGGTTGGTTCTGATGATGTTGTTGAGGATTTTGTTGAAAATTTTGTTGAAGATTTTGAGGAAAATTTTGTTGGGAATTTTGAGGATAAAAATGTGGATATGGTGGATACTGATAATATGGAGAGTATCTTCCATAGGGACCTTGTGATCCTTGTGCCCAAGCTTGAGATTGATTTTGAAATTGGGGCCAAGGTTGCTGCCAAGAATTCCAAGGTGGAGGTTGATTATACATTTGATCATGGAATCCTTGTGTCTGAGATCCCTGCCAAGGTCTTCTAGATACAAAGTTAAGAGATTCCGTGGAGTCTGTAGGAGTTTCTTCTTGAAAAACAGCCTTGAGACCAGGAAGAGAAGGACAATTCTTGGTCTCATGTTTCTCAGAACAAATAACACAAGTTTCTACAACTTTTACATCCAAAGGGCACTCTCTCAAGGCATGTTTCTTCCTACATTTGGGACAAAAGATTGCCAAGGCATCAGATTCAGCCTTTTGCTTGTTTTGTATCTTGAGGGTGTCTATTTGTTCACTAAGACTTCCTAAGATGTCAGATTTAAAATCATCAAGCATATGTCCTATTTCTGATCTACTTACTGTCCCAGAAGCAGATTTACTTGCCCTTGCAAGAGCAGGATCTCTTGGACCTTTGGCAGTTTTAGATTTCCCTCTTGAAAGGTTGATACATAACTCAGATATTTCAGGTAATGTAAGTTGTGATATATCCCCTTTTCCCATCATGTTAAGAATATCCAACCATTCATCCCTAATTGTTTTCAACAAAAGAGTTTTTAAGGTGTCTTGATCTAGATTTTCCATTTTTTTCCTTTTGATGTTGTAATTAAATCTTTCCAACAAATCTTCTAAGTTTTCATCTTCTTTTTGTAACATCTTGAACACTTCTTCCTTATGATTAACCGGCATACAATAATCCAAGTATCTCTCTAGAAATGCTTGTTTCATGTCTTCCCATGTTCTAATAGAGCTACTGATTAGACTCATAAACCACTTCAATGTTGCTCCCTTCAGAGTTGAAGGAAATAATTTCAGTTTTTGAGCATCTTGTAGGTAGTCATAAGTCCTACACAGCACTTCAAATTCGAATAAGAAGGTTTCAGGATCTTCAGTTTTAAGTCCATAGAAGTTTGGAAGGACAGAGGGTGAAATGTTTTTCATGGTTGTATTGGTTTCTTCATCAAGTATAGGGAACCCAAAAGAGCTTCCTATTCTACCTCTTCCTCCATCTGCACCTCTACCTCCTTCTCCTCTACCTCTACCTCTACCTCCTCCTCCAAATAATGTGTGTTCTCCATTAAAAACTCCTCCCCCTCCTTCTTCTGCCATGGTTGACTCGCCTGTGGAAGTGGAAAGGTTTGTATCCCCAACAAGAGTTTTTGGATCTTCTTCTATGGCAGGTTCAGTGGATGAAGTGGAAGGTTTCTTTAATGGAATAGATGACCTTAGATTTTCTAGAAGTCCAGGATCAGTAAAGGATGGAAGATGGGTTTGAGTTGAAGGTGTACTAGTTCTGGATCTAGATGAAACAAGTGGTGTTCTAGAAATCAAACTTTTGCCTCTGCTGCTTATAAATCTTCCCCTTGAATCTCTCTCCCTACGCATAAAATTGTTTTTGGATGTTAAGAAACAAAGGTTACCTAGTTTTCACTTCCCCGGCAACGGCGCCAAAATGTTTGGTCTCAATCTAGTCTCCTAAACTGAGCTCATTTAATTGTCAACCAGGATTTGTAAACTGCTGAAGTGAAGTGTACCATATGTACCTAGGTGCTTGTTTCCTAATGTGTTGTGTGTAGTGTTTTGTGATGTTTTTGGTCTTTTGTGATGATTTATGATGTTTTTGGTCTTTTGGTGATGCTTTATGATGTTTTTGGTCTTTTGGTGATTTTTATGTTCACAATGAAAATGCCTAGAAAACTAATGGAAAGGAGTTGGTGGTCAAAAACAGAGTTAAGCCTAATGTATGGAATGGCAAATGCAATTGGAAACACTGAAGCAGAATCTAAACTATGACTAAATAAAAGCAAAAGCTTGATAATGACTTTTAGGCAAATGACACAAACTAAACTTGAGAAATGATCACTAAGTATGCAAATTCTCTAAATAGACAGTGAAACAACTAACTTACAATGATGCAATACTTTGTCCTTGATTAGAGATTTGAAACATAATTAGAGGAAAAACATTGTTATCATCATAAGATCTTCTATTTTTGAACTAGCTCCTATCTCTATTCTGCAATTTAATTGAATGTCACAAAACCTTTACTCAAGAGTTATTGATTTCTTTCCAAAGTAGTCTTTTGAGGAAGAGCTCTGTTTATAAAATGATGAGGAAATTGCAGAGGTACTTCAGGCCTTAGAATGATGTTGTCTTCTGTTCATATGGTTATAGATCAATTAGGGATTTTAGAGCAAGAAGAGGCTTGTGAATAATGAAGGCTGTCTTGTTAATCCTAACAACTGAAGTAATCTATTGTGCAATGGATGACAATTTGAATATGAAGTGCAAGTGCAATGAGTTAATCTAAGAATGAACCTAAGATGCCACTAATCTAGAACAATGTTGAACTATAAGTCATCATAAAACTTGAAACAAAGTAACTGAACATGAGTTAAATGCAATGAAACTCCGGAGCATTCTAACTATGCTAACATGCATTATTCTATGAAGTTACACAATCTGCTTGTTCATCATTAGTGATATTTTGGAAGAGTTCCTTCTTTTGGAAGAGGTAGAACAATTCTGACTGTGTAATTGAGTGCAATTGTAAGCAAATAGACTGAAAGCAAATGAAAAACTAAGATATCATATCCATATCCTACTCGTCATTATGATGTCTTGGGCAAGCGTTTAAGAGCAAGAACATAGATGATACTTAGTACAAACACACAACTAAATCATTCATTATCACAGTCATGTCTTGAACTTCTTAAGAATTTCTTGGAAGAGTTTCTTCTTGTGGAAGAGTGATTAGAACAAGTGTAACTATGATAGTGAATAGCAAAAACTACAACTAAATCCTACAATACTATAGCTATTCATCATTCATCATTATAATCTTTTGGAAGAGTGTCTTCTTGTGGAAGAGCTAGAATGAATATAACTATAGTAGCTAGTTAAAACAATTATAAATTCAACTCCTAATCCTACAATACTATAGTCATTCAACATTCATCATTATAGTCTTTTGGAAGAGCATCTTCTTGTGGAAGAGTTAGAATGAGTACGACTACAGTAGCTAATAAAAACAACTATTAATTCAAATGCAAAATGTAAAGGCAGCTAGAAAACTTATCTGATTTACGCAAAATACATCCGTGCAAGAGGCAGGGGCCCTCTACCACTTGACGGCATTCAACTCCAAATTAAATCATGCCTTCAAAATAACTTTGTCTGCTCCATTAAAGATGAAATAGTTTGAACATAACACTCTGCGTCTTCAGGGATGTAACACTGAGTCTAAACAAAATCTAGCATCAAATCTAACATAAAATCTCTAACATAGCTCTCGGTCTCCCAAGAGTTTATAAAGCAATGCACATAACAATAATTGCAACAATTCAGGAACACTGTCTTTCCTTATCCGAATCACGTTAGGACTCTTTGAAGTGGCTGCGTGAAGAGGAAAAGACATCTGGACTGAGACAGTCCTAATAGAAGTCTTCCTTCCTAAATGTGTTCCCCACGTTCAAAACCATACCCATAATTCGTTTCTTCCTCCATGATGAGCAACGAACCATGTAGACATGACGTGGATCATGCCCATATGCGGTTTTTCTCAAGAGGCCACCTGGAACATACTCAAACATGAAGGCAGCTGCAGAATCGCCGGTTAGCTACGGAATGTCTGCATTCTGCAGCTAGTTCCGGTCAAAATGCTTTACAATGGCGAAAATCACAAAATTCAACAAGTCAGTCATGTAAATCATTCTAGAAGTAATTTTAACTATATTCATTGATCAATTGGGTCTAAGATAGAAATGGACAAGGGAAAATGAGGTAAAATGAGGTGAAGGAAAGCACAATTTTGAGGCTCAACACCACTCACACTACACTAGTGCTACAACTCCAACTAGATCGTGTTAATAATAGAATCACTCTACATGCTTATCCTTTGACTCTCAACTCGCAATTATTGAGCTAACTAAGTCTATCACACTTAGTTAACTATTGCAAGTTGTTATGAGATAATATTACAATTAATTTTCCAATTTATTTAAAAATTGGTTGCAAATTAATGTGTCGGTAGGATCCATCAATGTGTGACCTATAATCCCACACTAGTGTCTGTGAATTTTCATGTTGTTTTTGGATGCCAATTTCGTTGTTTCTTGTTGAAAATTTCAACAATGTCATCTATATCAGTCCAAAGATAACGTTAAAAATGAACAATTCATATATGATGAGGATGAAGTGATCCTTGGGGATTTATCTTAGCTTAATTTAACCTATATCACATATGTATTTACTTTTATCTGCCATATTGTTGTAACTATTTTTCTAGTATTGAACTCTTTAAAGATGCCCAATGTTTGTATGAGAGGTTACAAATATGCACATAGAGTGACAAGAGGGTTAAGATTAAACATCATTTGACTCTACTTTGTTTTAATCATTGACATTTCTAGACTTATGTTTTATTGAAGTTTTAATATAATCATCTTGGATTTTATCTATATTCATGGATTTACATCTTTTTGATTCGTAGGTTATTGAATTAAATTAAACTTGTTCTAGGTCATGGAAAGGGCCCACCACAAACCTCAGCCAAGTTCTGTAATGATTTTTGGTTAAGTAGAAGGTGTGATTTGAGTTTATGTAGAAGAAATACACTTAATATTTGTTTTCTATTATTGGTAATTATCAAAATTTTCATACTAAGATTTCGTTTGAAAGTTCCTATAGATTTGAAGGTTATGGTTGCGAGATATATGTTCATTGAGTCTTTTGCGAGTTTATAAATTATCTTCATAAATATCTTCTGCAAGTTATAAATTTCTTTGGTTGATTTCGAGATCTTGTAATGTACTTCGATTAATACAAATTTCTGAATATGAGTACTTACAGTATTTCAAATCCTCTGTTCTAAGGGGAATGACTCATTCATGCATGGATACATATGTTTTTAGCAAGAAAATTTGATATCTAATGTTCAAGGATGGTGTGAAGCTTGATTAAGAACAATGTGTCATTTATTTCGTCGAGAAAAAATGTGTTAAATTTTTAGTGCAACAATATGTTTCCATGGTTAATTTTGAGCTATATTAATTGCTTTAAGGATATGAGAGCTATTTATTTCCTTGCTTAGGTAGTTAGGACATTGGTTTCATTTTAATACTTTCTTAGTTTTGAATTGGTAATTTGATTACTCAGTTAGTATCGAATTAGAAAAGCTCTGTGTTTTTTGCTCAAGTCGCATGGTTTATTTCCAGTGGATTTGTTAGATAGGAATAGTTTGACTGGTTTCTCAAGAATATTGTTGAGTTTGTCCTTTGATTTGTACCACCCTAGGGATTATTTTGCATTAGAAATTTTTGAATAGAATGAATTGTTGAATAGTATTGAGAATATGGTTTACGGTAATTTTGAAGTTTGGATTTTAAAAGAATATTTAGTTAGTTTCACCATAATTGAAGATAGCTTAGTAATTTAGATTAGATGTAGTAGGTTTCTTCACTTCAACAAATTTGGTGTGATCATCTTAGTTTAGGAACGTAGTTTTGGTATTCTGCACTCAATTTTGTACTAATTTAGCATAGCGTAAATTTGGATCTTAACCATAATTCCTTGTAACTCAAATTTTATGAACTCCGGTTGAAAATTTCAAGTTTAGGGGATTCAACGACATATAAAACCTTGAACATTTTTGGCGTCATTGTCGAGGAGTTGCAAACGATCCAGGTAATACTTATTTTTTAGATTTATGTGTGTGATAAGGTTTTTTTTATGGAAATCAGAGGGTGGAGAGTGTACGATAAGATGTGAGTGAAGAGCCACGTGTCCACTATGGTGGGGTTTCTCCAAAGTCTGGTTGTATTTAGAAAATTTTTGTAGTGTATTTCTCTCTTATGCACAAAAGTAGAGGTAGACCTAGAGATAGTAAAGGGAGATTTATACAAAGTACAAAATCATTTTCATAATTATTTGGTCCGACAAAAACGCCCACAAATAAACCTGTTAATCATTACGTAGGAATCATAGGAGAGGGATTAAGCTCTACCACAAAGGTGGCCTCAGAAAAATAAATATTACATCAAGAAGGGGCAGTACAGCTTCTGGATATACCACAACAAATTGTCTTAGGAGCTGATGTGGGCACGAAACTTGTGGTAGTTTCATAGGTATAGTCATCAGTTGGACTACCTCGAAGGGATTTTGGACATGGGTACACAAGGCCCAATCCACTCAAATATCCATTTAGATGGAATACTATACATGGGATTACTTCTAAACTCGTGACAAACATGCCTAACAGAGGAGGAGGCGAGGATAACAAAAAGAATGACCAAAAAAATGATAGAAACAATGGTGGGGCCAACGCTAGGGATAATGATAGAATCAATACTTCATTAGGTGGAAACAATTACTATAGAGATGGTTCAAGAGGGGGACCTAAAGAGAATGAGGAGGATTCAAAGACTACCTTTGGATTTCCAATTCTGGACATCACCAGAAACATCACTATGGAAAATATACCTCTAGCATCTCTTCCATTTTTCTACAGTACATCCTTTGAAGACCCTAAATATTTTCTGTTTGAATTTGATATTCTTTGAATATGCTACAATTATTATGATAATGCACATAAACTAAAACTTTTTCCTGATACCTTAAAATTTTCAACCTTAAGATGGTTCATTAGTTTGGGAGAACATACTATTTATTCATGGGATGATATGAAGTCTGTTTTTCTTAAAAAGTATCAAGATTACTGTAAAAGTAGAGATGTTAATAATATTTTCAGAATGCAGCAAATGAAGGATGAGAGTTTGGATGAATACCTTGAAAGGTTACTTTACAATTATCATAAATCCTGAATAGTTATCTGGAAGAGAGAGCCTTTATGATTTTTTTCCTTAAAGGATTAAGGGAAGAGTGCATTGAAGCACTAAATCTCTTGAGTTCTAGAGATACTTATAAAAATTATTTTTCCTGAGATAGCTGAATTATGTAGAACTTATTCTAGAATTCAAGCTAAGGTAGGAAAGATAATTTGAGACAACCCAAGGGATTATGTGTCTAGAAATTCTAAACCAGTGCGAGGTGGCATCACTTGAACCAAACTAGGGAACGTCTTGGAAATTTTTAAAACAGACATCCTAAACACCATTAGTGATCAGTTGGATACTATGAAAATTAAGAAAAAAAAGAGGAAGAGAAGGCTACTTTGGCTTTTTTTTGTCCTAAATGCAGACAGCAAAATTCTGAGAGGGAGTGTCCCATTAATATAGTGGATTTCTTTGGATTTGTACCCACGAGCACTCCACTGACCAATGTTCTTCCCTCTTAGGATTGCAAGTTGTGTTTAAAAGGGGGGCTGAAACAAGTGAGTTTCCTCAATCATCTAGGAAACCTTCATGGAGGATGAAAAATAATAATTAACAATATCCTAACATGTAGGGTTTTCCTCAATACAAAACATGGAATTACCAACCATCCTACTATCCATAGCCCACACATCCACCTCAAAGTTCATCATGAAACCAAGGGTGGAGAGGGAATCCTTATGGAAATAATTTTCAGCCCCAGACACCTTCATACCCTCAGTATCAACCACAATATCCACCCTACATGTCTTATGCATCAAATATGCCTCAAACCCAACAAGGGTATGCTCCACCTTAACCTAAACAAGTTGCATTACCCCTACCACAACCATGACCCTTTCCCCTACAAGAAAACACCAATCCATATCCACAACAAATGTAGAAACCATTCAACTCTCCTCAACCAAAAAAAATTCCTACATGACTGATATCTAATCCCAAAAATAGACCTCCTAAAAATGTATATAACATTGAACTTAAAATTTTTCCCACTTATATTGTCACTTCCTTTCTTTTAAATCAAATTCAAATGAAATCTATGAAAACTATTAACAAAAATAAATCAACAATATTTATCGAAGAGGAGGATTCCCATCAAGAATCAGAAGAAAAACCAATTGAAAAAATAGAAAATGAAAAATAAGGAAGTAGAGGAACCATAGGAGCTCTTAGAAGACAAGGATCCTCTGTTTCCTGAAATATTTCTTGTAACAAAACTGAAACACCCATAGAATATGACTTGGAGTCTGAGCTAGGAAATGTTTGTATAAAGATTCCTTTGTTACAATCCATTATATACATTCCTATTTATACTAAGATTATTAGGGATATTTTTATTAAAAAACAAGGAAGGAATAAGATTAATAATTAGACCATCAAATTAATCATCCAAATGTCAGAAATGATATCTGGACTACCACCGAAATATGATGATCCAGGGAACCCAGTGGTGACCATAGAAATCAATGGAACTTTTCTGCTTAATAATCTAGTAGATATGGGGGCAGCCATAAATGAAATTATCGTTGCTACCATGAAATTATTGAAATTAAAAGAAATAATACCCACACCCATTGTGTTGGAATTGGCAGATAATTCCATCATTAAATCGTTTGGGGTCCTAGAAGATGTGGTTGTAACAATAGCTTCCCGGGAATATCCTATTGATTTTATAGTAATATCTCCAAATAATACTAAACCTGGACACCCAATAGTTTTAGGTCGGCCTTGGTTGGCCAATGTTGATGTTGTTATTGGGTGAAAAAATTGGGAAATGACTATTTCTAATGGGTCACAAATTCAATGATTTATTATCTTTCCACCTACCCAATTAGCTGTTGAAGTGCCTCTTTGGTTTGAAAATACTTGTGGGGAGGAATATTGCATGCTTTCTTTGTTGACTATAGGAAAATCAAGAGGGCTTCAAGAATAATCAAAGGATTGCATTTTGCAACAATTATTATCTGATATAAATTGTATATAATATCTTGTTTCTTTTAGTGGCTACCATCATGTTTTCAACAATGAATTATAAGAAACTTGTTACCCTGTTGTGTTTGCATCATTAACCGTGGCATCCTTCAAAGAGAACATAGAAACAAGTACCCAAAAAATTGAAATAAGTGCTGGAAAAATGTTACATGCTTGTACAAATTTAAGTACAGAATAGAGACAACAAGTAATAAACATGATTCAAAAGCAGTCCAGGGTATTTTCTTGGGATTATCTCTATATGAAAGGAATTCAACCTAATACTTGCATACACCACATTTATACCAATGATGAAATTATGCATGTAAGACAATAAAAAAGACGAATGAACCCAACCCTCAAAGAATTTGTCAAAGATGAATTGTAAAACCTTTTGAGTGAGAATTTCATTTATCCTATATCTGACAATAAATGGATTTCTCCCTTGTTTGTGGTTCCCAATAAAAATGGGAAGTGGAGGATTTTCATTGACTATATGGAGCTGAACAAATCCACCTTGAGGGACTATTTTCCTGTACCTTTCATTAACCAAGTGCTTGATAGTCTAGCAGGGAAATTGTGTTTCGCCTTCTTGGATGGGTACAACAGTTACACCAAGATCCAAATAGCCCCAAAAGACCAAGAGAAGGCTACTTTTACCTATCCATGGGGCACCTATTCTAACAGAGTTATGCCATTTGGATTATGTAATGCTCCAACTACCTTCTAGAGGTTTTTCTTAGATAATTTCCTGATATGATACATGACTGTGTGGAAGTCTACATGGATGATTTGATAGTGTATGGCAATGAATTTCAGAAGGATTTGGACAACTTGGAAAAAAAATTGATTCGTTGTCTAGAAACTAATCTGGCCCTTAGTAAAGTGAAGTGCAAAATTATGCAAACTCGGGGGATTGTTTTGGGTCATCATGTGTCACAAACAGAGATAAAAGTTTACCCTACAAAAATTGAGGTTATTTCATACATTTCAGTCCCAACGTCACAAAAGGAGGTAAGAATTTTTTTGGGACATGCAAGGTATTATAGGATATTTATTGAAAAATTTACTAAAATTGTTCAACCGATGTTTAAATTTCTCACTAAATATGTTGATTTTGTATCAGATACTGATTTTCAAAATGCTTTTCAGGTACACAAAGACAAATTGGAAACTGCTCCTGTGTTGAGAGGAACTAACTGGTATCTCCCTTTTCACATCTATATCAATGCATCAGATACAACCCTTGGAGCTGTACTAGGACAAAGGGAGAACTACATTCCTTATGCTATCTACTTTGTTAGAAAAATTCTCTCACATGTAGAATTAAATTACACTGAAAATGAATTACTAGAAATAGTCCATGCTAACATCAAATTTAGGCACTATATTACTGGTTACGAAGTTTTCATCCACACTGATCATTATGCTAATATATTCCTTATGAATAAACCAATTACTAATGGAAGTATTACTAGAAGGTTACCCTTACTTCAGGAATTTATTATTACTGTCGTTGGCAGTCCTGGATGAGATAATTCAGTTGTAGATTTCTTATCCCGAATGAATTTTTCACAAATAACTGATCTAATTCCAGTACCATATGACTTTATTGATGAGAATTTTTTTTTTATTTCAACACATACTCCTTGGTTTGATGACGTGGCTAACTATTTGGTATCAAGGAATTTGCCACAAAATATTTCTACCAGGGAAATACACAACATTGTGTAGTGTAGTGTCAACTATTCTTGGATAGAATGAGACTTGTACTACACCAGACTTGATATGATTATGAGAAGGTGTGTATGGGAGGATGAAATTTATGATGTCTAAAGGGCTTTCCATAATGATCACTGTGGTAGGAATTTTGCAGACAAAATAAAAACTTATAAATTCCTACATGTGGGTTATTATTGGCCCACTCTTTTTAAGGATGCCAAGACGTTTGTTTGTGGCTGCGATGCTTACCAAAGGATGGGAAGGTTGGTCCAAGTGATGAAATTCCTCTTCAAACTCAGATTTAGATAGATCCTTTTGAAAAATTTGAGTTAGATTTTGTGGGGCCTATCTCTCTTATGTAAAATAAGAGGAGGTACATATTGGTATGTATCGATTTTGTAACAAAGTGGGTGGAAGCTAATGCTTTATATTCTACCACTGAAAATCCAGTTGTAGATTTCATTTTTGAAGATATCTTCACTCGGTTTTGGGTGGCTAGAGAAATTGTCACTGATCAAGGGACAAAATTTACCTCCAAACTAGTGAAGGATATCACTGAACAGTACCAAATTAAGCATCAGAAATATACCCCATACCACCCTCAGGAAAATGGACAGGTTGGGTATACCAACAAAGTCTTGGAGTCCATTATTACTAAAAAAGTTCAGCTGCACCATGGGGATTGGGTTGATAGGTTGCCCGAAGCATTATGGCCCTATCGAATAACATGGATGAATGTGATAGGATACACTCCCTATGAGTTAGTATATGGAAAAAAATTGCTTCTCCCCATCAAATTTCAAGTAAAAAAATTTCGGACTGCTACTCAACTGGGAATGGATCTAAATGAGGCTCAGAAACAAAGCATAATTTACCTGAATGAACTCGATGAAATCATATAATATTCCTTCCAAATAAATATGTTGGTATAGGATCAGAGAGCTTGGTGGCATGAAAAATATATCAAGAAGAAAATTTTCCAACCAGGAGACAAGGTGTTGTGAAGACAATCCCATCTATGGAAAAAAGGTGATCTCTCTAGCCCTAGAGTGGGTCTTGCAATGCACAGGACTATCTAATGAAACCTTTTATAGTTTTTATTCAAAGAAAAAGAAGAAGAAGAAGCTACCTCTTCATGATGATATCATCCAATCCTTTAATGAAGACCTTGATTCCATGATCCTTCAGGCTCACTCGTGGCATTCAAATACCTGTAAGAGATCAAGTGTTGGCTCTAGGGGTCTTGACCTAGGTTTAGAGTGTACTATACAACCAAAAACCTCTAACCACTGAACCTTTCAGTAGTGATCTGCTGGCATAGATCAAAGTCTCACCAGAAGTAGCATGGGGGGGTGCTAGAACTAGGTTTCTGCACCCATAGGAGGATTTGATGTGGATCTAAAACTTGTTGATCTGATCTAATTACTACTATGTTGCACTATTTTTTTTTAACTTTATTCATGTCTAAACTTACCAGAAACCCTTATCACCTATATATTTATTGCGCAAACACAGATATATACTATTATGTGATTAGCCCATAAAAATGCGCATAAATAACAAATACTACCCAACAGATATATAAGAAAATAATTAACTCATAAAGATTAATGTGTTAACACATAAGAACATAAATCATGCAAGTGAATTAGTGGTTTTCTAAAAATTCTCTTTATTAATCAGATCGTCAATGAATACAACTTCTTCTTCTGCGCACACAGCCACAGAGTCCTTGCACATGCCCAAGACTTTCCCTATGTCTTCATGCACCCAACCGTAGCAGCCTATCTCTCACTCAAAATAATCACAAATTACTTGCCTAAATCACATCAAAATTGCATAATAATTATATCTATCATGGATATCTTGACTTGACTCATACATGCTTATTTATATTCCTTAGACGTGCAAAAAACATGGTTCCAAACCATGGTTTGAGTCCCATGTTTTACCCCTTTACCCGTTACAAAATGAAGGAGATTTGACCCACCCCAAAGCTCCTTTACCTTTTCCACTCTACGCTTTACTATTAAAGTTAACAAAAATTACATTAAGACTCGACCTAGGGGAACCTCGCCCAACAGTATCCCAACACTAAATCGTGGGTCATCCTAGAGTCACTCGACGCTAGATTCCTACATCTTGGTCTTTAGTGCCTGGATTGCTTTGTGCAAAGGCTATATGGCCTCGGAACTTTGTGTTGCAGTGTTCTATGCTTCACTGAATAACTACTCTGTAGTAGGCCCCTCCACTGCCAAGCTGATGCTGCGTTGAGTATGGCGGAGTCCCTTGAGCATACCCTCAATGGTATGTGATAATTAAAGTGATTCATCATCCCAAGGTTGGGTCCTTGCTACCAGGAGCTATTCCTTGTGGCGCAGTTCCTCAATCTCAACCTAAATTCTTTGGCCTTCTTGCAACTGGACCAATCTCTGTGCGGGAACCAAGGTCCACGCAATGAACTGAATCTCATCAAAACGTTGTTGCTTATCCCGCATGTCTATCTAAAATTTCTAAACTAATGTGGATTCTCCTGGATGAGGTTCCACATCTCCATGGTGTTTTCAGACAAATTATTACACTCGTCCATAGCTATAATATTGCTGGTCATTTCCTTTTGAAAAATTGTAGCTTGTTGTTCCCGGATCTTTGGCGGTGTCTCCAGTTGTAGCTTGGTTTCAAGTCGACAATCCTGCTCTAGGTCAGTGGGTACATGTTACACTGAAAATTTTCATTCTGACATTCTGCTATGTGTATGAGTTCATTATTACTCATACTTCTCCCTTTTCAACTCTAACATATCAGTTCCTCATTTCAAGCCTTGAAAATCAGAGAAAAGTTCCTAAAAAGTGTCCTAAACTTTGGTATCGCACTTTATTGCTATCTTACCTGCGGTCCCGCACCCAATGTTCAACTATCCTGCGTACATGAACGCAATTTATCTTTTTTATAGGTGCGGACCCCTGTAAGATAAAAAAGGCACAGGTAATTTCCAAAAATCTCAATAAAAGTGAATTCTAGAAGCTTCCAGAAAATATCTTGCGGTGATAGAACCACTCTTATGAGGTGCATGTATCCCTTACCTTATGGAGCTAACCGCTTGATGTGAGGAGCTTATCCATTTGAAGGAGGATTCTATCCCTTCATAGTTGGAACAGAAAACCTCCTCTATTCTACTATAAAAAGAGGCATTGGGTAGCCTCAAAGGGAGTTGAAGCTTTAGAATATTTGAAGTTAGTGCTGTTGAGATTCAGACTCAGTTGATTAAGACTTTTGTGAGGAAAGATTACATACCTCTATTTGTCTTGGTTGGAGGAGTGCAGTGCTTATCAAAGTAAAGGAGATTCCTGCTTCGGACCCCCGAAAGTCCTGTGCAACATCAAGGCTCAGGTTGTAAGGATTTTCTTCTTTTGAAATTAATACAAATATACTTATTTTTCTCAATAAGCTTTCAATCAATGGTTTATTTCATAGATTCCTTGATCACTATGATGAGCATGGTTTATGATGATTTCTATACATGTTCTATGTAATGTTTTTCTTGTTTGTGACTGTAGGTTTACGAGGAAAACTCCTTCAAGCGCGCGAAGGACAACAACGACTTCAAACAAGCATTGGACAAACGGTAAGTCCTTAACACCTCTATAGAGCTTTTCATAGATCGTATATGCTTAGAGAAAGATTAGTCTATTTGGTTGTTTGTTGCTAGATACTTTTAGTACTAGGGAGATTGGTCTTGTCCGCAAGACAGATTAATCCTCCAACAAATTGGCGACTCCACTGGGGAAAGAACTTGTTTTTTTTGGTTCTCTTTTATTTTGATTTGAGGAAACGTTTTTCCTAGTTTTTGATTGATAGACATATGCCTGGGTAGCTTAGGTTTTCTCTGTTTTTGAAAATTTTGAGATCTTTTATGTTTTTCTCTAATTTTTCCTGGGACCACACTTTTCCTTCTTTGCACAGTGTGGGCAGTTTCGCATTTTTGCTGTAGTAAACAGTGCGGTACCGCACCTGTTACTTCTGCAAGCTTGCGGACCCTGTTAAAATTTTGAAAAACCTTTGGATTTATTTCTGTAGTTTATCTTTATTTTAATTTAGAGTTTTTGGTTTCTGCCCAGATTGATGATTATTTTTGTCAAAAGCTTTCTGTGAATGAGTCTTAGCAGTATTGGTGTTTTGATGATTTTCTAGAAGTTTTGCATTTTGGATTGTCTTTCACTTGGTCTTTGTAGTGATTCGAAACATTGACTGTTTAAAATACCTAAGATTACATTGGTGCCCTAATTGTGAAGTCATCCTCTATTAAGAAATAGAGTTACCTGTTTCTTTGCAAACCTTCGAAAAGAAACTTTGTTATTGGTTTTTTGAATTTCATTTTTTATAAAAGCATAATTGAATGTTTTTGATCTGTTTGTTATTCTGAACGAATAGATCCTTAGCTTGCTGAATAGCTAAGTAAAACCTTCTTCAATTTTTTTTTTCTTAAAGCTTTAATTCAATTAGATTATTAAAACTTGTAGGTCTCAGAATTAGTTTAATAGTTTTAAGTGTTTTTCATAGAATTTTGTAGATCTCTTTTGAAGAAAACTTGTTTTGTAGCTTCAAGTTTTTGAAAGTGAAAGGATTTTCTTATGAGCTTTGATAAGTTTTGTTTCATTTTGAGTTATTTCCGAAGAGACAAAAATATTTTCTTTCAATTGCTCTTAATGTTTAAAGAAGGAATTGTTCATTAAAAGAATTGCATTCTTTAACATTTCCTTAATTAGAACTTCATTGAAAGGAAACGATCTCATTATCATTTTTTAGGTGCATTTTTAGTTTTTTTTGGAAGTCGAGTCTTCACACCATCAGAGTTTCACTTTCGCACCCATTGACTTAAGAAACAACTCTTAAAAGTAACGCTTAATTAAAATTCATCTAGCAATCTTTTTATTTTCTAGGGCTCTTATCACCAACATAGCTTAGGCTAGTATCTTGGAGTAGGGAGTAATTAACTCTCCAAGGTAGTAAAACAAACAAGTAGACAAATCTTGCGGTAGGAAATAAACCCAATCGTAATTTGTATAATCTGGGAAGCTTCTCTTAAAGAAGTCAATCACGAGATCGTGTCCGAACCTTTGAGACAATCAATTCTGTTTCATTGGGGAAGATAGAAGATTTTGCGCGTATTACAAACGGTAAACCTCGGATTAACCATTGTCAAGGAGCCTGGGGTCACTTGTCGGTAAACCTCGGATTAACCATGTCGAGGAGCCTTCAAGGGGATTGAGCTTTGTTACTCTACCCTTGCGCGTGGGATCGGATCGTACACTGTTCCCCCAGTTATATTTGTTACTATTGGTAACCTTAGTGTCTACAAACTTAAGAGTATTTCCTAAGGTGACGGTGAAGGAAAGATCTCACTGTACCTGGAGCAGACGTCGACTAGACTCACTTGGACTCTCTGGGGCGTTATCTTCACACGAGATGGTTTTTTGAGGAAACTTGTGCCAGTCTGTTTCATTAAGCAGGTTGTCGGGGTAACTGTTCCAACCGCCCTTTCTGTATTAAATTTCTACTAAGTTGGATTTCATCACCAACTAGTGTCTTTAGTATGGGAAGTTACTGTTTGTGTGTGGTTTGAACTTCTAGATTTTTAAGTGTGTGATTCAGCTGTTTGATTTCTAGAGACTTTAGGTGTTTTCATTGAAATTTTCTTTGATTGCGTGTGATTAGTAAAATATTTAATCGTGGCGGAATTGTCGAGACAATCTCGGAGACTACAAGGGAAACCCCCTGAATATTCACCAAGTCAGCTTGAAGGGCTTCGTGCTCTAGTGTCGTCTAGTAGCGGTAGGATTAAATCAACAGAAGTTGGAACTTCATCCATAGTAGTTCATCCTGATTATAAAACACCCATAACAGAACACATTCAAGAGCCGATTTCAGTTTCTAAAGTTACTGGTAGTATTTCTCCTGCCAGTGAATGGGCTGACGAACCTGAAATCTCTGAACCTGAAACTGAACCTTCTGTTTTGGAAACATCTTCGGGATTTGTTTCACCAACTTCTAGCGATCTTGGTTCACCAAGGGTAAGGAATATTGTCACTGATGATCTTCCATCTGGACTAATTTCTATTGAAAACTTACTAATCCAGACGAAGAATTATATCTTCCCAATTCCCCTCAGTCGTTAAATCTTAGGGAGTGTGAATCAATTTTCTACAGCCCTATTCGAACTACTGCTTGGTACTTATCCTTAACAATATTTTAAAGAATCCGGGTCTTGCTTTTTCTCCACCTCAAGTTCCATTTCATCCAACACCCAGAGGTTATTATCCGTCATCCATTATGGCAGGAGAGTCATCCATGTTTTCCCAGACACCGGAATCATTTTTACATGGTGGTCCTTCTGTTCCTTCGGGATATCAGGCTCTATCTGGTACTTTCTCGGGGGCAGCTCCTCAACCGATTGAAAGCGTGTTATCATCTGGTTTAAGTGGAATTAAAACTGAAACGTCGAACGAAGGGAAAATTTTTATGATGTCTGGTAATATTTCGAATCCTCAACCTCAAGGCAGTCAAGTACCACCTGGAGGGCAATCTCAGGGAAGTCAGTTACCGCCTGGGGGGCAACCTCAAGGTAGTCAGTTACCGTCTGGGGGGCAACCTTCAGGAAGTCAGTTAACACCTGGGGGTCAACCTCAAGGTAGCTTTTTCCCAAGACAAACTGTGGAATCATATTATTTTGGGGGACAACCCCAAGGGCAGTACATACCTTAGGGTTATCAACCTTCAGGACAGTACACACCCCAGGGTCAACCCCAAGCTCAATATGCTCCTCAGGGTCCTTTTCAACCCCAAATTTAGTACGCGCCTCAGGGTTATCAACCTCAAGGTCAGTACCCAATTCAAGGTTACCAACAACCGTCTAGTCAGTCATCTTTTCAAGGAGCCAGAAATTTACCACTTACTTATCAACCCTACGTTCAACTAGGTTATGGTCCTTATGTTCAACCTTCTGTGGGACAATACCCCAGAATGAATATGGTGTGGGATCCATCCCAATATCAACAGCTTATGCAGCCTAATGTGCAGTTACCTTTTCAACCTAGACATCCTTTGGTTTCTGGTCCAACCAAGCAACCTATCCAGCCTACAATTCAAACTTCTGCACCTAGTTCTGTTCAGCATTCTACGCTTAGTACACCTCAGACTCTGCCTCAAACTGCTGCAACTACTACTGCGTCTGTCCAACCTGTAACACCTATTTCTGGAGTATCTGTAACTTTGAGTTCGGCTATCCCTGCATCCGTGAAAATCCCTCAAGTCTCTATACCCCAGTCAGGGCCTTCCGTTTAGACTTCGGTTCAGATGCCTGGAGGACAAGCCGATATGAGTATAGTTGTGACAAGTCATCCGCAATTCACGTATCAACCATACCAGGGATATCCTCAATTCGGTCCCGGTTCACAAAATCCAAATTATCAGTATCAACCGTACCCTGGCTACACTTATCAGCAGCCTCAACAACCCTAGTTTGGTCCGGTTAATCCTGTTTTTCCAGGAGGTTACATAATTCCTAACGTAAATTCAATTCCCAGTTATCCTGGGTATCCACCCCCTGAAACTGCTTTGGCTACTCTAGGTTTTCGTGACCCTAACCGTCAGTTACCATTTATTGCAACTTTGGATTTACCTGATTTGACGCGCCTTACGAATGATCCGATTTTCTATTATCCGTACTGGCCGCCAATGCCACATAAATTGCCCAGTGATATAACCAAATTCGAAGGTAAGTCAAGAGTGGATCCATCAAATCATGTCATGACTTATCACCTCTGGTGTGCGTCTAATTCAAGTATTGATGATTCGATTTGCTTACGTCTTTTCCAGAGAACTCTTATTGGTCTTGCAGCCAAATGGTACATTGAGTTACCACGAGGCTCGTTTCACAATTTCAGTCAGTTAGCAACTACCTTCTTGACTCATTTTCAGTTGCCTATCAGATACGACAATGGCACAAAATTATTAACTTCACTTAAGCAATCTACGTCTATGTATATTTCTGATCATATTCATGAATGGCGACGTAGAAGGCGTTTGGTGAAAGTTTATATTCCGGATCAAATTTTGGCAGAATGGTTTGTTAAATCATTGTTGCCCAAGATCACTGAAGATGTAGCTAAGGCCGGTGTTGTTACTGAAGAGAAAGTGATTTCTCAAGCTCAGTACCTTGACCTCGTTGATACGCAGTCAGGTACTTTACACGAAAAAATCCCCGACCTTCCAAAACAAGGTCAGATAGATGCTGCTCCTTCAGGGTCTCATGCTGCTGATGGCATGATTGGTACAGTAAATATGAAAAGTAAGAAGAAATATTCAAAGAATTCTTCTCCTATTATAACTTTACCAGATTCCCCGAAAGGAGAATCTTCCCCCAAAATTTCTGCCGACATTCATGTCGTAGAGACATCTACGGCTAAATCTAAATCCGGTGGTAAAAATAAAGGGAAGAGTAAAAACAAGAAAAAATCGAAAGAGAAAACTAATAAAAATGAATCCAATGACGAAAAGCGCAAACCTCGTGACCCTTGTTACATTTGTGACGAGGATCACTTCACTAAGGAATGCCCACATCGCGCAGAGGTTGCAAAATTTGTTAAAGGTTCACAACAACCTGCTGTCTTGAAGGATCCTTTTCCAATTCAAGATAGCAAGATGGTTGGTTCCATTTCGACTACTTCAGAAGAACCTATTTTGATGATGTCTCATGTAAGGATTGCGACGCGATAGCAAGATTATGGTACTAAGAATCCTGTTGATGGGAAAGAAGCAGAATCTTCTAATGCAAATGCATCAACTACTCCTCCTTCTGTTTCTGGTCCGCTACAGATCGAGAAACAAAATCCAGACTTAATAATCAAACCACCTACTAAAGGTGTTCTTCGTAAATCAGCATTCAATCCACATGCGAGAGCTGCTCAGAATTACAACATTGTTGAAGACTTAGCTATTTCCCCTTCAGCAATGTCGGATTTGGAAGTGCTGCAATCATGCCCAACACAGCGTAAATTTCTTTTGTCTGCTATAGGAGTTGTAGATGTTCAAGATTCTAATCTTATAATCTTCGATTTAGAAAATAGTACACTTCGTCTACCTCATCAAATGGCTTTCCAGATACCAGTGTTAGTAAAAAACAGACCGATCTATCGGACTGTGATTGATGAGGGAGCTTCAACGTGTATTATGTCAATTTAGTGTTGGAAATCACTTGGTTCTCCTACACTTAACCAATCTCCAACGATTCTTAAGGCTTTTGACGGTCGAACTACTGCTTGGTACTTATCCTTAACAAATTTTTTAGAGAATTCGGGTCTTGCTTTTTCTCCACCTTGAGTTCCATTTCATCCAACACCCAGAGGTTATTATCCGTCATCCATTATGGCAGGAGAGTCATCCATGTTTTCCCAGACACCGGAATCATTTTTACATGGTGGTCCTTCTGTTCCTTCGGGATATCAGGCTTTGTCTGGTACTTTCTTGGGGGAAGCTCCTCAACCGATTGAAAGCGTGTTATCATCTGGTTTAAGTGGAATTAAAACTGAAACGTCGAACGAAGAGAAAATTTTTATGATGTCTGGTAATATTCCGAATCCTCAACCTCAAGGCAGTCAGGTACAACCTGGAGGGCAATCTCAAGGAAGTCAGTTACCACCTGGGGGGCAACCTCAAGGTAGTCAGTTACCGCCTGGGGGGAAACCTTCAGGAAGTCAATTAACACCTGGGGGTCAACCTCAAGGTAGCTTTTTCCCAAGACAAACTGTGGAATCATTTTATTTTGGGGGACAACCCCAAGGGCAGTACATACCTCAGGTTTATCAACCTTCAGGACAGTACACACCCCAGGGTCAACCCCAAGCTCAATATGCTCCTCAGGGTCCTTTTCAACCCCAGCTTCAGTACGTGCCTCAGGGTTATCAACCTCAAGGTCAGTACCCAATTAAAGGTTACCAACAGCCTTCTGGTTAGTCATCTTTTCAAGGAGCCGGAAATTTACCACTTAATTATCAACCCTACGTTCAACTAGGTTATGGTCCTTATGTTCAACCTTCTGCGGGACAATACCCCAGAATGAATATGGTGTGGGATCCGTCCCAATATCAACAGCCTATGCAGCCTAATGTGCAGTTACCTTTTCAACCCGGACAACCTTTGGTTTCTGGTCCAACCAAGCAACCTGTCCAACCTACAATTCAAACTCGAGCACCTAGTTCTGTTCAGCAGTCTGCGCCTAGTACACCTCAGAATCCGCCTCAAATTGCTGCAACTACTGCTGCGTCTGTCCAACCTGTAACACCTATTTCTGGAGTATCTGTAACTTCGAGTTCGGCTATCCCTGCATCTGTGAAAATCCCTCAAGTCTCTATACCCCAGTCAGGGCCTTCCGTTTAGACTTTGGTTCAGATGCCTGGAGGACAAGCCGGTACGAGTATAGTTGTCACAGGTCAACCGCAATTCACGTATCAACCGTACCAGGGATATCCTAAATTCGGTCCCGGTTCACAAAATCAAAATTATCAGTATCAACCGTACCCTGGCTACACTTATCAGCAGCCTCAACAAACCCAGTTTGGTCCGGTTAATCCTGGTTTTCCAGGAGGTTACACAATTCCTAACGTAAATCCAATTCCCATTTATCCTGGGTATCCACCCCCTGGAACTGCTTTGGCTACTCAAGGTTTTCGTGACCCTAACCATCAGTTACCATTTATTGCAACTTTGGATTTACCTGATTTGACGCACCTTACGAATGATCCGATTTTCTATTATCCGTACTGGCCGCCAATGCCACATAAATTGCCCAGTGATATACCCAAATTCGAAGGTAAGTCAGGAGTGGATCCATCAAATCATGTCATGACTTATCACCTCTGGTGTGCGTCTAATTCAATTATTTATGATTTGATTCGCTTACATCTTTTCCAGAGAACTCTTATTGGTCTTGCAACCAAATGGTACATTGAGTTGCCACGAGGCTCGTTTCACAATTTCAGTTAGTTAGAAACTGCCTTCTTGACTCATTTTCAGTTGCCTATCAGATACGACAATGGCACAAAATTATTAACTTCACTTAAGCAATCTACGTCTACGTATATTTCTGATCATATTCATGAATGGCGACGTAGAAGGCGTTTGGTGAAAGTTTATATTCCGGATCAAATTTTGGAAGAATGGTTTGTTAAATCATTGTTGCCTAAGATCATTGAAGATGTAGCTAAGGCTGGTGTTGTTACTGAAGAGAAAGTGATTGCTCAAGCTCAGTACCTTGACCTCGTTTATACATAGTCAGGTACCTTACACGAAAAAATCCCTGACCTTCCAAAACAAGGTCAGATAGCTGCTGCTCCTTCAGGGTCTCATGCTACTGATGGCATGATTGGTACAGTAAATACGAAAAGTAAGAAGAAATCTTCAAAGAATTCTTCTCCTATTATAACTTTACCAGATTCCCCAAAAGGAGAATCTTCCCCCAAAATTTCTGCCGACATTCATGCCCTAGAGACATCTACGGCTAAATCTAAATCTGGTGGTAAAAAGAAAGGGAAGAGTAAAAACAAGAAAAATTCAAAAGAGAAAACTGATAAAAATGAATCCAACGATGAAAAGCGCAAACCTCGTTACCCTTGTTACATTTGTGACGAGGATCACTTCACTAAGGAATGCCCACATCGTGCAGAGGTTGCAAAATTCGTTAAAGGTTCACAACAACCTGCTGTCTTGAAGGATCCTTTTCCAACTCAAGATAGCAAGATGGTTGGTTCCACTTCGACTGCTTCAGAATAACCTATTTTGATGATGTCTCATGTAAGGATTGCGATGCGATCGCAATATTATGGTACTAAGAATCCTGTTGATGGGAAAGAAGCAGAATATTCTAATGCAAACACATCAACTACTCCTCCTCCTGTTTCTGGTCCGCTACAGATCGAGAAACAAAATCCAGACTTAATAATCAAACCGCCTGCTAAAGGTGTTCTTCATAAATCAGCTTTCAATCCACATGTGAGAGCTGCTCATAATTACAACATTGTTGAAGACTTAGCTATTTCCCCTTCAGCAATGTCAGCTTTGGAAGTGCTGCAATCATGCCCAACACAGCGTAAATTGCTTTTGTCTGCTATAGGAGTTGTAGATGTTCAGGATTCTAATCTTATAATCTTCGATTTAGAAAATAGTACACTTCGTCTACCTCATCAAATGGCTTTCCAGATACCAGTGTTAGTAAAAAACAGACCGATCTATCGGACTGTGATTGATGAGGGAGCTTCAACGTGTATTATGTCGATTCAGTGTTGGAAATCGCTTGGTTCTCCTACACTTAACCAATCTCCGACGATTCTTAAGGCTTTTGACGGTCGAGGTTTCCACCCTTTTGGTATTTTGCAGGATTTACCCATAGGGGTCGAAGGTAAAACCATAAATCTAGATGTGGAAGTGGTTGATGCCCCTCTAGATTACAACCTTCTTCTGGGTCGCAGTTGGTCTTATGCGATGACTTTTGTTGTTTCTTCGGTCTTTCGACTCATAAAATTTCCATATCAAGGAAAGATCGTCACAATAGATCAATTAACTTATTTCTCTTCCGACCCACCCTCTACAGAAACAATCCAGCACGTTGGTAAAGTGACTATCCCTTATAAGGATGTTGGAGTAGGACTAGTTAAAGATTCTGGTTTATTGGGAACTTTTTCTTTTCCTCCTCCTAATGTATCGCCTGCTGTTGCAACTATTCACATGATTTCGTCAAATACTATTATGTTTGATGATCCTTGGATCATACCTTCTGATTCCGAGTTAGATTCAATTGATGGCATGATGCCTTTGAGTCCTTTTGAACTTGCGTACCAGGCCGTACAATCACTTTCCAACACCTCTTCAACCGGAATTGATCCAATGAATGGGATCCCTGAGGAATCACTTTCTATATCCAGTTCAGCCACAACGACATTTCCAGATGTTGTTCATACTGATAAGCAAATTCGTGAATTTTTGTCTGTTGATGATTTACCATGGGAAGATCTGCATCACCGATCTTTGTTTTTACCTGAACCAGGTCATTTTGAAGATGATTTGGCTTCAATTTTTACTGCTGAATATGTCAAAGAACCCCAGAATCCATTGAAAAATCCTGATTCTGAATTAAATTTGGAAAATATTGCTCGAACGGTTCCAATTGACATTTCAGTAAAACCAGGAATAATTGTAAACATTCATATAGGTGCTTGCTGTACTGAAGATGAAATTAAAGCTTATAAAGCCCTATTTCAAGAATTTCATGATGTTTTTGCCTGGTCTTATGAAGAAATGCCAGGAATTGATCCATCAATTGTCATACATGAAATCGAGACTTACCCGGATGTCAAACATGTTTGTCAACGTTTACGTCAAATACATCCTAGAAAAGCTGCTGCTATCAAAGCAGAAGTTAAAAAATTACTGCGTGCAGGTTTTATTTATCCAATTCCCTTAACGGATTGGGTATCAAATATTGTTCCTGTGACTAAAAAACAAGGAACGATACGAGTATGTATCGATTATAGGGATATTAATCGAGCGTGTCCCAAAGATAATTATCCAACTCCCTATATCGATCAGATAATCGATGATTGTGTCGGTAGCGAAATTTTTTCCTTTATGGATGGTTTTCCGACCATCTCACTCATTTATGAGCTATCTTTATGAGATGTTGGCATTATAAGATTAGGCTGAATCCACACAAATGTGTTTTTTGTGTGGATTCGGGTCTTTTGCTGGGATTTTTTGTTTCGAAATCAGGCATTCGTGTCGATCCATCGAAGGTCGAAGCTATTGTCAAATTACCTCCTCCTTCGACTTTACGCCAACTCCAAAGTTTGCAGGGGAAAGCAAACATTTTACGCCAGTTCATTCCTAACTATGCCGAGCTTACAAAGGGTTTCACCCGATTGCTGAAACAGAACATTCCATTCTTTTGGGATGAGATCGCTGAACGATCTTTCGATGCACTTAAACACGCGTTGACCCATACACCGTTATTGCATCCTCCCAAATACAACCAGGATTACATTTTGTATCTCGCTACTTCTCATTCCACCATTGGGATGGCGTTAGTTCAGGAAGATGAACCTCACACTGAATATGTGATTTACTATCTTAGTCGGAATTTGCATCCGACCGAGATCAAATACACACATGTGGACAAATTGGCATTGGCAGCTGTCCAAGCTGTCCAGAGATTTAGGCACTACATCTTGTTATGTAAAACCATGGTAATTTCTGATTGCAATCCTATGATGTATATTTTAACCAAACAATTGCTAGGGGGAAAGTATTCCAAATGGATAGTTATCCTACAAGAATTTGACTTGGAGTTTGAGAAATCCAAGGCAAAGAAATCTTTGGTATTTGCAGAACTGATGTGTGATTTTCCCTCTACTAATACTGAAACTGTGGCAGAAGAGCCCATTGCAGATGAATCTCTGTTTCTTATCAGTACGCTAGATCCATGGTATGGAGATATTATTGTTTATCTCCAAACCCAATCTTTTCGTCCTGAAATCTCACAATCTCAGCGACGGAAAATACGCTTCCAATCCTAACAGTATAATATCATTGGTGAAACACTCTATCGTCGTGGAGCGGATTCTGTTTTCAGACGTTGTCTTGTTCATGAAGAAGCTGAAAAGGTGTTAAGTGATTTCCATTTTGGAGCATGTGGCAGTCATATGTCTGGGTATGCCACAACCCAAAATATCTTGCGCACTGGTTATTTCTGGCTGTCGTTATTCAAAGATTGTATTTATGCAGTCCGGAAATGCCACAATTGTCAACTTTTTGATCGTAAGATGCGCGCGCCACCTGCTCCTCTTCATCCCATAATTGCTGTTGGTCCTTTCGCGAAATGGGGTATCAATTTTATTACATGGAACCCTCACTCGGCCGGGGGGCATGCATATATTATCTTAGCCGTAGATTATTTTACTAAGTGGGCCGAGGCGATGCCTAAATTTTCGGCTGACGGCAAGACTGTTGCAACTTTCGTATTTAATCACATAATTTCTAGGTTCGGTGTTCCTCAAGCCATTATTATAGATCATGGAAGTCATTTTCGCAATGTCATGATGACTGAACTGACAGATCAAATTGGCCTACGTCACAATAGTTCCACTCCGTATTATCCACAAGCCAATGGTCTGGTTGAAGCCATAAATAAATTTTTGGTCACCATGATTAGACGAATTATTGGTATTCACAAAACAAATTGGCATTCCATGTTATTTTCAGCACTTTGAGCATATCGAACCTCAGTAAAAACATCAACTGGTTTCACTCCCTTTCAACTCGTTTATGGTTTGGAAGCTGTGTTGTCGATTGAATGCGAAATTCCTTCACTGAAATTAGCCATAGAATTACTCCCAGCTACGTTTGAGGAGGAGAAACATTTCCTGTACTTAGCTCAGCTGGATGAGAATCGACGAAATGCTGTAATAGCAAACGAGGCTCATGTTAAACGAATAAAAGCTCAGTACGACAGAAGTGTTACTCCTGTTGGTATCCCGTGTTTTGACAGTTTGGCCAATCAAAAGACAAGGCAACATCAGAACCAATCTTTAGAGTTCTAGGATCTAGTCCTCCTGTTCTCAGAGAGGGATCTCTCAAATATTTGTTTGCAAAGGTTTATCTTGTTTGCTTTGGTTATGGATTTTAGACTAGTTATTTAAGTGCATATGTTTGTTTGGTTGGGTTGAGTTGATACAACAGAATATGAAAGGTCTAGGAAAGATAGACAGAAAGAGGAAATATCTGGTTCATTGGGCAATGGAGTCAAAATAAGGTCATGAAAAACTCTTCAAGGGATATGGGATATCAAAGGGCAAATCTAACTTGGCCACAGGATCCTTTGTTTTGGAATGAGATGGACATTAATGTTTTGGAAAGAGAAGCTTAATTATCAACAAAGGGAACTTGAAAACATAACTTAACAATAAAGAGATATTTGATAGACAGGGCCAACCATAAATTCCACAAACATTCTTTAAGAAAATAATGACTTCAAGACAACTTTTAAAATGAAATCTAAGATTCGGGGAACTCCCTATTTCCTCAAAGATTTTATTTTAAAGGACTTAGAAAACATAAAAGATTCACTGATAGCTGCATTCATAGAAGAGGGAACACCTAAATAAAATCTATGCTTGCAACTATAAAGACCTTCAAAACAACTGTTCAAGCAGGGGCAAAGGGTAAGATCAAAACCAACCTCTTTGATTAACTTAAGACAATGGTACTTCAAAGGGAGACTTCAATAATAGCTTTCAAGTGATGGCAGACAAGCAGGGAGAACCATAAATCATGTTGAAACCAACTATTTGAGCTATCAAGGAAATAAACAAGCATGAAGACTAAAGATAAGGTTTAAAGCCTCTAAAATACTTCAGCAGAAGAAAACATAAAACAGTGAAGGGTGAACAGGTCTAAGGTGCTTCCAGGAGTCATTTCTTAGCCTAAAACTTTCAACCTACTGTAGTAAGAGATTATGAAACATAATGAAAATAGGAGAAAACATTAAACAGTTAGAATACTTCACCAACAACCAAGCTCATGAATCCAATGATAGAGCCTTCTCAGGAACGAGCATGCAACAACATCATCAAGACATCCAAGACTTCAATTTGTTTTCAACTTCAACAGACTTGTATATTTATTTCAGAGAGTTTCAATGTTACAACTTGTGATCAAATAGCAACCAAAAACCAACAACCCCTCACTCATCTTCTGCTGTGGTATATATAGAAAGATGAGGAGGTGAGATCTGAAAAATATCTCAATTACAATTAATATAGGATTTAAATGGCCCATTGGCCCTTGGGATGCTCAATGAAGAAACAGAAGAGGTGTTCATCGTATTAATTGATTCACACTTATGATTTAAGCTGGGTAGGAGTATCTGTTGACCTTTGAGGCACAGGTAGTCTGAAGTAACTCTGCAGATATTCTTTGCATTGAAGGCCCTGGCAGAAGTGACTTCTTTGGCTGTGTCGAGGCAAAAATCTGATCTTGATCAATAAATTCAGCTCCTGATTGAATCCTTTGAGGCACAGGTGGCGCTGTGGTGGTTGAGGAATCAATTTGCCTCATATATGCGGTGGAGGCATTCTGTCTGATAAACACTTTTAGATTTTCCTTTTAAACTGTGTTTTAGGCTGGGGATTAGGCTTCTAATAGTTGTCTTAGCCGTAATCCCTTCCAATCTATCCATTAAACTCCCGCTCGGATCCTTTCCTGCGACTGGTACTCTTTTTCTGGGTTTGTTCGATGCTTTCTAGGTTCCACAGGGGCATGCTGTATCATCAGCTCATGAAACCTTAATGGATACGTGATTTAACATCCTGTGGTTGATTTCCTTTGACAAATCGAAAGAACGAGAGTCGTCACCCTCGTCCTTTGAATCTTCTTTAGACATGGCGAAAAGAACCTTAAACCTACAAAATACAAACAAAATTATGAAATCCTGCATTTATATGGGTAGATCTGCATCGGAGGGCGTGCGAAGGAGAGGGGCAATCTGAGCTGTCGATCGCGCTATGATCGACGGTCGGGAGAAATCGGGAAAGTCAGCGGTGGAGGGAGCTTGACTGGGCTACAAAATCAGGTATTTGAATGTGAGCCGTCGATCTGCAGAGATCGACGACGGAGATGGGTTTTCAGTTGCGCCAGGGCCCAGCTAAAACGCATGCAACTTGGTTAAAGGGTGGGTGACTTCAGCGAAGGACATCCGTTGGATGCGGAGGTCTCGATCTAACGGCTATCGTTGATTCCGCTGGGCAGCCTTCGTCCGATGGATAATGCGCGGGGAAATGGCTTTATGCGGCGGTTTTGGAATGGTACAAATGACACGTGTCAAGAGGCGTGTGGAATCACTGGGCATCGGACCAAAAAAGCCTTTGCCCGAAGAGTGGTGTGGAATAAACTGTGGTTTTGGAAAACAGCGCGGGGAATGGCGGGGTCCACAGGGCAAGTAGCGCTCCGCGCCGTCCGATCTAGTTTTTGATCGGACGGCGGAGATGAACTGCGGGGGGCCAGGGTGTACGGACACGAGACTTTTGGAGCAACCCCCCGTAGTGAATGGCAGCCGTTAGATTAAGTCTTCACCCATCTCGAGGAGTCAACTACGGGGGCACCAAGGTTTGACCCTACGGATAGAGTAAAGCCCCCGCAGGGGAAACGCTTCGGTCACGGCGTCGGGTCTCATGGAGAGAAAAAGGCAGTAGGGACTTAGCCTGAGGGGCTTAAGTCCAACGCATAGAAAATGTGCGTTTTGTATGGTTTTTAATGGTTTTTTAAGGAGATAAAGGCTTTCGGTAAGGTCAAAATAGTGGGTTTTAACCTTATAAAAGGGATTTTAATGAAATGAAAAAGGAAGAAACATGAAATTGTGGGGTTTTCATGGGAAATGGAGAATAGAAAATGAGGTTAGTGGTGGAAAGAAGAAAAAGGGAAAAGGGTCCTTTGCAGAAGTACTTTGGCTTTTAGAAATCAGCAGGATTTCTGAGTTCTGAATGGAAATAGTAGTGAATATTAACCAAGGATAGGACATTATCAAAAAGTCTTCAAGTATCAGCAATTTTAATCATGAAATTGTTTCTTGAAGGCTATCCAACATTATTTAGCCACCATCTGATATGAAAGAATTTTATGGGTGGCTAACAACTCCTCGGAATTTTTCAGAAGGAGACCTAGTCTTAGTTTATGATCAAGCCAACGATAAGCTAGGAGCTAGGAAATTCGTGCCCATGTGGCATGGCCCTTTTATTGTCAAGCGAAAGCTAGCTAAAGGGGCCTATGAGTTGATAGATTTTGACGTTGTCCCTTTAGATAAACCCAGAAATGGACTTTATCTGAAGCGATACTATGCTTAACTTGGTATGGAGATTTTTTATTAGATTAGATTTCTTTACTGCTGGTGTGTTTTAGATTAGAAAAGTGTGCTTAGTTTAGAAGTGTGTTTTTATCACTGTTCCTACTTATCTGAGTTTTTACTCTTTATATTGCAGATGTCGACGTCTCTTCAAACCTACATTGATTTTGCTGATGGTGCTTGTCGTAGTACACGAAACATTTCTTCCACAGCTTGGGTTATTTATTCACCCTCTGATGAGTTAGTATCCATGCATGGGGTAAGCCTTGGTCAAACAACGAATAACATTTCTGAGTATAGTGCAGTGATTGAATTATTATCTGAATCCATATCATTTGGAATTCGGAGTTTGATTGTTAGGTTGTATTCTGAACTTGTTGTATTACAATTGAACCGAGTTTATGCCATTAGAAATCCAGTGTTATTACAGTTGTTTTTAAGTGTTCGTCTCTTGGAACGTGAATTTGATTACATAGAATATCAACATATTCCAAGACATTTAAATACATTAGCAGACGCAGTTGCTTCTAGTATGATAAATCGAAATTTGCAATGATCAAAGCAGTAAAAAAAATAACATCCATAATATGTATACAGATAGCCGGTAAATAGTGATATATCATAGCATAGAATGTTTTCAAAAAATATACATCGTCTTCGATCATAGGTTGGAAACACCTTATGATCGGCAAAATGGTAACACAAAAAGTCAAAAATATGAGTCTACAACACGATCATCCCATCATTGATGGTGATCACGATAAGAAACCACTGCTCGAGCCACCCTACACAGGAACCTTCTAAAAGGTCCTGGAACACCAATCACGTATCTCTGCAATCTGAGTGGGATCTCATCTATGTCCATCTCTGGAATATCTAGAGTCAGACACTCTAGATGATGCTCTAAAAAAGACAAAATTTCCACTGATTGGCCAACTGGGGCTGGTGCGGCTGCAACTGGTTGTCTTCTGTCATAAGTTTGGAGATGGGCTGGTCTCCGTGGACCCACATCTGCATTCGTAAAAAAAAATTGCGTTATTAATTGATAAGACGATCAAAAAATAAAAATTAGAATTTAGAATTCGTTGAAAATGTTTTTACCTGATTCATCCCACAGTTCCCCCGCTGGGAGAGTCATCTCTCGGTCGCCACGGAAATCTATCCCGGCATACGGAAAGTCCTCAATGACAAAAAGTTGGTGGTCCCGCCAACGAAAATACGAAGGAGGAAATCGAACAATCTCAGCGCCCTCAATACCGTGACGGGCCATCAATGCAACCCAACGAACCATCCTAGGTTCTCGGGGTTGACCAGCATCAACAGGAATATTTTGCGGAGCTAGCATGGGTACCCGCTCTAGAGAAAAAGTGACCACGATGGATCCATATCCAAAGTTATTTAGTTTGCCGTTTTTCGCTCTAGTCAGTTGGCCTTTTACATTGGCCAACACAGCTTCGCACCAGTTGAAAATGGTGCCTCGGAAATAGTCTACAGCAATACGCATCTGGGAACTAGTAGCCACATGCAGTGCATCACTCCCACATAGTCTGGTAACAGTAAATGCAATCACTTTTAGCTCAGGATGGATGATAGTTTTTATATCAATTCGTTTGTCCCTGGGGTCTGCTTCATCATTACAAAACTCTTGTCGAAGACTAGCGACAGTTTGGCCACCTGGCCTAGTCCCAAACAAGGAAAGTTGTTCACCCCTCTTGGACAAACCAGTCAGAAAATAAATATCCTCCAGCTCAATTTCGAGCCGGTGGCCGCCAATAATGAAACATTGGTCCTGCACATTCCATCTATTTACCAGCCATGTCAGGAGGTCTACCTGTGCCCTCATGCCCTGAATGGCCCAAAATTTATACAAACCACATGTTCTTAAAGCCTACATTGTGGGAAAATGTAGCATCGCGGCGTCATCGAAATCCTCATGCTCATGTTCTCTCTAAATCAACATCTTGCTAATCCTACAATGCATAAAAAGATAAGTTAGAACAATCTAATTTGAAAATTTTTGGGCGGGAAATGGAAAATTTGATTTTGAAATTCAATTGCGCGGGGACCACACTTTTCCTTCATACACAGTGCGTAGCAACGCACGCGTTATATATTAAAAGTGCAAACCCACGACCTTTTTCTACATAGAAAAATTTCGGGGTCCGCAGGTCATGTGTGTTGTGCCTGCGGACCCCCGCGGGTAATTTCTTAAACATATTTTTCCCTTAAAAAATGAAAACTAAAGCCTAAAAAGAATTTTTAAACGGATGAAAAGAAATATTAAGAGGTCATAGATTACCTGGGACTGAAGGTTCTCGATTTCGTTGGACGGATCTTCCGAAATATTCACAGGAAATTTTTACCCAAAAGCTTCTACTTTTCACTTTGAACTTGAACGGTAAAAATGAAGTTGAAAAAGTCCTTTTTATAAGTTTTTTCGAATAGATGAATTTTTAATTTATTTATTTTTCACTTTAAAAATGGTTTTTTGAAAGCATTTTTACTTATTTTAAACAGGTATGTGTAATGTTTCAAGTTTTTTGTGCAGAAATTGGATTTATTAGGAGAATTGACCATTTTTCAACAAAGAGTATACTTTTATCACTTTTTCGGACTCTTTCAAAATTTTACGAAAAAGCAAAACATTGGAGTTCTCTTTTAAGTCCTTTTCAGACTCTCTAAACATGAAAAGATTGCCGAGTACTTGATCGTTCGAACTCGTTAAAGTAAATGAATGATCGTCCCTTCAGTATAAGTTTACCCCTTTTACGGACTGAAATGGACTATTTACGAAAAAGGTATACGTTGACTAATTGCGGTCAATAGAGTTCTCTCCTGCATTATTTTATCCTTTTTCAGGCTCGAGAGACTAAATTTACGAAAAAGTACACCCATAGAGTTTTCTTAAGTTTTTCTTCTGACTCCCTAAAATTGAAAAACACCGAGTTTCTCCTATACTGGACTCGTTAAAATTTAACAGTAAAGGACCTGTTTAATTTTCAACAGGAACGAACCACTCCTTCTTAGGGTTCGAATCTTAAGCTAAGTTAGACTCATTTGAAGGATGAGCTTATAAACAAGCAAATTTTATCCTCCTCAAGCTTGTCAAAAATAAAGAGGTACTTGCCAGAAATGGTGGGGGAAAAGAGAGAAAAATGGGCGTATTTGTTGCATTTTGATTTTTCAGAAATTCAGTCAACCACTCTTGAACACGACACTTTCAATCACCTGGGTTGGGAAATCCTTTGCCTAACAGTTAATCGAACCTCATTTGAAAGTCTTCATCTGGTTTCTGGGTATTAGCTTTGGGTCAACTGCTACCAAGCCATCTGCAGTGTCGTTATGTGTTCAAGAGGACAGTTCAAATAAACCATTCATTTGCAAAATATATGTCATCCATTTTTTACCATCCCTGAGTCAGTCCTTGCCGATATATTTTTAAAACTTGATCTATGATTTCGTGTTGTGGGCTTGCCTATGACAGATCACTTTCTATCGACGACAACTCATTATCTAGGAATTTGATCCAGAAATCATCAGTACCTTGAAAGCTGCATGCCTCAATGGCATGTTTCTCGCTTTCGACGACAGGTTGCATTATTGACCTTCGATCGAATGATTCCATGACGTGTTCGACTTCAGCTCATTCATTCACATTTCATGGATTGTACTAGGTACTTATAGAGCCATTGACATTACTGGTGGTTACTCTCACACTTGTTGATAGTTTACATCATTGACTGGTAATCAAGTGGTTTCTACCATGTTCGACTTCGACACATTTATTCACATGGATAGAATCGTACTAGTTTGAGATACGGAAATCAAGACCCTGGATCTAGTTTCTACCATCCAGGCTGCGAGGAATTTTGTTATCATTTATACAGTAGACTATTTATAAACAGATGGTTGCATCCATACTGTGTCTACACATGTCTATACTGTGATGTACTCAAAATCATTCCTGTATCAGAATAGTTTGAATTAGTCTCTAATTAGTTTTGATCTGAGTATGGGAATGCCTACCTCAGCGATGATATATATATTTTTTGCATTGAATGTTTTTACAGGTTCTGACTGGGGTGACCACAGGATGATCCTTGAAACGATAAAGTACTGCACTCTTCATATATGACAGACTTCAGCATCATCTATTCCAGATTTTTCACTTTAGGGGGCACTCTGTTACACTAAAAATTGTCATTCTGACATTCTGCTATGTGTATGAGTTCATTATTACTCATATTTCTCCCTTTGCAAGTCTAACATATCAGTTCCTCATGTCAAGCCTTGAAAATCAGAGAAAAGTTCCTAAAAAGTCTCCTAAACTTTGGTATCGCACTTTCTCGCTATCTTGCCTACGGTCCCGCACCCAATGTTCAGCTATCCTGCGTACCTGAACGCACTTTATCTTTTTTATAGGTGTAGACCCATGTAAGATAAAAAAGGCGCAAGTAATTTCGAAAAAGCTCAATAAAAGTGAATTCTAGAAGCTTCCAAAAAATATCTTGCGGTGATAGAACCGCTCTTATGAGGTGCATGTATCCCTTACCTTATGGAGCTAACCCCTTGATGTGAGGAGCTTATCCCTTTGAAGGAGGATTCTATCCCTTCATAGTTGGAACATAAAACCTCCTCTATTCTACTATAAAAAGAGGCATTGGGTAGCCTCAAAGGGAGTTGAAGCTTTAGAATATTTGAAGTTAAGTGCTGTTGAGATTCAGACTCAGTTGATTAAGAATTTTGTGAGGAAAGATTACATACCTCTATTTGTCTTGGTTGGAGGAGTGCAGTGCTTATTAAAGTAAAGAAGATTCCTGCTTCGGACCCCGGAAAGTCCTGTGCAACATCAAGGCTCAGGTTGTAAGGATTTTATTCTTTTGAAATTAATACAAATATACTCATTTTTCTCAATAAGCTTTCAATCAATGGTTTATTTCATAGATTCCTTGATCACTATGATGAGCATGGTTTATGATGATTTCTATACAGGTGCTATGTAATGTTTTTCTTGTTTGTGACTTCAGGTTTACAAGGAAAACTCCTTCAAGCACGCGAAGGACAACAACGACTTCAAACAAGAATTGGACAAACGGTAAGTCCTTAACACCTCTATAGAGCTTTTCATAGATCGTATATGCTTAGAGAAATATTATTCTATTTGGCTGTTTGTTGCTAGATACTTTTATTACTAGGGAGATCGGTCTTGTCCGCAAGACGGATTAATCCTCCAACAGTACAGTCTCAATTTCTGTCTTGGAAGCCTTAAGTGAGACTGCGAGGGTCTAAAGCTTTGAAGTAGGTGCAACATCGGTTGGCACCTATAATCCTAGAATATTGGCGCAAAAGTCGGGCGACGAGTGATTGGAGTTGCTCTCACTGACTTTCCGCAATGTTTCATGCTTGTTTGGCTTGCTGCATCTCCTGAAATAACTGCTCGACCTGTGTTTATTCTTCCATTCTAGTGCGCAAAGCATGGTACTCATAATACTGCAACTCATCCATGATTGTGGTATGAATATGGTGCAAGTGGGCACTGGGGAGAGCGTCTAAGTTGATTCCAATTTCTAACCAAGATTTAGCGGTTGCGCACTACACCAGATGAGAGAAATGAAGCACCTTGCTAGGTATTTGTATTAGATTTCTCTTAGTGGCAGATTTTGCGGCTAGGGTGCTAACTAGAAGCGCGCTCGCTTGAACCACACTCGCTTGAATCTCATTATCCTAAACCCATAGTTGTTGGATGCCTTGTTGAACCTCGCTGAGGATAACCATGTATTGGTGCTTGATATTGCTCCAGGCTTCTTCAGTGACTGTCTTGACAAAGTTTGCAATATCATCATAGTAACCTTCTATCAAAAAAAGGGGCTTAATCCCTACCTTCTTTGATGCTTTTTTCTTATTGTGTTTTCATTCCGAGGATCGGGGTCCTCTCTTGGTGCCTCGAAGAGTGTCTGGATATTACAGGACAAATGACCTCCTCATCAGCTCAAAGGAGAAGGTAACATGGAAGGAATAAAATTACCTAGACAAGACCCATTTTTTCCAAGGTAACACACCCTAGAAACAGTGTTGGCTTGAGGGGTCCTGACCCAAGTTCGGAGGTTAAGGTTTTCCAACAAACCCCTATGCTACTGGCCCTTTCAGAAATGACCTACTTGTGCAGGCGAAGGTCTCACCCGAAGTAGTATGAGAGGGTTCTAGAACCAGGTTTCTGCACCTTGGGAGAGAGTAGGTAATTTAAGAAAGATCTGTGTTGCTGTAATGTTCCTTTTTCAGGAATTTATGCAATATGGTCCTCAAGGACGCTGTATAAGGAAGCTAATGCAAAAATAAGCTGAAAGGGGGCTTGGATCCCCTTTTTAACTCATTAAAAACTTCTCTTCCAGAAGTTGAGCCCAAAGAAATGACCCTAGATGGGTTATTCAGATCTCCCCAAACTAGGTCCCTTAGGAAACTGCTCAAATAGAGAGCCTACAAAAATACATGAACACAATCACGAAACTATGAAAATCTGTACATATCAATAAATGGAATATAATACAGCCATCATTTTTATTAATATATCAACTAAAATATACAGAAATATCTTGAGGAACAAGCCACTCAAGCTACCAGAATCAATCTCCAATGATCAACACATGAAATACAAGAGTTGCTGCAACTGCACAAAATGTCGGAGAGCAGTGATAGCACTGCATATATTAGAGTAGTTGCTGCTATAGATGCATATACATGAAATATGGCTAAACTATACAAAGAAATTCCCAAGAATAGAAGAATGGGCTCCAATACAAGATTTCTAGCCAATCTAGGAGAGATTGCTAGAAATGTCAGAAGATGTACAATGTGAAAAATAACTTGTCACTACAACTGAATCAAAATGAGAATGAGGCTATAGCAGATCTGAAATACTCTTTCCCTCCTCTGATAATGTTCTCAAGCAAAGGGCTGCTCCCTCTTACTCAAAAACACTCTTCCTGATAAGCTCAAATGACCCTCCCAGCAACTGCCTACATAAAATAACGTAGTTCCAGCCCTAGACTGCACTGTGGGAGATTGTGAATGATTGGTTTGGTGCCAAGGATCTGAAATGATGCCCAGGAGTCTCCTCTACTGCTCCTCCAAAGAACATACAAGATCTCCACCGAAGAACAAGCCAAAGAATGACTCTATGAGTTCCTCTGTTGCTGCACCTAGCAACACAATGTTAATTTGCTGCAGAAATAATGTTGCACTGGAGGTGGTAGCTTGGCCAAATGCCAGAATGATAAAATGTAGCTCAAAACCTCTCCTTCCCTGAGGATGAGGTAGGGATTCTTGACCAGGAACACCCTTGTGCTCAAGAACACTATAACCCTGTTAAACAGCCCAGGGATGCAAGTCTTAGCAGACCCAACGAAAATAACAAGCTGATGAATAATGAAAATGGGCCGCCATCTCCTCCTTATAAAGCAAATGAACTCCTCTCACCATGGGTCCCATTCACACTTGCCACCTAGCTCAAGCAAGTGGAGATTCCACTAAAACTACGCTGTCCAAGAAGGTTCAATGTATCTAGATAGTTTTAGTTGACTTGGTCAAAATGACTAGATCAAGCATGATCCAATCCTGTCCACACCATGTGGTGCTCAAATCAACTGCTTTATTATTACTCCTTTTACACAAGGAGTGTCATTTATCCATCTAAAGGGGTTAAGGTGTCTCCTTACTCATTTTATTCAACAAAATGAAAGTATGCAAACTATAATGTTCCTTTTAGCCGGAGGCTAGAATTTGGGAACTTTACAATCCTACCGCTTCAAAATGTTGCTTGTCCTCAAGCAACTGCAAGGTAGAGAAAGATTCCTCCTCCTCTTCTTGTGGCCTCCTCATCAATAGACCCCACCATAGGTCATCAAGGTATGCAATAAATCTGTCCTCCATGTATCCCTCCAAGTGTGTAAAACCAAAGTATACATCATGAGATAATAGAAGGTGCAAGTGGAAATCTCATTGTTTTTCAATGGCCTCCTCAAGGTAGGAGTGATGAAAAACATGTTAAATCTTATTCCCAATGAGTGACTCCTTCACCCATGCAATCATCCAAATGAAATGAGCCATCCTAGGTAGCTCAACAAAGCAGTCCTCAACCCCGGATCTATGTAACATGTTGGGGTTTAATGGAGAGTTTAGATATTTCCATCCAAGTAGTTTCTCCCTCCATTTATGATAAGTATGAGGGGTTTGCTGATATTGGGCTGAAATTTCATGGCCTCCATAATTTTCCCAAGCCTCGCCACAAAATGAATTAACCATGAAGTGCCTCCTCCAACAATGCATTTTCTCCCAATAGCTCCTCCTATATGAAGAGAAAAGTAGTGACATGGCAATCATGGTGTGCCCATTGTTTCTCCTGAAACATTCAACATGTGAAAAGGGGAGAATCATACTCCCAATGGGCATCTTCAACTCTAAGCCCACTCTCCAAACAAAGCCTCCCTTGAGTATACAAACATTGGTAACATATGGAAGCAAAACACAATGGAAACAAGCTGCCATATAGCAACCGAAGAGTGAATCATAGTTCCACATGAGGAACCAGTGGAGTGCATCCCATGCCTGCCTCAAAATAAAATATAACAAGTGCTTTACTAGCCACTTGTTTGCTGCCACAAACATCTTGTAAGGTGAAAACATGAAAGTACAAATGGGTGCCAATGATGCACATCAAGAAGTATGTGGCTTCTCCACAAACCATCATAAAAATAGCCATTCCCATTGCTGCAATGGGCCACAAGTACATCATAATAGGGAGCATAAGGAGGTGTGATCATCCTTAGCTCATCAAGCTGCTCATATAAAGTAAAGAAAGGTAAACCAAAATGAAAACATATACCTTCTTTACCATGTACTCCGGTCCTTGAGCTAAAATGGCTCATCTGAATGCTCTCCCTCACCTCCAATGAGTAGGTAAATGGTTGTGCCAACCTCTCCAAAATCATCCAGGCTATGCATCTATCCATATGCAGATATAGATCATGCTGAATTCCCTCCAAAAAATCCTCTAGAAAATAAAAATATGCATCAAAGTCATAGCTAGAAAGTCCTCATGTGCTGCATGTAATAGTTTCTTCTTGAGACTAGAAGCCCTAGTTAATAAGACTCTATCATAATAATAGATGACCATATCATCCACCATGTACCTATCATATCCATCTGGGTCATCCAAAATCATGCATGCACCTAGATCCTGGGAGTACTCTACCAAAATTTGGGACCTCCAATACGGATCAATCATCCTCATAGACAGCGTTAGTGATCTAGCATGTGAAACTCCCCTCACGTTGTTGCTTTCTACTTTGACATCCCCCATGCCAAAGTCATCCTCCAAAATGCTGCCATGCCCATCATGCAGCTGCTCATGCTCAAATATTGATGGTGTCCTTTGGAAATTGGCCTCCCATGAGAAGCTCTCGTCCACAAGGAATCTCCCAAGCTGGGTCCAAGTAAGCATGAGTGGTCTCCATCCACTCCTATGTATGAAAGAGTCCTCCCTCAAAGGAAGTATCCTCCCTCTCCAAATATGAGGAGCAGTCATCCTGAATCATGAAGATGCCATCCTCCATCCCTGCAACAAACTCTGTCAATGCAGTATAACTGATGAGAGTGGGTGATACTGAAAATGAGAGAGTGTCTCCCTCCTACTTGAGTCTATCGCAAACTCTCTGCACTGTGTTGGAATCCTCCAATGTCTTCACCTCTCTGGAATCCAAGAGTGGTGAACCAAATGACAAGATGTACCTCATCAACTCTAGATCAGGTGGCCTTCCAGGTGGAATGCCTCCATATAGTGAGACATCAAGTTCAGAAGTGGATTTTATGTATAAGTGGACTGATTTGTCCCTCTCTTCACTACATTGTACAGTCTCCTTCTCTTGTGCAAAGAATTTCTAGAATAGATAAGGGTGTATCAACCCTTGATGCTGATCCTTCTCTTCCTCCTCCATCTCACAATCCTCCAATGCTACTATATGCTACTCAGGATTTGTGACTGGGTCCCCACATGTGGTACCTCTTGGAATCCCTTGTATAGAAACAAGGACTCCTCCCATGGAAGCAATTTCAACAAGATGATGGATCTTCCTCCAATGATACAGTGCTATGAGTTCTTGTTGAAATTGCAACAAGATGATGAGCTTAGTGAAAAGAGTCGCCTTCACTAAGTGGGCCCGCAGGCTATTTTTGGCACAAGTCTATTTTTAGACATATCGATCATATTCTATGAGTTGCAGGATTCTATTTGTGGATGGTTTTTCAAGTTGGAAAAATAGATGGACTTCTATTTTTATACATATTGGGAAAAATCTATTTTTAGATTGCCAGTCTAAAAATAGATATGTCGAATATTATTAGCTCTTAATAATATTTGGACTATAAACATTATCTTATTCTCTTGGAGCACTTCAGTTAAGTGCACAGATGTGGCACAGGAGCTGACAGAAGGAATTACGCTATTCCTGAGGGTTAAGTGGAGATATTTCATGGAGACTTCAGTTAGAACTCATGTGACAGAGTTTGGTGGAGTTATTGAGTTAGTTGGTGGAGTTGTGTTCAGTTTAACTCAGTTAAACATAGTTGAGCTAGTTGTATCTAGTCTAACTGATTGATACACTAGTGAGAGTGGTGTGAATTAATTATTAATTAATTCAATAATTATTAACTCATTAATCAACTAAAGAATACATCAGTTAACTACATTGCATGGATAGTTTCAGTGGAGACCAGTGGAGAGGTAGGTGAAAGAGCAAGTTGACTATCAGTTGTGACTATAGTGTTGCATGATTTGCAACACACAATAGTTGGAGATTCCAATGAGGATTGAATGAGAAAGGATGGACCAATTCAAGTTCATTCAGAGCCATTCTTCAGTAGTGATTGCGCAGTAGAGGTAGGCTAGCAGGTGGCAGAGATCGGTGCATGGGATTTTCTAGATCGGAGCTGATTAGTGTGTAGCAATTGGAGATTGTACTGAGAGCTTGTGAGGAGCTTTGTATGATGATTGTTACATGATATCTATGACATATAATATACATATAGTTGGGGGTTTTCAACTTTAAGCTTTCCCATAAATTATTGTGTTCATATGTGTGAATTTGTATGGTTTTAATGTGCGCATGCAATTGATTTAATTTCCGCAAGTAATGATCAATAGTAGAAGAGATTCTGTATTTTGCATGAAGTCAAATAGTGTGTGATCAGGATAATCTTGAATGTATAACATATCATTTATATAATTTCTACATGGTATCAGAGAGATATTGATCATTGGAGCAATTGCAAAGCATTGGAGCTGTTGAGTTTTGTGCTGGTGGAATTCGAATTTACAGCAATGTTTTCTTGGTGTCGAAGTTGAGATGTCTTTCAACGGATTGTGATTGGAGTATGCCCTTCAGGGTAGCTCGAATTATATTGCATGGAAGGAAAGGATGGAGGCAGTGCTGGAGGAAAATAGGTTGAAGGAGTTCATAGATGCAGAAATTCCAAAACCTGCTTCTAGCGATGATGCCGCACTTAACGCATGGCAAAAGAAGACAGAAAAATGTCGAAGGATTCTGTTTGAAGGTGTGAAGGATCACATAGTGTCCAGCCTTCATGGTAAAGCTTCTCCATTCTTTATGTGGAAAGCTTTGACAAATTTGTTCCAAAGCAAGAGCGACTAGAGGAAGTTGGCGCTCAAGGATAAACTCAGGAACATAAAAATGGAGAAAGGCGACAATATACCCAAGTATCTCACGAAGTTTTTCCAATGCAAGGATGAGCTGGGAAGTGTGGGGGTTACTGTATATGATGAGGACTTGGTGAGCTTGGCTCTCCTTGGGCTTCTGAAGAGTTGGCATTCCTATTAGGACTCTGTCAATGGTCGGGAGAAACTGCCAGGATGGGAGCGACTTTGGTCAGATATTGTGCAGGAGGAGATAAGGCGGAGTACCAGGGATGGATCTTCATCGAAGAATGTAGATGAATAATATTGCACTTTGGATGCAAAATTAAGGAAGGGGAAGGGCAAGAAGAATGATTCTCAATCTGGTGTGAAAGGCAAGAAGCAGGACATGTCCAAGGTGAAGTGCTTTCACTGTCACCAACACGGACATTACGCCACTAATTGTCCACAGAAGAAGAAAAATAAGCAGGCTGCTGGATTTGCAGCTAGAGAGGCCTTAGCCTCATAGTTTGAGCTAGATTTTTCACTGATCACATGCTTGGGCTCAATTGTGATGGGTTCAGTGTGGTTTCTTGACAGTGGTGCATATTTTCATATGACCAGAGACAAATATTTTTTCAGTGATCTAGATGAGAAGGATCTTGGAGTGCACATCAAGATGGGTGATGATGGTAGATATAGTGTTGTGTAACCAACTCAAAAAGAGAAGAAAAGAGATATAAACGCCTTATAAATGAGCCACTTCGAGGGGGCAACCTCCAATACATTACATAAATGAACAATTCTTGGATGATACAATTCACAAAACCTCCTTTCTATATAGAGGAGTCCATGGGGCCATAATGTAATCCTAGTGGGCCACAATGTAATCCTAGCCGACCTAACAATAATAATTTAAGGGCACAATAATAACAAAATGGGGGTTACAAGGGTACAATAATAACAATAAGGGGTTTACACCAACAATAATAAGGGGCTATACTAGTGATATAGGGACCTAACATGCCCCTCTCCTTCAAAAAAGTGTTGTCCTCAACACTTGAGTAGCTCCGGGTGCTTCTGCATAAAATTCTCATCCTCCCATGTAGAATCTTCAGTGGGTAAGTTCTTCCACTTGATGAGATACTCTGAAATTGATCGATTCCGTAGTTGTCGAGTTATTTTTTCCATGACTTCTTCAGGTTCCAATATGATTTTCCCTTCCCCATCAAGTTCTGGCAATACTGTTTGAACTGGAAGATTTTCACCTATAACCTTCTTTAAGCATGAAACATGGAAAATCGGATGTACTCGCGAAGAAGAAGGAAGCTCCAATTTGTATGCCATAGTACCAATCTTTTGCAACACCTTGTAAGGACCATAGTACTTTGGCGATAATTTATTATCCTTCTTTGCTTGCTTGAGGGACATTTGTTTGTATGGTTGTAGCCGTAAAAATACCCAATCTCCTACATCAAAACTTCTCGCGCTACGATGTTGATCTGCCTGTTGTTTCATTCGATTTTGTGCCAAATTCAGGTTATCCTTTAAGAGTTGGAGAACTTCTTGCTGATGCTCGATGTGATCTTCCACCGCTTGAACCTTCGAATTTTCCCTTAAAGATGATGTGATGGATGGTGGATGATATCCATAAAGTGCCATAAATGGGGTCATTTTTGCTGCAGTATGGAAGAAAGTGTTATACCACCATTCAGCAAGAGGTAACCACTTGACCCATTGTGTTTGTTTATCAGATACAAAACAACGAAGATATCCTTCCAAACATTTATTTACTATCTCAGTTTGACCATCAGATCGAGGATGATAAGATGAGCTATGAGCTAATTGAGTACCCAAACAAGAAAATAACTCCGTCCAAAAATTTCCAGTAAAAATGGGATCTCTGTCGCTCACAATAACCCTCGGGCTTCCATGTAGCTTTTGAATTCTGTCCATAAATGTAGTAGCAACTGTACTTGCTTTAAATGGATGAGATAATGCACAAAAGTGTGCATACTTGGTAAGTCTATCAACTACCACCATGATGACACTCTTTCCTTCAGACTTAGGTAAACCCGTGATAAAATCCATTGAAATCTCCTCCCAACGTTGACTTGGAATGGATAAAGGTTGTAGAAGTCTCGGGGTCTTAATTGTTTCCACTTTATTCTGCTGGAAAACCAAACATTCCGCCACAAAATTTTGAATATCAGATTTAAGGCCATCCCAAAAAAATTCTTTCTTCACCCTGTGGTAAGTTTTTAAAAATCCTGAGTGTCCTCCTAAAGGAGAAGTGTGCAATTCCAGAAGAATCTTTTGTTTTAGTTGGGAATTCTTACAAAGATATAAGCGATTTTTGTACCATAAGGAATCATTTTTCCAAATAAATGTATCAGATGTACTAGGATCTTGCTGCAACTTTTGAATGAGTGTCCATACATCTTTTTCCTTCTTCCATTCATCTCTTGCTTCGTTTATCCAATCTGGTTGGATAATAGAAATGGCACAAAGAAATGCTTCCACCTCTTCATTCTTTCTTGAGAGTGCATCTGCAACAACATTAAGTTTTCCTTTTTTGTAGATTATTTCAAAGTCATAACCCAACATCTTTGTGACCCATTTTTGCTGCTCTTCTGATGATAGTCTTTGTTCCAAAAAGTGTTTAAGACTATCATGATCAGTTTTTACCTTGAAGTGTCTTCCCATTAGGTAAGTTCGCCATTTCTTTAATGCATGTAGTATTGCTAAAATTTCCTTCTCATAAATAGGTTTCTGTAAATACTTTCCTTTGATTGGACGACTTTCAAAAGCAATGGGTCTTCCTTCCTGCATTAAAACTGCACCAATTCCATTTCTCGAGGCATCACATTCCACAATAAAGGTTTTTGTGAAGTCTGGTGTAGCTAAGACCGGTGCTAGGCACATTGCCTCTTTAAGACGTTCAAAGGCCTTAGTTGCTCCAGGAGTCCATGAAAATGCATCTTTCTTCAATAATGTTGTTAGAGGTGCTGCTATTCTCCCATAATTCTTAACAAACTTGCGATAATACCCCGTTAACCCGAGAAATCCTCGCAACTTCTTTATGGTTGTGGGGACTTTCCATTCCTTAATGGCTTTAATTTTGTTAGGGTCTACTTTAATACCCTCGTGAGATACAATATGACCCAGATATTCCACCTCTTGTACTCCAAAGAAACATTTGGATTTTTTTGCATATAATTGTTTCTCCTGCAATAGTTTGAGCACCCCGTCAACATGTTCAACATGATCCTTCCAAGACCTGTTGTAGATTAGTATATCATCAAAAAATACTAGCACAAATTTTCTAAGGAAGGGTTTGAAATGGAATTCATCAACCCTTGAAATGTAGAAGGTGCATTGGTAAGGCCAAAAGGCATGACCAAAAATTCATAATGACCCTCATGAGTTCGAAATGCCGTTTTTGGAATATCTTCAGTCTTCATTCTAATTTGATGATATCCTGAACGAAGATCCAACTTGGTAAAATAAATTGCTCCATGTAATTCATCCAATAATTCATCAATCACAGGAATGGGAAATTTGTCTCTAATGGTGAGCTTATTGAGCTCCCTATAATCTGGACACATTCGCCATGATCCATCCTTCTTGTGTACCAATACTACAGGAGCAGAGAAAGAACTTTGACTCGGTTGAATTATACCCGCCTCTAACATTTCTGCAATCATACGTTCAATTTCGCTCTTTTGGAAGTAAGGATATCTATAAGGCCCAATGTTTGGAGGAACACTTCCTGGAATCAAATGAATAGCATGATCATGATCACGAATAGGTGGGAGTCCTTTGGGAGTTTCAAACACCTTGGAATGATTGTCCAAGACTTGTTAGAGATCTGCAGAAATAGATGATTTTGATGTTGAACTTCTAGTGAGCATAATTGTGCAATTACGCCTCATTGTTCTTTCTTTAGAAGCTTTGTCATGAAATTAGAGGTTATTATATTTCCTGGCTTCCCCGAAATACCCCGTAATTCGACTTCCTTTCCTTCTGAGAAAATTTCAAGAAAAGTTTTTGAAAATTAAAAGCTACCGTCCCCAAAGATTGTAACCATTGTACTCCTAGTAAAACATCAACACCTCCCATAGGAATGGAAAGCATTGGACTAGTCAATACATATTCCCCCATGGTTAGCTTGATATTATGGAATTTTCCAGAGCAATTTATAGTTTCTCCATTTGCAACCATCACTTGACATTCTGGTGCTGGGTATAGGAAACAATTTAATTCCTTGGCTACCTTACAATGAATAAAATTATGGGTGCTACCCGAATCAATCAACACTATTACCTTTTTCTTCTTGATTTGTCCTTGTATCTTGAGAGTTTGAGGAGTGGTAATTCCTGCCAGTGCATTACACGATATGGTCGGATTCATTTCTTCCTCTTCTAGGTTTGGTTCCTGGTGTATATCCTCTTCTTGTTCATTTTCTTCTTCCTCTTCACAATCTATGTAAAATAATTTCTTCTCAGCACACTTATGACCTTTAGTGTATTTTCTATCACAACTATAGCAAAGCCCTTTTGCTCTTTTTTCTTCAAATTGTTGTGGTGTCAACCTTGTAGGTTGTGGAAATCTAGGCGTAGCAACACTTCCTTCTTTATAGAATTGAGTGGTAGGCTTCCTTGTCGCCATAATTTTACATTCAACTTTTCTTGCCAACCCGAATGCCTTCTCCAATGAATCAGGTTCCAAAACGCGAACTTCATGTTGGATGTTATCCTTTAAAGTGCCTATGAAGAGATCAATCCTGTGTTCCTCTGGAATATCAGTTACCCTTATATTCAATTTTTGGAAGTCCTCAATGTGCTGCCCCACTAAACCCTTTTGTTCGAGATTTATCAATTGGCTAAAGAAGGTGTTTCTCTTTGTATCCTCATAATGTGCTATCATTTCCTCCGTAAAAATTGACCAAGTGACAATTTTTTTACGGGAGCAAAGCCATTGATACCATACAAATGTATTTTGTTCTAAATGTAAAGTTGCAATGCGTACCTTTTGCGTGTTTTGTACGTTATGGAGATCAAAATATTGCTCCATCTGTAGTATCCATGTTACAGGATCCTTTCCATCAAAATTCCTCATATCCATTTTTGGAATATGGTGGTTCTTTCCGCCAACATTCGAGTTTATGGAATCATGATTAACATTTATTTTGTTCTCATCAGGAGGTTCTTCTCCTATATTTCTGCCATTAGGAATCATTTATGGTTTTAAGCTTGTCATCAAGCCTTCCATGTATGCTTTTAGATCATTCTTCATGTCATCCATCTTAGCTTCCATGCCGACTTCCATGCCATCCGTCTTAGCTTCCAAACCATTCATCTTAGTTTCCACGCCTTTCTTCAAAACTTCCATTTCATTTTTTGTTGTTCTTTGCGAGAGCGAAATTTGTTGCATTTGCTCTTGTAATTTTGACATGTCATGTTTCCATTCTTCATCTTCATGAGTAATAGTAGAGCCTTCTAAAGGCTTAATGGGTGTTGAATTCTTTTTAGGGGCCATTTCAGACTCCAATATTGATATTTATTCTACAATAGGCCCTTGGAATCAATTCAACTTGATTCTTCAAACAAGACTTATGCAATTCGGAAAAAAAATACACACCTTTTACTAGCTTTGAGGAGCTCGATATTGAAATTGTATTATCTCTGTGCTTGAAAATCTTCGATATTTGAAATTCAGCCCTGTAGTAGCCCTCTGAAGCTTCTTTCAAATGCCACAGGTCTGACCTGATTTTGATGCTCCAAGACAAAGTTGTGTCCAATCTCCCACAATGACCTAATTCTGGACTGGTTCAGTAGAGCGAACTTGTACGACTTTCCACGTGTCACTGTTTTTTCCTTTGTCTCTGAAATTGATAGAGAAGAAACTACAGTCTGTGTACTTGTGACCACTTTTGACGGAACTCCAATCCAATCTTCAGAGAGAGAGTTATTGAACTTTTCCCACGATCACCTCTTTGAGATGAAATTCAGGAGCCTGAAAAAGCACTACCTTCCACAGATCATATCTCCAAAAATATTGCGAACCAAGTTCTGAAATGTTTTGACGAATTTCCTCAGGATTTCAGCTTCGCACCATATGAATTTCAGACTCTGACCCTTCGTACAAAAACATTTATAGCGCAAATGCCACGATGACCTGTTTATGAGCCTGAAAAAATACCTAACTTCCACAGATGATATATCCTCAAATATTGTGAACCAAGATCTGAAATTTTTAGAAAACCTTCCTCAAGATTTCAGCTTCGCACCCTAAAAATTTCAGCTTCTGAAGCTTCGTAGAAAAAAAGTTATAGCGAAAATTCCACGATGACCTGTTTGGAGCAGCGAAACCCTAGAATCCCAAAGCTCCGATACCAAATGTTGTGTAACCAGCTCCAAAAATAGAAGAAAAGAGATATGAACGCCTTAGAAATAAGCCACTTCGAGGGGGCAACCTCCAATACATTACATAAATGAACAATTCTTGGATGATACAATTTACAAAACCTCCTTTCTATATATAGGAGTCCATGGGGCCATAATGTAATCCTGGTGGGCCACAATGTAATCCTAGCCGACCTAACAATAATAATTTAAGGGCACAATAATAACAAAATGGGGGTTACAAGGGTACAATAATAACAATAAGGGGTTTACACTAACAATAATAAGGGGCTATACTAGTGATATAGGGACCTAACATATAGTGCGACTGGTATCGGGACCATTTCCTTTGAGAGGGAGTTTGGTAAACCTTTCTTATTGAAGGAAGTCATGCATGTTCCAGGATTGAAGAAGAATCTTATCTCAGTGGTGATGTTGGAAGACAAGGGATATGATGTTGTCTTTAGCGAGGGAAAGGCTTTCCTGCGCAGTAAGGCAACTGGTGAATCCCGGAGGATAGGGGTTCAAGTTAAGAACCTTTATCAATTGTAGGTAGATGGCTGCGCAGCAATGGCAGGCAAGGCAGAAGGACTGGTGAGCCGGGATGAGGGTGAGCTATGGCACAGGATATTGGGCCATCTTCACCATGGTGCTTTGAAAATTTTGCAGCAGATTTCTACCGGGCTTCCCAAAGGTACACTTGCACAGTTAGATCAGTGCAAGGGATGTACTTTGGGAGAATTTGTGAAAGCCACCTTTCATGAGAAGGATAGTCGTGCCATGACGATCCTTGAGAGAATTCACGTAGACGTGTGTGGACCTTTCTCAGTAGCTTCGACAGCAAAGCGCATGTATTATGTGATCTTTGTTGATGACTTTTCTTGGAAGTGTTGGATCTTCTTCATGCAGAAGAAGAGTGAGACATTATCTAAGTTCTGTGAGTTTAAGGCACTGGTGGAGAAATATTCGGGGAAGCAGGTGAAAGCTCTTAGGATTGACAATGGTGGTGAATTCATCTCTGGCGAATTCAAGGAATTTTGCAGTGCAGAAGGAATTCGAAGAGAGCTCATAGAGCCTCATAACCCACAACAGAATGGGGTCGTGGAGTGAAAGAACAGAACAATCGTGGGTGCTTCACGGACGATGTTGCATGATCAGGGCCTTCCCATACACTTGTGGGCTGAGGCATGCAATACTGCGGTTTATGTGCAAAACCGTTGTCCTCATAGGATACTTGGCATGAGTACACCCGAGGAGGCGTTTTCTGGTACGAGGCCTGATATTTCTCATTTGCAGATTTTTGGCTCACTTGTTTACATTCATGTGACAAAGGATGCCAGGAAGAAGCTGGAGGAAACCACAGAGGTTGGGATATTTTTGGGGTACATTGATACACCTCACAACTATCATGTGTATTTGCTAGATAGTTGGAATACTATTGTGCGACGGGATATCAAATTTCATGAGGAGAAAGCCATGAAGTGTTCGCTTAAGAAGGAGCCACACTTGCATGCAGATGAGGAGCTATTAGTTCCTAAGGATGAGCTTTAGGATGTGGATCAACCACAAGAGGAGGTTCATGGAGTGGAAGAAACCACTCATGCAGTGCCAACCATCAGAGGGCGGAAGCACACTATAGAAGCTGAGCGACTAAATCTTGATGCAGAGAAGATTGTAGGAGCACCTACATCACAGCATAGACAGAGACAGTCACCTGACCAATATACTGGATACATGGCTCTGATGAGCAAGTGTATCATGACAGAACCATCCTCTTTCGAGGAAGCTGTGTAGGACCCTGCATGGGTAGATGCCATAGTGGAAGAGTATGATTCGATTGTCAGAAACAGTGCATGGGAGATTGTCCCAAGGTTGGAAGGGAAATCAGTGGTAGGTTTGAGATGGATCTACACAGTGAAGCAAGTAGCTGACGGGAGTGTGGAGAAATACAAGGCAAGATTTGTTGCCCGAGGCTTCTCATAGATTGAGGGGATCGACTATGAGGAAACCTTTGCACCTATCGCAAGGTATTCTTCCATACGGACGATTCTTGCTCTCTCAGCACATATGGGGTGGCACATTCATCAGATGGATGTGAAGACTACATTCCTCAATGGAGTCATTGAGGAGAAGGTGTACATATATCATCCTGAAGGTTTCGAGATCTTCAACAATGATTCGCATGTGTGTAGGCTCAAAAGAGCGTTGTATCAGTTGAAACAAGCACCTCGTGCTTGGTACACACGGATAGACAATTATTTCATCATACTTGGATTCTCCAAGAGTGAGGCGAATCTGAACCTATACCAGATTGTGGTGGAGGGTAAGTTGCTGATCATTGTACTTTATGTAGATGATTTGATTTTGACAGGTGATGAACTGTTGATACAATCATGCAAGGGTGATCTTGAAAAGGAGTTTGAGATGAAGGACTTGGGCCTCCTTCATTATTTCCTGGGATTGGAAATTTGGCAGCGCAGTGATGGATTGTTTGTGTCTCAAGGCAAGTATGCTCGGGAGATACTGGAGAAGTTCAACATGCATGGCTGCAAGCCTATCGACACTCCTCTTCCTAGTGGATGGAGGAAAGAGGATGCTACATCAGCAGAGGTAGTGGATGCCACTGTTTACTGACAGTTGGTGGGGTTGCTTATGTATCTAGTCAATACACGACCTGACATATGCTACGCTGTTAACCAGCTTTCACAAGCTATGGTTAAGCCTACCAAGCTCTTTTGGAAGGCAGGAAAGAATGTATTGAGATATATCAGAGGCACATCGGGATATGGTTTATGGTACAGACAGTCGGATGAGGTGAATCTGTGTGGTTTCACGGATGCAGATTGGGCAGGGAGACCAACGGACAGAAAGAGCACATCTGGAGGGATTTTTAGTATCGGATTGATAATAGTTTCTTGATACATCAGGAAGCAGGGATCCGTGGCACTTAGTTTAGCAGAGGTCGAGTACATGGCAGAGAGTTTGGCTGCATGCGAGGCTATATGTATGAGGAAGATGTTGGTCGGGTTGTTCGGTTCACACTTAGGTCCTACTGTGATATACTGTGATAATCAGAGTTTCATCAAAATCTTGGTTAATCCAATATTTCATGATAGATCTAAACACATTGACATCCGGTATCATCATATCAGAGATTGTGTGCAGCGGAAGATCATGTTACTTTATTACATTCCTATGGAGGATCAAGATGCTGATATCTTGACGAAGGCGCTCGCCAGGAGAAAATTCGAATACCATAGGGGCAGGATCAGGGTGGCAGATAATCCCTATCTTGTTGAGAGGGAGTGTTGATATTGTAAAAATATGATGAGCTTAGTGAAAAGAGTCGCCTTCACTAAGTGGGCCCGCAGGCTATTTTTGGCGCAAGTCTATTTCTAGACTATGTCTATTTTTTAGACATGTCGATCATATTCTATGAGTTGCAGGATGCTATTTGTGGATGGTTGGTCAAGTTGGAAAAATATATGGACTTCTATTTTTAGACATATTGGGCGGAATCTATTTTTAGATTGCCAGTCCAAAAATAGATATGTCGAATATTATTAGCTCTTAATAATATTTGGACTCTAAACATTATCTTATTCTCTTGGAGCACTTCAGTTAAGTGCACAGATGTGGCACAGGAGCTGACATAAGGAATTACACTATTCCTGAGGGTTAAGTGGAGCTATTGCATGGAGACTTCAGTTAGAACTCATGTGACAGATTTTGGTGGAGTTATTGAGGTAGTTGGTGGAGTTGTGTTCAATTTAACTTAGTTAAACATAGTTGAGCTAGTTGTATCTAGTCTAACTGATTGATACACTAGTGAGAGTGGTGTGAATTAATTATTAATTAATTCACTAATTATTAACTCATTAATCAAATAAAGAATACATCAGTTAACTACAGTGCATGGACAGTTTCAGTGGAGACCAGTGAAGAGGTAGGTGAAAGAGAAGTGTGACTATCAGTTGTGACTATAGTGTTGCATGATTTGCAACACACAGTGGTTGGAGATGCCAATGAGGATTGCGTGAGCAAGGCTGGACCAATTTGAGTTCATTCAGAGCCATTCTTCAGCAGTGATTGCGCAGTAGAGGCAGGCTAGCAGGTGGCAGAGATCGGTGCATGGGATTTGCTAGATCGGACCTGATTAGTGTGTAGCAATTGGAGATTGTATTGAGAGCTTGTGAGGAGCTTTGTATGATGATTGTTACATGATCTCTATGACATATAATATACAGATAGTTGGGGGTTTTCAGCTTTAAGCTTTCCCATAAATTACTGTGTTCATATGTGTGAATTTTTATGGTTTTAATGTGTGCATGCAATTGATTTAATTTCCACAAGTAATGATCAATAGTAGAAGAGATTATGTATTGTGCATGAAGTCAAATAGTGTGTGATCGTAGAATATCGGATGTATATTACATCGCTATATAATTTCTACGCTCTTTCTATGCACATTCTCTTCACCAATATGTGAGTATGCCTCCCCTTCAATGAGAGACCATGGATTTCGGTCTTCTTCTGAAAGAGGGATCTCCATGTTATCACAAATGGAAGAGTGCCCTTCATACAATGGGGGTCTTGCCTCTAACAAGTCATCATTCCAGTTTTCTCCCCCTCTAGAAATGTGGAGTGAATTTTGTTTCATGTTTCCTTCCAATGCATGCAAAGTGTTTGAAGTTATGATACATGATGATTCACATTGACTTCCATCAAGTTTCTTCACCAAACCCTTAGTGAATTCATCATATGTTTTTACAGTTACATGACAATGTGAAACAGAATTTTCAAACCAACAATCATGAGCCATACCTTTGAGTTGCAGCGCTGCTCCTCCAATGGCCTCATCTTCTTCCTCCATCCTCCCGGCAGTGCAAGTGGGCAATGAACTGCGTTGTGGATCTGCATGTGTGGGTGAATTCTCACACCCATCATAATAATATCTATGGCTTACTTCATCTTCAAACCCTCTCAGAAACTTTCTGCAACTTTCCCTTTCTATCTCCTCAAGATCTTCAATGATACCCTCCAGGGTCTGGAAAAGAAGAAGGGAAACCTCCTCTTCTGTCATCCTCTTTTCTTGTTTCCTTTGTACATATCCTTTTCTAAGTGAGGAGCTTCTCCTTCAAATGGAATATTATCTTGGGCTGCACAGGCTGCGCCAAGATTGATGCTTTGATACCACTGTAATGTTCCTTTTTTGGGAATTTCTGCAATATGGTCCTCAAGGACGCTGTATAAGGAAGCTAATGCAAAAATAAGCTAAAAGGGGGCTTGGATCCCCTTGTAACTCATTAAATACTCCTATTCCAGAAGTTGAGCCCAAAGAAATGACCCTATATGGGTTATTTAGATCTCCCCAAACTAGGTCCCTTAAGAAACTGCTCAAATAGAGAGCCTATATCAATACATGAACACAATCATGAAACTCTGCAAATATGTACATATAAATAAATGGAATATAATACAGCCATCATGTTTATTAATATATCAGCTACAATATACTTAAATATCTTGAGGGACAAGCCACCCAAGCTACCGGAATCAATCTCCAATGATCAACACATGAAATACAAGAGTTGCTGCAACTGCTCAAAATGTCTGAGAGCAGTGACGACGCTGCCTATATTAGAGTAGCTGCTGCTGTAGATGCATATACATGAAATATGGCTGAATTATACAAAGAAATTCCCAAGAATAGAAGAATGGGCTCCAATACAAGATTTCTAGCCAATCTAGGAGAGATTGCTAGAAATGCCAGAAGATGTACAATGTGAGAAATAACTTGTCACTACAACTGAATCAAAATGAGAATGAGGCTATGGAAGATCTAAAATACTCATGCCCTCCTCTGATAATGTTCTCAAGCAAAGGGCTTATCCCTCTTACTCAAAATCACTCCTCCTGATAAGCTCAAATGACCCTCCTAGCAACTGCCTACATAAAATAACATAGTTCCAGCCCTAGACTACGCTGTGGGAGATGGTGAATGATTTGATTGGTGGCAAGGATCTGAAATGATGCTCAGGAGTCTCATCTTTTGCTCCTTCAAATAACATGCAAGATCTCCACCGAAGAAAAATCCAAAGAATGACTCTATGAGTTCCTCTGTTGCTGCACCCAACAACACAACGTTAATCTGTTGCAGAAATAACGTTGTACTGGAGGTGGTAGCTTGGAAAAATTATGGAATGAGGAAATGTAACTCAAACCCTCTCCTTCCCTAGGATGAGGTAGGGATTCCTGACCAGGAACACCCTTGTGCTCAAGAACACTACACCTGCTAAACATCCCAGGGATGTAAGTCTTAGCAGACCCAACGAAAATAACAAGCTAATGCATAATGAAAATGGGCTACCATATCCTCCTTATAAAGAAAATTAACTCCTCTCACCATGGGTCCCATTCACACTTGCCACCTAGCTCAAGAAAGTGGAGCCTCCACTGAAACTGTGCTGTCCAAGAAGGTTCAATGTATCTAGACAGTTTTAGTTGACATGGTCAAAATGACTAGATCAAGCATGAATCCAATCCTGTCCACACCATGTGGTGGTCAAATCAGCTGCTTTATTATTCCTCCTTTCACACAAGGAGTGTTATTTCTCCATCTAAAGGGGTTAAGGTGTCTCTTTACTCATCTTATTCAACAAAATGAAAATATGCAAACTATAATGTTCCTTTTAGCTAGAGGCTAGAATTTGGGAACATTACAGTTGCAGCTTAGTAGGTTCGCACATAATGAGTCTATTCATAGCTCTTTTATCAGTATAATCAACACATAACCATAGAAAATATATTATTACTAACAAATCTAATCAATACATTCGCATCCATGTGTGCATTATCAAATACCATCACAGAACATTATAAACGCAACAAATTCCAGATCATATATACATTCGCAGCTTAAATTATATCACATATGCGCTTCACAGTAAACAAAATCAACCCAAATAACACAAAGGTACTTCAAATATATTCCACATTTATTAGAATAAAAAATCCACTTACAACCCAAACACATCCTGCACACACAGCCTAGTGGGTTCTGCACACAATAGGATTGAGGATCTTCGTGCACACAGCCAGCAGGAGTCCTTACCCAAAACAACCCAAATAGATCTTAACAATTCGCACGTAGCATCAATCTTCTCTCTTAATTACTTACTAGACCCAACTATCTATCTATTTATAACATCTTAGCCTTTGCTATCCAATGGTCTACAAACTGTGTTTTTCAGACCTTAGAGCTACCCTTTAACCCATTACAAAACATTAGAGGCTTTGGCCCACCCCAAAACCCCTACGCAAGACCGATTATTACAAAATTGTACCAAAAATGCAGGTTAGGGAACCCTGTTCCAATAGGCCCGCAACACAATCTCGTGACTCGTCCCGAGTCACTGCGACCGTGGGCTTTGCATCCTTGCTTGAAGCTGCTTGATTGCATCAACCAGCGGGGGCAACACTCCTTCGCTCTGCGCAGTAGAATTCTGAGTAATATCCACCAACTTCTATGAAGTTGGAACTTCTGTAGCATCCGTGACACTTTCCAATATCTGGTTCAGTTGTTTGACTGTAGCATCCACTTCCTGAGAGAGCTTGAGGGCTTCATCGGCCCAAGATTTAAGGTGGTCGCTGAGAACCTTATTTTTGTGACGGAGCTCTTTAATTTCATCCCAAAGTGTGTGGCTGGTACGCAGTCGTGCTAGGCGCTGAGCTGGAACCAAAGTGGACATAGTAGCTTCGAGTTGTTCAAACTTTTCCTCTTTCTGGCATAGCTCTTGAGTAAAATAACAGAGGAGAGGGTCGCACTGCACCTTGGACCATAACTACATAGTTGTCTCCAAAAAATATGCACCCTCAACAATATGAGTGGTAATAGTATTGGTGGCCTTCATGACCAGCGTGGCTCGCTGAGCTCTTACCTCAGGAGGCGTTTCTGGCTGCAATTTGGCTTGTAAGGCAACAATTTGCTGTTCCATCTCCATCTTGACAGTCTGAATTACTGTCCTCGAAGCTCTTAGTGCTGCAACAAGCCCCTCAATATTGGTCTGGTAGGTAGCAGAAGTCGTGATATACTTAGTTACATTAGCGCAAAGCCTACTGATTAGGAAATCCAACCTGGTCTACTGCATGGAGGTGAGGGTGCATGCAGCCTAGGCCTGGGACACCTCAACAGTTTTCTCCACAATCATCTGCTCAGTTGTAATGAGTTGCTAGTGCACTCGGCGGTCTCTGTGTTGAATCTCATCAAACAGGGATGTGTGAAGGACCTGCAATGGTTCATGTAGCAGTCGGGCTAAATCCAATTATACCTCTGCGTAGGCTCGGACTTGCGCTCCTAGGGCAGGTGGGCTCAAGATGAATGTTGCGCTTAGCAGGGGGCAGAGGTAGCTTTCCGCTGTGATGATCAATTAGCTACCGGTCGCTGGGGGCGACCTTGTCTGAATCATACTTGTCTGTAGAGTGTCAGTTTTGAGCTACAGAGCTCGAAGCTCTGAATAAAGTGTAGCGACCGTGGCCTTCTGCTGCTCTTCCAAAGATAACCATTTCTCTTCAGAGGCGAGGGTGACTGCATCTGCTATCTGCTCCAGGTATTCCTCTATCAAAGTTACTTTGGTCTCCCGACCTAACCTTGTAGCTCGTCGTTTCTTTCATTGGCCTTTAACAGGGTCACTAGTCCATTTCGTACTTCGAGGGGAGTCAGCACCCTCCGCATCCAGACCCTCTACGTCTAGATCTTGCTGCGAATCCTTCTGTGATTCTGGCTTCACACCCTTCTTGGCATTCTTGTCTTGTCCTTCAGTCTCTTTAGTGGTGTCAGGCAAGGTGACCTTCTTGGTGCTCGTACCTACAATGTCCTACGTACCTAATTTGAAGCCTAGTTTCTAGTGTGGAGGCCAAGTAGCTATAAGGCAGTCAATCTCCTCACTAGCAACCATATACGGTAGTGATACCCATGTTGGATCCTTGTGGCCCTGGATCTAAAAATTGTGCATTGTGAATTGAAACATTGTGATGCTCTTGTACTTGTCATAGATTTCTAGTGACAAGCACATTTGGGAGTGCATGGCAGCTACGAGCCCGCTTTGAAATAGGACCCATAAGACCTTATTATCTTCAATTCACTTTTCATCCTTTGAATTACACAGATTCGCATACTTCTCCCCTTCACACATATCTGGCTTGAGCTTAGGGAGGATCGAATCTTCCAGGACTTCCCATGCGACTAGCACAATAAGGAGGAGCAACCAGGAGTAGCAGAATGCCCCTGCATGACCATGGGCTTCATGCACGTTCTCCAGAAATTCATTGCACAGGAATTGGGACTAATTGAAGCAGACCCCTTTCTCGTAGCGGCCAACCAATTGTATTACATATGCATGGACCGTGGAAACTTGGCATTTGCACATCATTTTTCATCCTAAAAACAAGGTACCCATGCGCGCACCGAGGTCGCTAATAGTGTTGATCATGAACCCCCTAGTGTTCCGTTCAACATGGTAATCATCACGCACCTTATTAGCGATCTGTTGCTCATATTTATTTCCAATGCGCTCCATGGGATTTAGCCCCTTCATGGGAAGACCAATAAAATTGTGAATGAGCACCACATTAATGGGAATGTGGTCCTGAAACCATAAGCAGCTGTCATGAACCAGAGCTATCAACTGTCGCACAAGTTGGTCGGTGACATTGTAGTGGCCAAAGTGAGGCATCTGCATCATATTTAGTAATCTGGATCCAACCAATCTTCTTGCCCATGGCATAGGGACTAACTTCAGTACATCATCCTCCGATACCATTTCCAGATATAATTCCACTGCCAATTTTGGAAAGGCCTCTAGGTTGGCTAAGTCATGATCATCAAATTTGACTATGTGGAGCTTGCCAAAGGACTCTCCAATGATACGGACCTTGCCCGAAATCAGAGGCATCTGCAAATAGGTGTGCATCCCATTGCAATTCTTGGGCGTGTGCACTGAGGACCTGCAAGGCCAAACATAGGGTGGTAGCCAGCTTATTGGTTCAGCAATTCGGGCCTCTTATTGAGCAGACAAAGGTCTCTTTGAAGGGTTAGGCGAACATGCCTGGGGCACCGTTCGCGGGGATTTCACATTTCACGGGGAGGTACATGGCTTCAACTCGACCCGTTTTGCGGTCCCCCTGGGCCCTTTCTCCTGGCCTTTTCCCTTCCCCTTCTTCTTCTCTACCTTCTATTAGCCACCTATAAAACATTTTCCATATCAAATGGTGGCTAAATCTTTTTAGCCTTCAAGAAATGATTTCATGACAAAATTGTGAGTTCTTGAAGTCTTATGATGACATTTACTCTTTGAGATAATCTTCACTGTTGTTTCACTTTTAATCCTAAAAGTACCTGCTGTTTACTAAGAGAAAGACCGCTTAAAAACTCCATCTTCCATATTTTCAATTCTCCCTTTTTACCCTTCTTTCCTCTCACAAATTCCCTCAAAAACACCTTCATTTGACTTTGTGACCCTCTCAAAACCCCCTTTAAACCTTATATTTTCCCTTACTTGGTTTAAAAATCCCTACTTTTTCCTATCAGAATCCTCTTTTGGCCTTAAAATCTCTATTTTAGGCCTAATAAACAGTATTTTGCATTTTATAAAAAGTTAAGCCCCCGAGGGCTTATGTTCGTAGCCCTCCACCTCATATGGCCTAAGCCCCACAATCGGGTGCTTAAAGGCCTAAAAAACCTTTTCCGAAGCCATATTCCCTTTTATTTTTATTTCTCGACGTTTCAATTTTAAAATGAATGTGGACCATTGATCTGTAGAGATCAATGGCCATCAGACCTTCCTCCCTTTGCCTTTTCCGCCTCCATTCCATTTTTTCTCTTTTCCAAATCTTCATCTTTTCTTTAGATCTCGACCGTTCATTCCAACAATCCAATGGTTGGGACTTAACCCAATAGTCCAACACCTCTCCACATCGCGACATGCTTGCTAACATAACCAGACTCCACCACTTATTCTGCCCCCGCATATCTCATCCATCATGCTCAACCTACGCCGTTAGATCTTGAGCCTCCAATCAAACGACCGATGCGCGGTTTAGTGCAATTTTCACCCCCCCTTTCCTCCGAGCAACTTCTGTGTGATATCGGTGGTTTCTAAAAGGACACGCGTAAAATAATGTATGGAATCACGTTTTTTTGAGAAATACCACCTCCCCCGATTTCGCCACCTGAAAACCACTCCCGGTTTTTCGCCAAACCGCCACCCTCCGCAATTTTTCTCCCAGTTCGATCCTAGCCGTCGATCTCCGAAGATCGGACGGTTCTGATTTAATATTTCTCCCATTTTATTTTCCACCTAACTTGCTCCTGAATATTTTCACTTTTAATCTCGACCGTTGATCTCTGAGATCGAACAACTTGTGTTATATCGCGACCCATTCGTTTGCCCTTCATCTTTTCTCCCAAAGTTACTTCATCGAAAGATCTTAATCATTGATTGTTCTAATCTAATGGCTCCTATTCGTTGTCATGCCCAAACTCCATTTGCACCTGGTTAGCTACTTTTCCGGGGTTTTCCCCCCTTTTTTCCGCTGCATCCATATTTTTCCTCACTACTCCTCCACCCTCACGTGCCTCTGAAGCAGTATTTACCACATTCGCAGGGTTTCTTATTGAAGTTTGTGTGTTTTACAGGGTTTTAATGGTGGTTAATCTGTGTTTTTCCACAATCACAGACAGGTGACAAAAAGGATCCGAGTGACGATTCTGTTCCTTAATACAATGAAGAAAAGGAGTTCCAGGTTTTAAAATATGAGTTTAAATCATTTGGATCATGATCTAGGGTTTAACAGAAACCCTCCAATAGCAGAAAGCCACCTATGTAAACAAGACAAACAAAGTGTATTAGTAATGAAGAATCAAGGTTAAAGAGTGATTAATGCCTAAACCTAAAAATCAGAGTTTTAATCCACGGGTTAAAGAGATAAAGACAATATCAGAGAATGAAAACCAGAGGACGAAGATCAAGGCTTAATTGAGCCTAAACATAGCTCAAAAACAGATTAAAGTGTTTTAAGGTTAAACAGAGGAAAATATCAGTAAAGAGGCCTCCACTACCACATCAGAGGCCAAAATATCCTCTTCAGCTACCAAAGTGCCACCTGCAGCCTCAATAAACTAGAAGAAGGCATAATTATTGCCTAAATAGTGATATTTTGTTTAAAGACAGCCAGAGTTATTGCCAGCCTGCCTAAAGGAGTTTAAAGTCAACAAAACCTGCCAAGTAGCTTAATACTTAATGAAAACCAATTAATACAGAGGAAATATCAGAAAAATTCTCTATTGAGCCCCTCAAAGTCAGAGAAGCGTTAACTTGTATTAATTGAACCTAGAGACCCTTCCTTTGATTCCACCTCCTCATTTTATTATAAAATCTCCTTGAGGAGCTCATTGTTGAGGGTTGGAATTTGATGTAATACTTGCTGCTCGAAACTTTCTACATGCAAATAGTTCTTAGAGGCTTTGAAGCTCTGTTTTGTAATCAAAGAAGTTAGGCTGAGAAGAGAAGTTGTTACTGTACTGAAACATTGGACTTGAAGTATGTAACTGGATTGACATCAATACACAAGCTGATTCATGGGATCCTGGTCTATACCATTGGTGATGTGCCTCTCATTGTACTTGTTTTCCTTCTTATTTTTTCCACAAAATTTTTCATTTTTCTCTGATAAAGAACATCAAATATAGAGCTAGGATTTACTCTCAAAAGTACCCTACTCTCACTGATAAGCTTTATCTTTATGTTTTCCTCCAATTATGTATTTAAGAATGATTTAATACAGTCCAAATAGTCAAGGAATGTTGGTGAGTCCATGTCTTACTATCTAAACTTTAAACATTGTTCTTGAATGATATTTTCATTACATGCTAAGTAGAGTTGGACTAGGAAAGTTTATGGTTTTCCCTGTCTTCTAGTTTTTATCCAAAGATTGTTTGAAAGTTTCCCTAAGAGTATGCTGGAAGTAGGCCTAGATTTTAATGATATCTTACTTGATCTTAAGCTACACTTTTTTTTTCTTATCTGTTTTCATCCTTTCTGAAAGTATTCATGTGGATTACTGGATTGTGTGGTTGATAAGTTAGCTTTAATACAATATTTTCCAAAGAAGTCTATGGTTTTCCCTGTCCTTTGGCTGGTTTCAAACAGTTACTTAAAAAGGCTTTTCTTGTTTGGAAAGTTGATAAATCCTTGTTGAAATTATTAGCTTTTTCCACTTTCACAACACTTTTAATGTTCCATTCCATCATTTAATCTAAAAGATCCTTTGTTATAGATGACTTTCCCCATGGACCACTCTTGAAATTGTTTCAAAATTAAACCCTTTTGTGACTCCATAGCCCAATCGATTAAGTGCATTTTCATACCTATCCTATCAGCTGAACCTTGTTTTGATTATTCACACCTTCACCCCTTTAAAACCCTTCCATTTTCAGGACTTTCCACTCAATTAAATATCATACCCAACCAAACAAACAAAAGCCCTTTTTCTTCATAACTAGCCTAAAATCACATTCCAAAAGCCATAAATATCACATATTTATACACATATAGAGAGATCCCTCTCTGGATTCAGGAGGGATAGATCCTAGAATCCCAAAGTGGTTCATATGTAGGTTCTGCAGCTTTGTATTTGCCAATCTTGCAAACTACGGAGACCTAACATTCTGGTGACTCCGTTGGGGACTCTGAGTAAAATCGTTAAAACACAACACTCAGTATTCAGTGCAGTATAAGTAGCTTTCTTCAAAGCACTACCAAAGAAAATGGTGAGCATGATAGGACTTATTTGAATTAGTGACAAACTAAGTAACCCTTATGATTCTCATAGAGCCTCATCAAACCTTGGAGGAATCAGCTAGCTAAGCCATAAGAGTAAACTCTCTTTATCTCATCACCGTAGCTAAGTGTTGAAATATATTTAGGACACTCTCATAACCTATAGGACTGAAAAACTCAGAAAACCCAAAAATATTTCAGATTGGTATTCAAATCAACAAATGGTGGTGGACCATAAAACATTTTACCTTCTAAAGCTAAAAATTTCCACCTGGTGACTCCACTGGGAAACCCATTACTATCATAACATCATATAAAATCAGTTAAGAAAAATTTAAGGATTAAATTGTCCTTGCCAAAGATCAATTAACCTACTAAATATTGTCATATTTGGTTAAAATTTTCTTATTATTGGGTCTGAAAACATAGCATAGTGGCTTCAAGAAGAATTCATACCAAGAGCCATCCCGACCCAAATCCTCCTGAGATAGTTGATAATCCTGAAAGGATACTTAGGAAGTCTCCTAAGGTTCAAGCTTCAACTATTGTTAGGTCACTCCATAGAGCTAATTCTGTTCCTAAAAACCTTGCAGCTCTACAAGATTCACAAGTTGAATTAAGAAATCCATTCAAAACTAGGTCACTTGATGATATAGATCAGACAAACTTTGAGCCTTCACCGTTATCCCAAGATAGTGGTGAAAACACTGGTAGCAGAGAAACTACCCCACCTGATTTGCATTTCTTTCATAATTTTGGTTTCTCTCATCCAAGATATGCTAAACAATATCTTGCTATTCCATCCACTTCTGTTCTTCATACACCCACTGTTCAAACCACCCCATTCCATCAACCACCTCCCCTCTTTCATCCTCCACCTGTAAATCCCCCATTTTTTTTTACAACCTCCTATCATGGCAACATGGTATGCTCCCCTAGTCCTTCCTTTACCTTTAGTCAATCTTCCACAGGACTATCAGTCCAAGATACCATTATATGATGCTAGTAGTGCTACTACTGCTTCACAACATGTGGACAAGATGAATGACTATTTTGATAGAAATGATATTGATGATGAAACTGTCAAACTCAGATTTTTTGCTCAAAGTTTAGGGGGAGAAGTAAGAAAATGGTTCAAAGGCCTAACCCCTAATAGTATTAATGACCTCCAAGCCTTCCATCATTCATTCTTAAACAAGTGGGAAGTTAGAAAAAATCCTCTCCAAATACTTTCAGATTACAATAACCTCAAAAGAAACACTGGGGAAAGTGTTCAAAATTATTGCACTAGATTCAATAGTGTGTATAATGCCCTACCCCCAGAATTGAAACCTCCACAAGGCTCAACCTTGAACAAGTTTCCCGAAGGATTTGATCCTGAAATGGCCTATCAGCTAAGAGAAAGAGACCCTTTGACTCTAGAAGACATGCAAAAGGGAGCTCTTTCTGTGGAAGTGAATTTGATTGAGAAAAGAGCAAGGATGAGGAATGAAAAGAAAGTATCATTTAGGGAGGAATCTGCACCCTCCACATCTAGCTCAAAAATGGAAAGGATGATGGAAGAGATGATGAAAAAGATGAGCATACTTGAGAGAGCACAATCTAGAGAAAACTAATCAGCTACCAAAAACAGAAATCAATCTCAAAATCGAAATCAAAATTTCAGGAGAAACCAACCTCAAAACAGACCAAGAGACTCTGATCAAGAGATTATACCTCATTTTCATCAAAACTATGTAAGTGAGGTTGAAGAAACAATTGAACAAATAGAGGAAGATGACATAACATGTTGCGAGTAGACAATGATACTTTTGATGTTCTTCACAGTAGGAAACAAGGTTTATATACACCCTATGATGATGGAAGAATGGAGGATGAACAATATTATCAAGAGCTGGAAAATGTCATCATAGAGACTCCAAAATAATATGACCTTAGGAGTAAAAAGAATCAGGAAACTCCCAAAACTAAGACCTCTGAAAATTCTGCAAAAAACAACCTTGTGAACAAACCTAAAGTTACAAAACAAAAAGAAAAAATAGTGGCTGTAAATTCTGATCAAAACAAAGAGAAAGGCACTCAAATTAATGAAAAACAGAGTGCAGACTTTAGCAGCATTAGTACTTCAGCTAGTGCTCCTATCAAAACAATATTGACCAATGTAAATAGAGGAAATTAGCAAGCTGATTTTACTGATAGAGTGGTGATTAACAAGGTTGAAACAAACATTGTAAAAAATCAGATGCCTTTTAGTTTGGAACAGGAAATTGCCAAGATTAAGATCTTTGTTCCCTTCATTGAACTAGTCACCCAAGATGTATATAGATCACAAATTTTGAAAGCCTTCAACATAGGAGAAAATAATGACACTGTCAATCTCAGTGATGACCAACCAAAGCTATTATTTGGTCCAAATATTGAAGGAAGATACCAAGAAGGGCCAGTTCCTCCTTTTTATGTTAGTTTGAAGATTCATGACAAAATTTTACACAATGCTATGCATGACTCAGGGGCCTCTCATAACTTAATGCCCAAAGCAGTAATGGAGAGTCTAGGCCTTGAAATTACCAGACCATACAAAGATCTATACTCCTTTGACTCTAGTAGAGTGAAATGTTTAGGTTTGATCAAAGACATTTGTGTAAACTTAGCTCAAATTCGATCCAAGTGTTTAGTGATGGATATTGTAGTGGTTGATGTACCCCCTAAATATGGTATGCTTTTATCAAGATCATGGGGAGCTAAGTTACAAGGAAAAATTCAAATGGATATGACATATGCTACCATCCCTATTTTTAATCAAACCATAAGACTTTATAGGGAATCTCACATGCAATATATGGTCAGTAGCCAAGACAGACTAGAAAACTCACCTCTTTATTCTGTACATACAAACCTTGACTCATTTATTCTCTTCAATCATGAAACATTCAATGAGCAAGAAAACTTAACTGACTGAGTGGCCACCCCTCACTGTAATATAGTGGTAGACACAGAAAAGGGGGAAGACAAGACAAAAGTATCAAAACAGTTGGCCAAAACAGAAAATCACAGCAGAAAAATCATAGGTCTAGAGCTACAAAACAGTCATCCATTGGTTGTCAACTTTGAGATTCTAGAGAAGAGTCCTCAACATAATGAAGAACATGAGGAACTAAACCAATTTCAACATAGTGCTGAATTACAAGGGTAATCTAAAAGCACACAAGATAAGGAGGAGGGTAACCAAACTGGTAATTATGCAAATAGTCCTCTCTAGAAAATGAATTTTGATGGGTCTTGCACTAAGAATAATGTCGGGGCAGGCGTTTGGATACAAAACACTGAAAACAATCATGCTGAAGGGCATTCCTACATGTTAAGTTTCCAGTGTACAAATAACATAGCTGAGTACGAATCCCTCCTTTTAGGCCTACACTTATTGAAGAAATTAGGGGCCTGTTAGAGTCAGTATCTTCATCCCTCTGTCAGAGATCAAATTTCTCTTGTTGCATTTCATTTTAGGTGTCTCACTCAGTCCAGTCAGTTGCATTCCATTAGAAGCATGGATCATCTGACGGTAGGCGCTTGTCACTCATATCCCTCATGTCTTATACCTGCTGACCTATTTATGTTCATTAAAATCATTTACAGTCATTTTTGGTCTCATAAATTGGCAAAGAGTCATTTTAGGGTTTTTAGTCTCATTAGGTCTAGGGTTTAGTTAATCCTCTCTTCATAATGCCTAATAATGGTCAGCAGGCACATGAGGAAGTTCAAAATAAGGTTTTAGTGCTAAAAGTTTCATCATCATAATGCTTAACAATGATTTTTCTTCAAAACTCTGTTTTGAAGAAAAATAGTCTATTTCATCTTTATGTAATAAATGCAATGTGATTTTCAAGTTTTTTCAGTTGTAATAATACTCCATTGGCAACCCTGGTCACCTTTTCCAAAGCTCCATGCCATCCATTCCTTGCGAGACATACAAAAAAGCTCATCTTTCAGTCCAAAAGCAAAAGGGAAAAAAAACAGAGTTTTTGAAAAGTGTCAAAGTTTGCAACATTACAAAGTGGGTTTTTTCAAATGAAAAATCAAAATCTTTGGTATATATAAGATATTTTCATGTTTCAACAATTCATTTGAATGCCAAGAGACAGCAGTGAGCAAAAGAGAAGTTGTGAGGAGCGAAGCAAGTGATTGGAGGGCGGACTGTGTTAAATTGCCGAGCGTGACGCATTAGGCAGGTGTCGCGATGCATCGGACGAGCGCGACGCATTGGGTCAGCTCCCGTTGTTGAAGTTTTCTCCTATGCAATGCATTGAACAAGCATGGCGCACTGGGTTTGGCATGCGACGCACATGGCCGAAAAGAAAATTTCTTGCCATTTCTTCCAAAACCTCAAATTGACTTGGTCTCCCTTGTTCAAGTAAGTCAAAGCCACCTCTTAATTTCCAATGAACTAGTGTTTGGTGTTGATTATGAGAATTTAAGTGCAAAAAACTCAAACCCTATTCTCTTGTTTGAGGATTGTCTCCGTTAGGGTTTTGAAACTTGTTGTGTGCCAAATACTTCCATTCTCCACCTTGTTTTTTTTCCCCATGTCACTGTTCATCTTCTCACAACAGCCTATTTCCCCTATTCCCTTGTATCCCAAGTCAATCATTCCTATCCCATTCCCATTGTCCCCATCCCACTTGTGAAGTTTCTACAAACCCCAAAGCTATCCCAAGAAATTAAGTGGCTATCCCTAAACCATTCAAACTCACAAATTTCAAGTTGCAAATTTCAAATTTCACTTAAATAAAGTCCATTATTCCCATTACCCTATTCCTCCATATTCCCTCCCATATTATCACATATTTGGAAATCAAATAAAAAACACAAAAATTCTCATTTTCATCCAAGACAACATAGACCTTGCATAGACCTTAGATATCATGGAGACAGATACCGATACATCCTATGACCGAGACAATGATTCCACCACTGAATTACATGCACCTAGAAGACCTCATAAGAGTGGCAGACATGTAAGGGAGGAGCCCACCTCATTGGCTGAATTGCAGGCTTGTACATTTGCCATGGCATGTTTCCAATAGCAGTCTTGTTATCAATTTTGTGAAATGGTTGCTAGGTTCCATTATCATTAGGAGCTGGCCCGTTTTTTTGTATTGCATTTACATGATGGTCAGGTCACCCTTGCCGGTGTGACATTCACTTTAACACCGGAAACTATCTCTCAAGCAACCAGAATACCAAATGTTGGAGAACAATGGAACAAAAGACAACAGGTTGACAGGGTACATTATGAACCATATATCAGGCCTAGCTTTGTGAAACAACTCAACAAAGTGTTTCCTTTCCAGTTCTTAAAGGATTTCTATGCTCCTCTGATGAAACTTATTATCAGATATTTCAGTTGTGAGGGCCAGTTTTCACGACTCTATGCCTATCATATTAGGTTATTGATGCATTTTACCAGGGTAAGGATGATGAACCTCCTTTATTTCATGTGCCAGAATATTGAGAGAATGACCACTCTCGTGCAAAGGAAAACTCCTGAGCAGCAGTACAACAGTATCTATCACTTTGCACTCATCAAGATTGTGGTTTTGCATCAGCTTGGCTTGCAGGGTATTTCATGGGAGGATTTAATTTCTAATGATTTATTCAGAGCTCCTCAGGTTCCTTTAGAGGTTTTTCATGAGGCAGGTGAACCTTCATATAAGCATGAGGGTCAGGAGATAGAGACTACTAGTGTGCCGATGTATGTCACTTATCATAGAGGCACCAAAGGATTATTTGCAGCAGCCCCGCGAGTATTATCTCCACCTGGGGTGGAAGGGGTATCGCTTCCGTCATTAGCAGCACAGGTACAGGTACAGGACAGAGGTAAGAGGACCATGCAGGATGAGGGGCCTTCAGGAGGCCAAGATACAGGTTTCATACTCATTGATGAGGATTTGAGCTCACCTAGCTCAAAGTTGAGGGAGACTATTCAGGAGCAGAAGGTAGAGATAGACGCTTTGTCCATTAAATTACAAAGAGCCCAATGGATTATCAATTACCTTGAGTAGCGAAACAAACAGTTGGAAGATCGACAAAATATCATGGAGTTACAAAATATCTGTGAGAACCGGCAAGCTGCCCAAAGAAGCCAAACCGAGATGACATCCATTGAGCGAGAGATTGAGGTTGATCGAGAGACTTGGCTTGAGAGGGTCAATATTCATTTGGAGAAGATGTTGGAGAAGGCCAACAAGGAAAATAACATGCTAAGGCACATGAAAAATCATTATTGGGCGAGATATCACGTTTGCAAGGCACGAATCAAGATCCTGAAGGCAAAGTTAAAGAGGGCATTAAAGCGTCGCAAAAGGCATGATACACTCCAAATTTTGGCCGAAGCTTCCTTGGCTTAGCATAGTGCATGATGGTGGAAATTCAGCCCAAATTTCAAGTAATTTGGGACACATTTTGTTAATTTTGAATTTTTTGGCCTTAACACAGATTTTCTTGCCCGACGTGTCGCGCCACTTGGCGTACGCTTATGATTGGGAGCTCCTCTTGGGGAAAACTTGGTATTTTTGGATTTTTCATGAAAATTTATGCATTCCTACCCATTACCTAGAGATTTTGACAAGTTTTGGGTTGCTGGAATGGTCAAAACCACCCTAAAAATGATCTTTCTGCCTCTTTTTGGACACATAGAAAGAAGTGCTAGGAAAAATCATTTTTGGAGGGGAAAATGGAAACTAAATTCAGAAATTCCACAAGGGTTGGAAAGTAGACAGGCAGATCTTTCCAACGAGATATCCTACGCTCAATTTGGACTCCAGGAAGGCCCTCAAAATTGGCTGCAAAGTGGCGTGATACATAGAGATTTCAGGCGCGACGCATTGGGGATTTTGGCTCCTTTTTCACTCAGTAACTCAGTTTTTCGCCTAGTTTTGGCCATTTTGACTTTTTTATCTCCAAATTTAAAGCTCTTGATGTAACTTGATGTAATTTCATGACTTTGATGTAATTTTGACAAATTTTAACTCATGTAAGTAGATTCATTCATCAAAAGGTGAATTATAACTGAATGAATCAGTTTCCTATCTTATAGAGGCAAGCTGTTCCACTGCCTATTTTCCAGTTCTTAATTTAGATCTTGTTGAAACAGCTCCTAGACTAGTGATCTCAACCCCTAGAGGCATGGGAATGAGTTATTCTTGTCTATATCTTGTAGTTTCTCAGTCATTTTCAGGGTTGGACACTTGGGATTGCTTTGAGCTTCATTGTACATTTCATCTCTGCATTTTGGCAAAGGAATAGACCAGGGTTTGCAGCACTCCTTGGGATCCATGTGGCTCTTTGTTTTGATGATGTATTTCTCTCTGTGATTGTAAGTTTAATGATTTTTCATGTGTATCATCTTCCTTCTCATTTCTTCTTAAGTTAAACAAACAAGGATAAAGGTGGAATTCATTATATTTGCAGTGCTCTACCTTGAGGTTTGTTTAATTTTCTATGTTTTCAACTGTTTGAAGAGGATTCCTGAAAGCCTTTTTCCCTCATCAACTCCTCACCGGTCTAAGCTATCCATTTCATTCAAATTTGAAGCGTCAAAACAATTTCCTTTCTTGCCCCATTCAGCTCTCTGCAAAACTGATCATTTCCCAGACCCAAAATCTGCCCTTCCCTTTGATCCAACAAACACCTTCCAAAATAAAATCTAACTCTTTTACATATATACCGAGCCTAAAATCAGCCTTTATTCAAGTCAACTCAAGCCTCACTAATCATTTTTTGCGAGATTGATAAGGAGAGAGCCCTCTCCTGATCTGGTAGGGCTAGCTACCAGATTAAGCGTGGTTTGATGTTACCCTAGACTCTGCCTTTCTTCAGCTTGAGGTAGATTTAGGAAATAACATAGTGGCGACTCCACTGGGGACAAAAAAAATGGTTTTCTTGTTAGTGTTATTTGTTTTATAAGCTACAGACGGAGCCTGAAGTTCTGCCAGGTAGCCTTCAAAATTCTCTTGCTTTGCATTAGCGAAAGTAGATAAACCTGCTTCAGTCAACCTTCAGTCTAGTTTGTAAACGTAACATATAACTTGTAAATTTCCTTAGTATATTAGATCATTCTAGAATTTTGGATGATGAGTTTAGAATTTGATAGGCTAAACAAGTTGGTTTTGTCCATTTGATTTTTGAGAATAATTCAACACACTGGCTTCCAGACGATATACTAGAGCAAATCTGGATCTCGATCCACCTCCTGTGTATGAAAATCCCAATATTATTTCGAGAATTCTTCGTCGAGAAAGTCCTATGATTCCTGTGTTCAAATCTCATTCATGTCCTACTGTTTTTGAGTATCTTGAAGATCTTGAGTTTGATGAACAATTTGAGTTGTCGTTGTTTGAGACTAAGTCTGAAAGTGCTATTGATTCTACTGTCCTAAATCCGGAATTTGTTAAAGATCTTGAAATTGAAAAGGAAAATAGATCCATTGACAGTTACATTTTGAATATTCATAATTCCATTGTGGCAACCAACATTCCTGAATTCATAGAGTCTGCATCTGCAACTCTTGAGTCATCAGCAATTACATCTGGTTCACAAATTCCTACCGAGCCTCCTTTCATTCCTACCATTCCCGTACAACCTTATATCTCTGATCAACAATCTGCAGTAGTATCACCTCCATCCACACCGCATACACCTCATACATCAACTGCTCCGACTCCTCCTATATCCACAAGACCGGTTGTAAATCCACCTAGAGCAACGACTGCCCGATTTTCACCCCTCGTGTTGCCTCAAAACTTGGATGACATGCCCGTTGATTATCAGAGAAAAATTCCATTGTTTGATGGCACTCCTCAAAGTGTTATTGCTCAGAAACATGTGGATAGGATGGCAGATTTCTTTGACCTTCATGAGATTGATGCGGAAAATGTGACAATGAGATTGTTTGTACAAACCTTTGGAGGTGAAGTAAGAAAGTGGTTCAGAGCTTTTCCAGCTAGAAGTATTGCTACACTGCCTAATATTTAGAGACAATTATTGGATCAATGGGAAGTGAAGAAATACCCTCTTTCAATCCTTTTCAAATATGACAATATCAAGCAAAATGTTGGTGAGTCGGTCCAAGATTATTGTATTAGATTCAATACTATTTACAATGCAATTACTGCTGATATAAAGCCACCTAGGGGGTGAGCTTTGATTAAGTTTCCAGATGGTTTCGATCCTGACATGGCTTATCAATTGAGGGAAAGAGATCCAGGAACTTTAGAGGACATGCATAAAATTGCAGTCATTGTTGAAGCTAATTTGAATGCTAGGAGAGCTAGAATTAAATCTGAAAAGAAAGTAGCAATAAAGGAAGAGGTTTCCTCGTCAGATCAAGTGCTTAGGAATATGGAAAAGATGTTTGAAAGATTAACACTTGATAAGCCTGAACCGCAGATCAGAAATCCTAACTTCCGCGGCCAGCAGCAACCGCAATTCAGAATCAAGCAAAGAGAGCAGCGAGCACAAGAACCAGTAGTACAATAGCAGGTGAAGACACCCTTACAGCCGAATTTTGTTGGCCCGGAATCAGATGATGAAGAGAATGTAATAGGAGAAGAGAATCATTTCTTTACACCTGATGAGATGCCAATTTTTATTACTAAAGATGAGGAGTATTCTGAGAGCTCAGCTGTACAAAAAGACGAGGATTTCATCTTGGAAAATGAGACAGCTCTTGAAGAAGAGTTTGATGAGTATCAGAGGGGGTATATGAATGCTTTGACTGCCCAACAACGACAATATTCACTCAGAAACAGAGATGTGCCCATTAATCCAATCCAAAAGAGAAAGGAAGCTACAAAACCAAAGAATGATTCACCCGTTGTGCAAAAGAAGGGAAAAGAGACAGCTGATCCCACTACTAGCAAATCACCATCAGCAAATGAATGATCCAACCAGCCAAATGTATCAAAGGAGAAAACTAAAAAGAAAGATGTTCTAGCTAAAGAGGTAGAGAAAACTTCAGTTTTTAACTTAGAAAATGAATTTTCTAAGTTAAAAGTATCCATTCCTTTGACTGAATTGATGAAGAATAGCAGCTATAAGGGTCAGGTGTCTAAGATTTTGAATTTAGATCCATTGTCTGATATGGTAAATGTGGAAGATGATCAACCTGAGTTGATTTTTGGTCCAGCATTGGACGGTGAGTCTCCAGATAGTGATGTGCCTCCTTTTTATATCAGCCTTAGATTGCATGATTATGTGTTACACAATGCTATGTTTGATTCCAGAGCGTCTCATAATCTCATGCCTAGGATAATCATGGAGAAATTGGGATTGGACATCACTAGAAAGTATCATGACCTTTATTCTTTCGATTCTAGTAGAGTAAGATGCATTGGTCTTATCAAAGATTTGGTGGTCAGTTTGGATCAGATTCTGACTAAAAATGTTTTGATGGATGTGGTTGTGGTGGATATTCCTCCTAGATTTGGCATGCTTCTTTCCAGATCTTGGGGAGCGAAACTTAAGGGGACATTGCAACTTGATTTCTCCTATGCTACTATTCCTGTGTTCGGTCAGATGAGGAAATTATATCGAGAGAAAAAGATGAAGTATATGATCACCAGCAAGGAGAAACCGGTAAATCATCCAATCAATTATGTACATATTGATTTAGAATCATTTGTTTTGTATTCAGATAGTTTCAATGATGTAAATCGCCAACTAGTTGAAGTAGAAGACATTCTGGAAATCACTGAGAATTTCAGAGAGGTCTTAAAGAAAGAGAGACAAAAACTTGAAAGTACCGCTGAGCAATCACCCTTCCGACAACAAAAAAATTTTGATAGAAAGCAAGCAGAAATAACAGAGCAAACAGAATTTCAGCACTTGGAAGAGGATGAAGATGGTTTGTGGACCATGGATTTTGATGGTGCAGTAGGAAATGATGGTGCTGGAATTGGCATTTGGGTACACAGCCCTTTTTCCTCCCCAAATAAAGTGCGGAGTAATGTAAGGGTCTGTTCTTATAAATTGGCTTTTGATTGTTCAAATAATGAGGCTGAATACGAAGCTTTAATTGTTGGTCTGAAAATTATTAGAAAGTTGAATGCTAAGAGGATTGCAGTGTATGGCGACTTTGAGTTAGTTATCAAGCAAGTGAAAGGTGAATGCCAATCTAAGCATCCTCAAATGCGGGCTTACAGAAATGCGGTACTATATATCTTGAGATTGTTTTCAGATTATACTTTGACTTGTGTCCCTCGTATTCAGAATGGTATTGTAGATGCACTTGCAAAAGCAGCAAGTAATTTGAAAATTCCGATGAAATCAAGTAACAAATTTTAAATTCATGTGAAGCATCGTCCGACCGTCCTTGACAATCAAAGGTATTGGCAAGTATTTCAAGATGATGAAGAAATTGATGAATTTCTGCAAAAAAAAGGTAAATTCAAAGACACTTCTATTGATGTAGAGCATGATGATGGTGAGGCGGATCTGCAAGTAAACCAGATGGAAGTTTTGCAGCTGAAGGATAATGTCATTCCTAAAGGTCTAATACCTTTAGAGGAGCTTTTCGACCAAGATGATGTAGCTCGAAAACCAACCTTGCGGCCAACAGAAAAAGGAGTTGAGGATGTGAACATTGGATCAGCGGAAAATCCAAAAATGGTGAAATTGTCCAAAGCATTGCCCCTACAGGTAAAAGCAAAGTATATCAGTTTATTATCTTCTTTTGTTGATGTATTTGCTTGGGACTATTCAGATTTGAAGACATATGATACCAACATAATTCAGCACACCATTCCGATCAAGCCAAATCAAAAGCCCTTTCGGCAGAAGTTGAGAAGAATAAATCCAAAGTTGCGGCCCTCAATAGAGAAAGAAGTAAATCGGTTATACAAGGCTGGTACTATCGTTCCCATAATATTTTCAGATTGGATTTCTAATTTGGTGCCCGTGCGCAAGAAAACAGGTGAGATTCGCTTATGCATTGATTTTAGGAATCTGAAAAAGGTTTCTTTGAAAGATAATTATCCATTGCCCAAAATGGATCACATACTTCAGAGAGTAGTTGGAGCATCTCGTATGTCCCTACTCGATGGTTATTCTGGTTATAACCAAATTCTGGTTCATGAGGATGATAGAGATAAAACAGCGTTCACCATTCCATGGGGAACTTTTCATTATGCTAAAATGCCTTTCGGTTTGAAGAATGTTGGTGCGACCTTTTAGCGAGCAATGGATATGGCATTTGTAAATGAGAAGGATTTTTTTCTAGTTGTGTATCTTGATGATTTGACAACCTTTTCTAATTCAGATGAAGAGCACCTTTACCATTTGAAGATTGTTTTTCAGCGATGCAGAAAATATGGTGTGTCTCTCAATCCAAAGAAGATTTTTTTTGCCATGGATGAGGGCAAGCTTCTTGGTCATATTATATCAAAGGATGGCATCCGCATTGATCCAGCTCGAGTAGAAGCTATTCAGCAAATTGATCTTCCCCGAAACAAAAATGAGATCCAATCATTCAATGGCAAGATGAATTTCTTATGCCACTTTGTGCCCAATCTTGTAGAACATTTAAGGGAAATCACAAACATGCTCAAGAAAGATAGTGTAGTGAAGTGGAATGAGGAGGTAGTAAAGTCTTTCAATTTAGTGAAATTGGCTCTTTCTTCAGCTCCGTTTTTTATCAGCCCGGACTATACTCAGGATTTTATTTTGTTTTCATTTGCCTAGGATCATACTATGGTAGCAGTATTGATGCAGAAAAGAGATCAGCATGAAAAACCAATTTCTTTTTTCAGCTGAACCATAAGAGATGCAGCCTTAAAGTATAACATTATTGAAAATCAAGCTCTTGCCTTAGTGAAAGCGTTGAAATATTTTCGAGTATATATTCTACATTCTCACATTCTTGCTTATGTTCCTAATGCTGCTGTTAAAGATGTCTTAGTGCAAACAGATCCAGAAGGGAGACGAAGCAAATGGATTGCTGCCTTGTTGGAGTATGATGTGGAGATAAAGCCTACAAAGCTTATCAAAGGACAAGGGATGGCTAAGCTAATGGCCGAGTCAAATTTTCATGCCTTGAACATTAATCTAATTGCTGCTATGTCCGAGGATAATGAAGAAAGTTCGCTAATTCAGGTATCATAAATCTTTTTTCTTTCTCCTTGGTATTCGGATATTGTATATGTGCTCCAAAACTTGTCACCACCGCCAGGCATGGCTAAAAACAAAAGTAGGACTCTGAAATTGAAGGCTGCCAAGTTTTGTATCATGAATAATGCACTCTATTGGAAAGATCCCGGTGGTGTTTTGCTAAATTGTTTGGTTGAAGAAGAAGCAAAGCAGGTTATGGAGGATTTTCATAAGGGAGATTGCGGAGGTCACATTTTTTGGAAAACAACGGCCAAAAATTTTTTGAGAGCAGGATATTATTGGCCAAATCTCTTTGCTGATGTGTAAAAACTGTTAAAAGCTGCCATGAATGTCAGATTTTTGAAGGGAGGAAAAAATTGTAGCCTTTGCCGCTCAAGCCCATTGAATTAAGTGCTCCATTTCAGCAGTGGGGCTTGGATTTCATTGGCGAAATCCATCCTGATTCTTCATCTCAGCATAAGTGGATCCTTAAAGCGACGGATTATTTCACTAAATGGATTGAAGCGATTCCCACCAGGCAGACCACAGTTTCGGTAATAATTTCATTTCTTGAGAATAATATTTTGTCTCGTTTTGGCTGTCCAAATAAGTTAATTATTGATAATGCAACAAATTTCAAGTCTAAAAGAATGATTTATTTTTGTGATAAGTATCAAATCACTTTGGGGCACTCAACCGCTTATCATCCACAAGGTAATGGATTGGCCGAATCCTCAAATAAATCTTTGGTCAACATTATCAAAAAGCTACTAGAAATAAACAAGAAAGGTTGGCATAAGAAATTGGTTAATGCACTTTGGGCAGACAGAGCGAGTCAAAAGAAATCTATAGGCATGTCTCCTTTTGAGATCGTGTATGGTGTTGACACAGTATTCCCGACCTCTCTCGCAGTTCCAGTGGTTAAACTTCTGCAGGAAGCTGGCAACAAAGATGATCATATGCAACAGAGAATAAATCAAATGATCCATTTATAGTAGACTAGAGAGGAGGTTTTCCAAAACACTTTCAAGCTGCAAGAGAGAATCAAGAAGATATATGATCGAAAGGCAAAGGCGGACAAGTTTCAATTGGAAGAAGTGGTGCTGAAAGGGGATGCAAGAAATGAAGATAAAGGTAAGCATGGTAAGTTTGAGAATCTTTGGAAAGGACCCTTCAGAATTGTTGCATATCGAGGCCAAAATGCATTCCTTTTGAAAGAAATGAATGGAGAAGATTGTCCAGGAGGTCCAGTCAATGGTCGGCTGCTCAAGCGGTATCATTTTTGAAATTTTTTCTGCTGTTATACATTATCACTGTACATATCAGTTTGTTTAAGTTTCATTGCAAGTGTGTGCTGTCATCATTCTTTCAGTTTGGGGCCCGAAGTGAAGGCTATAAAACTGAAGGTTGATTTCAGCTTTGGTTTGGTTTATTGAGTCAGGTCTTTCAATCATTTTAGTTTCAAAATTGAGTCGGTTTGATTCAATTTTCAGTCATGAAAATGAGTCAAGAGTCTTGTTTTGGTTTGTCGAAATTATTGACTCCATAGCCCAATGGAAGAAGGCACTACTTACTTTCCTAGAGATCTGTAGTTCTTGGCACCTCCAAGGAGCTACCATCCCCATTGGAGCCAATGTTAGAGTCGGTATCTTCATCCCTCCGTTAGAGATCAAATTTCTCTTGTTGCATTTCATTTTAGGTGTCTCACTCAGTCCAGTCAGTTGCATTCCATTAGGAGCATGGATCATCTGACAGTAGGCGCTTGTCACTCATATCCCTCATGTCTTATACCTGTTGGCCTATTTCTGTTCATTAAAATCATTTACAGTCATTTTTGGTCTCATAAATTGGCAAAGAGTCATTTTATGATTTTTAGTCTCATTAGGTCTAGGGTTTAGTTAATCCACTCTTCAGAATGCCTAATAATGGTTAGCAGGCACATGAGGAAGTTAAAAATAAGGTTTTACTGCTAAAATTTTCATCATCATAATGCTTAACAATGATTTTTCTTCAAAACTCTGTTTTGAAGAAAAATAGTCTATTTCATCTTTATGTAATAAATGCAATGTGATTTTCAAGTTTTCTCAGTTGTAATAATACTCCATTGGCAACCCCGGTCGCCTTTGCCAAAGCTCCATGCCATCCATTCCCTGCAAGATAGACAAAAAAGCTCATCATTTAGTCCAAAAGCAAAAGGGAAACAAAACAGAGTTTTTGAAAAGTGTCAAAGTTTGCAACATTACAAAGTGGGTTTTTTCAAATGAAAAATCAAAATCTTTGGTATATATAAGATATTTTCATGTTTCAACAATTCATTTGAATGCCAAGAGACAGCAGTGAGCAAAATAGAAGTTGTGAGGAGCGAAGCAGGTGATTGGAGGGCGGACTGTGTTAAATTGCCAAGCGTGACGCATTGGGCAGGTGTAGTGACGCATCAGGTGAGCGCGACGCATTGGGTCAGCTCCCGTTGTTGAAGTTTTCTCCTGCGCGACACATTGAACAAGCGCGGCGCACCAAGTTTGGTGCGCGACGCACATGGCCGAAAAGAAAATTTCTTGCCATTTCTTCCAAAACCTCAAATCGACTTGGTCTCCCTTGTTCAAGTAAGTCAAAGCCACATCTTAATTGCCAATGAACTAGTGTTTGGTGTTGATTATGATAATTTAAGTGCAAAAAACTCAAACCCTATTCTCTTGTTTGAGGATTGTCTCCTTTAGTGTTTTGAAACTTGTTGTGTGCCAAATACTTCCATTCTCCACCTTGTTTTTTTTCCCCATGTCGCTGTTCATCTTCTCACAACAGCCTATGTCCCCTATTCCCTTGTATCCCAAGTCAATCATTCCTATCCCATTCCCATTGTCCCCATCCCACTTGTGAAGTTTCTCCAAACCCCAAAGCTATCCCAAGAAATTAAGTGGCTATCCCTGAACCTTTCAAACTCACAAATTTCAAGTTGCAAATTTAAAATTTCACTTAACTAAAGTCCATTATTCCCATTACCCTATTCCTCCATATTCCCTCCCATATTATCACATATTTGGCAATCAAATAAAAAACACCAAAATTCTCATTTTCATCCAAGACAACATAGACCTTGCATAGACCTTGGATATCATGGAGACAGATACCGATACATCCTATGACCGAGACAGTGATTCCACCACTGAATTACATGCACCTAGAAGACCTCATAAGAGTGGCAGACATGTGAGGGAGGAGCCCACCTCATTGGCTGAATTGCAGGCTTGTCCATTTGCCATGGCATGTTTCCAACAACAGTCTTGTTATCAATTTTTTGAAATGGTTGCTAGGGTCCATTATCATCAGGAGCTGGCCCGTTTGTTTGTATTGCATTTACATGATGGTCAGGTCACCCTTGCCGGTGTGACATTCACTTTAACACCGGAAACTATCTCTCAAGCAATTGGAATACCAAATGTTGGAGAACAATGGAACAAAAGAGAGCAGGTTGATAGGGTACATTATAAACCACATATCAAGCCTAGCTTTGTGAAACAACTCAGCAGAGTGTTTCCTTTCCGATTCTTAAAGGATTCCTATGCTCCTCTGATGAAACTTATTATTAGATATTTCAGTTGTGAGGGCCGGTTCTCACGACTCTATGCCTATCATATCAGGTTATTGATGCATTTTACCAGGGTAAGGATGATGAACCTCCCTTATTTCATGTGTCGGAATATTGAGAGAATGACCACTCTTGTGCAAAGTAAAACTCCTGAGCAGCAGTACAATAGTATCTATCACTTTGCACTCATCAAGATTGTGGTTTTGCATCAGCTTGGATTGCAGGGTATTTCATGGGAGGATTTCATTTCTAATGATTTCTTCAGAGCTCCTCAGGTTCCTTCAAAGGTTGTTCATGAGGCAGGTGAACCTTCATATCAGCATGAGGGTTAGGAGACAGAGACTACTAGTGTGCCGATGTATGTCACTTATTAGAGAGGCACCAGAGGATTATTTGGAGCAGCCCGGCGAGTATTATCTCCACCTGGGGTGGAAAGGGTCTCGATTCCGTCATCAGTAGTACAAGTACAGGTACAGGATAGAGGTAAGAGGCCCATGCAGGATGAGGGGCCTTCAGGAGGCCAAGATACAAGTTTCATACTCATTGATGAGGATTTGAGCTCACCTAGCTCAAAGTTGAGGGAGCCTATTCAGGAGCAGAAGGCAGAGATAGACACTTTGTCCATCAAATTTCAAAGATCCCAATGGATTATCAATTACATTGAGTAGCGAAGCAAACATTTGGAAGATCGGCAAACTATCATGGAGTTGCAAAATATCTGTGAGAACCGACAATCTTCCCAAAGAAGCCAAACTGAGATGACATCCATTGAGCGAGATATTGAGGCTGATCGAGATACTTGGCTTGAGAGGGTCAATATTCATTTGGAGAAGCTGTTGGAGAAGGCCAAAAAGGAAAATAACATGCTAAGGCACATGAAAAATCATTATTGGGCAAGAAATCACGTTTGCAAGGCACGAATCAAGATCCTTAAGGCAAAGTTAAAGAGGGCATTAAAGCGTCGCAAAAGGCATGATATACTCCAAATTTTGGCTGAAGATTCCTTCGCTTAGCATAGCGCATGATGGTGGACATTCAACCCAAATTTCAAGAAATTTGGGACACATTTTGTCAATTTTGAATTTTTTGGCCTTGACACAGGTTTTCCTGCCCGACGCGTCGCACCACTTGGCGCGTGCTTATGATTGGTAGCTCCTCTTGGGGAAAACTTGGTATTTTTGGATTTTTCATGAAAATTTATGCATTCGTACCCATTAACTAGAGATTTTGACAAGTTTTGGGTTGCCAGAATGGTCAAAAACACCCTAAAAATGACCTTTCTGCCTCTTTTGGGACACACAGAAAGCAGTGTTGGGAAAAATATTTTTTTGGAGGTGAAAATGGAAACCAAATTCAGAAATTATACTTGGGTTGGAAAGTAGACAGGCGAAGCTTTCCAACGAGCTATCCTGCGCTCAATTTGGACTCCGGGAAGGCCCTCAAAATCAGCTCCAAAGTGGCGTGACACATAGAGATTTCAGGTGCGACGCATTGGGGATTTTGGCTCCTTTTTCACTCAGTAACTCAGTTTTTCGCCTAGTTTTGGCCAGTTTGAATTATTTATCTCCAAATTTAAGGATCTTGATGTAACTTGATGTAATTTCATGACTTTTATGTAATTTTGACAAATTTTAACTCATGTAAGTAGATTCATTCATCAAAAGGTGAATTATAACTGAATGAATTAGTTTCCTATCTTATAGAGGCAAGCTGTTCCACTACCTATTTTCCAATTCTTAATTTAGATATTGTTGAAATAGCTCCTAAAATAGTGAGCTTGACCCCTAGAGGCATGGGAATGAGTTATTCTTGTCTATATCATGTAGTTTCTCAGTCATTTTCAAGGTTGGACACTTGGGATTGCTTTGAGCTTCATTGTACATTTCATCTCTGCATTTTGGCAAAGGAATAGACCAGGGTTTGTAGCACTCCTTGGGATCCATGTGGCTCTTTGTTTTGATGATGTCTTTCTCTCTGTGATTGTAAGTTTAATGATGTTTCATGTGTATCATATTCCTTCTCATTTCTTCTTAAGTTAAACAAACAAGGATAAAGGTGGAATTCATTAGATTTGCAGTGCTCTACCTTGAGGTTTGTTTAATTTTCTATGTTTCAAATATTTGAGGAGGATTCTTGAAAGCCTCTTGCCCTATTCAACTCCTCACTGGTCTGAGCTATCCATTTCATTCAAATTTTAAGCGTCAAAACAATTTCCTTTCTTGCCCCATTCAGCTCTCTGCAAAACTGATCATTTCCCAGACCCAAAATCTGCCCTTCCCTTTGATCCAAAAAATACCTTCCAAAATCAAATCTAACTCTTTTACATATATACCTATCCTAAAATCAGCCTTTATTCAAGTCATCTCAAGCCTCACTAATCATTTTTTGCGAGATTTACAAGGAGAGAGCCCTTTCCCGATCTGGTAGGGCTAGCTACCAGATTAAGCATGGTTTGATGTTACCCTAGACTCTGCCTTTCTTCAGCCTGAGGTAGATTTAGGAAATAACAGGGCCAAAAGGATAAAAGTTCATGGGGATTCGAAGTTGATTATTAGGCAAGTGAATGGGGAATATAGTGCCAAACACCACAGAATTAGAGCCTATAGAAATGATGTCATGGACTTATTAAAAACATTTGATGAATTCCAACTTGTATTTGTCCCAAGAAACCAAAATGTCCTTGCCAATGGTTTAGCCTTTTCTACTAGAACTTGTTTAACATCTTATGAAACCAAACAATGCACCACCCAAGTCAAATTTAGACTAGCAGTCCTAGATAATGAAAAATACTAGCAAGTGTTTGAGGGAGATAAACAAATAGAAGACTTCCTACAGTCCAAAAATGAATTTGAGCTACCAAGTTCAGATTCAGAGTATGAAAATGACTATCTTATTGAAGAAAACCTACTTGATGAAGAATTAAAATCTCCAGAGATTGCTGATATAAATTTGTTGTCTAATAAACTTGAACATACCACAGAAATTAGTGCAGATTTAGGAAAAGAAGACTTAGAAATGCTGCAATCTAATACTCAAAGCTTGCCAAAAGGACTCGTCCCTTTAGAAGAATTGTTTGATTTCAATGATGTTGCCAAAAAACCAAGACTGGAACCTGTTGAAACTGAAGTAGAAGAATGTAACATAGGCAGTGAACAAAAACGAAAGATGATCAAACTATCTAAAACATTGCCAGCTCACATCAAACTAAAATATATTAAGCTGTTTAGAGAATTTTTTGATGTATTTGCATGGAGTTATGAGGATCTAAAATCCTATGACACAGAGATAATTCAGTATAAGATACCCCTCAAAGAAAACCAGAAGCCCTATAGACAAAAATTGCATAGAATAAACCATGTTCAATTACCCTTGGTTGAGAAAGAAATTAAGAAAATGTTTGATGCTGGAATTATAGTCCCTGTTAGATATTCAGATTGGGTGTCTAATCTTGTGTCAATTAGGAAAAAGATAGGATAAATAAGGCTTTGTATTGATTTTAGGAACTTAAACAGAGCCTCATTAAAGGACAACTACCCTTTACCCAAGATGGATCACATTTTACAAAAGGTAGTTGGTTCTAAAATGATTTCTTTGTTAGATGGATTCTCAGGTTACAATCAAATTCTGGCACATCCTGATGATCAAATCAAACAACCTTTACCACACCTTGGGGTACTTTCATGTATGTGAAAATTCCCTTTGGTTTAATGAATGTTGGTGCCACATTTCAGAGAGCCATGGATATTGCATTCTCAGAAGAGTTAGGCTTCTTCATCATTATTTACCTTGATGATATCACTATTTTTTCCAAAACAGATGAGGAACACCTAGAACACTTGAGAAAAATCTTTGAGAAATGCAGAAAATATGGACTATCTTTAAATCCAAAGAAAACAATGTTTGGTCTCCAAGAAGGAAAAATACTTGGACACATCATATCAGAAGAAGGGATAAAGATAGACCCAAAGAGGATTGATGGCATATTGCAAATCAACCATCCTAGAAACATCAAGGAACTTCAATCTTTCATTGGGAAGATTAATTTCTTGAGAAGGTTCATACCCAATCTATCTTAACTCCTTAGAAACATAACAAACATGCTGAAAAATGAAGAAGGAGTTAAATGGACCTTAAAAGCAAAGAAATCATTTGAACTGGTAAAACGAGCATTAACCAAAACACCAGTTTTCATTAGTCCTGATTTTACAAAGGATTTTTTCATTTTTTTCATTTGTATCAGAACACACAGTCGCTGTTGTTCTATTACAGAAAAACTCAAAGGGAAAAGAGCAGTCAATTGCATTATTTAGTGAGGCATTAAGAGATGCACCTCTGAAGTACAACATCATGGAAAAACAAGTCTTTGCCTTAGTCAAAGCCTTAAAAGACTTCAGAGTTTACATTTTACATTCCCACATAATTTCATTTGTGCCAAGTTCAGTTGTAAAAGACATTTTAACCCAGGACCCAGATGGAAAAAGAGGAAAGTGGATTGTGTGATACTTGAATATGATTTAAAAATCAAGCCCACTAAGCTCATAAAAGGCCAAGGACTAGCAAGATTAATGGCTGAATTTAATTTTGAAGTTCTTGATATAAACATGTTAGATGCTTTAGATGAACAGGAGGAGTTGTCAACTCCCATTATTGAAGATCATTTTCGGTTTTCATCTTGGTATGCTGATATTTTATATGTCTTTCTCAATTTGAATACACCTCCCGCTTTGTCTAAAATGAAGGCAAGATTTTTAAAGTTGAAAGCTATTAATTACTGCATTTTGGATAAATGTCTATATTGGAAAAACACTAGTTGATTATTGCTTAAATGTTTACCTGAGAATGATGCAGATAATATCAAGCATGAATTACATGAAGGAGAATGTGGAGGCCACCTCTATTGGAAGACAACAGCCAATAAAATCCTTAGAGCTGGTTACTATTGGCCCACCCTCTTTCAAGATGTTCATAAAATTATTATTGCCTATCACAAATGCCAACTCTTTGAAGGCAAAAGAAAATTTCTTCCCTTACCCTTGCATCCAATCATTGTTCAAGCTCATTTTCAGCAGTGGGGTCTAGACTTCATTGGGGAAATCCATCGAGCCTCATCTGCCAAACATATATGGATCCTCACTACAACAGAATACTTTACCAAATGGATAGAAGCCATTCCTTCTAGGCAAGCCACTGACTCTGTCATCATAAAATTCCTTGAAAATCATATCCTATCTAGATTTGGCTGTCCTAGGAAGATTATCACTGAAAATGATGCTGCATTTGGATCCAAAAAGGTGGTTGAATTCTGTCATAAATATCAGATTACATTGGGCCATTCTACTGCTTATTACCCTCAAGGTAATGGGTTGGCAGAATCCTCAAACAAAAGTTTGGTGAATATAATAAAAAATTTGCTGGAAGAAAATAAGAAATCGTGGCACACAAAGCTAGTACATGCACTATGGGCTAACAAATTAACACTTAAGAAATCAATTGGAATGTCACCCTACTAGCTAGTTTATGGAGCAGATGCAATTTTTCCAACCAATCAAGGAGTGCCAGTCATGAAGCTGATCCAAGAAGTACAGTCTGAGGATAATGATATGACAAGAAGAATCAATCAGACTATACATATTCAACAAACCAGAGAGGAAGTCTATAACAGAGCACTACACAAGCAAGAAAGCATCAAGAAATTGTTTGATAAAAGGACAAAGGCCAGTGATTTCAGCATTGGTGACAAAGTTTTGAAATGGGATTCTAGGAGAGAAGATAAGGGAAAACATGGAAAATTTGATAACTTATGGCTAGGCCCTTATCTTATTCATTCTACTACTGGTAACACTGCTTATTTCTTGCAGGAATTGAATGGAACTGAACTTTTTGGAGGTCCTGTCAATGGCAGGATGCTCAAACATTATTTTTCTTAACTGTACTAATTTGAAACTTTTTATTTTTTCCTCATTGTAAATATCAGATCCATCATTGCATTCAAAGTTAGAAAAATAAAAAATACAAAAACAATAAAAATAGAAAATAGGGCAGAATCAAAATAAGAAAGGTACAACCCCGTACCAAAAAGAGAAATAAAGTCTAAAAGTGTGCAAGCTCAAATGCCACTCCTAAAAACACACTTCTAGTTAGTCATATAGCCTAATCATGACTAATTAGTTTTTCAATTTACTGCTGATAGGTTAGTGAATCTGATTTTCCAAACAGCTCAATCTTGGCTTATCAGTAAGGTGGATTAGGATAGAAAAACAAAGGTTCAAACAAATTCAAAATCTGAATCCATGAATTTCAAAAGAATAATGGCTCTAATCAGATTAAATCTTGAGCCCAAGATAGAAAACAAACTGGTTCTAAAAATCTCAAAACTTGAACTAGTGAAAGGAAAAAGAATACAACTCAATCAAAGTCAAAATCAGAGCTGAAGAATAATGAAGGATGTTTTAATTTTAAAATCTTAGCCTTCACTATTTTGTTTTAAATTTTCTGCAAATTTTAGTCTATATGCAGCTTGTTTTTATGCCATAGACCACAGCAAGTCAGACTGCTTAATCCTGGCTTGGCTGTTTTTAAATTTCTGTCTTAGAATCTAGAGAATAAAAGTCTGTCAGACAGTCTAATCCTGACAGATAGTAGTTAGGTAGAGAAACTTATGAACTCAACTGTTCAATCTGAGTTCATGGAGAAATAAGGGTAGACTTAGATTATTTTTATGTTTTTAATGAATGAATAAAATGATTGATGAAAAGGTTTGCAAGTTCAAATGCACCTACTGAAGAAAAAAAGCTAGAAAGTAGGTTGTGTAGTTAGTTGTTTGGGAAATATTTTTCCGCTGATGTAACAAGTTCTAATCATTTTTGTTAGCAGCCAATAAAATTATTATCAAAGCACAAGGCACTGATCAGCTTCCAGAGAAAATTGTCTGAATTTCTTGACACCTTCAAGAAGATGCCATCCCCATGTGGAGCCACTGTTAGCCACCTATAAAAAAATTTCCATATCAAATGGTGGCTAAATATTTTTACCCTTCAAGAAACAATTTCATGACCAAATTGTGAGTTCTTGAAGTCTTATGATGACATTTACTCTTTGAGATAATCTTCATTGCTGTTTCAATTTTAATACTAAAAGTACCTACTGTTTACTAAGAGAAAGATCACTTAAAAACTCCATTTTCCATCTTTTCAATTCTCCCTTTATACCCTTCTTTCCTCTCACAAATTCCCTCAAAAACACCTTCATTTGACTTTGTGACCCTCTCAAAACCCCCTTTAAACCTTATATTTTCCTTACTTGGTTTAAAAATCCCTCCTTTTGCCTATCAGAATCCTCTTTTGGCCTTAAAATCTCTATTTTAGGCCTAATAAACAGTGGTTTGCATTTTATAAAGAGTTAAGTCCCCAAGGGCTTATGTCCGTTAGCCCTCCACCTCATATGGCCTAAGCCCCGCAATCGGGTGCTTAAAGGCCTAAAAACCTTTTCTGAAGCCTTATTCCCTTTCATTTTTGTTTCTTGGTGTTTCAATTTTAAAATTAATGTGGACTGTTGATCTGCGGAGATCAACGACCATCGGACCTTCCTCCCTTTTCCTTTTCCGCCTCCCGTCCCTTTTTTCTCTTTTCCAAATCTCCTCCTTTGCTTTAGATCTCGACTGTTCATTCCAGCAATCAAACAGTCGTGACTTAACCCAATAGTACAACACCTCTCCACCCTGCGACACGCTTGCTGACGTAACCGGACCCCACCACTTCTTCTACCCCCGCATCTCTCATCCATCGTGCTCAACCTACGCCGTTAGATCTTGAGCCTCCAATCCAATGGCCAACGCGCGGTTTCGCGCAATTTTCACCCCCCCCTTCCTCTGAGCAACTGCCGCACGATGCCGGCGGTTTCTAAAAGGACACACGTCAACTAATGTATGGAATCGTGTTTTTTTGAGAAATACTGCCTCCCCCCATTTCTCTGCACGAAAACCACTCCCGGTTTTCTGCCAAACTGCCACCCTCCACAATTTTTCTCCCGGTTCGATCCTAGCTGTCGATCTCCGAAGATTGGATGGTTCTGATTTAATCTCACCTCCATTTTATTTTCTACCTAACTTGCTCTCGAATATTTTTTCTTTTAATCTCGACCGTTGATCTCTGAGATCGAACGGCTTGTGTTATATCGCGACCCATTCATTTTCCCTTTATCTTTTCTCCCAAAGCGACTTCTTCGAAAGATCTTAACCATTGATTGTTCTAATCCAATGGCTGCTGTTCGTCGTCGCGCCCAAACTCCATTTGCACCTAGTTAGCTGCTCTGCCGGGGTTTTTCTCCATTTTTTCCGCTGCATCCATATTTTTCCTCACTTCTCCTCCATCCTCACGCGCCTCTGAAGCAGTCTTTACCACATCCGCAGGGTTTCTTAATGAATTTTGTGTGTTTTTCAGGGTTTTAATGGTGGTTAATCTGTGTTTTTCCACAGTCACAGACAGGTGACAAAAAGGCTCAGAGGGACGATTCTATGCCTTAATCCAATGAAGAAAAGGAGATGCAGGTTTTAACATCCGAGTTTAAATCATCTGGATCACGATCCAGGGTTTAATAGAAACCCTCCAATAGCAAAAATCCACCTATGTGAACAAGACAAACAAAGTGTATCAGTAATGAAGAATCAAGGTTAAAGAGTGATTAATGCCTAAACCTGAAAATCAAAGTTTTAATCCACGGGTTAAAGAGATAAAGACAATATCAGAGAATGAAAACCAGAAGATGAAGATCAAGGCTTAATTAAGCCTAAACACAGCTCAGAAATAGATTAAAGTGTTTTAAGGTTAAATAGAGGAAAATATCAGTAAAGAGGCCTCCACTACCACATCAGAGGCCAAAATATCCTCTTCAGCTACCAAAGTGCCACCTGCAGCTTCAATAAACCAGAAGAAGGCATAGTTATTTCCTAATCAGTGATATTTTGTTTAAAGACAGCCAGAGTTATTGCCAGCCTGCCTAAAGGAGTTTAAAGTCAAAAAAACCTTCCAAGTAGCTTAATACTTAATGAAAACCAATTAATATAGAGGAAATATCAGAAAAGTTCTCTATTGAGCCCCTCAAAGGTAGAGAAGCGTTAACTTGTATTAATTTAACCTAGAGACCCTTCCTTTGATTCCGCCTCCTCATTTTCTTATAAAATCTCCTTGTGGAGATCATTGTTGAAGGTTGGACTTTGATGTAATACTTGCTGCTTGAAACTTTCTGCATGTAAATAGTTCTCAGAGGCTTTGAAGCTCTGTTTTGTAATCAAATAAGTTAGGTTGAGAAGAGAAGTTATTGCTGTACTGAAACATTGGACTTGAAGTATGTAACTGGATTGACATCAATACACACGCTGATTCATGGGATCCTGGTTTATACCATTGGTGATGTGCCTCTCATTATACTTGTTTTCCTTCTTATGTTTTCCACAAAATTTTTCATTTTTCTTTGATAAAGAACAACAAATATAGAGCTAGGATTTACTCTCAAAAGATCCCTACTCTCACTGATAAGCTTTATCTTTATGTTTTCCTCCGATTGTGTATTTAAGAATGATTTAATACAGTCCAAAAAGTCAAGGAATGTTGGTGAGTCCATGTATTACTGTCTAAAATTTAAACATTGTTCTTGAATGATATTTTCATTACATGCTAAGTAGAGTTGGACTAGGAAAGTTTATGGTTTGCCCTGTCTTCTAGTTTTTCTCCAAAGGTTGTTTGAAAGTTTCCCTAAGAGTATGTTGAAAGCAGGCCTAGATTTTAATGATATATTACTTGTTCTTAAGCTAAACTTTGTTTTTCTTATCTGTTTTCATCCTTTCTGAAAGTAGTCATGTGGATTACTGGATTGTGTGTCTGATAAGTTAGCTTTAATACAAGCTTGTGCAAAGAAGTCTATGGTTAGCCTTGTCCTTTGGCTGGTTTCAAACAGTTACTTAAAAAGGCTTTTCTTGTTTGGAAAGTTGATAAATCCTTGTTGAAATTATTGGATTTTTCCACTTTCACAACACTTTTAATGTTCCATTCCATCATTTAATCTAAAAGATCCTTTGTTATAGATGATTTTCCCCATGGAACACTCTTGAATTGTTGCACAATTAAACCCTTTTGTGACTCCATAGCCCAATGGATTAAGTGCAGTTTCATACCTATCCTATCAGCTGAACCTTGTTTTGATTATTCACACCTTCACCCCTTTAAAACCATTCCATTTTTAGGACTTTCCACTCAATTAAAAATCATAACAAACCAAACAAAAAAAAGCCCTTGTTCTTCATAACTAGCCTAAAATCACATTCCAAAAGCCATAAATATCACATCTTTATACACATATAGAGAGATCCCTCTCTGGATTCAGGAGGGCTAGATCCCAGTGTTGGTGTCCCATGTTTTGATAGTTTGGAAAATCAAAAGACAAGGCAACATCAGAACCAATATTTAGAGTTACAGGATCTATTCCTCCTGCTCTCAGAGAGGGGTCTCTCAAATTATGTGTTTTGAAAAGGTTTATCTTGTGTGCTTTGAGTATAGGTTTTAGACTAGTTATTAAGTGCAAGGGTTTGTTTGTTTGGTTGAATGATATAGCAGAACCCAAAAGGTCTAGGAAAGATAGATAGAAAGGATAAATGTCAGTTTCATTGGGCAATGGAGTCAAAAAGAGGTCATGACAAACTTATCAATGGATATGGGATATCAAAGGGCAAATCTAACTTGGCCGTAGGATCCTTTGGTTTTGGAATGAGATGGACATCAATGATTTGGAAGGAGAAGTTTAATTCTCATACGAATGGAATTTGAAAGCACAACTCGAACAATGAAAAGCTATTTGATAGACAGGGCTAACCATGAATTCTACAAATCACACTTCAAGCAAATAATGACTTCAAAACAACTTTTAAAATGAAATCTAAGATTCAGGGAACACCCTATTTCCTCAAATATTTTATTTCAAATGATTTAGAAAACATAAAAGATTCACTGATAGTTATGATCATAGAAGAGGGAACACCTAAATACATCTATGATCACAACTATAAAGACATTTAAGACAATTGTTCAAGCAAGGGCAAAGGGCAAGATTAGAACAGACCTCCTTGACTTACTGTAAACAAAGAAACTTCAAAGGGTGACTTTAATAACAGTCTTTAAGTGGTAGCAGAAAAGCAGGGAGAACCATAAATCATGCTGAAACCAACTGTTCGAACTATTAAGGAAATAAACAAGCATGAGGAATAAAGAGAGAGATTAAAGACTCTAAAATACCTCAGCAGAAGAAAACATAAAACAGTGAAGGATAAACAGGTCTAAGGTGCTTCCAAGAGTCATTTCTTAGCCTAAAACTTTCATCCTGTAGTAGTAAGTGTTATCGCTCTGTAATTAGCAATATTGGCAAAGTCCAACTGCAGAGGTAACATCAAACCGCTTTGGGATTCAAGGATCTAGCCCTCCTGAATCCAGAGAGGGATCTCTCTATAAATGAGTTCAAAGATGTGATCTTTAAAGACTGGAATTATGATATTAGGCTAGTTATGAAGAGCATGGGTTTGTTTTGTTTGTTTTTGGTTGGGCGAAGACATGGTAAAGGTGAAAGCAGTTCAAAATAAAGGGTGAAGAGCTTGCAAATGAAGGAATGTTTCAGCTGATAGCAAAGGACAAAGACAACTTTAACCCATTGGGCTATGGAGTCATAGGAGGATTTAATTGGATAGCAAATTCAAGAAGGATCCATGGAGCAAGTCATTTACATCAAAGGATCTCTTAAGGTGATTAATGGAGTGAAACAAATAGGAGTGAAAGACTTAAACAAATGAAAAAACAAAGCACAGTCTAAGATCAAGTAAGTACTTTTAAACTAGCTTTCTTTCAACATGTACTTAAGGAGAAACATAAAAGTATTTCTGTTGATCAGGTAAGTGCTTTTAAACTAGCCTGCATTGAAGTACTTTCCATTAGAAACATTTAAAAAACAGTTCAAACAGCCTAAGATCAGGTAAGTGCTTTTAAACCAGGCTGCTTCAGCATATTCGATAAGGGAACACAGATGATAATCACAAAGAGCAATCTAGATCAGCTAAGTACTTTTAAACTACGCTGCATTGATAAACTCCAAGGATAACAAAGAGAACATTCATCTCAAAGAGCTATCTAGATCAGGGAAGTACTTTTAAACTAACCTGCATTAATAAACTCTTCAAAGAGGACATTCAAATAAAGAAAACATAGAAGATAAATCTTTCAGTAAGAGTAGGGTACCGTGGAGAGTATATCCTAACTCTATGTTTGCTGCTCTTTATCAGAGAAAGTGAACAGAGTGAAAACATTAAGTAAAATGACAATTGACAGTAAGGAACACATCACCATTGACATAGTTTCAGAATTCCATGAATCAGCAGCTTGTATTGATATTCAAACCAGTTACAATCAGCAAGCCCGGTGGGTCTCTACAGCTTTGAACTTCTCATATCAACTTATGTATCTTTCAATTACAGAACAGGGCATCAGTGGCTTCAGAATGACTATTACATTCGTTCAGATGTCCCGAGACCAACCTTTTTCTCATATTCTACAGAGGTATTTATAGAAGAATGGGGCGGTGGTAAACTATGAAAAGATCTGTTTGGATCAATTAATACAGAAGATGACTCTTCGGTACTTTGAGGGCCTCGATCAAGAAATCTACAGGTGTTCATCAGCATTAATTGATGTACACTTACAATTAAGCTCAGTGGGAGCTTTTTGCCGTCCTTTGAAGCTCAGAGTTATGCTGGAGTGACTTTATTTCTACTTCCCGAGATGAAATGATCTAAATATCTGCTTCCGAACTGTTCTTTAATCTTCTCGAATGGTTCCGCCGACAATTAGAGATAAGATAGCTCAATTAGTATTAATTGTTCGGCGGTCTTTGATCTCAACGAGACTGCAGGTGTCTTTTGGAGCTGTAGAGGGTTCAATTAGCCTCTTCTTATAGCGGTGGGGAATTTCTCAGCTCGACAGATGTCTTCGCTCCTTCCCAAACACTTTACTTTGCTTGAGATTTGTGTTTGGGTCTTCAATCTCCGGTTCTGATATGTTTTGTCTTCGGCGCTGATACTCTTTAACTGTTTTTTAATCAAAACAGTGTCTTGTTGATGTTCAGGGGCCGCGCAGGCCTTTATGTGCTATCAATGCTTATGAAACATTGATAAAACTTCGAATCAAAACCTGCAAAATACAAACAATTTGTTATAAAATCCTGCGTATTTGGTTTTACTTATTTAGAGGCGTAGGAAGAGAGCAGGACCGTCGGATGGCATCATCCAACGGTGGAGATTAACTGAGAGGAATTTTAAATGACGTGGGAGGAAGAATAAAACAGAACTGTCGATCACGCGATGAGCAATGGTGGGGGTGATCTGGGACCGTCCGATCTGGACAGGTGGACGGCCCAGATTTAATCGGAGGATCGCAATCGGCAGGTCGCAGCAAAGGGGATGCGATTGGAACGCAGCGATGCGATTGAGCGCAGGTCGTCCGATCATCAGGGAGATGGACGGCCCAGATTTAATCGGGGATCGGCAATCGGGAGGGCAGCAACAAAGCATGCGATTGAAACATTGCGATTGTGCGCGGGTCGTTAGATCTGGTCTAGATCAACGGTCTAGATCCTTTAATTTTTTGCACCGGCGGGACCCTTATACTTTGTGAAAAACCCATAAATTTCAATAAAAACCAAGGTTTTGAGTGAATCGGGCGGAATATATATATGATAGGCTGGCGCCCGATTGCGGGGCCACTGGGTGTATGGAGTACCATGGGCCCGGGCTTTATATAACTAGGGCCAATCGCAATCGGAACATTCGGGCCCGGTCTTTCAATCAACCCATTTGTAACTTCTCCGATGCGATTGCACATCGGTCTTTTTGATCAACCCATTTGTATTTATCACATGTCCTTAAGTTTTTAACTTAAAACTTCGGAAAGTGGGTTTTTGGGTTTACACAGAAAAATATTGATCAGAGAGGGATTTTTGAATGGTTTAGCGCCCGATTGCGGGCCCACGGGTAAGTGAAATAACAATATGATCTGCGGTTTAGGACAAAGGGGCTAATCGCAATCGGCATTTTGAAATGGCTCACAAACATGCACACTTTGAATCTTTCCGATGCGATTAGCGCTTCATGGGTTTGGCACTTGGTTTTTATGATGAGGGCGTATTGGGGAAGTGGTTTGGAAACTCAGGCCAAGGGGCTTAAACCCTTAATAGAGAAATGGGTTTTTTACACAGATTTTCAGTGATTTTCAAAGGTTTCTGAGGGTTTCGACAGAGTTCGAAAGAAGTTTGGAACTCTGCAAAGGCAATTTTATATGAAAAGAGGGTGAGGGAAATGGAGAACAAAGGAAAATGATGAAAATATGAAGGTTAGTCTCTGAGAGGAAAAAGGGGAAAAGGAGGAGGATATTGCAGCAGTCTTCTCATGGAATTTTTAGCAGAATTTTGAGTTTCTGAGAAATAACAGTGAAAACCTTGAGACATGAGCATGAGGTCATCTACAGGCTTCAAGAGATAAAATTGTGGCCAGGAAAGTGTTTCTTGAAGGCTGAAAACATGTTTTGGCCACCTTTTGATAGACCCAAAATTTACAGGTGGCCAACAGTGGCTCCACTTGGGGATGGTGCCTTCTTGAAGGCATCAAGAACTTCAGAACTGCATTCTCTGGGAGGCTGATCAATGCCTCATTCTTTGGGCTGTTGTCTTTGCTGAAATGATCTTATTCTGGCTGAAAAAAAGGTTAGCAGCATTGAAAAACAATGAATCTTCATCAACACAGGCTTTCTACCTACCCAATCCTACTGATCTAACATTTTTTCTTCATTTAGAGTGCACTTGGACTGGCAAACTCTTTTTCAACATTTTATTCTTTTGAAAACAAGAAATCTAATCTAATTCTACCCCTTATTTCTCCCTGAACTCAGATTAAACAGTTGAGCTCAGATGTTTCTCTACCTAATCTACTATCTGTTGGGATTAAACTGTCCAACAGATTTTCATTCTCTAAATTCTACAACAGAAATTGAAAAACAGCCAAGTCAAGATTAAGCTATTTGACTTGCTGTGATCTATGGCATAAAAACAAGCTGCACATGAACATTATTCGCAGAGAGCTAAATCAAAAATTGAAGGTTTGAAACATGATTTTTTTTTTGAAGCATCCTTCTTCTTATTTGTGGCTCAAGTTTTGAGCTTGTTAGAGCCACTCGCTTTCCTTGATTTCAGCTTTGGTTCGAATTTGTTTGAGCTGTTACTTCTTTCTTTCTAGTTCAGATTTTGAGTTGATTAGAACCAGATTTACAACTTTATGACTCAGAAAAATAAAACGGATTTGAGTCATCTCTTGCTTGGAAACTTCAGGTTCAGGTTTTGGGCTTGTTTGAACCTTTCTTTTCTAACCTAATCTACCTACTGATAAGCCAAGTTTAAACAGTTTGGAAAATCCAATTCACTATCCTATCAGCAGAAAAATTTAAAGCTAATTAGTCAAGGTTAAACAGTTTGACTAACTAGAAGCGTGTTTTTTGAGGAGTGGCATTTGAGCTTGCACACTTTCAGATTTATTTCTCTTTTTTGGCATGGGGATTTTCCTTTTTTTTTTTTTAATTTCTGCCCTCTTTTCTATCTTTTATTGTTTTTGTATTTTTTCTTTTTTCTTCAAAGCAGAAAACAACAACTAACTACATGCTCAGAAGTGAGCTTTATTGACATCCCTATCTAGCCTATTCTAAACATGGAGTATTTACATATTCATATGATACAAAAGTGCTAATGCATCCAGCTGAGTAATGTCAAGAAGAAGTAGTAACTCTGGCTGCTTATCAGGGGTATCCATAGAATATTTTGAAGATTAGTCTTAAAAATAAACACTATCCCAGAAGGTGACAGCTTTTCATGTCTCTGGCTCTTGCAAAGGATCACTGCTTGATAATTTGAGCCATTTGGTATTTCCACACACTCTTTCATAGGATCAACAAAGAAAAGGTGAAGGTTCTCTTCTTTTTGGTCCTCCGTATCTGGTAGATTGTCTGCTTCCAAGACTTCAACTTTGAGGAGTGTAAATTCAGAAATTTGCTTGGAAGCTTCATCATTCTTAATAGAAAAGGAAGAAGATTCCTCTTGAGAAGATGGTATATCCTCAGTAGGACAGTGTTCTATTTGTTTTTCTCCTTCATCTTCATCATCCTCTGAACTGGAGGACTCATCATATTTAACAGTGTTGTCCTCTGGTAACCCTGGTATGCTTGTATTCAGTGGATTAATTTGTATGAAGAGGTTATTATATTCTTGAGCAGGGGAGTATTTAAAGGCTTCCTCTTTTTCAAGAGAAAGCTCCTTTTGCTCAAAAATTTCTTTATTGCTCTTCTCTTCACCTTCTGAGTTGAAAGGCTGCTGATTTCCAATTATGTGAAAGCCATTAGTGATGGATTGAAACGGATGTTTTTGGCTTTCAAGCTGGTGGTGGTGAAAATGATAACACCAATCAAACGCTGGTTGCCCTGCATGATTAGTTTTTTCTTGGAACTCATCATCATCATCATCAGACTGATCGAAATTCGGAAAATCATCTGAATAAACAATTTTGTCAGTTGAACATATTGGGTCATCAGTTTGCTTTTCTTCTAACTGATCTACAAGATAACTTTCTAAATCTATACAACAAAGTTCTTTATGTGAATGGGCAAGAGTGTTTGTTTCGCAAAAAATTTCAGAGACTGACTGTTTATAAATAGTCTGATCTATCTCTTTTTCTGTCAAAGGGAAGGATGTTTCTATGTTCCTTTGAACAGAAGTACAGCAGTTCCTTGTCTCTTGTGAAGACTGATTTTGAGGCTGGATGTCTTCTTGAGCCTCGGCTATAAGGGATGATGAATCAATATTTGAGTTTTCAGGGATATCTTGAGGAATGTTTTTTACTGCTTGGATCATCTTTTCCTCAACTGATTCATCTATTTTTTTAAAAATTTTCAATAGGATATTAAACTCATGAATGGCTGTTAAAAGATCTTTAGGATGCATCTCTTCCAGAGCTTCCTCATTATCTATAATGTGTTGGGTGATGTTTTGTGATGGATCATAATATATTGCACCCCATGATAATGACGTAGCGTTTTCTTCATAGTTCTCATAGAACACATGTTCAAGGTCTCTTAAAGAAAACAAACTACTAGATCCTAAGCATTCATACCAATCCCTAGCTTTTCATTCTAATGTTAACATGAACATTTTCATTAGGCAGTCTTCATGCCATTCAACTTTCAACCTCCATACATGTATATGAAATCTGATGAGATGTAATAGAGGGTCATCAAACTTTTCACCTTGAAAAACAGGTAGGTTGTCATCCCAATTCACCCGGGGCATCTTATGTGGAAACCCAGGGCTAGGATCTCTACTCATTGGGGCATATCTTTGTTGTATTCTCGGAATCATGTTTGTAAATCAGAAAAGAGGTCACTGTGTCCGGTCAATCAATTCAGGGTCTTCTACCAGTGGATTAATTTGGTCTTCTGGGAGTTTCAGAGTGTGGAGTCGCCAGGTGGAAAATTTTTCGCTCCTAAGGAGGTAAACGTTTTATGGTTCCACCACCATATGATTCTTGTAGAGCTGTAAGATTCTCAGGAACTGAATTAGCTCTCAAGGGTGATCTGAAAACAGTTGAAGATTTAATCTTTAGGAGACTTCCTAAGGATGCTTTCTAGGTTATCAACTATCTCAGGTGGATCAGGGTCAGGATGAGCTCTAATGTGAATCTTTTTAGAAGCCACTATGCTGCATTTTTTAGACCCAAAATAAACAAGAAAAGTTCAGCCAGATATGACAATCTTTGAGAGGTTAACTAAACTGTTTACACAAATCTTAATCCTACAGTTCTCTAACTGAGTTTGAATGATTTTATAATGATAAGGGTTCTTCCCAGTGGAGTCTTAAGGTCTGCTAGGATTGTGGAGTCGCCAAGTGGAAGTTTTTAGCTCCTTTTCAAAGGTAAGAGGTGTTATGGTCCACTACCATGTTTATTAAATACCAATCTGAAATATTTTTGGGTTTTTCTGAGTTAATTTTCAGTTAGCAAGGGATATCTGGTACCTTATGATTGTATTCTAATCGAAGAAATACTCAGGAGTCCCCAGTGGAGTCGCCATTATGTTATCGCTCCGTAATTAGCAAGATTGGCAAAGTCTAACTGCAGAGGTAACATCAAACCGCTTTGGGATTCAAGGATCTAGCCCTCCTGAATCCAGAGAGGGATCTCTCTATAAATGAGTTCAAAGATGTGATCTTTAAAGACTGGAATTATGATATTAGGCTAGTTATGAAGAGCATGGGTTTGTTTTGTTTGTTTTTTGGTTGGGCGAAGACATGGTGAAGGTGAAAGCAGTTCAAAATAAAGGGTGAAGAGCCTGCAAAAGAAGGAATGTTTCAGCTGATAGCAAAGGACAAAGACAGCTTTAACCCATTGGGCTATGGAGTCATAGGAGGATTTAATTGGATAGCAAATTCAAGAAGGATCCATGGAGCAAGTCATTTACATCAAAGGATCTCTTAAGGTGATTAATGGGGTGAAATAAATAGGCAGTGAAAGACTTAAACAAATGAAAAAACAAAGCACAGTCTAAGATCAAGTAAGTACTTTTAAACTAGCTTGCTTTCAACATGTACTTAAGGAGAAACATAAAAGTATTTCTGTTGATCAGGTAAGTGCTTTTAAACTAGCCTTCATTGAAGTACTTTCCATTAGAAACATTTAAAAAACAGTTCAAACAGCCTAAGATCAGGTAAGTGCTTTTAAACCAGCCTGCTTCAGCATATTCGATAAGGGAACACAGATGATAATCACAAAGAGCAATCTAGATCAGCTAAGTACTTTTAAACTACGCTACATTGATAAACTCCAAGGATAACAAAGAGAACATTCATCTCAAAGAGCTATCTAGATCAGGGAAGTACTTTTAAACTAACCTGCATTAATAAACTCTTCAAAGAGGACATTCAAATGAAGAAAACATAGAAGATAAAGCTTTCAGTAAGAGCAGGGTACTGTGGAGAGTATATCCTAACTCTATGTTTGCTGCTCTTTATCAGAGAAAGTGAACAGAGTGAAAAAATTAAGTAAAACGACAATTGACAGTAAGGAACACATCACCATTGACATAGTTTCATAATTCCATGAATCAGCAACTTGTATTGATATTCAAACCAGTTACAATCAGCAAGCCCGGTGGGTCTCTATAGCTTTGAACTTCTCATATCGGCTTATGTATCTTTCAATTACAGAACAGGGCATCAGTGGCTTCAGAATGACTATTACATGCGTTCAGATGTCCCGAGACCAACCTTTTTCTCATCTTCTACAGAGGTATTTATAGAAGAATGAGGCGGTGGTAAACTATGAAAAGATCTGTTTGGATCAATTAATACAGAAGATGACTCTTCGGTACTTTGAGGGCCTCGATCAAGAAATCTACAGGTGTTAACCTGCATTAATTGAGTTACACTTAAGATTAAAATCAGTGGGAAGTATGCTATCCTTTGAAGCTCAGTGTCATGCTGGAGTGACTTTATTTCTACTTCCCGAGACGAAATGATCTAAATATCTACTTCTAAACTGTTCTTTAATCTTCTCGAATGGTTCTGCTGACAATTAGAGATAAGATAACTCAATTAGTATTAATTTTTCGGCGGTCTTTGATCTCAACGAGACTGCAGGTGTCTTTTGGAGCTGTAGAGGGTTCAATTAGCCTCTTCTTATAGCGGTGGGGAATTTCTCAGCTCGACAGATGTCTTTGCTCCTTCCCAAACACTTTACTTTGCTTGAGATCTGTGTTTGGGTCTTCAATCTCCGGTTCTGATATGTTTTGTCTTTGGCGCTGATACTCTTTAACTGTTTTTGAATTAAAACAGTGTCTTGTTGATGTGCAGGGGCCGCGCAGGCCTTTATGTGCTATCAATGCTTATGAAACATTGATAAAACTTCGAATCAAAACCTGCAAAATACAAACAATTTGTTATAAAATCCTGCGTATTTGGTTTTACTACTTCAGAGGCGTAGGAAGAGAGCAGGACCGTCGGATGGCATCATCCAATGGTGGAGATTAACTGAGAGGAATTTTAAATGACGTGGGAGGAAGAATAAAACAGAACTGTCGATCGCGCGATGAGCAACGGTGGGGGTGATCTGGGACCGTCCGATCTGGACACGTGGACGACCCAGATTTAATCGGAGGATCACAATCGGTAGGTCGCAGCAAAGGGGATGCGATTGGAACGCAGCGATGCGATTGAGCGCAGGCCGTCCGATCATCAGGGAGACGGACGGCCCAGATTTAATCGGGGATCGGCAATCGGGAGGGCAGCAACAAAGCATGCGATCGAAACATTGCGATTGTGTGCGGGTCGTTAGATCTGGTCTAGATCAACGGTCCAGATCCTTTAATTTTTTGCACCGGCGGGACCCTTATACTTTGTGAAAAACCCATAAATTTCAATAAAAACCAAGGTTTTGAGTGAATCGGGCGGAATATATATATGATAGGCTGGCGCTCGATTGCGGGGCCACTGGGTGTATGGAGTACCATGGGCCCGGGCTTTATATAACTAGGGCCAATCGCAATCGGAACATTCGGGCCTGGTCATTCAATCAACCCATTTGTAACTTCTCCAATGCGATTGCGCATCGGTCTTTTTGATCAACCCATTTGTATTTATCACGTGTCCTTAAGTTTTTAACTTAAAACTTCGGAAAGTGGGTTTTTGGGTTTACACAGAAAAATATTGATCAGAGAGGGATTTTTCAATGGTTTAGCGCCCGATTGCGGGCCCACGGGTAAGTGAAATAACAATATGATCTGCGGTTTAGGACAAAGGGGCTGATCGCAATCGGCATTTTGAAATGGCTCACAAACATGCACACTTTGAATCTTTCCGATGCGATTAGTGCTTCATGGGTTTGGCGCTTGGTTTTTATGATGAGGGTGTATTGGGGAAGTGGTTTGGAAACTCAGGCCAAGGGGCTTAAACCCTTAATAGAGAAATGGGGTTTTTTACACAGATTTTCAATGATTTTCAAAGGTTTCCGAGGGTTTCAACAGAGTTCGAAAGAAGTTTGGAACTCTGCAAAGGCAAATTTATATGAAAAGAGGGTGAGGAAAATGGAGAACAAAGGAAAATGATGAAAATATGAAGGTTAGTCTCTGAGAGGAAAAAGGGGAAAAGGAGGAGGATATTGCAGCAGTCTTCTCATGGAATTTTTAGCAGAATTTTGAGCTTCTGAGAAATAACAGTGAAAACCTTGAGACATGAGCATGAGGTCGTCTACAGGCTTCAAGAGATAACAGTTTGGCCAGGAAAGTGTTTCTTGAAGGCTGAAAACATGTTTTGGCCACCTTTTGACAGACCAAAATTTACAGGTGGCCAACAGTAAGAAATAATGGAACAAAATGAAAACAGGAGAAAACATTAAACAGTTCAGAATACTTCACCAACAACCAAGCTCATGGATCCAATGATAGAGCCTTCTCAAGAACAAGCATGCAACAACATCATCAGGGCTTCCAAGACTCCAATTTCTTCTTCAACTTCAACAGACTATGTATTATTTCAGAGAGTTTCAATATTACAACTAGTGATCAACCAACCAACCAAAAACTTCTCATCTCCTACAGAAGTATTATAGAAGGAATGAGGAGGTGGGAGAGGAAAAATATCTCCCAGGGCACTTAATATAGACTGAAGGCTTTTCGGCCTTTGACTCGGGGCTCGATGAAGAAGCTTACATATGTGTCCTATGTATTAAATGTTTTACATTAAGATTTAAGCTCGATGCGAGCTTTTGTTGACTTTTAAGGCTCTGTGTCATGCTGTAGTAACTCTGCTGATATTTTTGCATTAAGTTCTTTGGCAGAATTAACTATTTGGGCTGCGCTGAGGCAAATATCCTTTCTCTGCTCAATAAATTCGGCCTCTGTTTGAATGCTTTAAGGCAACAGGTGGCTTTGTGGCAGCTGGGAGGAATCAATTTTCCTCAGATGTGGCGGTGGAGGCCTTCTATATGATAAACACTTTATGATTTACCTTTAACTGTGTTTCATTTTGGAGGACTAGGCTTTTGATAATCAATCTTAGCCGTAATCCCCAAACTGTCTTCAATATTCTGTTCTGCTGTGTTTTGTCTTCAACACTGATACTCTTTTGATTCATTTAACTTTGTGTCTTGTTGATGTGCGGGGCCACACAGGGCTCATATGGCATCAATGCCCATGAAGCATCGATGAAACGTGAGTTCGAACCCTAAGAATGGTTTCCTCCTTATGGATCAAAGGTATGGGAATCACCATTCCTAGCCTTCGGCTTCTCTTTGAATAAAATGGAAAAACCATTAAACACCTGCAAAATACAAACAATATTTATAAAATCTTGTGTTCTTTGGGTAACTGCTTCAGAGGGTGTGGGGAGGAGCGTGGCCATCGGATGGCATCATCCAACAGTGAAGATTATTTTGAGGAGGTCAAAAGGAGAGCAGAGGAAGAAAACAAGTCAGATCCGTTGATCGCGCAGAGATTGACGGTTGGGAGTAATTGGGAGAAATCATAATGTAAATGGTCATATTACGAGGATATGGAAAGATTGTAGAGAAATAAGGTTTAAAACCTTTAGTGGAGGAAAAAACGAATGAAAAATCAGCATGGGCCTCGGGAGAAAAATAGGGCGTCGGATGAGGCCTACCCAACGAGATCAGTTATGGAGACTCGCGTTGAAAACCCTTTGGTAGAGGCGGAGGGCGATAAAACTATGAGGGAAAGATCTGGGACCGTCCGATCTGGACATGTGGATGGTCCAGATCCAATTGGAGGACTCATGATCGGAGGATGAAAGAGGGATGATGTAACGAAAATATCTGACACGATTAGATGCAGACCATTGATCTGAGGGCCAGATTAACGGTTGGGAGTGAATCGGGAATCCGTGATCGGAGGTAGGCCGATGCAATGGTGCGATCGGGGAAGGCTGATGTGATTGCGCAATTGGGCCATCGCAATTGGAGGTGGGGGAAAACAAAAATTAAAAAAGCACCCAAAGGAAAACTCTGATGCGATGGGCGCCTCAGGATTTAAACTCTTGGTCTCGGGCGTAGGCTATATGGAATGAAAAAGCGGAGGGGGCGGATTTTATGTAAAAGGGGTTTAATCGCATCGGAGAAATGATGCTGGTCTTTCAATCTACCCATTTTTCATTCAAAAAACATGATTCTGGTGTATTTAGATCAAAGCTTAGGAAAAAAGGGTTTTTTGATTTATAAAGGAAAATATCAATCAGGAATGGAATTTTTCAATGTTCTATGGCTCAATTGCGGGCACAAAGGTTATATGGAATAATAATATTATCAGAGGATATAATGCACACGGCTAATCGCATCGGAACATTTTGGCATGGCACCAAGACTCGCGCGCTTTGAAATTTTCCGATGCAATAAGCGCCACAAGGGCTTAGCACCTGGTTCTAGCCCCAGAGCATATAATGGGGAAGTGGCTTAGGACTTAGCCCAAGGGGGCTTAGGTCTGCAATAATAAAAAGTATTTTTCATGAAAATTTTCAAGTTTTTCAATGGATTTGAGGGTTTCGGCAAAGTTTAAAAAGGAGTTGTAAACTCTGTAAAGAGGATTCTATGAAGGGGAAATGGGAAACAAAGGGAAAATAGAATAATTCCATGGGAATGAAAGGGGGTAAAAATGAAGGTTATTTTGAAGTGAAAAAAGGGAAAAGGGTGTTTTGCATCAGTCTTTCCTCTATGGAATCAACAAAATTTCTGGGCTATGGAAAGGAAACAGAAAAGAATATTGAAACAAAGGTATGATGTCTTCAAGAGGCTTCATGCGATAAATTTTTTGCAATAAAAGTGTTTCTTGAAGACTCCAAAATGTTTTGGCCACCTTTTGATATAACAAATTTTATAGGTGGCCAACACCTAGAATCCCAAAGTGGTTCATATGTAGGCTCTGCAGCTTTGTATTTTCCAATCTTGCAAATTATGGAGACCTAACACCTTCTTTCCCTTGCTCGGTGTGGAGACAACCTCCTCAACCTGAGGGGTGACCTCCTCAACCTCATCAATAGAGACCACGGTCTGTGAAGATTCATCCAGATTTGTTTCCGTCATTCTCGCTCTGAAGATAAATTCAGGATTGCTACTATCAGGAGTAGCTCGCCTAGACATTAAAAAAGTTGAATAGTCACACAGTTTCACAAAGCACAAACTGTTCAAGATGCATGGAACCCCCTTCTGATCTAACTTTCTTATTTTATGGCCTTGGAGATCAATCGACGGTTGGATGAGGCTTATCAGAAACTTACCATCAAGTAAACGGTAAAAAATCTTCAGAAATCGCCTCATTAATTGTCGGCTGCCCACTCCTTTCAATGGTAAAATTTTCTTTTTACCTATTTTTACTGTTCCAATGTCTAGTTTTCATAGTTTTATATTACCCCTACGATCCCAGTGCACCTCCTTCACTCCTAGCACACCCCTGCACTCCCAGCACACCTCCCTCACTCCTAGTGTACCCCTACGCTCCCAGCGCACCTCCGTAGGCTTCCAGACCTGCGAATGATCCCTGCACGTACCATGGTCCTGCATATGTTTGTCCCCTTGCCTATGCATGTTCCTCCCCATACATCTAATCCGGCCATATATTAATTTGATCCAGTATGGTTCAAGCCAATTTCCATTGACATATCCTGGCACCATATCACCGTGTAATGTAGCTAACCAGACAAATCCTCCATTAGTAATTTCCTTTACCATATAGGGACCTAGCCAGTGCTGACAGAACTTCCCTGAGTGCTTTGAAAACTGGCTATCATAGAGTAGGACCAATTCTCCTCCGAAAACATCTTTTACTGAATATGTTTGTCATGCCATGCTTTTTCCCGAGCCTTCTGAACTTATTGATTAAAGTTAGCAATGAAACGGTCTTCCTCCAAGGCCATGAGTTGCGCTAACCACTACTCCATGATATCAGGCTCTGCCATGTTCGTAAATGTCATGATACGCAGGCTAGGAACAATATACTCCATGGGCATAATGGCCTATTTTCCATAAACCATCTGAAATGGTGTTTTCCCAGTCGGCTTCTTGTAGGTGGTTCAATAGGCCCAAAGGACTGACGGGATGCGTACATCCTAGTCGTTGCAATCGACATTACAGACCTTGGTCAATGCATGTTCCAAGAATTTATTAAAAGCTTCTACAACTCCATTTTCCTGTGGATGATACAGGGTTATTTTCGGGTGGTGGATTCGAAATTATTCAATCAAGGCCTGTATTTTTTCATTAAAAAAATGCATACCTCTATCGCTCAGAAATATGTTTGAGTAGCCAAACCTGGTGAGAATATGTTCAAAAATGAAGTGCGTAGCGGTATTTGCAGTGCAATCCTTCACAGCTTATGCTTCGGCCCATTTGGTTACACAATCAGTCATAGTGATGATGTAGCGTGCACCTATCTTCTTCCCTGGTGGGTTGACGGGCCCAACGAAGTTGATGGCCCAGTTGTCAAACGCTTGCAGGGCCATCTACGGTTGCAGGGGCATTTCTTCTCTGTGCGGTGACCTTCCTATCCTTTTTCATGTGTCATAGGCTTTACAATAGTCGTGAGAGTTGCTATGCAATGTAGGCCACCATAGCCCAGCTCTCAAGATCTTCTGCATCATTTCTTTCTCAGTGTAGTGACCTCCTGCTATGCCTCCATGGGCTTCTGCTAAGATGGCATGCCTTTCATGCTCCAAGATGTACCTTTGCAGCACCTCATCAGTTCCAAGCTTATACAATTGGCCCACTATGATGGTAAAATCCACTGCACGGGTTACCGGTTCTTTCTTCTTTTGTACCGAATACTATGCAGGCGCCATTCCTGTAGTTAAGAAGTGAATGATGTCGGTGAAGTGCACATAAACTAACTTAATAGAAGTCCGTATTTTAGGTTGGTCAGCTCTTCGCCACTTTAAATACTGGATAAGTGGTCTAGCCCAACATTTAGTTTCTCTGGCTTCACAACGATCTCAAAGTCATATTCTTGAAATAACAGTAGCTATCGGAAAATCTTCCCCCCCAACACAGGCTTATTCACTAGGCACTTCAAAAATGAGTGATCTGTAAACATCTTGAAGTGCCCTCCTAACAGGTAATGCCTGTATTTCTGCAGGGCATATACCATGGCCAACCCCTCGCGCTTAGTGGTGGAGTAGTTGTGCTCCGCAATAGAGAGTTTTCTACTAGAAAATGCAATAGGATGGTCGATGTATCCTTCCCCAGGTTGTGTAATGACAACTCCCAGGGCGATCCCTGACACATCTACATGAACATGGAACACCTTCGCCCAGTTAGGAAATATGAGGATAGGTGTAGAGACCATCTTCTCCTTAAGCAGTTCGAAGCTCTTCTGACACTCCTCGTCCCAAAAAAATGAAACTTCCTTCTTTAGCAACTTTTCCATGGGTGTTGTGATCAGCACGTACCCTTGAATGAACTTTTTGTAGTAGCCTATATATCCGAGGATAGAGAAAATCTATTTCTCAGTTGTAGCGACTGCCAGATTGATGATAACTGCTACCTTGGCGAGGTCAACCATCAATCCTTGTCAACAGACTATGTGGCCCAGTAAGATCCCGAAGAGTACACAAAATATGCACTTATTGATATTCAGGGAAATCTGGTGCATTCTACAGGCATCCAAAATCATGCGCAAGTTTGAGACGTGCTTCTTTACCAACCCAAATACGGTCTAGTCATCAAAATATACTTCCAAAAACTTGTGAATGAACTCCTTGAATACTGCAACCACCACCCACGAAAATATGGCAGGGGCGTTCTTAAGCCCAAACGGCATGATAGTGTACTGAAAAGATCCCCATTTAGTGGCAAACTTAGTTTTGCTACGATCTTCAGGTGCGATCCTAATCTGATGGTAGCCTGAGAACCCGTCCGTAAATGAGTATGCTTCCTGCCCCCCCACGCTATCAAGGATTTCATCTGAGAATGACGTAGGAAAGGGATCATATACGTAGGCATCATTCAATTTGTGCAGTCAACACCGATCCATATCTCCCCTTTAGTCTTTTTCTCCTGAACCACCATAGGACTTACCCAATCTGACTGTTTGATTGGTTCGATGATACCTGCGGCTATCATTTTGTCAAGTTCTTCCCTAACTTTCTACTTATACTTGGGGTTCAATTGATAAGGGCGTTGCTTCATAGGGCACGCATCTAGGTTTAAAGTGATGCACATGACCCCTAGGTCCCCTGTAATCCCTTTGAGTTCCGAGAATTTTGTAGGAAATAGTTCTTAGTACTTTGTGAGGAGTTCCACAACTCTTCCAACAGTATCATCATCCTAGTAGTCCCCAATTCTAGCTAGCTTAGGTTTCTCCTTCGTTCCAATGTTAACTTCTCACAGCTTAAGAGGCTTAGTCACATTGACGGTCTACAGTGGGGGTCCAGCAACTGCGCACTGTTCCTCCAACTTTGGGATAAAGATATTTCACGGGTCTTCATCACATTCCTCCATTGACATATTGTGGCAGTTAACAATATCCTGCATCTCCGTCTCCCACGCTGGCACCCAATATGCTTCACGAGGGCGTGATTCATCAAATAATAAGGAATCTATATCCTGCATGGCTTTGTCGAGCGCCTCCATTCCCCATATCAATCCAAACGTCCATACAAGCTCATCCTTCAGGGTTTCTTAGTGGCGGGTGCACTGATGTAGTTTTGCATCTAAATACGATGTGGTGGGGATTGGCCCCAAGGTATGAATGAACAGGTGGACCAATTTGTCTATATTTCTTTCACACCATTCCTCCATCCATGCAGACAAGTGCTCGCACGAGTCTTCTGGGCCAAGAAAAGTCTTCACACGTAGGTGAACCAGGGGATCAAACTGCAGGACCATCATCTCGCGACATTACTCCCAATCCTAGAATGTCTCCTTATGTGTTTCCCACCACCGTGCCAGGGTTGCGCGCATTTCTAGGTTAAGTTCCCACATTATTCATTCCCTTGGGACTTCGGCTTCAAATGTTTGTAGAAAATATCTAACACTACCAAAACCATCAAATTAGGAAAATTCTCTTACCTCTGAGGAGATACATCGAAAGCTTTTCGTGATCCTGAGACATCGCAGCACAGATACATCATGTCACCAATTCTTCCAGTTTTCTATCTCCCCATCAGAGTCAGAGAGGCATTCATTGTCTTTGTCCCAACAAAGCACACCATCAGCTATAGGATTGATCCGATCCTCATCCTGAGAGGTTAATTTATAAATGTGATCTGCATCCTCTTCTTTGTGCACCGATTCTGTATATCGCTTGCCTTCCATAGGGTCTAGTGGGACTATCACCCTTAGTGGGACTATCACCCTCGTACCCTCATTTTCAAAAACCATGCTCCTTTTCTTTAGATTGATAATGCCTCCCATGTCTATTTCCAAATCTAGTCCTAGAAGCGTAGGATAAGGGTCCGCATCTTCCACAATCTGAATGACTTCAAAATATGCGCGTACCTTAACTCCTATGATATCTACCATAATCTTTGACAACCTCCATAATGGTATGATTTTCTATTTGTTAGCCATGCACAAATGTATAGTGGACCATTCCAGCTTAGTCTCTCCCATCGGCTTCCATGTTTGCTTAGGCAGTATGTTTGCATTTGATCCCTGATCCAAGATGACCTGATCCATTTCATAGTCGTCGATCTGCGCTATTAGCCACATCTCCTGCCCAGTATGCTTCTTGTGCTTTTACAACTTATGAACATCTCTAACCTTTGTAGGAGGGTTAGTTATTTACGCGCAATTTTCTATCAGTATTTGAATATTTTCTACTACCTTCTAGTTGCATAGCAGCTTCATACATGCTTGTAGGAATGGTTTAACTTTGTCATCCACTCTTAGGTTTGTTGGATCCTTGGAGGTAGATGCCTCATCCTTGGAAAAGTCCTTGTGGGCTGCGACAAAGGTTTCTTTCTCCTTTTGTAGGTCCATGATTTACTTTTTGATAACAACCTTCTAGATAAGGGGTTCAGCCACAGCTTTCTCCTCAGCTCCACCAGTAGCCATGCCGCTGCGCGTTATAACATTAATACTTGGTCCCTCATCGCGTGGCTCTACCTTAACCCTCTACACATTTTTCGTTGGAATTTGCTATTTTTCCTGCATTTTTGCTAGCAGTACTGGACAATATTTGATCACGTGATCCAATTGTCTACAATATCGGCAAGATTGTCGTGTAGGGTTCGAAAAGTACCTTGCGAAGTGCCCTATTTCTCCACAGTTGTAATAGATCAGTTTCCCTCTTCCTTGACCTGTGCCTCCACCCTTGCCCCCTCCCCTTCCTCTTGCTGGGGAACCTCCTCTACCTAAGGGAGATAATGGTGAAGAAGGTTCAGCCTATACCCTGTATAGGTTCCCTCAGTCTATCATCAAGTCATAGGTCTGACAGTTATGCTCGTCATGTCCCACAAATAAGAAAAATCGACACCATTTTTTCTTTAATTATGGAACATAAGCACCAATATGGGGACAGTGGTTGGTATTATGTAGTCTGACAATGCGAAAATCAGCCCACCATAACGTTGGACCATTCAACCCAACAACTTATTTAGGGTGCAATGGGCTGGGTCCCCCAAGCTGCATATAGTCTGCCAGAAGAGGGCACTGGTCCTTGGTGTGGCCAGACACCCTGCATAATATGCACCATACGTCTGGGCTAGCTTCTTTCCTTTGTTCTTTTGTAGATTCTAGATTTCAAGGTGCATTGTATCCAACTGTCCCTAGATTTGCTGCACCCCAAACTAGGCATCGTCTCTTGGCACAACTTCTAGTTTCATAACAATCTCCAAGGCTTTTTCTTGCATCTCAATCACCTACTGACCCATAGGTCCGCGCAAGTGAGGTAGCAGCATAGCGATAAACCATTACTTGTGCTGCCTATCATCATACTGAAATTCCCCATCTCTGATAAACTTCTTTAACTGCTGATAAACTTCCCATATAGACTCAGTAGGTCCCTATCTAAAGTCTTTTAGGTTAGTTACTAGCTGTAAGTAGGACTTAGGCTTCCAGAGTTATTTTTTTAAAGCTTTCCTAATCTCTTGAATAGACAGATCTACATGCTAACCTATGTACCCCATTTACCAGTTCAAGGTCGTTCCTTCAAAGGCGAGAGATAGTTGTGCTCTATTTATAGCATCAGTAGCCACATTCTGCGCAATCCATACTGATTCTTCTACAAACCAAAATCAGTCCATATATTCATCCCTTACACCCTTGAAGGTGGGTAGCTTCATGTGTGTGGCCATATCTTCTTCTAGTGCTGGCGGAGGTGTGGGTGAGTTCTTACCCTTATGCTGATTTGAAGGTGGTGTAGTTGGAGGACAATTTCCTGCGTGTGCAACTGAATCTCTTAATGGACTATAGATGGATCTATCACCATCTTGATTGGTTCGGTAGTACTTACCACTTCGTGTTTTATTTTCTCTCTAATAAAAGGTCATTCATTCAGTGTGGCTGCACAAAATTCCTTTTTCGCACAGTAATATTTTAATTAGGAATGGAAATGTTTGTAAGAACTTACCTCTGAAACCTTTAAAGAACCTCCACTCTGCCTCAAAATAGGATACAAACTGATCAACTACGAATTCCTTTACAAATCCCCCTAACACACTGTCCACCCAATGATCTACCATACGGGTGATCATGTTGTCAGTATTCTCCAATTTTTGAATCAATTTTGGCGTCCACTGTGTAACCTGATCATCCTTCCAATACGTCTGAAATTCTATGAGCCTCGCTAACCACTCCTGAAGCTTGTGGGAAAAAGTTACAAAGAAAATTTCGTAAAATTCAGTGAAGATGTACTTATTCTTCCACTTCTCAGCTGTCAGCTTCATGCTGTGTTTCTCTTTTACGACAAATTCTTGAATCTGTCTTTCAAACCAGTCTTTGATTTTCGGTTTCTCAGGTCTCCAACGGCCTCGTGGAATTACCTAATCTCTCTCTCAAAATGTTCCCGGTCCCAGAAACAGAACCATTTTTTGGCTTGAGGGGTCTTGACCCAAGTTCAGAGGTTAGGTTTGCCAAAAAACCCCTATACTACTGGCCCTTTCGGCAATGACCTACTTGCGCAGGCCAAGGTCTCACCCGCAGTAGTATGGGAGCGTGTTGGAACCAGGTTTCTGCGCCCTGGGAGAGAGTAGGTAATTTAAGGCAGATCTGTGTTGCATCTTAGTAGTTTCACACAGAATGAGTCTATTCGCAACTCTTTTAACATTATAATCAGCACATAACCATAGAAAAGCTATTATTACTAACATATCAAATCAATACATTTGCATCCACATGTGCATTATCAAATACCATATGAGAAAATTATAATCGCATCCAATTCCAGATCACAGATACATTCGCAGCTTAAATAAATATCACATATGCGCTTCAGAGTAAACACAATCAACCCAGATAGCACAAAGGTGCTTCAAATATATTTGTAATATCCCAAAATAGGGATTTTCCACAACAATAAGAATATCTGAAGATATTATTAATTTGGATATGCAGAAATATAGCTCATAAAATGTGTTATATCACATGTCCATTAATCATATATATAGTAGCAAGAAAGATGATCCATTCCCTCAATCAAAAGTGGGGAAAATCAACATTTCCAGCACCAAAAATGTCAATTTATGAGATTTGCATAAAAATAAGGGAAAATAATAGTGGGATCCTTTATCTTAGGTCATGTGGGACTTAAATACCAAATTTCATTAGAAACAAATGACTCTAGCTATGTTAAACATATCTCTCGACTCTGATATAGCTCAAAAAGGCCCAAATCCCATAGCTTATTGTATGCAGAAATTACTGAAGCTTTCACAGCGTGATTTTATGAGGGTTTCAGATGTAATATGATAGAAATATCAGATATAGAGTTTATCACATCAATACATGGAGAAAAATAGAGATCTATCCTCTTTTATACAAAATGAGATAACCCGGCAAGGGTTTCTTGACAGCTTGAGTACAAGAGAAGTAGATTTGAATATTCGATAGTTTGCAAAATAACAAAATTTACTGCAAAATTACATGAATATGACTGAAATAAGTACAATAGGGATTAGAATCCATTTTCCTAGCTTTCCGAGGGAAGGTTTGGCCCTTACCCAAGGAAACTAGCCAAAAATCAAGGTATTAAACCTTGCTGCAGCTGCTCTTTGAAAAATGACGCGGTTCCTGCAAGGGAATGTGCTGTAAAAGTGTAGAGATGCTTTGGCCCAATGCCAATATGTGAAAATATTCCTGGGAGCCTCCCTTGCTGACCCTCCAATGGATAGACAAACTCTCCACTGAAAGACAAGCTCATAAATGGCTCAAAGATATCCTCCTTTGCTGCACCCTGCAACACAACCCAGCTCTAAACAAAAACTGTGCTATAGCTGAAGGAGGTAGCTTGGAAAAAATTCTGGAATGAGAAAATAAAGCTCAAGAACCTCTCCTTCCTTGAGGATGAGGTAGGGATTCCTGAATGGGAACACCCTTGTGCTAAACAACACTGCAACCCTGCTAAGCAACAAGAGGAAGGAAAGTCTCAAAAGACCAAAGAAAATAATAATCCAAGCATGAATACAATGGTTTTCCTCCTCTCCATATATAGCAAGTGATCCTCTCCACAATGGGTCCCATCCATATGTGCCACCTAGCCCATGAAATTTGTCCTCCATTCAAACTCCGCATTCCATCATAGAGATACAATGTATCTAGACAGTGCATGTGGACTTGGTCAAATATGACTGAATCAACATGATCCAATCCTTTTCACACCTGTAGGTGCTCAATCTAGTTGCTTTATGCTTCCCCTTTTCACATGAGGAATGTTATTTTCCTTCTAAATAGGTTAATGGGCCTCCCTACCCATTTTATTCATCTACTGCTAACTATAAGGCTAAAAATTGGGAACATTACAATATTCCACATTCATTAGCATCAAAAATCTACTTGCAACCCAAACAAAGACCATGCACATAGCCTAGCGGGGTCTACACACAACGGGACTGAGGATCTCTGCACACACATTGAGTAGGAGTATTTACCCAAAACAACCCAGACAGATCTTAAGAATTCACACGTAGCATCAATATTCTTTCTTACTTACTAGAAACAACTATCTATCTATTTATAACATCTTAGCCTTTGTTATCTGATGGTTCGCAAACCATGGTTTGCGGACCCTAGAGTTACCCTTTAACCCATTACAAAACATTAGGGGCTTTGACCCACCCCAAAACCCCTACGTAAGACCAATTATTAAAAAATTGTACCAAAAACGTAGGTTAGGGAACCCCATTCCAAAAAACAGCTAGGCAGAGTTATAATGCACCTGAGCCATGCAAAGGGAGCGTTAATGCCTAGGGTAATTCTTTGTCTTGCCCAAGGGGAAGAGTTATCTGAGTTTGAATTTGAAAGGGGAAATATATTGCAGAAAAATGATTGGCATTTCCAACTTTTTCTCAGAAAGGGTCAGTTCAAAATGAAAACTAAATGTCACAAACCTTTTATTAGGCATTGCCAAACACAACTGAAATACTTTGGAAGGAAAAATCAAGGAAAAGTGAGGACACTTCTATATCTTTCTCGATTTGAACTGGTTGAAAGATTTGGCAAGGTTTGTCCTCTCCATCTCCTATAAATTGGAGTTGTGGGCTCTTGGTCTAAGGTCGAAGGTTTGATTATATGTGGAGCATAATTTTGTTGTTGTAGTGTGAGGCTTGAAGGTCGGCGAAGTTCATTAAGAACTTTCTTCCTTGAGCATCATCACACTTGAAGATAGAGAAAGAGAGAGAGGAATTGGAAGATTGAGGAGGGCTTGGTGCAACTGATAGTTGTAATCCTCCTTTTCATAAATCAATATAACTGTATCTATTTTGTGCACTTGATGCATCAGTGTCACAATTTTTGTTCAATCGTCTATGTAGAATGATATGAGTGGCTTATATCTGCATTTTTTATGTTTCTTATATGCTAGTTTAATTGATATAAAGTTATACTATTATAAAGACTACATAGGTGCTTTGATTGGTTGCGGGATCTGGATTTGGAGCTGGTGAATAAGGACTTCTACTTCGCTGCTTGGTGTTATCCATAGGATCTGCCATCGACAAAGAGGTAATACTTTCAATCTCTCTTTTTCAATTATATATATTAGTATGAACATGTATGCAATGTTAGTCATCAATAAATTTTTACTTTGGTGATGACTAAATGATTACCCAAGGATTTCTAGAAACAAAGTTTATAGAACATTGTGAGTTCTAGAAATCTCACTGCCTTCATTATCTTGAGATAAAACTTTCACTATTTCATCTTCATATCTAGTCATGACTAGCCTACCACTCCTGGAAGACCCATCATGGGCTCAAGCTATTTATTTTAAACCCCATCTGTCATTGATTTTTCACCATGTCTTGCCTTTTGGCCCAAATCCTCTGTTTTTCTTACCTACAGGATTCCCTACTACTATTCAAACCTAACAATAAAATAGCCTTGCTTTCTCTTCCATAATATTCTCAGACACTGATTGTCCCTACATACCATTTGGATAGTCAATTATGCTATATCCTAGGTCTTCAAAACACACTAAGCTTATCACAGGTCCTATCTTATACTTGGTGATCCCTAAGTCTAAATATCTGTCCAAAATCCAAGTCCAAAGGTCCCCATTAGGTCACCTAAGGTTTCACTAAGTCATAGGATGGGTTTGGTGCCCAACCAATTATTCCTTCTTGCATGAAGAGGTTTCATTCAAAGGGGAATATAATAAAGCATTTTGACCCAAAGTCATTCAAGAAAAGCCTCCTTGGCTTAGAGCACAAACACTGCAAGGGAAAACTACCCTTGTTCACATTTTTTAAAAGAATAGCCAATATGGCCATCAGCAGTAAGAAGAGGCAAGGTAATAGGATGTGATTATCACCAAGAGGTAGACACAAACAAGAAAAAAAACAACAGACCTATAGGTAAAAGAATATCAAGGGTTGTTTTGGTGGACTAACAAAACATTGGTGACAAGCAAAGAACCATCTCAGAGATTTCAAGGACAGAAGCCTCCTCCTTAGGGTTTTGAAAAAATAGCATTTCTTCACCTACACTAAGAGAAGAAAGATAAAGAGTATCAGTTTAAAGAGGATCATTTTACCAAAGGGTAGAAAAACAGAGTTTTTGAAGTAAAAAGTTGGGCATAAATTATTGTCAAAAGAGGCCTAAAAAGGAAAAGTGTAACCTCGATTATGCATCTCAGCGATAGACTCCCAAAAAAGGGCCTCCATGCCAAAAATATTGTTCTATAAAAATATAGACAAAGGCATAAATAAACATGTTTTCCAAAAAGTGTCAAAGTGTGTTCACAACAAATATTAGTCAAAAGGACACTGAAAGAAGGGAGGCATCAACTTTACAAAATTGGGTTTGGTATTTTTAAATTTACTTTTAAAATCAAGTATAAAATGCCACTTGAACCTTCCCCATCCATCATTTTCCATTTTCCGAAAAGAAGAAGTTATTGAGAAGAATTATTTTGGTTTTCAGACCAAACTGTGAAAAGATCAGGTGCTACGCACTGAGGCTAGTGTTATGCACCTGGCCTCTGGTGCTACGCACAGAGGCGAGGAAAGTAGTGGAAAAATAAAATGCACTATGTGCTCACGTCCCAGTGCTATGCACCTTTCCCGACGCTCCGTACTTGCCCAGAAAATATCGGAGGCACCCGATGCACTGCCCAATCTGCCCGGCACTACGCACAGGCGCTGCGCTCTGGCCAAATTGTTACAAATTTTCTCAAAAAAGCTCCAAAGTCTGAAATTCATCTTCAAAATTCTGAAAGCAGAGTCTACGGTTGGTGAAATTTCTTTTTTCCTCCCAAGCTCTCCTTTTCCTAAACAATGAAGTCATCCATAGTCAAAATTTGACCAAACCCTAGACTATATAAAGATCATTTTCTTAGTATTTGAGTTAAGGTTTGTAAGTGAGTTTGGTTCTAAGTATAAAAAGAAGATTGGGTGACTGTAGGATATCCTCTAAACCCCAAGTGCAAGCTCTAAAAAAAAATCATCTTCACCTTAGTTTTCATATTGCAAAGAGTTGACCTAAATCCACTAAAAAGCACTTAGACTGCCCAAAAACCCTCACGAAAAGTTCAAAATCCCTACTACTGTTTTTAGATCAGTCATCATGTCAGAGGGAGATAGTCATACCAGTGGTGATGAGAGTCATACTCCCACCAAGACAAAACATCATGGAGGAAAAGCAAAGAGATTTGAGCCCTTGGACACCACTCCACTCACTTCATCTCTTATGATCCTTTCATGCTTCCAGGATGTAGGGTGCTACAAATTTTGTGAGAAGGTCAAGCAAGTCAACAGTCATCTAGACTTGACTAGACTATTTTCCTATAGCCTACAAAACCATCAAGTTAATCTAGCAGGGGTCCAATTTAAGCTTTTATCTAAAATCATTTTCAAGGCAACAGGTATACCAAACATTGGTGAGTTTTGGTTCAAACAAAAGAAGTTGGATTTGGGTTATTATGGGCCTTACTTGAAACCTACCTATCAGCGAAATTGTAAGGATATTTTCCCTTTTTCCAATTTTTTGGAGAGGTATGTTGCATTGATGAGGCAGATTATCAGTTACTTCACATGTGAGGGGAGATACTCCTGGCTCTACTCATACCATATAAGGCTGTTGATGCATTTTACTAGGGTCAATATCATGAACCTACCTTACTACCTTTTCCGAAGAATTGATAAAATGGCCTCAGTTGTCAAGAATAAAAGCTATGACCACCAAATGCCTAGCCTCTTTCATCACTCCCTGATCAAGATGATTGTCCTATAACAGCTAGAGCAACAAGGTATGTCTTGGGAGACCTTCATCTCACATGATGTGTTTCCATATCCCCGGGCCTTCATCCAGCAGAACTTTCCTTCCACTTCACAACCATCTACCTCCACACATCCACCATCTCCCCATATGCCTTCTCCACAAATAATTTCACCTCTTACCTCTTCCCCTAAATATCCAAGTGAGAGGTTTGACAGTAGCCCTAGTGAAGAACACATAGAAGGCAATAGTCAAGAGGAAGATGAGACAGATAATGATGGACAAGGAGAGAGAAGTGAAGAGGAAGATGTTCAAAATGAATAAAATGATGAAGAGGAAGGAAGTAGCCATGAAGAAAGCAATGACGGAAATGATGAAGTTAGTGAAGGCAGCCACAAAGATAAAGAGGCACAACAACATGATGATGGGAAAGAAGATAAGCAAGATTATGGGGAAGAAGATCAAAAAGATGATGGGGAAGAGCAGGATGATGAGGAAGAGCAAGATTATGTGGAGGAAAGCCATCAAAGCACATCAAGCAGTCAAGGAAAGAGTCGTGACAGTCATGACAGCAGTCATGACTATCTTGAAAAAAATCAGTCCAAGCATGACAAAGAAATTTAGAGTGAGGCAAGTGCAGAAGACATCAAGCAAGCTAAAGGTCAAAATGATGATAGCACTGCCTTTGAAAATTCCATTATTGCCCCTCTCACTTGCACATATTAGAGAGGGAGAAGAAATGTGTTTGCTGCCTCCAAAAGTCAAAGGGCCATCTCTCCTCAAACAATCAAAACATTGGACAAAGGAAAAGAAAAAATGGAAAAGTTTGAACAAAAGGTACAAGTAAGAAGGAGCAAAAGGATCAAGAAGACTTCCCAAGGACCTGTTTTTGTTGATCTAGATAGTGATAATGAGGACCAAGGGATGAGTACAAAATTGCTCCTCTTAGAGAAGGATGCCTAGCTTCAAGAATGGGAAAAGGACTTTGAAAGGACACAAAGGGTCATCTACTATTATAAACAGGAGCATACAAATTTCAAAGAGGTGAAGAGGGGCCTTTCCTTGCAAAAGAAAATGGTCAAACACTATGCAAGGAAGAGCATGCTTGCTAATGCCAAACTCAAGCAAGCCCTCATGGAGCTAGAGGAGCTAAAAAAGACAAAAGTCCATGACAGTCTTGGAATATTGGCTGATGCTTCTCAGCAGATGTCTAAAGCCCGTTGAGGGGTCTACATGCCAATTTTGAGGCAAATCCATAAATTTTTTGTTTTTTCCAAATTTTGGCCCCTAGGAGCGTAGCACCCTAGGTGCTACACTATTTTTTGGGGCATCCTAGGTGCTACACTGTTTTTCGTGTCACCAGCATTATACCCACAAAATTTCAGGTCAATTGGAGCATTTTTGCCTCCTGAAAAGGTCAAAAAACACCTCACAAATGACCTTTCTGCCTCCTTTTTAGGCCTGGCGCTGCGCACAGACTAGTCATGGACGATTGGATTTTTGAGTAGGTAAATGGCATCCATTCAACACAACTAAAGTATTTATGGAAATTAGACTCTTCAAGCTTTCCAACTAGCCATCATGGGGCCAAATCCAATGCTGGGAAGGGGTCCAAAACTCAGCTGGAACAGACCCTATTTTTTGCTGAAATGGCGCTACGCACAAAGACAACTTTTTGCCAAAAGTTAACAAAAAATGCTGATTAATGACAAATTGGTTTTTTAATGTTTTTTTTGGACAAATCACTCTTAATTTGATTTGGGAGTTATTTTTTGATATTTCTCATGTATTATCTTATCTCTTATGTGTCTTGGGCCTTGCATGGTCATTAAGCACATTTAAGACATTTATGGCTAAATTAGGGTTTCTGGAAGCCTCTTAGGGTTTCCACCTCCTCATTTGCTCCATAAATAGAGCATGAGGCTCTTGTATGTTTTGTTGGATTTTTATGACTTATGCTGAAGCAAATACATAGTCTCTTGGAGTTTTTTTATGGAAATTTGATGTCTTGGAGCTCATGCATGCCCTGGTTTGCTTGTTGATGGAGAGAGATTGTTTGCAGGATCCATAAGCTTGGTTGATGGTGAAGTGTTTCTTATGTTTATGTTTTCTAGTTTTCCATTATGTTTTTCATCTTGCTATGTTGTAGTAGGACAAAAGTTTTAGATTAAGAAAGTTTCTTGATGGCACCTTACTTTTGTTTGTCCTTCACTGCCTTAATGTTTTCTTCTACTGAGATATGTTAGGGAATTCATCTCTTGCTCTCTAAGAATTTCTTGGCTTGTCCATTTCTTGAATGATTTAGATCAGTTAGTGTCAAGTATGATTTATGGCTAGCCCTGCATATTGTTGCTACTGAAATAATCTGTTTTTGGATTAACTCTTTAAAGCATCTTTACCTAGGTTTACCAAAGAAGTTTGTTTGAATCATGCTCTTTGCCTTTACTAGCTAAATTTGTTTCAAGGAACCTTCACAGCTGTAACTTTAGATGTTCAGAGTTTTCTCTTCTTCTATGGTTATAACTACTTGTGCATCTTAAATTTTTTTTTGCTGTTGATAATGAAATATATGAAAGTTAAATAAGTTTCTTGCCTTTCTATAGTTTCATTTGAATGTTTGCCTTGGATAATCATCTGTGTTCAGTTTGAAATCAAATGGATTAGTTTTCACTTATGCCTTTGATTCTCTTTCCATGCTTATGATTTTCTAACTCCCTTAGTCTAAAAAGTTATTAAGGATTCAATTCTGGCCTTCACTAGCTTTTATTCTCAAGTTTAATGTTCACCTCATCATCCACCAAAACCTCAAAGACCTACCAACCAAGTTAAAATTTCCCTACAAATTCTCTCGAAACCATTGACGAACTTATCATGACCTTGTTAGACTCCATTTCCCAATGACTTAAAAATCTTCCACGTTTTCTATTTAAATCCATCTAAGCATCCTACCCAACCAAAAATAATCAAAATACCTTGCACTTAAAATCTAGCCTAAAAATCAACCCTTATCAGCAAACAAGTTCATATCTTTGCACCTACTAGAGAGACACCTCTCTGAATCCAGGAAGGCTAGGTACTTGGATTCGAAATCTTGGTTTGATGTTACCTTGTCCATTTGTATCTCAATCAATCTAGCAAATTACGAGGAGCTAACATAAATGGTGATCGCGGTGGGACTGAATTCATAGTAGCTTGAGAAACTCTTGTATAGGTCCTCAGTTTGACTTGAAAAATAAACTCATAGCCAAGAGTAGAAACTAATTGCTTCACCATCCTAGCAAGATGATGACTCAGTTATAGGATGCTCATTGAAACCTTAAGGCTGTATAAAGAATCTCAAAAACCCAAAACAGTCCCTAGATTGATTTTTATCAAAATTTTGGTGGTGGAACATTGTATACATACCCTTAAAAATTATGAAAACATCCACCTAGAGACTCCACCAGTTTCTGGTAAGCCTTTTTTCATCTTACTAGTTCCATAGGTTTTCCTACGATTGTGTCAAATAAGTAAAAATCAATTTTTAGGGCCTAGTTTTACCTTGTGTGAGTAAAATAAACACTAAGAGAGGTTAGCCTTCAAAAATCAGTCCCAAAGCCTTCAGTCTCTCTGTTTGTTGAGTAAAAGACCCGGCTTCACGAAGGATAAATACCAGATCACACCCGGATCCAAATCCTCCTATCATAGTTGATAACCCAGAAAATATTTTGTGGAAAAATTCTAAAGCTGGAAACTCACCCACTGTTAGGACCATTCATAGAGAAAGTTCTGCACTAGAGCACCTTACAATTTCAAAAGATCCCCAGTTTGACTTACACCATACCAAGAACCTATTGAGGACCAAGTCACAAAGTAGGGTTGACCAAGCTGACCTTGAGCCCATAGATTTGCAGCAAAGCTCCAGTAGAGAAGCTTCTCCTTCCACTCCACCTGATTTTCAGCTTCTCCATCACTTCAGCCCTTTTCATCTCAAATCTACTCAGAATCAGTCCTCCGGTCCAAGTACCTTAGCTACACCCATCCATATCACCACTATGCAAACCACCTCACTCCATCCTCCTCCACCTATCACAAATCCTCCCCTTGTAAATAAGCCTTTGTTTCCTTTCCCTCCCATCATGGCAGCCTAGTATGCTCCACTGGCTCTACAACAACCACTATTACCTTTGCCAAATGACTATCAGTCCAAAATCCCTCACTTCTTAGGGACTGAATTCATCACTACTGAAAAACATGTAGATAGAATTAATGATGCTTTTGACTACATGGAGATAGAAGAAGAAACCATGTAGATGAGAATTTTTGCTTAGATCCTAGGGGGAGAACCCAAAAAATGGTTTAAAAACCTACCTCCCAACAACATACATGATATCCCTACTCTCTACCAAACCTTTGTGAACAAATGGGAAATCAAGAAGAAACCCCTTCAAATTATGTCCGAGTATAACAATCTTAAAAGAAATATGGGAGAAAGTGTTCATGACTACTCCACTAGGTTTAACAGTGTTTACAATGCTCTCCCACCTCACATAAAACCTCCACAAGGCTTGGCCTTAGTGAAATATCCTGAAGGCTTTGATGTTGATATGGCCTATCAAATAAGGGAGAGAGATTACGTAACTCTATAAGACATGCAAAAGGGGGTTGTGAGTGTAGAGGCCAATTTGATTGAGAAAAGGGCTAGGATGAGATAAAAAAAAGGGTGACTTATAAAGATGACACAACACCCGCACCCTCCTCTTCTGACACCAAACTTGACTCCATGGTTAGGACAATGGAGAGGATGATGGAAAAAATCAGTTTGAATTAGAGAACACCTCCTAGGGAAAATCAAGCCAATCTTCAAAACAGGAATAGAAATCAAAATTTTAGAAGAGACCCTCCTCAAGTCAGACAAAGAGAGAGTGAACAACAAATCAAACCCCCTTTAATACAACTATGCAAATGAGGAAGAAAGAGAGCCTGAGCAATTGGAAGAAGACCATGTAAATGTCATAGGTTCAGATGATGAGGATAACACATTCCTTACCGAAGAAGAACAAAGGATGTTTTCTTCAAAACCAGATGAGAAATCATATGAAGATTCTAAAGACTATAGATTAGGATTTGAGAATTCCATAATGGCAGTCCATAGGAAGTATGACCTTAGGAGAAAAAAGAGTCAAGATATTCCAAAAACAAATCAGCCAAACACTGCTGTTAGAAAAACCTCTGAACCTATCCCTAAAAAGACAGCAGAAAACACAAATACTATGGCTAAGAAAACTGAACTAAACAAGCCAAAGACTAGTCAACCTAGTAAAGATTCAAGCTGCCCTAGTACTTCAACTAGTGGCCCTAAAAAAATCCTGCTGTCCAAACCATCAAATCAGAATCAACAAATTAAAAATGTAGAAAAATTTATGGCTGATAAAGTTGATGTAAATACAATAAAGACACCTGCTCCTTTCAGCTTTGAGGGGGAGATTGCTAAAATCAAGATAACCATACCCCTCACTGATTTGGTAACCCAAGAGGTATATAGATCCCATATTTTCAAAGTGTTAAATATAGGGAATGATACCAATACCTTAAACTTAATTGATGATAAACCAGAGCTATTGTTTGGTCTTGAAGTAGAGGGAAAATATCAGGAAGGAGTTGTCCCTCCTTTCTATGTAAGTCTGAACATACATGAAAAAATTATGCATAATGCTATGTTAGATTCCGGTGCCTCACACAACCTCATGCCAAAGGTTGTGATGGAGAGATTGGGCTTAGAGATCACAAATCCCTACAAAGACTTATACTCTTTTGATTCCAGTAGGGTCAAGTGTCTAGGCCTAATCAAGGATTTGTGTGTCAATCTGGCACAAATCCCCGCTAAGAGTCTAGTCATGGATATATTTGTGGCTAACATCCCCTCAAAGTATGGAATGCTTTTATCTAGATAATGGGGAGCCAAACTCCAGGGAAGCCTTCAAATGGACATGACTGATCCAAAATCTTTTGTTTGAGATGTATAAAAGAATTAACATGTGAAGATTGTAGCTTTTAAAACAAGAAACTTTAAAGGCATAAGCGGAAAAAGAGAGAAGCAATTAACATCATGCATGAAGACACAAGAGTTGATATCGGAGTTCGTCCAGGAGGGACTACGTCTCTGGGCCCTGCTCTAATAGTGGGGAGGCCCTATTTTCATTAAATGGCAAAATGAAAGTACAAGTACAAAATGAGGAATTACACCCTTATACCTGCCCAATCTGGAAATGGCCGAAAATTGTAGACCTCTGATGAAAAAATGGGCAACACCGTTGGATTTGTGGCGTCGAGTAGTGCTGAATCCATATAAAACTTGCCCCAATCGGACAAAGTGAAAATCTGGCCCCTCTGGAAAAATGGCTCAGATCATGGTTCCGCCCCGTCCTGCACACTGCTCAAGGTTCCACTGCCTTGTTTTCCGTGCCCGCTCCTGTCCGTCCTTGGGCGCACAAATGAATGAAGGTTTAAATAACATAGCGTGGGCGGATTCTCCAAAGTCACCCATAGCCGAATTGGTTGGAGATCCGCCTTGTTTGGGCGGAGGTCGGGTGGTCAAATCCCGACCCCGCCATAAAAAGGCCCACTGGTTTATTTTTGATTTAACCGCATTACATAACAGCATTGAACCGTTTTATATTTAAACCATCGTTTGAACCATTGGTGTTGATGTGGGGGGTCGGACCCATATTGGGCGGCCCGCCCCATATGGAAACGCGCCACGTGTATAAGGGACGGTGGCGGTGGGGTTAACAACCCCCGCCCCGTATCAATTACATACGGCTGTAGAGTGGAGACCGCGGGGGTGGCAGGGTTGACCACCCACCCCCCAACAACATTTGTTTGTTTTTAATATAACATGGATTTGCATGGGGTGGCGGGGTTGGTGGCCCGCCACCCTTATTATATATTTTTTTTGTTTTATTTGTTATTAAAACAAATTGTTGTTTTTTGAACCTTCAAATTTTTGACCGAAGGAGTGCATTTAACGGTCCCACAAATTCGCCCGAAATTTTGCCAGGTTGGTCGGAATCCGGTGGCCGGGTTTCAGCAAAATTGTTGCCTCCTTAGTCTGCCACATCACCAAGTCAACCTCTGAACTTTGACTGCTCCTAACTCCTTCATTCGGACTCGGAATTGAGTGTCGTTTGCGCCGTTGGATTTAGAATTTCGATATATACAACTTGAACTTGGTTCAAAAGATTTTTGAGCACTTTGATTTTTGAGCCTTGTACTCAAGCCATTTGTACCTGTACCTGTTTAATCCACTTGGATCATTCCTCCCCACTAAAGAGCTTTTGGACCCCCAAAAGCCTCATCAATCAACAGGCAAGTGAGGGAATTGCTCCCTCACCTTCTCCTTTTCAAGCCATTTGGCTTTACTTGGGTGCATCCCTTTGAAATATGATCTCATATCCCTCGTATGATCACAGTCGCCGATGAAATGATATCCCTCAATGGTTTCATGGAATGTGGTGCAAATTATGCAAAGTCATCAACGCCAAAGGCCGATTCTCTCTCCTCGACAGTGTCCATAATCAATGGGGGTTCATAAAGTTTTATATTTTCAACATTCACAACTGAGTACATCTGCATGTATACCGCCAAGTCGAGTCAGAAAGCATTATTCCCAATCTTCTCCAATATGGTAAAGGGACCATACCGGATTGGTCGCAATTCCTTGCCTTCTCCCTTCATTCGATCCTTGCTGATGTGGAACCACACTTTGTCGCCAACTTGAAATTGATGGTCGACTCAGTGCTTATCATGTCGGGCCTTATATCGGGCCTGACTCTTCTCCAACTTCTCTTGCACTACTTGGTGAATCGTTTGAATCCGCTGAATGAACTGCTGTGCTTTATCCCTATCATCACGTCCACTGGCATCTTCATCCATTCCATAGATCATGTCGAAAGGGTACTTTGGTAAGTAATAAGCATGTCTGGAGTGAGCGGCTCGGTGAGTGCCTTTACTTTCCGGTTGTAAACGTCATATGGAAAGTGTTCATCCTGACTTGGATGATACTACACCCAATAGCCCATAACCGTTATACGGTGCGGTCGCGACCTCATTAAATTAGTGAGTTTGTGGATGGAATGTCATGCTTCTCTTCAACTTGGTGTCCATCATGCGCCACAAGCTGGTCCAAAACTCTCCAAGGAAACGAGAGTCTCAATCTGACACAATCGACATGGGCAACCCAAAGTGGACCCAAACATACTGAAAGAAAAGACAAGCAGTCTGCTCAGTAGTGACCTGCTTTTTACAAGGCATCAATATGCACATTTTGCTAAAGCGGTCGATGAAAACATACAAATAGTAGTGACCCTTTCTAGACATAGGCAAACCTCCTACAAAATCCATCAACACACTTTCCCATGGACGATCCGGAATAGGCAGTGGTGTGTAGAGCCTGATTTTTCTATTAGAGGGCTTTGAAACAAAACACATCACACATCCCTTTACAAAATGGGTTAAATTTTTTTTCATATGGGGCCAAAAACAAAACCTTTGCAAATGACATAAGGTTTTTTCGACACCAAAGTGACCAGACACGAGAGAGGTATGCGCCTCTCGAATTACATGTACCCTTTCTACTGTGGGTATGCACAATTTACCAAGGTGATACAACAACTTCCCATGCAAATGATAGTTGTCCACCTGTGAACCATGAGTTAGTTTTGCATAAACTTCTTTAAAGTCATCATCGTTAGTGTACTATTCAGCATAACTTTCAAAAGACAATGACGAATTATGCAAAATAATAGAAGCAGCGATAGGAGGGCGAGAGAGCATATCTGCTACTTTATTACTAGTGCCCTTCCTATACTTTATTACCAGATGAAATTGTTGTAGGAACCCCATCCACCTGAAATGACGAGATTGTTGTAGCTTATTCTGTGACTAAAGGTATTGCAAGGGCTGATGATCCGTATGGATGGTCTCATGCCGTCAGTATTTCCACTTTTGGACAAGGCGCCTGAACGCTAATGCGTAAATTAAATTAATTAATGCGGCCTACAGGAGAACTTCTCCGAATGGTAACAAATCAGCTTCTTCTGCTGCAAAAGTACAGCTCCCATGGCGTACTCACTGGCATCAGTTTTGATCTCAAAAGGCTGTTGGAGATCAGGTAAAGCCAGGACTGGTGCAGTGCTGATTTTCTCTTTCAGTGCTTTGAAGGCCTTCTGCTATTTTCCTCCCCACTGAAAGACTTGTTTGATACTTGTCAGAGTGTGTAAGGGTGATGCAATAACGGAGAATTTGGCAATGAAGCTCCTCCAGTACTATACTACACCTAAAAAACTACGGACCTCTGTTACATTGGTAGGCTTAGGCCAATTTACAATCACCTCGACTTTTGAGGGGTCTATCTTTAATTGACCATTACCGAAAATATGACCAAGGTAAACCAAAGAGGTTTTCCCGAATTCACACTTTCACAACTTTACATACAATTCTTCCCTCTTTAAAACATCAAACACTTTGATTACATGGCATACATGTTCCTCCCAAGTCCTACTAAAGACAAGAATATCATCTAAATACACAAGGAAAAACTCATCAATGAAAGGCCTAAAAAGATCATTCATGACCCTCATGAATGTGGCTGGAGCATTGCAAAGTCCGAATGGAATCACCATCCACTCGAACAACCCCTGTTTGGTCTTGAAGGCGGTTTTCCACACGTTCTGCTCTGCAATTCTGACCTGGTGATAACCACTACGCAAATCCAATTTGGTGAAATAGACAGCATTTTTTAATTGATCTAATAAATCATCAATGCGAGGGAGAGGGTATCGATTTTTCACCGTGATTTTGTTTAGTGCCCGATAATCCACGCACATCCTCCATGTGCCATCTTTCTTGGGTACTAACACGATCGGTGAGCCGCAAGGAGAAGTACTTGGACGAATGACCCCTTGGTTCAACAGTTGTTGTACCTGCTTTTTGATTTCCTCCATTTCGATGGATGACATCCTATACATACCAATGTTTGGTAATGGAGCATCATGTTGCAAATGGATCTCATGTTGGATCTCTCGTTTTGGAGGCAAACCTTTGGGTTCTTGAAACAACTCATCATAGTTAGAAATAACATCACATAATTCCTGTTTATGAGCCGGATCACATCCCCGGAAAGCATCGGATATTTCGCCGCGTCCTTTGCTCTCACCCAGCCATGGCAAGCCTTATGGCAGATTCACAGTGCTATCATCTGCACTACAAAGTAGCAACAATTTTATAGGACCATGTTCCCCATCTTTATTGATTTAGTATTGCTTTTCGCATGGCACTTTCCTATCGCAAAATGAGACTCCCAACACAATACCCTGAATATCAATCCTATTACATCGATTCTACTTCATTTCTGACTTAAATAATAACAAATTTTACGCCTTTAGCTTCAGGATTTTTAGTTTTACTTTATCATATCCATCAGCGGACAGGTTTTAGATGAGCTTAACTTAAACCTTTAACCAAGGATTACAGTAAAGTTTGTGTAGGCTTTGAATCAAATAGATTTTCTACTTTTGTATGGTTTATAACAACTCTAATATGAAAAAACTCAATTCTCTTACGTTCATTAGAAAGAGGCCTATTTGATGAACTAGTGCTTTCATGCGATTCAGAATTAACATGAAGAGAATGAGTACCTTTTGTGCGTGCTGCTGTGATCAATGCCTCATCGCCAGAGTTAGATCCAAGGTCTTGCTGCGCGATTTCTACCATCTTCTGCTTACCCTTTCCTCCATATCTCTTCGTGCTTCTTTTATGGATATAGTTTCCAACAGTGATCGTCGTCATGGCCTTCCCTTTTGTAGTGAGTGCAATAAGGCTTTTCTCCTTCATCCTTCTTTGCTGATGCCATCTTCTTTTCCTTTCCCTTTCCTTTCCATTTGAATTTTCCACATTTGAAAGGTTTGGAAAAGCGGTTCTTTGAATGTGGTTACATATCATTTACGCCCATTCTCCGATGAATAAGCCTTCGCACTTGTTGAGTCCATGGTAGTAAGTTGAAACATCATCTGATAGATATCTAATGTAACTATGCAAAGTGCAATAGACAATATGCCAAATTACAACTTGGAGAATCTAAAGAGATGCCCAAACTTAATGCACATTTTGTCCTTTACCTTGCCTTAGGCACTGCCACTCCATTAAGGCTTTCTTCTTGTAACCTAAGGGATAGAAATGATTTTTAATTGCAGCAATAAAATCTAACCAAGAAGAAAGAAGGTTACCCAAGTTATTGTTGCTTCGAAATTTGCTCTCCCACCAGATGAGAGTTGTGCCACTCAATCGAAGAGAAGCCAATTGGATTTTCGCCTCGTCCTCCATAATCTGTTGGATCCTGAAATAGAGTTCAATCTGCATAATCCAATTTTTAAGCTTCTCAACATTACTTTCACCATTATATACTGGTAGATCAAACTTAACATCTAACTTAAATAAAGGCTTGTTATAAGCATTTCCAAAATTTTTATTATGATGGTTAGAAGAGGAGGAAGGAATTTCATTTCCTGAAGGGGGTGGATTTCCTCCACCATCTCCATGCGCTGAGCCTTGCCCTTCTAAAGCATGATCCCCTTATTTCACTAACCTCTCAAGTCTAGAGAATAGTCTCTCTACTCGATCTGCCATGGTATAGAAAGTTTTGCGGAAATTGAGTTCCTCCTCATTTTGATCTTCATCTCCCATGTTCCTTCTCTGACGTGCACGTCCTTCTTCGGGATCAAAAGCCTGTAGCGTCCCTTTGCCTCTTCTTAGCTTGCTTCTTGTTAGCATACAAACATGTAATTCACATCTACAAACACCCGCTCCGATACCACTTGATCCAAAATCTTTTGTTTGAGATGTATAAAAGAATTAACATGTGAAGATTGTAGCTTTTAAAACAAGAAACTTTAAAGGCATAAGCGGAAAAAGAGAGAAGCAATTAACATCATGCACGAAGACACAAGATTTGATATCGGAGTTCGTCCAGGAGGGACTACGTCTCCGGGCCCTGCTCTAATAGTGGGGAGGCCCTGTTTTCATTAAATGGAAAAATGAAAGTACAAGTACAAAATGAGGAATTACACCCTTATACCTGCCCAATCTGGAAATGGCTGAAAATTGCAGACCTCTGATGAAAAAATGGGCAGCACCGTTGGATTTGTGGCGTCGAGTAGTGCTGAATCCATATAAAACTTGCCCCAATCGGACAAAGTGAAAATCTGGCCCCTCTGGAAAAATGGCTCAAATCATGGTTCCGCCCCCTCCTGCACACTGCTCAAGGTTCCACTGCCTCGTTTTCCGTGCCCGCTCCTGTCCGTCCTTGGGCGCACAAATGAATGAAGGTTTAAATAACATAGCGTGGGTGGATTCTCCAAAGTCACCCATAGCCGAATTGGTTGGAGATCCGCTTTGTTTGGGCGGAGGTCGGGTGGTCAAATCCCGACCCCGCCATAAAAAGGCCGACTGGTTTATTTTTGATTTAACCGCATTAAATAACAGCATTGAACCGTTTTATATTTAAACCATCGTTTGAACCGTTGGTGTTGATGTGGGGGGCCGGACCCATATTGGGCGGCCCGCCCCATATGGAAACGCGCCACGTGTATAAGGGACGGTGGCGGTGGGGTTAACAACCCCCGCCCCGTATCAATTACATACGGCTGTAGAGTGGAGACCGCGGGGGTGGCGGGGTTGACCACCCGCCCCCCAACAACATTTGTTTGTTTTTAATATAACATGGATTTTCATGGGGTGGCAGGGTTGGTGGTCCGCCACCCTTATTATATATATTTTTTTGTTTTATTTGTTATTAAAACAAATTGTTGTTTTTTGAACCTTCGAATTTTTGACCGAAGGAGTGCATTTAACGGTCCCACAAATTCGCCCGGAATCTGGCCAGGTTGGTCGGAATCCGATGCCCGGGTTTCAGCAAAATTGTTGCCTCCTTAGTCTGCCACATCACCAAGTCAACCTCTGAACTTTGACTGCTCCTAACTCCTTCATTCGGACTCGGAATTGAGTGCCATCTGCGCCGTTGGATTCAGAATTTTGAGATATACAACTTGAACTTGGTTTGAAATATTTTCTAGCACTTTGATTTTTGAGCCTTGTACTCAAGCCATTTGTACCTGTACCTGTTTAATCCACCTGGATCAATGACTTATGCCACCATCCCAGTTTTCAATCAAACAAGGAAATTATACCAGGAATCCCACATGAAATACATGGTGAGTAACATAGATAGGCCAAATAACACACCGGTTTATTCCATTCACTCGAACCTTGACTCCATCCTATACAATGAAAATGACATAAGTGAACAATTGAATTAAAAGGAGAAAGAACTAAGCCCCTCAGAACAACCAAACCAATCCTCTGACCACGAAAATGACACCCCAAACTCTAGCAGCCCCGAAGTGTAAAACATTGACAAAACTGAAATTGACACCATTTGGCATATAAGCTTTGATGGCACTTGTGGTAAGGCTGGTTCAGGAGCAGGGGTTTGGTTCCATAAAACAAATGAAGGCCATTCCTATAGGCTATATTTCCAATGCACCAACAATGTTGCTGAATATAAGGCTCTCCTTATTAGTTTACACCTACTCAAAGACCTCAAAGCTAAGAAAATCTTGGTTCAAGGAGATTCAGAACTGATCATAAATCAAATTCAGGGAGAATATTCAGCCAAGAACCCTAGATTAAGGGAATATAGAAATTATGCCCTAGACCTTCTCAAAACTTTTGAGAAGTATGAGCTCACTTTCATCCCTAGGGCCCAAAACTGCCTTGCCAATGAGCTTGCCTTTGCTCCCAGCAATTGCTCTTTACCTTATGAAAATAATCAATGCCTCACCAAAATAAAGAATAGGCCTACTGTATCGGAAAACTTGAACCATTGGAAAGTGTTTGACAATGATGACCAAATAGATGATTTGCTGCAATCCAGAAATGACTTTGCAAGCACAAAACAGAGTTTGATATTTGAAATAAATAATTCTGCTGAAAACGAAACTCCCAAAAAAGAGCTGCCCCTTGATGATGGTATAACAAGAGGCCTTACACCACTATAAGAGCTGTTTGATTTCAATGATGTAGCTAAAAAACCCAAGATGGAATCCACTAAAACAAATTTAGAAGAGTGTGACATTGGAGGGATGAAAGAGCCCGAGATAATCAAGTTGTCCAAAACTCTCCCACCTCACACAAAACAGAAATACATTGAGATTTTTAGAGAATTTAAAGATGTGCTTTCTTGGGGGTATGAGGATTTGAAGTCATATGACAGCAAAATCATTCAACATAAAAATCCTCTCAAAGAAAATCAAAAACCATTTAAACAAAAATTGAGAAGAATTAACCCCCTCTTGTTACCTTCAGTTGAGAAAGAAATAAAAAAGATGTACGATGCCGAGAGCATAGTCCCTGTCTGATACTCAGAATGGGTGTCCAACCTTGTGTCAGTTAGGAATAAGACCGAGGAAATTAGGCTTTGTATTGACTTTAGAAATTTAAACATGGCCTCCTTGAAAGACAATTACCCTTTGCCTAAAATGGATCACATACTCCAGAAGGTATTTGGCTCACAAAGGATCTCACTACTAGATGGCTTCTCAGGTTATAACCAAGTTCTAGTCTTTCCAGGTGACCAACTCAAAACTGCTTTCACTACACCTTGGGGTACATTCATGTATGTTAAAATTCCATTCGGTTTAATGAATGCAGGGGCTACTTTCCAAAGGGAAATGGACATAGCTTTTTTAGAAGACATAGGTTACTTCATAGTCATATACCTTGATGACATCAGTGTCTACTCTAAGGCTGATGAAGAGCACTTAGTACATTTGAGAAAATTGTTTGAAAAATGTAGAAAGTATGGCCTATCCCTAAATCCTAAGAAAAATTTGTTTGGCCTTCAGGAAGGAAAACTCCTAGGTCACATCATCTCTGAGAAAGGAATCAAGATAGATCCTAAAAGGATAGAAGGCATCTTACAAATTAGCCATCCTAGAAACATTAAAGAGCTGCAATCTTTTATTGGAAATATTAACTTCCTAAGGAGATTCATCCCTAACCTTGCTGAGCTCCTAAGAAATATTAGAAATATGTTAAAAAATGAAGTAGGAGTGAAGTGGAATATGGAAGAAAAAAAATCTTTCGAGCTGATAAAACAAGCACTCACACAAACACCAGTCTTAATCAACCCGGACTTCACCAAGGAATTTTACATTTTCTCCTTTGCCTCTGAACATACTGTGGCAGTAGTATTGTTTCAAAAGAACAGCATAGGGCAAGAACAACCCATAGATTTCTTCAGCAAAGCCTTAAGGAATGCTCCTCTAAAGTATAACATCATGGAAAAGCAAGCCTTTGCTTTAATCAAAGCTTTGAAGGACTTTAGAGTTTATATTTTGCATTCACATATCATAGCTTTTGTCCCACACACTGTTGTTAAAGACATACTTAATCAATACCCTGATGGTAAAAGGGGCAAGTGGATTGCCACCATTTTATAATATGATTTAGAAATCAGACCCACTAAATTGATTAAAGGACAAGGACTTGCAAAACTGATGGCTAAATAAAATTTCTAAGCTTTACACATGAATATGATTCATGTGTTAGAGGAAACTGAAGAATTTACAGCACCATACATTGAAGAAATGTTTTTAAATTCTTCTTGGTATGTTGATATTATTTATGTACTTCTTTATCTCAATGCTCCACCTTCTTTTTCAAAAACCAAAGCTAGATTCTTGAAACAAAAATCTTTAAATTTATGCATCTTAGATGGAATATTGTACAGGAAGAGTGTTGTTGGTTTGCTACTTAAATGTTTTCTTAAATATGATGCAGAAAATATCATGCATGAATTACATGAGGGAGAATGTGGGGGTCACCTCTATTGGAAGAGCACATCCAACAAAATCCTTAGAGCTGGCTACTATTGGCCTAGCCTTTTTCCCGATACTCACAAACTAGTCATGAATTGCCATAAATGCCAAATCTTTGATGGAAAAAGAAAGCTGCTACCTTTACCTTTGCATCCCATTAGTGTTGAAGCTCCTTTTCAACAATGGGGATTGGACTTCATAGGAGAGATCCATCCTACCTCACCTTCCCAACATAAATGGATCCTCATTGCCACTGATTACTTCACCAAATGGATAGAAGCCATCCCTTCTAGAAATTCCACTGACTCGGTCATCATCAAATTCCTTGAAACCAACATTTTGTCCAGGTTTGGCTGTCTCAAAAAGATCATCATCGATAATGCTGCTCCCTTTACCTCTAAGAAAATGGTAGACTTTTGTTACAAATATCACATCACCCTGGGCCACTCCACTAATTATTACCCACAAGGTAATGGACTAGCTGTGTCCTCTAACAAGAGCTTAGTAAACATCATTAAGAAACTCCTAGAAAAAAATCAAAAAGCATGGCATCGCAAACTAGTGCATGCACTATGGGTTGATAGACTAACCTCCAAGAATTCAATTGGTATGTCTCCCTATCAATTAGTCTATGGCATGGATGCAGTTTTCCCCACCTCTTTGGGAGTTCCAGTTATGAATATTCTTCAAGAAGTACAATCATAAGAAAATGACATGCAGAAGAGGCTGAACCAAACCATTCATTTACAACAGTCAACGGAGGAAGTTTACAAAAGGACATAAGCTATACAGGAAAATATCAAGAAAATCTTTGATAGGAGAACCAAAGAAAATGATTTCCAGATTAGAGACATGGTTCTGAAATGGGACTCAAGAAGGGAAGACAAGGGAAAACATGGAAAGTTTGAAAATCTATGGAAAGGCCCTTAAATCATTCAGTTAGCTAGAGGCAACAATGCTTTCTTTTTACAGGAACTTGATGGAACTGAAATGTTTGGAGGTCCTGTAAATGGGAGGATGCTTAAACATTACTTTTGTCAAGAAACTTAGTTTAATTTTCTCATTCATTGTACATACCACTGTTTGATGAAAGGATGTAAAGACAAAAAACCATAAAAAATAGAAAAGGGAAAAAGAGGGCAAAATTTGAAAGAAAGGTACAACCCCATAACTAAAAAATAATGTTGCTGAAAGTGTGCAAGTCTAAATGCCACTACTTGTTTCTAAAAAGAAAAGTCTTTTTCAGTTGTCTAATCTAAATCATGGCTGAAACATGTTTTAATTTATTTTGTTGATAGGCTAATGAAAGAAAGAACTTGTCAAAAGACCATATAATCTTGGCTTATCAGATAGAATAGATTAGGATAGAAGGACAATGGCTCTAAAAAGATTAAAACCTAAGCCAAAGAAATAAAAAAGGATGTTTATTATGCTTTTAGATATTAAGCCTTCAGTATTTCGTTTTACTTTTCTACTAATAAATTCTATGTGCAGCTTGTACATAATGCCATAGATCATAGAAAATCAGACTACTTAATCCTGATTTGTCTATGTTTTTCAATTTTTGTTTTTAGGATTAGTGAATAAGGTTTGTCAAACAACTCAATCTTGACAAATGAGTAGTTTAGGTAGAGAAAATAAAGAGAGTTCATCAATTTAATCTGAATTCTCGGAAGAGATAAGGGTACATTTGGTTAGTTTGATTTTGTTTAAAAAAAAAAAATGTCAAGGGTTTGCCAGTTCAAGTGCACCCACAGAAGAAAAAATGTTAGGAAAATAGATTGGGGAGGTAGATATACTGCTGATATAAATTATGTTTTTTCAGATCTCAAAGGTCACTGAATCAAAACAAATATCTGCAAATGAAGAAAGAGAAAGTTTTCCCAATGGAGAAAGGCACTCATCTCAGTGAAATCCATAAATATGAAGTTCTGGACACCCCTTCAAAAGGGGCTGCCCTCCCCAAGTGGAGCCACTGTTAGTCATCAATAAATTTTTTCTTTGGTGATGATTAAGTGATTACCCCAAGATTTCTAGAAACAAAGTTTATAGAACATTCTGAGTTCTAGAAATCTCACTGCCTTCATTATCCTGAGATAAAACTTTCACTATTTCATCTTCCTATTTAGTCATGACTAGCCTACCACTCCTGGAAGACCCATCATGGGCTCAAGCCATTTATTTAAAACCCCAACTGTCACCCATTTTTCACTATGTCTTGCCTTTTGGCCCAAATGCTTTGTTTTTCTTACCTATAGGCTTCCCTACTACTATTCAAACCTACCAATCAAATAGAATTACTGTCTCTTCCATAATATTCTCAGACACTGGTTGTCTCTACAGACCCTTTGGATAGTCAAGTATGCTAGATCCTAAGTCTTAAAAACACACTAAGCTTATCACAGGTCCTATCTTATACTTGGTGATCCGTAAGTCTAAATCTCTATCCAAAATCCAAGTCCAAAGGTCCCCATTAGGTCACCTAAGGTTTCATTGAGTCATAGGATGGATTTGGTGCCCAAAAATTTCTGCCTTCTTGCACGAAGAGGTTGCATTCAAAGGGGAATAAAATCAAGAATTTTGACCCAAATTCATTCAAGAAAAGCCTCCTTGGCTTAGAGCACAAACACTGCAAGGGACAACTGCCCTTGTTCACATTTTTTCAAAGAATAGCCAAGATGGCCACTAGCAGTAAGAATATGCAAGGTAATAGGATGTGATTATCACCAAGAGGCAGACACAAACAAGACAAAAACAATAGACCTATAGGTAAAAGAATATCAAGGGTTGTTTTGGTGGACTAACAAAACATTGGTGACAAGCAAAGAACCATCTCAGAGATTTCAAGGACAAAAACCTCCTCCTTATGGTTTTTCCAAAATAGAATTTCTTCACCTGCACTAAGAGAAGAAAGACAAAGAGTATCAGTTTAAAGAAGATCATTTTACCAAAGGGTAGAAAAACAGAGTTTTTTAAGTAAAGCGTTGGGCATAAATTATTGTCAAAACAGGCCTAAGAAGGCAAAGTGTAACCTTGATTATGCATCTTAGCGATAGACTCCCAACAAAGGGCCTCCATGCCAAAAATATTGTTCTATAAAAATATTGACAAAGGCATAAATAAACATGTTTTCCAAAAAGTGTCAAAGTGTGTTCACAACAAATATTATTCAAAAGCACACTGAAATATGGGAGGCATCAACTTTACAAAAGTGGGTTTGGTAATTTTAAATTTACTTTTCAAATCAAGTATAAAAGGCCACTTGAACCTTCCCCATGCATCATTTTCCATTTTCCAAAAAGAAGAAGTCGTTGAGAAGAATTATTTTGGTTTTCAGACCAAATTGTGAAAAAATCGGGTGCTACGCACTGAGGTCGGCGCTACTCATCTGGCCTCTGGCGCTATGCACAGAGGGGAGGCAAGCGGTGTAAAAATACACTGCACTACACACTCACGGCTTGGTGTTGCGCACCTTGCCTGGCACTACGCACTTGCCTAGAAAAGACTGGAGGCACTCGAGGCACCACTCAGTCCGCCCGGTGCTACACTCAGGCGCTGCGCAAAGGTGTTGCGCTCTGGCCAGTTTGTTATAAATTTTCTCAAAAAATATCCAAAGTCTGAAATTCATCTTCAAACTTCTGCAAGCAGAGTCTACGATTGGTGAAATTTCTTTTTTCCTCCCAAGCTCTCCTTTTTATAAACAATGAAGTCACCCATAGTCAAAATTTGACCAAATCCTAGACTATATAAAGATCATTTTCTTAGTCTTTGAGTTAGGGTTTGCAATTGAGTTTGGTTCTAACTACAAAAAGAAGATTGGGTGACTGTAGGCTATCCTCTAAACCCCAAGTGCAAGCTCTAAAAAAAATCATCTTCACCTTAGTTTTCATATTGCAAAGAGTTGACCTAAATCCACTAAAAAGCACTTATTCTGCCCAAAAACCCTTAAGAAAAGTTCAAAAGCCCTATTGCTATTTTTAGACCAGTCATCATGTCAGAGGGAGATAGTCATACTAGTGGTGATGAGAGTCATACTCCCACCAAGCCAAAACAACATGGAGGAAAAGAAAAGAGATTTGAGCCCTTAGACACCACTACACTCACTTCATCTCCTATGATTCTTTCATGCTTCCAGGATGTAAGGTGATACAAATTTTGTGAGAAGGTCAAGCAAGTCAATAGTCATCCAGACTTGACTAGATTATTTTCTTGTAGCCTACAAAACCATCAAGTTAATCTAGCAGGGGTCTAATTTGAGCTTTCATTTGAAATAATTTCCAAGGCAACAGGTATACCAGACATTGGTGAGTTTTGGTTCAAACAAAAGAAGTTGGATTTGGGTTATTATGGGCCTTATTTGAAACCTACCTATCAGCAAAATTTTAAGGCTATTTTCCCATTTTCCCACTTGCTGGAGAGGTATGCTGCATTGATGAGGCAGATTATCAGTTACTTCACATATGAGGGGAGATACTCCCGGCTCTACTCATACCATATAAGGTTGTTAATGAATTTTACTAGGGTCAAGATGATGAACCTACCTTACAACCCTTTCTGAAGCATTGATAAAATGGCCTCAGTTTTCAAAAAGAAAAGCTATGACCACCAAATGCCTAGCCTCTTTCATCACTCCCTGATGAAGATGATTGTCCTATACCAGCTAGAGAAACAAGGTATGTCTTAAGAGACCTTCATCTCACATGATGTGTTTTCAGATCCCTGAGCCTTCATCTAGCAAAACTTGCCTTCCAATTCACAATACCTCCAAACATTCATCATCTCCACATAAGCCTTCTCCACAAAGAATTTCACCTCTTACCTCTTCCCCTAAATTTCCAAGTGAGAGGGCTGACGGTAGCCCTAGTGAAGAACACATAGAAGGCAACTGTCAAGAGGAAGATGAGACAGATAATGATGGACAAGGAGGGAGCAGTGAATAGGAAGATTATGAAAATGAATAAAATGATGAAGAGGAGGGAAGTAGCCATGAAGAAAGCAGTGATGGCAATGATGAAGTTAGTGAAGGTAGGCACAAATATAAAGAGGCACAACATCATGATGATGGGGAAGAAGATTAGAAAGATGATGGGGAAGAAGATCAAAAAGATGATGGGGAAGAATAGGATGATGAGGAAGAGTAGGATGATGAGGAGGACATCCATCAAAGCACATCAGGCAGTCAAGGAAAGAGTCATGACAGTCATGACAACAGTCATGACTGTCTTGACAAAAATCAGTCCAAGCATGACAAAGAAATTCAGAGTGAGGCAAGTGCAGAAGACATCAAGAAAGCTAAAGGTAAAAATGATGATAGAACTACCTTTGAAACTTCCATTATTGCCCCTCTCACTTGCACATATCACAGAGGGAGAAGAAATGTGTTTGCTGCCTCCAAAAGGCAAAGAGCCATCTCTTCTCAAACAACCAAAACATCGGACAAAGAAAAAGAAAAAATGGAAAAGGTTGAATAGAAGGTACAAGTAAGAAGGAGCAAAAGGATCAAAAAGACTTCCCGAGGATCTGTTTTTGTTGATCTAGACAGTGATAATGAGGACCAAGGGATGAGGGCAAAATTTCTCCTCTTAGAGAAGGATGCCCAACTTCAAGAATGGGAGAAAGAATTTGAAAGGGCACAAAGCGTCATACACTATTATAAACAGGAGCATAAACATTTCAAAGAGGTGAAGAGGGGCCTTGCTTTGCAAAATAAAATGGTCAAACACTATGCAAGGAAGAGCATGCGTGCTAATGCCAAACTCAAGAAAGCCCTCATGGATCTAGATGAGCTAAAAGACCAAAGTCCATGATAGCCTTGGAATCTTGGCTGATGCTTCTCAGAGGATGTCTAAAACCCCTTGAGGGGTCTACACGCCAATTTTGAGGCAAATCCGAAATTTTTTTGTTTTTTCCAAATTTTGGCCCTTAGGAGCACAACACCCTAGGAGCTACACTATTTTTTGGGGCATACTCAACTGCTAAAGTTTAAATTTTTTGGTTTTTCATGTAACCAACAGTCTACCCACAAAATTTCAGGTCAATTGGAGCATTTTTGCCCCTTCAAAAGGTCAAAAAACACCTCAAAAATGACCTTTCTGCCTCCTTTATAGGCCTGGTGCTGTGCACAGAGTAGTCATGGGAGATTGGATTTTTGACTCTTCAAGATTTCCAACGAGCCATCACAGGGCCAAATCCGATGCCAGGAAGGGGTCCAAAACTCAGCTACAACAAACCCTATTTTTTGCTGAAATGGTGCTACGCACAGAGATAGATTTTTGCCAAAAGTCAACAAAAAACACTGATTAATGACAAATTGGTTTTTTAATGTTATTTTTGGAAAAATCACTCCTGATTTGATTTGGGAGTTATGTTTTGATATTTTTCATTTATTATCTTATCTCTTATGTGTCTTGGGCCTTGCATGGTCATTAAGCACATTTAAGACATTTGTGGCTAAATTAGGGTTTCTGGAAGCCTCTTAGGGTTTCCACCTCCTCATTTGCTCCATAATAGAGCATGAGGCTCTTGTATGTTTTTTTGGATTTTGATGACTTATGTTGAAGCAAATACATAGTCTCTTGGAGTTTTTTTATGGAAATTTGATGTCTTGGAGCTCACGCATGCCCTGGTTTGCTTGTTGATGGAGAGAGACTGTTTGCAGGATACATAAGCTTGGTTGATGGTGAAGTGTTTCTTATGTTTATGTTTTCTAGTTTTCCATTATGTTTTTCATCTTGCTATGTTGCAGTAGGACAAAAAAATTAGATTAAGAAATGTTTCCTGATGGCACCTTACTTCTGTTTGTCCTTCACTGCCTTAATGTTTTCGTCTGCTGAGATATGTTAGGGAATTCATCTCTTGCTCTCAATCCAGCTGCTTTATCCTTCCCCTTTTCACATGAGGAATGTTATTTTCCTTCTAAAGAGGTTAATGGGCCTCCCTACCCATTTTATTCATCTAATTCTAACTATAATGTTCCTTTTAGCTTGAGGCTAAAAATTGGGAACATTACAATATTCCACATTCATTAGCATCAAAAATATACTTACAACCCAAACACAGACCACACACATAGCCTAGCGGGGTCTGCATACAACAAGACTGAGGATCTCTATGCACACAGTGAGTAGGAGTCTTTACCCAAAACAACCCAGACAGATCTTAACAATTCACACATAGCATCAATATTCTATCTTACTTACTTACTAGACACAACTATCTATCTATTTATAACATCTTAGCCTTTGCTATCCCATGGTCTGCAAACCATGGTTTGTGGACACTAGAGCTACCCTTTAACCCATTACAAAACAGTAGGGGACTTTACCCACCCCAAAGCCCCTACGTAAGACCAATTATTGCAAAACTGTACCAAAAATGCAGGTTAGGGAACCCCGTTCCAAAAAATGGCTAGGCAGAGTTATAATGCACCTGAGCCATGCAAAGGGAGCGTTAATGCCTAGGGTAATGCTCTGTCTTGCCGAAGGGACAATGTTATCTATGTTTGAATTTGAAAAGGGAAATATATTAAGGAAATCTGACTGGCATTTCCAGCTTTTTCTCAGAAAGGGTCAGTTCAAAATGGAAACTAAATGTCACAAACCTTTTATTAGGCATTGCCAAACACAACTGAAATCATTTGGAAGGAAAAAGTAAAGAAAAGCAAGGACACATCTAGATCTTTCTCGATTTGAACTGGTTGAAAGAGTTGGCAAGGTTTGTCCTCTCCATCTCCTATAAATTGGAGTTGTGGGCTCTTGGTCTAAGGTCGAAGGTTTGATTATATGTGGAGCATAATTTCATTGTTTTAGTGTGGGGCTTGAAGGTCAGCGAAGTTCATTAATAACTTTCTTCCTTGAGCATCATCACACTCAGAGATAGAGAAAGAGAGAGAGGAATTGGAAGATTGAGGAGGGCTTGGTGCAACTGACAGTTGTAATCCTCCTTTTCATAAATCAATAGAACTGTATCTATTTTGTGCACTTGATGCATCAATGTCAAAATTATTGTTCAATTGTCTATGTAGAATGATATGAGTGGCTTATATATGCATTTTTTTATGTTTCTTATATGCTATTTTAATTGATATAAAGCTATACTATTATAGAGATTACACGGGTGCTTTGATTGGTTGCAGGATCTAGATTTGGAGCCGGTGAATAAGGACTTCTACTTTTTTGATTGGTGTTATCCATAGGATCTGCCATCCACAAAGAGGTAATACTTTTAATCTCGCTTTTTCAATTATATATATTAGTATGAACATGTATGCAGTGTTAGTCATCAATAAATTTTTGATTTGGTGAGGACTAAAGGATTACCCCAAGATTTCTAGAAACAAAGTTTATAGAACATTGTGAGTTCTAGAAATCTCACTGCCTTCATTATCTTGAGATAAAACTTTCACTATTTCATCTTCCTATCTATTCATGACTAGCCTACCACTCCTGGAAGACCCAACATGGGCTCAAGCCATTTATTTTAAACCCCAACTGTCACCCATTTTTTTACCATGTCTTGCCTTTTGGATCAAATCCTTTGTTTTTCTTACCCACAGGATTCCCTACTACTATTCAAACCTACCAATCAAATAACCTTGCTGTCTATTCCATAATATTCTCAGAAACTGATTGTCTCTACAGACCCTTTGGATAATCAAGTATGCTAGATCCTAAGTCTTCAAAACACACTAAGATTATCACAGGTCCTATATTATACTTGGTGATCCCTAAGTCTAAATCTTTGTCCAAAATCCAAGTCCAAAGCTCCCCATTAGGTCACCTAAGGTTTCACTGAGTCATAGGATGGATTTGGTTCCCAACAAGTTATGCCTCCCTGCATGAAGAGGTTGCATTCAAAGGGGAATAAAATCAAGAATTTTGAACCAAAGTCATTCAAGAAAAGCCTCCTTGGCTTAGAGCACAAACACTGCAAGGGAAAGCTGCCCTCGTTCACATTTTTTCAAAGAATAGCCAATATGGCCACTAGTAGTAAGAAGAGGCAAGGTAATAGGATGTGATTATCACTAAGAGGCAGACACAAACAAGACAAAAACAACAGACCTATAGGTAAAATAATATCGAGGGTTGTTTTGGTGGACTAACAAAACATTGGTGACAAGCAAAGAACCATCTCAGAGATTTCAAGGACAGAAGCCTCCTCCTTAGGGTTTTGCAAAAATAGCATTTCTTCACCTACACTAAGAGAAGAAAGACAAAGAGTATCAGTTTAAAGAAGATACTTTCACCAAAGGGTAGAAAAACAAAGTTTTTGAAGTAAAAAGTTGGGCATAAATTATTGTCAAAAGAGGCCTAAAAAGGAAAAGTGTAACCTCGATTATGCATCTCAGCGATAGACTCCCAACAAATGGCCTCCATGCCAAAAATATTGTTCTAAAAAAAGATTAACAAAGGCATAAATAAACATGTTTTCCAAAAAGTGTCAAAGTCTGTTCACAACAAATATTAGTTAAAAGCACACTGAAAGATGGGAGGCATCAAATTTACAAAAGTGGGTTTGATATTTTTCAATTTACTTTTAAAATCAAGTATAAAAGGCCACTTGAACCTTCCCCATGCATAATTTTCCATTTTCTGAAAAGAAGAAACTGTTGAGAAGAATTATTTTGGTTTTCAGACCAAACTGTGAAAAAATCGGGTGCTACACACCGAGGCCAGCGCTACGCACCTGGCCTCTGGCACTACGCACAAAGGGGAGGCAAGTAGTGGAAAAATACATTGCGCTATGCGCTCATTGCCTGACACTGTGCACCTATCACGACACTCCGTACTTGCCCAGAAAATACCAGAGGCACTCGATGCACCGCCCGGCGCTACGCACAGGGGCTACGCACAGGCGTTGCGCTTCGGCGAGATTGTTACAAATTTTCTCAAAAAATCTCCAAAGTCTGAAATTCATCTTCAAAATTATGCAAGCGGAGTATAAGGTTGGTGAAATTTATTTTTTCCTCCCAAGCTCTCCTTTTTCTAAACAATGAAGTCATCCATAGTCAAAATTTGACCAAACCCTAGACTATATAAAGATCATTTTCTTAGTCTTTGAGTTAAGGTTTTCAAGTGAGTTTAGTTCTAAGTAAAAAAAGAAGATTGGGTGACTATAGGCTATCCTCTAAACCCCAAGTTCAAGCTCTAAAAAAAAAAATCATCTTCACCTTAGTTTTCATATTGCAAAGAGTTGACCAAAATCCACTAAAAAGCACTTAGTCTGCCCAAAAACCCTCAAGAAAAGTTCAAAAGCCCTACTGCTGTTTTTAGACCAGTCATCATGTGAGAGGGAGATAGTCATACTAGTGGTGATGAGAGTCATACTCCCACCAAGACAAAGCATCATGGAGGAAAGGAAAATATATTTGAGCCCTTAGACACCACTCCACTCACTTCATCTCCTATGATCCTTTCATGCTTCCAGGATGTAGGGTGCTACAAATTTTGTGAGAAGGTCAAGTAGGTCAACAGTCATCTAGACTTGATTAGATTATTTTCCTGTAGCCTACAAAACCATCAGGTTAATCTAGCAAGGGTCCAATTTGAGCTTTTATCTGAAATCATTTCCAAGGCAACAGGTATACCAGACATTGGTGAGTTTTGGTTCAAACAAAAGAAGTTGGATTTGGGTTATTATGGGCCTTAATTGAAACCTACCTATCAGCGAAATTGTAAGGATATTTTCCCTTTTCCAATTTTTTGGAGAGGTATGCTGCATTGATGAGGCAGATTATCAGTTACTTCACATGTGAGGGGAGATACTCCTGGCTCTACTCATACCATATAAGGCTGTTGATGCATTTTACTAGGGTCAATATCATGAACCTACCTTACTAACTTTTCTGAAGAATTGATAAAATGGCCTCAGTTGTCAAGAAGAAAAGCTATGACCACCAAATGCCTAGCCTCTTTCATCACTCCCTGATCAAGATGATTGTCCTATACCAGCTAGAGCAACAAGGTATGTCTTGGGAGACCTTCATCTCACATGATGTGTTTCCATATCCCTAGGCCTTCATCCAGCAGAACTTTCCTTCCACTTCACAACCATCTACCTCCACACATCCACCATCTCCCCATATGCCTTCTCCACAAATAATTTTACCTCTTACCTCTTCCCCTAAATATCCAAGTGAGAGGTTTGACAGTAGCCCTAGTGAAGAACACATAGAAGGCAACAGTCTACTGGAAGATGAGAAAGATAATGATGGACAAGGAGGGAGCGGTGAAGAGGAAGATGATGAAAATGAATAAAATGATGAAGAGGAGGGAAGTAGCCATGAAGAAAACAGTGATGGAAATGATGAAGTTAGTGAAGGCAACCACAAAGATAAAGAGGCACAACAACATGACGATGGGGAAGAAGATCAACAAGATGATGGGGAAGAAGTTCAACAAGATGATGGGGAAGAGCAGGATGATGAGGAAGAGTAGGATGATGTGGAGGACAGCCATCAAAGCACATCAGGTAGTCAAGGAAAGATTCATGACAATCATGATAGCAGTCATGACTATCTTGACAAAAATCAGTCCAAGCATGACAAAGAAATTCAGAGAGAGGCAAGTGTAGATGACATCAAGAAAGCTAAAGGTCAAAATGATGATAGCACTACCTTTGAAAATTTCATTACTGCCCCTCTCACTTGCACATATCACAGAGGGAGAAGAAATGTGTTTGCTACCTCCAAAAGGAAAAGAGCCATCTCTTCTCAAACAGCCAAAACATTGGACAAAGAAAAAGAGAAAATGGAAAAGGTTGAACAAAAGGTACAAGTAAGAAGGAGCAAAAGGATCAAAAATACTTCCCAAGGACCTGATTTTTTTGATCTAGACAATGATAATGAGGACCAAGGGATGAGTACAAAATTGCTCCTCTCAGAGAAGGATGCCCAGCTTCAAGAATGGGAAAAGGACTTTGAAAGGACAAAAAGGGTCATCTACTATTATAAATAGGAGCATAAACATTTCAAAGAGGTGAAGAGGGGCCTTGCCTTGCAAAAGAAATTGGTCAAACACTATGCAAGGAAGAGAATACTTGCTAATGCCAAACTCAAGCAAGCCCTCATGGAGTTAGAGGAGCTAAAAAAGATCAAATTCCATGACAGCCTTGGAATCTTGGCTGATGCTTCTCAGCAGATGTCGAAAACCCCTTGAGGGGTCTACACATCAATTTTGAGGCAAATCCGGAAAATTTTTGTTTTCTTTCCAAATTTTGGCCCCTAGGTGCTACGCTATTTTTTGGGGCATCCTCAGCTGCTAAATTTTAAATTTTTGGGTTTTTCATGTCACCAGCAGTCTACCCACAAAATTTCAGGTCAATTGGAGCATTTTCCCCCCCTCAAAAGGTTAAAAAAAAAAACCTCACAAATGACCTTTCTGCCTCCTTTTTAGGCCTGGCACTGCGCACAGAGAAGTCATGGAAGATTGGATTTTTGAGTAGTTAAATGGCATCCATTCAGCACAAATCAAATACTTATAGAAATTAGACTCTTCAAGCTTTCCAACAGGCCATCACGGGGCCAAATCCGATGCCAGGAAGGGGCCCAAAACTCAGTTGGAACAAAGCCTATCTTTTTGCTAAAATGGCGCTACGCACAGAGACAACTTTTTGCCAAAAGTTTACAAAAAACGCTGATTAATGAAAAATTGGTTTTTTAATGTTTTTTTTGGACAAATCACTCTTGATTTGATTTGGGAGTTATTTTTTGATATTTCTCATGTATTATCTTATCTCCTATGTGTCTTGGGCCTTGCATTGTCATTAAGCACATTTAAGACATTTATGGCTAAATTAGGGTTTCTGGAAGCCTCTTAGGGTTTCCACCTCCTCATTTGCTCCATAAATAGAGCATGAGGCTCTTGTATGTTTTGTTGGATTTTGATGACTTATGTTGAAGCAAATACATAGTCTCTTGGAGTTTTTTATGGAAATTTGATGTCTTGGAGCTCATGCATGCCCTGGTTTGCTTGTTGATGGAGAGAGACTATTTGCAGGATCCATAAGCTTGGTTGATGGTGAAGTGTTTCTTATGTTTATGTTTTCTAGTTTTCCATTATGTTTTTCATCTTGCTATGTTGCAGTAGGACAAAAAATTTAGATTAAGAAATGTTTATTGATGGCACCTTACTTCTGTTTGTCCTTCACTGCCTTAATGTTTTATTCTACTGAGATATGTTAGGGAATTCATCTCTTGCTCTCTAAGAAGTTCTTGGCTTGTCCATTTCTTGAATGATTTAGATCAGTTAATGTCAAGTATGATTTATGGCTAGCCCTCCATATTTTTGCTACTAAAATACTCTGTTTTGGAATTAACTCTTTAAAGCATCTTTACCTAGGTTTACCAAAGAAGTTTGTTTGAATCATGCTCTTTTCCTTTACTAGCTAAATTTGTTTCAAGGAACCTTCACAGCTATAACTTTAGATGTTCAGAGTTTTCTCTTATTCTATGGTTATAACTACTTGTGCATCTTAAATTTTTTTTTTCTCTTGATAATGAAATCTATGGAAGTTAAATAAGTTTCTTGTCTTTCTATAGTTTCATTTGAATGTTTGCCTTGGATAATCATCTGTGTTCAGTTTGAAATCAAATGGATTAGTTTTCACTTATGCCTTTGATTCTCTTTCCATGCTTATAATTTTATAACTCCCTTAGTCTAAAAATTTATTAAGGATTCAGTTCTGGCCTTCACTAGCTTTTATTCTCAAGTTTAATGTTCACCTCATCATCCACCAAAACCTCAAAGACCTACCAACCAAGTTAAAATTTCCCTGTAAATGCTCTTGAAACCATTGATGAACTTATCATGACCTTGTTAGACTCCATTTCCCAATGACTTAAAAATCCTCCATGTTTTCTATCTGAATCCATCTGAGCATCCTACCCAACCAAAAACAATCAAAATACCCTGCACTTAACATCTAGCCTAAAAATCAACCCTTATCAGCAAACAAGTTCATATCTTTGCACCTACTAGAGAGATCCCTCTCTGAATCCAGGAAGGCTAGGACCTTGGATTCCAAAGCTTGGTTTGATGTTACTCTAGCCATTTGTATCTCAATCAATCTAGAAAATTACGGGGAGCTAACATGCTGTACCTTTGGAACTTTACAGCTAATCTTATAGTCTGCCTTGGGCAGCAGAAAGCCCTGAGAGGGATACCCAATAACCACCACCCAAGCATATTAGCCTATAGCAGAAATGGCGACTCCGCTGGGGAGTAAACCCCAAGTTTCTGGGTTGTTCCTATGACTTTACCTTTTTTCCTCTATTCGCATATCCTTCTGACCAGTTTATATGCTCAGTAATCATATCAAAAGCTCACCGAGTCGATATTAGACCCTGCTTAGCCATCTGTGCAACTTTTCCCTGAGTAATGCTCCCTCTGAGAGTGTTTCAATGCATTATAACGCTGCTTATACTTAGATACAGTGCGTTAGTCTCAATATTAACGCTCTGTAGTCTTTTCTTTCCAGCGTTACCCAGCCAAAATCTGTTTTTTACACCTCTGTTGCGTTTCCCTTTGGGTATGGAGTTATTGGCCACCGGATTACCTTTTTTTGCTGGATCCCTGTGCTTGATTACCAGTTAGTATTTTTGTCTTTAGTTCTTGTTTAAAAATTTAATGTTAGTAGCATCTGCTTTTTGAAGAAGACTTTTTTTTAACTTTTCTGAACTTAGCTGAATCAATTTTGAAAAAAATTGGTTAAAAAGCTGTTAAGAGAAATAGATAGATGTCTGAATCTTTAAAGTTGAACTGTGTTATTTGAATGCTTGGTGCATGGATTTTGAAAGAATCTCTCCTTGTAGAATAAAATATTCATTGAATTGAATATTTAGAGCATGTTTCTGCATGGCTTTTTAGTCAGAGTCTCATCACATTTCATACATCCACTCCCCCTCCGCAAGACTAATAATCAAGTACATTAAGAATCAAGCGATAATAAAATTAATCATATAAATTTTTCTGCAGTCACACCAACTGTCATTCAGGATAGGATCTTGGGGTAGGATAAGTGAGAAAATCACCCAAGATCTCAAAACTTGAAACTAGAGTCATTAAAAAGTGAAATCCTACTACACTCATATTATCGATACCACTCCACTACCACTGGAGTTAAGCGTGAGACAAAACCAGGGTGCATGAGAAGGTAGCCCACCTTCGAGTGCATTCAGTGGGAATGCTATATATTGGGGTTCCCTTCGGGGATGTCGAAACTAGATCATGGATCTAGGTATTCTACCCATATAGCATGATGTCTACGACCGTGACCCCCCTGATGATGTCTATGATTTGAGGTATCTTTTGTTGCCAGAATTTTTAGGGACTTACACAAGGTGACTGGGATGGGCTGTTCTGGTACCTAAAATAGATGGACCTACTCTGTATTTGGTATTTTGGAGGGTACTAGTCTTCACGAGAGTTCTTACACCTATTGTCTGAGGTTCGGGTGAAGCTCTAGAGTAATCGTAGCTATATTTTCGAACAACCCTCTTTGTATGTTATTGTGAGGCTGGGTTTCATCTCCAGCAAATGATAGTACTGAGACAAGGCCACCCTGTTCTGGCTGCTTGTTTGTTGATTTTAGAAAGTCCTTTTTTTTCTTTTTTTCTTTTTTAGGTGCGTGGTTACTATCACTAAGACTTTATAATACATCACAAATAATTAAAATTTTCTAAAAATGAATAGGTCACCGTGGCGTCCTTCGACTGTCGCCACCTGTCTCGAAGACAACGAGGTCTTCCTTCATTGACACCGGAGGAGGAGTCGAGTCTCGGTGAGCCAGTGCCTTCTTCAAAAGAGAAATCTCCAATTACAACCCCTGATTTTCACATAACCCCATATCATATGGAGTTTCAAGAGGATCCTTTTACAGAAGGAGTCGTACCTCCTTGCAATCCTCCTCTCACTGACCCGTTGGGGCCAGTGTTAGTTCAGGCTACACCAGGCCAATATATGTCTTCCACTGCACCAACATCTGTTTCACAACCGACGCCCATGGGGTCGATGCCAATGGTAACCAACTCTGGTCTGCCACCATCTTCCTCGCCGGTTTTCAGTTCGACGCCAATGATTGACAACCCCAGTAGCCAGGCTATACCCTGTCCCAACAATTCGGTCACCAAAACTATCAGCAGACCTCCAAATCCTTCAGGATATGCTCCTATTGTGACTGCACCGGGACCCACGATTTATTCTCACGCTAGTGGGGTGACTTCGGTTCATTTTAGAAACCCTTTTGGTTGGAATCAAGTTTTTGAGTTTAAATCCCTTGTCAATCATGCCAGGGGGCAGTGTCACCTACACATATATGCCGAGGGGCACTTCGATACCCCTACAGTCATTAGGACAAACATGACAGCCTATTTTTAACGTTGTTCCTTTGAGTGGTCAAACTTGCAGTGTAGGATCTATTCCATTGCTTAAATATACGAATAGTAGTATTCCTTTGGCTAACTCTATCGCATCCATATGGGCGAACCAACCCCAAAGTCAACTTGGGCAAGTGGGTAACTTTTACACTGGGGAAACCAACAGTTCACCCCCTAGTACAACATACCCTATGGACAACAACCATACACCCCTACACCCCCACCCACAGGGAAATTTTATCAACAAAGTCCTACTTATCCCATTGGTAACACATTGATGGGCAGACCCTATGATCCAAACAGTCAGCCAATACTTCCTTGGCTAGTTCCGGGGGAAAACAAACAATTTCCATTTTTGGCAGCTCTAGACATCCTTGAAATCTCCCATCAACCACAACCCACTTTGGCCTCCAGTACCGCATAATATTATGTCTGACATCCTTAAATTCGATGGGAAACAAGGGGACGATGCGGCTACACACATCACCACCTTTCATCTATATTCTGTTTCTAACTCCATGGTGGATGATAGTATCCAGCTTCGAATTTTCCCTGCACTTTCATAGGAAATGCTGCCAAATGGTACATTGAGATACCACATGGGGCCATCGACACTTTTGGCACCTTAGCTACAGAATTTCTTAAGAACTTCCAATTACCTATTAGATACGAAACCGGCACGAAACTCTTAACCTCGTTGCGCGAAGACACTGCCACCCACATCTCTGATCACATTCATGAATGGAGAAGTAGGAGGAGGTTGGTCAAAGTGCTAATGCTAGATCATCTCCTATCCAATTGGTTTTGTAAGTCACTCTTACCACCCCTAGCTAAGGATGTTTGTTTGTCCAGTGCGGTCACCAAAGACCAATCCATTCGTCATGCACAACATTTAGATATGATATATTCAAAATCTGGCATGCTATATGATTTACTCCCCCATGCCCCTGACAATATGAATCCTCCCGCTACTCAGAAACCCGGAGCACATGCCGATGGCCTCGTTGGTGTAATATTTGGTGTAGCCATAAAACAACCTAGTGGTAAAACCTCCCAGCCTTCTTCGGTTTCCACCGCCCCTAACCAATCTACTACTCTTCCTACCGTTGAGGTAAATTCTGTGTAGTTTTCACAAAAACCTAGCAGCAAGAACAAAAATAACAAGAAAAATACCTCTTCTTCTGAAGAGCAGTCAGATACTCAGAATGATCCCAATCAGAAAAGCGTTGCTAAGAATGAAAAATGAAAGGAGAAACACATGAAATTTCCTTGTAGAATCTGTGCGGAGGACCACTTGAAATAAAAATTTCCTCAACTACAGGAATGCACAGATTTTATCACAAACAAGGACTTTAGGAGGACACCTATCTTTCTTCATAATCCCTTCCCTAATCCATAGCAGTAACAACAACACATGGTTGCAAACCCACCACAACCTCCACAAAGGGGCTACAGTGGTGCCCATCCTTCCAGTGAAGGATCATCTGCCATTTATGGCATAGAAATTTTTGAACTCCAAACACAAGCCAAATTATATGGAAATCCTATCATTGATGCTTAGGAACCTGGTACCAGTTCGAATCCACCACCGCCCAACGATTTTCATATCGAAAGGTTTGTTGCTGACCCTGCAATTCGTCCCCCCAAAAGGACACTTCAACGCATGACTCATAACACCTCTACACGTGCTGCCCAAAAGTACAATACTATAGAATATTTGGTGCAAGCACCATCATCCATGTCTGCACTCGAAGTATTACAAACCTGTCGAGTGCAAAGGAAAACTATGCTTTCGGCCATTGGTGGAATCGACCCCTAGGATTCTACGTTAGCCATCTTCGACATGGAGAAATATAAACCTCGCCTCTCACACCAACTTGTGTTCCAGGTGCAAGTTGTGTCGAAAGGGAGACTAATCCATATCACTGTCATAGATGAAGGTGCTTCGACCTGCATTATGTCAACTGCATGCTGGCTCACATTGGGTTCTCCTACTTTGTCGCCGCCATCGAATTCCCTTAAAGCTTTCGATGGCCACACTTTCCTCCCAAAAGGCTACCTTGCTAGCTTTCCCATTTCGCTTAGTGGGAAAATGATAATGGTGGACATATAATTTGTAGATCGTCATCTCAACTATAATCTGTTGCTGGGTCATAGTTGGTCTTACACAATGAATACCATTGTCTCTTCGGTCTTCTGACTCATCCTCTTTCCATTGGATGGGAAAATAGTCATAGTGGATCAATTATCCTTTTGCACCCCCGATTATTCCATGTTACCAAGTAGCACTCTATCCCCTGTAGGAGGCATTCCTGACTTGTACGTCAGCATCGGTACTAGTCTTCTAAAGGCATATTCCTTGATGGATTGTTTTCCTCTTCCACCACCTGAGGTTCCACATATGATTGCAATGATATCCACCATTTTGGATGGCTCTATCGATTAATGGATCCTACCAGCGCCTTCAGACATTGATTCTCATGGAGATCAGATGCCGCTATCACCGATAGAGTTGGCTTATCAAGCCATCCAAATAGCATCGGAACCCTCCACTACTTTGGTTTCTATCAATGGTACCACCCTCCCTCCCATCATGGTTCTTTCTAGGGATCTCCTCGATGAAGTCCTTCCTATGGACGAAGCTATTCGAGAGATCACGTCTCTAGAAGAACGACCTTGGGGAGAGTTCCATTATCGCACTTCGATGTTCAATTTAGATGCGATCACTACTCAAATCCCATATTTTGACCCACCTGAGATCGTTCCCTCCGGTTACATGACTATTCAAACTATCGATTCGGAAGGGAACATGGGAAATCTTTACAAGACTATGCTCATAGATATCTCGGTCAAAACAGGTATCGTGGAAAACATTCAGATTGGAGCCAATTGCAATCCCGAGGAAATTTCACGCTTCACATCCCTTTTTAAGGAATTTCGCGATGTGTTTTCTTGGTCTTATGACAAAATTCCCGGCATAGATCCGTCTATTGTTGAGCACGAAATCAAAGTTTATGACAATGCCAAGCCTATCTAGCAAAGACTCTGACCTGTCCACCCTCGCAAAGAAGCCTCCATTAAGACTGAAGTTGAAAAAATATTACATGATGGTTTCATATATCTCGTTCCTTTAATGGAATGGGTTTCCAATCCGGTTCCTATAGATAAAAAAACAAGGCACCATCCGGTTCTGTGTTGATTATCGCAATCTGAATGCTGCTTGTCCAAAATACAATTATCCTACACCGTTTATAGATCATATTCTCAACGATTGTGCCAAATGTGAATCTTTCTCCTTTATGGATGGCTTCTCGAGCTATAACTAGATTGCGATTAAAAAATATGACCAGCATAAAACCACCTTCATCTGTCCTTGGGGCACATTTGCATATCGTAAACTCCCATTTAGTTTGAATAATGCAGGAGAAAATTTTCAAAGGGCTATGGACTATGCCTTTCATGATATTTGGCACATTGTACAAGCTTATTTGGATGACCTTCTAGCTTACTCCAAGAAGCAAACCCACCACCTTGTGCATCTGAAACAAATCTTCGCTCGGTGTAGGTTCTAGAATATACATCTGAATCCACATAAGTGCTTATCTTTTGTCAATTCTGGATGCCTTCTAGGCTTTACTGTTTCCAAGCACAAGATTAGGGTTGATCATGATAAGGTTAAGGAAATTGTTGAATTACTAGTGCCACAATCTATTCTGCAACTCCAACATTTGCAAGGGAAGGAAAATTTTTTACGTCATTTCATAGTAAACTATGTTGAGATGAAGAAAGGCTTTATGCACTTACTAAAGAAAGGAAAACTATATTTGTGGGATTTCCAAGTTCAACTGTCTTTTTATGCCTTGAAACGAGCACTCATTTACGCCCCAATTCTAAGTTCCCACAACTACACGCGTGACTTTCTCCTCTACCTGGTAGCCTCACCATCCTCGTTAGGAATGGTTTTGGTTCAAGTTCACAATGACGATAGTGAACATGTGATATATTATTTTTCAAAAGGTCTCATTGGACCCAAACTACGATATTCACATGTGGAGAAACTATCTCTCGTGGTGGTCTTTGCTGTAATATTCCCAAATGGGAAAACTCAACAATACATGGAAGAAAAATGCATTTTTTAGAAATACAAGTATAAACAGAAAAATGCAGCCCATGGATCCATTAGATATGACATTATTATACTTAGATATAATAGGATATCAGAAAAAAATGACTTTTCCAGTTAAACAGGCCTCTTATGCTCAAAAGAACCCAAAAACACTAAAACCCCAAAGCTGCTACAAACATAAATTACTGCATAAAGAGACAACACAGTTATTTGAGGGTTATACTTAGAAAATGGAGAGACGAATAAGATCTAATGATTTATTGATCAATAGAGCACCAAAACAGAGATCTAGTCTCTTTTACATAAATCCAAGATGACTCGGGAAGGGTTTCTTGACAGAAATGATGTACATCAAACTTCCTGCTACAGATCTATGGCTAAATCATGTTGTATGGCTGAAACACTGCATAAATATGGCTGATCATGCAAAGAAATGGTAGTAGACTCTCCTACTAGCTTTTCAGGAAGTAGAATGAACCTCCTTCAGGGAAACTAGCTCAAAATACAAGGGATTAAACCCCTCCACTGCAATACCTTAAGAAATAATGCAGTTTCTGAAAGGGACTGCACTGTTGCTAAAGGTGACTTCTTGGCCTAACACTAGATAGTGGAAAATGTAGCACAAAATGCTCTCCTCAGATTTCTTAAACAAGATCTCCAAGCAAGAGTGGGGAATTCCCGCATGAGAAAACCCTTGCATTAAAAAATACAAAAAACTTATCTAAACAGCCAAAGGATGTAGAAAGTCTAAACAAACCACATACAAAATATAATCTTCAATCATGACCATATGGTTGCCATCCCCTCCATTATATAGTTGATGAGCTTCCTCACCAAGGGTCCCACCCAATTATGAGGTTGCTTCCATGTAAAGGCTCCTCCACTAAAATTAAGCTGTCTCCACAAGTCTTACTCATATTTTTATATCACTGTTTGATTTAGTCAACCTTGACTAGACCTTCATGCATTGTCTCTTTTCACACTCAGGGTGTCTTGATTTTGACTAGCTAGATTAATCTTCATTCACATTGAGCTGTCCTTATTTAGGATCCACTCCTCATATATTAATGCTGTCGACTTGGTCAAACTTGAATTTTTCCACACATTTTAGACCCCGTTCACACATGTGGATGCTTGATCTAGTTATTAACATGATCCCTTTTCACATTGTGAGGGATTTTATTCCTACTTAAGCAACTTATGATCCTCCTTGCCCATTTATTCATCTAACTAGATTTTGAAAGAAAAATTAATATTCCTATTAGCTGCATGCTAATTTAGGAATATTACAGTCTTCCCCTCCCAAATTTTGCTTTTCCTTAAGCAACTACAAGGGTGCTGCAAAATCTCCCCTCCTCCTCTTGTGGCCTTTTCCTTCAATAGTCTCCACCATTGCTTCAGATTTTCTGCAATAATTCTCCTAATGGTTCCTCCCAAGTGTGTAAGTTGGCCTTTGGTGGATAAACCAAATGGCTCTCATCATGAAAGAAAGGAAGGTCTATATGGAGACCTTCTTGCTGATAATGGCCTCCTCAAGATAGAATTGATGACAGTCATGGGGAATTCCATCATCAATCAAGGGCTTCCATCTCCATGCTATCATCCAAATGAAATGAATCACCTCCCAACTTGGAAATTCATAGAAAAGCTCCTCCCAATTTCTCATGAGAGGCATTTCCCAAGTGCTCCAAACAAACATATGGTGTACCTCATAAAGAAACAAGTGAACTACTATGGTATCCATCTCCCATGCTCCTCTTGAAACATGTAGTGCAAAAAGTGTGGGAAATTTCTTCCCCCAAGGACACATCCAACCAATGTGTCTCTCCTCCAACCATGTTCTCAACAAATATAAGAACATTCTCAGCATATGGAATAATAATTAGAGTCATGCTAGCTGCCATATGTAGTAAAGGAGGAGGAAAATGTCCCTCATGTGCAACCAGCGTAGTTTTACTCTCAACTGCCATAGAATATGATATGAAAAGTGTTTTTCCCAACACTTGTTTGCTGCCCCATCCTTCTTACATGCTTGGAGAAGGTGTATGATGGTTGGTGTTAATGAATTGCACCATGAAGAGTACATTATATCTTCAAGATATTCCAAGGAATGACCAACATAAACATTGTTCAATGCCCAAAGTGGCTCATGAAGCCCACCAGAAAAAGTGTCCCCTCTTGGAGCAAAGCCTTGTACATGAGTGTTAAGAAAATGCAAGCATATAGTAGATACATTATGATGTTCAAAAATACAAGTTTTACCATACAATTGATTCAAATCAGTGAGGTAGCTCATGGATGAGCTTCCTCTCACACCCAATGAATAAGGAGGTGGTAATGATAACTCTTCCCAAGAGCTAGGTTCCTCCTCAAACAACAAATGATCTATGCACTTCCTCATATGAGAGTGCATCTCTCCTTTGAAATTTTCCCACATGAATCCCTCCAAGATGGTATGGTATGCTTTAATGAATCCAGTGGGCTTAGAAATAAAGATCTCATAGGCTGCATTAAGTAGTTTATCCTTGATCTTAGAGTGTCTAGTTAAGTAGATCTGATCATGGAAATAAATGACTCCATCAACTAATTTATACCTCCCATCCATTATGTGATCATAAAGAACCTTACATGTGAAGAGGTCATTGGAATATTCCATCAAAAATTGGGACTCCCAATAAGGATCTAGGCTCCCCAACAATGACAACACTGTAGAAATCTGCAATGCAGCCCCTGTCATAACATGGCTCTCCTCTTTGAAATGCTTGGTGCCAAAGTCACATGTTGGAGTACTTTCAACTTTCTTTTGCTGCCTCTCTTGTAGCCGATCTTTCTCAAAAAAAGATTGAAGTTCATGAAAGTCAACCTTCTTTTGAAATGTTTCTTTCCTCCAAAAATTCCATAGTTTTTCCCATGCATACAAGAGCGGTAATACCCTATTTTTATATTCAGAAATATTCATTATGTATAGAAGTATCTTTTTCTGCTCCAAGGCTATGGAGTGGCCTTTTGATATCATGCTCATGTCAATACAAATTTATGAATTCTTCTTTTCCAATGCAAATAGATGAGTGGAAGATAGCAAAGTCAATTTCAAAAAATTGCTCAGCTCTCCTTGGGATCCATCAACAGTTCTCAGCGTTGTGGTAGCTCCCTTCAAGGCTCCTTCCTTAGCCAAATATGTCACTACTGCACAAATTTGAGAGAACACTTTAGTCTTCCTCCGATCAAGAGGTCTCTCTGGTGGAATGCCTCCATGCAAAGAGACATCAAGGCGTAAAGCATGATGCATATGTGTGTGGACAGATTTTTCCTTGCCTTTATTGCATAGTTCCTCCTGCCTTATTTGTGTATCATCCTTCTGAAATAAATAGGGGTGTATACTCCTCATCATATGAGGCTTTCCCTTCCCTTTATCTTCTTTTATCTTCAAGATCTCACCATTTGATAATGATGGCACATGCTACACATGGATTGTGCCATGATCCCCATATGTGAAATTCTTTGGAACTCCTTGCAAAAGTGAAAGAGTTTATCTCCTTGCAGAAAGTGCTCCATATTCCTCTTCATGAGGTCCTCGATGTACCCTTTTCATGACTGCACTATTATCTCCAGCCTTCTCTTCCTTCTCTTCAATAGTTGAAAATGCCTCATCATCAATAAGAGACCTTAGATCTTGGTCTTCTTTTGAAGGAGGAATCTCCATGTCTCTCTCTTGAGAAGAAATCTCTTCTTGCAATGGGGGATCTTCCTTTGGAAAGGCATCATACAAGCTTCCTTCCTCTTCAATGATTTTATGAAATGGAGATGAGTTTATGGATCCTTCATGCAAAAGTTTCGTTTGATTTGGTTTGATAAACTCCATAGAAGGTCTTTCATAAGATTTTTCATCAAACCTTTTCACTATTCTTCTAATGAACTTTGCATAAGTAGATGTATTTGCATTCTCTAAGGAAAAATATTCAAACAAACACCAAGAATAAGCCTTACCCTCAAGATGCAGCGCTACTACTTTGATGGCTTCCTTTTCTGAAACTTGATGTTGTTGCACATAGGTGTCTAGCTCCTTCACCCAAGCCCTAGATGGAAATTTAGGTGATCCATCAAAAGTAGATAGAAAGAATCTACCCACACCATGTTGCTTACTCCTTGTGCTTCTTTCCTCCTTGATCTTGCAAAACTCTTGGAAGTTCAAGTGATATTTGAACCCCTTAGATCGAGCTTCATACCCTTGCAAATAAACACCAAGAGTCTCCTTCTTTGGCACATCTCCATTCTTCTTCTTCTTTGTCATGAACAAGTGGCTGATAGAGCGTTGTAAATCTAATGATGTGGCTGAATTATCACACCCATAAGATGAGAAATTAGAGATTTCCTCATGTGTAGATATTGTAGATCTTGTTGAGGGATCTTCATGTTTTTCCCTCCTCATTTCTTTGATGTCTTTGCTTATATCCTGCAGAGTTTGAAAGAGAAGTTTTGAGAACCTCTTTCCTCCAAAAATAAGGGTTTTCTTTGATCTCTATTGCAGATCTTCTCCTTCCCATGAGAAGACTCCATAATGGTTGAAGAACACATGCTAAGCCAAGATTAGGGCTTCAATACCATTGTAATATTCCCAAATGGGAAAACTTAGCAATACATGCAAGAAAAACACATTTTTCAGAAATATAATTATAAATAGAAAAATGCAGCCCATGGATCCATTAGATATGAAATTATTATACTTATATCTAAGAGGATATCAGAAACAAATGACTTTTTCCTAGCTAAACAGGCCTCCCATGCTCAAAACAACCAAAAAACACTAAAACCCCAAGATTGATGCAAACAAAAATTAATGCATAAAGAGAAAACGCAATTATTTGAGGGTTATACTCAAAAAATGGAGAGAAAAATCATATCTGATGATTTATTAATTAATAGAGCACTAAAACATAGATCTAGTCTCTTTTACATAGATCCAAGATGACCCAGGAAGGGTTTCTTGATAGAAATGATGTACATGAAATTTCCTGTTGTAGATCTATGGATGAATCATGCTGTATGGCTGAAGCACTGCATAAATATGGCTGACCATGCAAATAAATGGCAGTAGTCTCTCCTACTAGGTTACCGGGAAGTAGAATGAACCTCCTTCAGGGAAACTAGCTCAAAATACAACGGATTAAACCCCTCCATTGCAATACCTTAAGAAATAATGCAGTTTTTGAAAGGGACTGAAATTTTGCTAAAGGTGACTACTTGGCCTAACACCAGATAGTGTAAAATGTAGCACAAAATTATCTCCTCAGATTTCTTAAACAATATCTCCAAGCAAGAGTAAGGAATTCCCGCATGAGAAAACCCTTGCACTAAATAGTGCAACAAAATTAGCTAAAATACAAATGATGCAGAAAGTCTAAACAGAACACATACAAAATATAATCTTCAATCATGACCATATGGTTTCCATCCCCTCCATTATATAGTTGATGAGCTTCCTCACCAAGGGTCCCACCCAATTATGAGGTTACTTCCATGCAAAGGCTCCTCCACCAAAATTACGCTTTCTCCACAAGTCTTACTCATATTTTTATAGCGTTGTTTGATTTAGTCAACCTTGACTGGATCTTCATGCATTGTCTCTTTTCACACTCAAGGTGTCTTCATTTTGACTAGCTAGATTCATCTTCATTCACATTGAGCTGTCTTTATTTAGGATTCACTCCTCATATATTAAATTTTTTGACTTGGTCAAACTTGACTTTGTCCACACATTGTTAGGTCCCCATATTAATAGTGTAGTCCCTTATTATGTTAGTGTAGCCCCCCTTATTATCATTTTTGTACCCCCGTAACCCCAATATTGTTATTATTGTGCCCTTAAATTATTATTGTTAGGTCAGATAGGATTCAATTGTGGCCCCACTAGGATTACAATGTGGCCCCATGGACTCATATATATAGAAGGAGGTTTTGGTCCTTTGTATCATCCAAGAATTGTTCATTTATGTAATGTATTGGAGGTTTCCCCCTCGAAGTGGATTATTTCTAAGGCATTGATATCTCTTTTAGTCTATTTTTGGAGCTGGTTTCACAACATTTGGTATCAGAGGCTTTGGATTCTAGGGTTTCGCTGCTCTAAACAGGTCATCGTGGAATTTTTGTTATAACGTTTTTTCTACGAAGGTTCAGAATCTAAAATGTTTATGGCGCGAAGCGGAAATATTGAGGAAACTCGTCACAAAATTTTAGACCTTGGTTCACAATATTGTCGGAGATATGATCTGTGGAAGGTAGTGCTTTTTCAGGCTCCTGAATTTCATCTCAAAGAGGTGATCATGGGAAAATATTCATAACTCTCTCTATGAGCATCGGATTGGAGTGCCGTAAAAAGTGGTTGCAATTACACAAACTTTAGTTTCTTTTCTATCAATTTCAGAGCCGAAGGACGAAACAGTGACACGTGGAAAGTCATACAAGTTTGCTCTACTGAACCAATTTATAATTAGGTCATTGTGGGAGATTGGACATAACTTTGCCTTGGAGAATCCAAATCAGGTCAGACCTGTGGCATTCAAAAGAGAATTTAGAGGGCTACCTTAGTGCCAAATTTCAGACATTGAAGAGCCACAATCATAGAGATAATCCAATTTCAATATCAAGCTCCTCAAAAGCAAGAAAAAGGTGTGTATTTTTTTTCCGAATTGCATAAGTCTTGTTTGAATTGATTACAAGGGCATATTGTAGAATACATATCAGTATTGGGTTCTAAAAAATGCCCCGTAAAAATAATTCAACACCCAATAAGCCTTTAGAAGGCTCTACTATGACTCATGAAGATGAATAATTGCAACATGATGTATCAAAATTACAAGAGAAAGTGCACCAAATTTCGCTCTTGCAAAGAGAAGCAAAAAATGAAATGGAAGTTTTGAAGAAAGGCGTGGAAGCGAAGATGGATGGTTTGAAGAAAGGCGTGGAATTTAATATAGATTGCATGGAAGCTGGCATGGAATCTAAGATGGATGACATGGAAGCTAAGATCGATGAAAAAATGGAAAACATGAAGAATGATCTAAAAGCAGACATAGAAGGTTTGACAAAGTTGATACAAGAAATGTTTCCTAATGGTGAAAAGATAGTAGAGGAAACTCACGATGAGAACAAAATAAATGTTAATCATGATTTCATAAACTCTAATGTTGGTGGGAAGAACCACCATATTCCAAAAATGGATATGAGGAAGTTTGATGGAAAGGATCCTGTAACATGGATACTATATATGGAGCAATATTTTGATCTCCATAACGTGCAAAACACACAAAAGGTACGCATTGCAACTTTACATTTAGAACAAAATACATTTGTATGATATCGATGGCTTTGTTCCCGTAAAAAAATTGTCACTTGGTCAATTTTTACGGAGGAAATGATAGCACATTATGAGGATACAAAGAGCAACACCTTCTTTAACCAATTGATAAATCTCAAACAAAAGGGTTTAGTGGGGCAGCACATTGAGGACTTCCAAAAATTGAATATAAGGGTAACTGATATTCCAGAGGAACACAGGATCGATCTCTTCATAGGCACTTTAAAGGATAACATCCAACATGAAGTTCATGTTTTGGAACTGGATTCATTGGAGAAGGCATTCAGGTTGGCAAGAAAAGTTGAATGTAAAATAATGGCGACAAGGAAGCCTACCACTCAATTCTATAAAGAAGGAAGTGTTGCTACGCCTAGATTTCCACAACCTACAAGGTTGACACCACAACAATTGGAAGAAAAAAGATAAAAAGGGCTTTGCTACAGTTGTGATAGAAAATACACTAAAGGTCATAAGTGTGCTGAGAAGAAATTATTTTACATAGATTGTCCAGAGGAAGAAGAAAATGAACAAGAAGAGGATATACACCAGGAACCAACCCTAGAAGAAGAAGAAATGAGTCCGACCATATCATGTAATTCCTTGGCAGGAATTACCAATCCTCAAACTCTCAAGATAGAAGGACATATCAAGAAGAAAAAGGTAATAGTGTTGATTGATTTGGGTAGTACCCATAATTTTATTCATTATAAGGTAGCCAAGGAATTGAATTGTTTTCTATACCGAGCACCAGAATGTCAAGTGATGGTTGCAAATGGAGGAACTATAAATTGGTCTAGAAAATTCCATAATATCAAGCTAGCCATGGGGGAATATTTATTGAATTGTCCAATGCTTTCCATCCCAATGGGAGGTGCTAATGTTGTACTAGGAGTACAATGGTTACAATCTTTAGGGACAGTAGCTTTTAATTTTCAAGAACTTTTCTTGAAATTTTTTTTGGAAGGAAAGGAAATTGAATTACGGGGTATCACAGGGAAGCCAGGAAAGATAATAAGCTCTAATTTCATGGCAAATCTTCTAAAGAAAGAAAAACAGGGCGTAATTGCACAATTATGCTCACTAGAAGTTCCAACATCAAAATAATCTATTTCTCCAGATCTCTAGAAAGTCTTGGACAATCATTCCAAGGTGTTTGATACTCCCAAAGGACTCCCCCCTATTTGTGATCATGATCATGCTATTCATTTGATTCCAAGAAGTGTTCCTCCAAACATCAGGCCTTACAGATATCCTTATGTCCAAAAGAGAAAAATTGAATGTATGATTGCAGAAATGTTAGAGGCTGGTATAATTCAACCTAGTCAAAGTTCTTTCTCTGCTCCAGTAGTATTGGTGCACAAAAAAGATGGATCATGGCGCATGTGTCTGGATTATAGGGAGCTCAATAAGCTCACTATTAAAGATAAATTTCCCATTCCTGTGATTGATGAATTATTGGATGAATTACATGGAGCGATTTGTTTTACCAATGTTTCTTTGGAGTACAAGAGGTGGAATACTTGGGTCATATTGTATCTCACTGTTACAAGTCAAAATACCTCCTCATCAGCTCAGAGGGGAAGACAAATATGGAAGGAGTACAAAGACCTAAATTAAACCTATTTCTGCCAAGGTAACGCCTATCTATAACAAAACAAGAGTGTTATAACGCAACAAAGCAGTGAATATGCCGTGTTAGTGGCTAGGGCAATGCTCTGTTCACACTAAAGGGAAGCATTACCCGTGTTTTAAGTTTGAACCAGGAAAATCCCGCGGAGAATGATTTGAATCTCCGGCTTTCCCTCACAAGAGAGTCACTTCACAAAGGAAACTGCAAAGCACCAGTTCATTATTGGTCATTTCTATAACAAGACTGAACTCCAAAGGAGGCAAAAGCATAGAGATTAAAGAAACATCTAAGTTTTTTCCATTCCAAACTAGTGGAAAGAGAAAGGAAAAAATGGCTTTCTCCCTCTCCTATAAGAAGGAGCTGAAGGCTCTTAATTGAAGGTCGAAGTATTGCTAAAGGTTTTTGCATACTTGTGGAACAGAGAATAGTGTTATATTGTGAAGGCCAAGAGTCAAAGAGGTTCCTAGAGAGCTTGTTGACTTGGACTTCTTCACTTGAGAGATAAAAGAGATTGGGGAACTGAGGAGGGCTTGGTACAATCGATGGTTGTAATCCTCCTTCTTTCAAAATCAATAGAAATGTGTTCGTTTTGTCCATTCAATACTTAATATTGTCATTATTGTTTGAACATTTACATAGTATGATATGAATGGCTCAGATGTGTATAATTTAGAAGTTCATTATTTATTGACTTGAATGATAGGATATATGTTATGTTAGAAATTACATAGGTGCTTTGACTGATTGAAGGACTAAGATTTGGAGCCAGTGAATAAGGATTCTTGTTTCGATGCCTAGCGCTCTCCAAGGGACTCCAAGATTGTCAAAGAGGTAATTCTCTATCACACTCCATCAAGTTATTTTAAGTTAATATGAACATGCTCATGCCATCTTTGTGAACAGCACAACTAATCTTACTATCTGCCTCGGGCACTGGAAAGCCTGAAAGGGATATTCGAAAACCAACAACCCAAGCAGTTTACCCTATAGCATAATTGGCGACTCCGCTGGGGAGTTTCCCCATAGTTTTCGGACTATTCCTTCCCTCCTCTCTTCTTTCCTCTGTTCACAGACCCTTCCGACCATTTTTAATGCCCAGTAGACATATCAAATGCTCGCAGAGTTCAATCCTATTTCTGTTTGACCAACTGAAGAACTTTTCCCTGGCTAACGCTACCCCTGTAGATTGTCCAGTGCGTTATAACGTTGTCTCTGCTTAAATACAGTGTGTTAGTTGTTGTCTTTACTCACAGATAGAGCGTTACTCAACCAAAACCTTGATGTTCACTGTTTTGATGGTGTTTTAGTTGCATATTTTCTTTTGTCCATCAGTACCTTTCGGTGACTGAATCCCTGTGCTTGTCTGGTAAGCTCGAATTTGTATTTGTTTCTCTTGTTTGAAAATTCAGTGTCCAAAGCATTTAATTTTTAAGAGGAATTTTTTTTTATATTATTTTTCTACATCTAGCTGAGTTTATTCTGAAATTTTCAGTTCATAGACTGTTTAAAAGAGGTAGATAGAAGTCTGAATCTTTAAAAGTTGAACTGAAATATTTGAATGCTAGTGCATGGATGTTGAAAAGAAACCTCTCCCTGTAGAAACACTGTTCATCGAATTTAATATCTAGAGCATGTTTTTCATGTTTTCTTGAGTCAGAGTCTCATCACATTTCATACGTCCACTCCCCCTCCGCAAGACTAATAATCAAGTACACTAAGAATAAAGCGATAATAAAATCAATCAACTCTTTTTGAACTCACACAAACAGTAGTTCAGGCTAGGATCTTGGGTTAGGAACAGTGAGAAAACTACCCAAGATCTCAAAACTTGAAACTAGAGTCATTAACGAGCAAAATCCTACTTCACTTATTATCGGGACCATTCCTTTACCGGAGCTCAGCGCGAGACAACACTTGGGTGCACAAGAAGGTAGCCCGCCTTCAACTGCATCCAGTGGGTGTGTTATATATTGGGGTTCCCTTCGGGGATGTCGAAACTAGATCGGGGATCTAGGTATTCTGCCCATATAGCACACTGTCCTTGACTGTGGACCCCCCTGATGATGTCTATGATTTGAGGTATCTTTAGTGGCCATACTTTTTAGGGACTTACACAAGGTGACTGGGACGGGCTGTCTTGGTACCTGAAACAGACGGACCCACTCTGTCTTCGGTCTTTAGGAGGGTACTCGTCTTCACGAGAGTTCTTACAACTATCGTCTAAGGTTCGGGCAAAGCTCTAGAGTGATCGTAACTGTACTTTCGACCAACCCTCTCTGTATACTATTGTGATATTGGATTTCATCACCAGAAAACGGTAGTACTCAGATAGGGCACCCTATTCTGGCTGCTTGCTGATTGATTTTAGAAAGTCCCTTTTTCTTTTTCTTTTTTTTTTAGGTGTGTGGTTACTGTCACTGAGACTTTATAATACATCACAATTTATTAAAATTTGTTAAAATTAAGCAGGTCACCATGGCGTCCCCCGACCCACGCCGTCTGTCTAGACGACAGCAAGGTCTACCTCCTCTAACTATTGAGGAAGAACTAAACCTTGGTGAACCCGTGCCTTCCACGGAAGAGAAGTCTCCACTGACTAATCTTGATTATCACATAGCCTCATATCATCCGGAATTTTCGGAGGACCCTTTCACTGAAGGGGTTGTACCTCATTACAATCCTCCACTCACTAATCCGTTAGGGCCTATGATAATTCAGATTCCACCACGCCAATATATGTCTTCAGCCGCACCAACATCCATTTCACCACCGGAATCCACAGGGTCGATGCCAATGGAAACCATCCTAGGTTCGCCACCATTCTCCCTGCCGGTGGTCAGTTCTATGCCATCACTAGGTAACCCCAGTAGTCAACATATACCTACTCCCAACCCTATGGTCATCACAACTGTCAGTAGCTTGTCGAACCCTTTGGCATCTACTCCTACCGTGACCACGTTGGGACCCACGGTAGCTCCTCCCATGAGTATGACTACTTTGGTACCTTTTAGCAACCCTTTCGGTTGGAACCCTCTGCTGAGTTCAAACCCCTTGGCCTCTATGCCAGGGGGCAGTATCACCAGCATGCAAGTAGCAGGGAACATTTCACTTCCTCTGCAATCCTTAGGACAAATAGGACAACCTATTGTTAATACTCTTCCCTCAAGTGGTTCAAATATAGGTGTAGGGTCTATGCCGTTGCCAAACTATGCAAGTAGTAGCATGCCTCCGGGAAACTCTATTGCATCCATTTGGACTAACCAACCCCAACCTCCATCTGGAATGGGAGGGCACTTTTATACTGGGGGCAACCAACAGTTCGCCCCGCAATACAACATGCCCTATGGACAACAACCGTATGTCCCTACTCCTCCGCCTATAGGAAGTTTTTACCAAAGTCCTACTTATCCTCCTGGTAACACATTGATGGGTGGACCCTATGGTCTAAATAGTTATCCCATACTGCCTTGGTTAGATTCGGGGGAAAATCCACAATTGCCATTCTTGGCAGCTTTGGACATCCCCGATATCCATAAACTGACTAACGATCCCATCAATCACAACTCTCTTTGGCCTCCAGTACTGCATAAGATTCCTTCCGACATCCCGAAGTTCAACGGGAAACAAGGGGACGACCCAGCCGCACACATCACTACCTTTCACCTATGGTCTATATCCAATTCCATGGTAGATGATAGTGTCTGACTTCGACTGTTTCCCTGCACACTTACAGGCAATGCTACCAAGTGGTACATTGAATTACCATGCCCCACCATAAATACGTTTGGTGCTTTAGTAATGGAGTTTCTAAAGAACTTCCAACTACAAATTAGATTTGAAACTAGAACGAAACTATTAACCTTGCTCCGCCAAGACACCGCCACCCACATCTCCGATCACATTCATGAATGGAGATGTAGGAGGAGGCTATTCAAAGTGCCAATTTCGGATCATCTCTTAGCCAATTGGTTTTGCAAGTCTCTCTTACCCCACATAGCTAAAGACATTGGCCTTTCTGGTGTGGTCACAGAAGATCAATGCATTCACCGTGCCCAGCATTTAGATTTAATCTACTCACAATCTGGCACGCTGTATGATTTGCTCCCCCATGCCCCTGGCAACCCAAATCCTCCGGCTACTCAGAAAATCGGAGCTCATGCCGATGGTCTCGTTGGCACGATCTCTGGCGTAGCCACAAAGTAGTCTCGGGGGCAAGTCTCCCAACCATCTTTGGCTGCCACCGCCCCTCACCAAACGGCTACTCTTCCCACCGCTGAGGTAAATTCGGTGCAAACCTCACAAAAACATAGCGGGAAAAATAAGAAGAACAAGAAAAAGTCATCTTCTTCGGAAGAGCAGTCGGATAATCAGAATAACACTAATCAGAAAAACGCTGCCAAAAATGACAAAGGGAAGGATAAACCCATGAAATTTCCTTGCAAAATCTGTGCAGAGGACCACTTAACATACAAATGTCCTCGGCTGCAGGAATGCACCAATTTTTTTGCCAATAAGGATTCCGGGCGAACACTTGCTGTTCTTCATAATCCTTTCCCTAATCAACAGCAGCAACATCAACACATGGTTGACAATCCGCCACAACCCCATCAACAGGGAAATGGTGGTTTATATCCTTTCGGCGAAGGACCATCTGTCATTTATGGCATTGAGAGTGTTGACCTTCAAACTCGAGCTAAGCTTTATGGAAACCCTACCATAGATGCTCAAGAACCTGGTACTAGTTCAAATCCACCGTTGTTAAACGATTTGCATATCGAACGGCCTACTGCTGACCTAGTGATTAGTCCCCCCAAAGGGACACTTCGACGCATGACTCATAACACCTCTACATGTGCAGCCCAAAACTACAACATTGTAGAAGATTTGGCGCAGGCACCGTCAGCTATGTCTGCTCTCGAAGTATTACAAACCTGTCCAGCACAAAGGAAAGCCTTGCTTTCGGCCATTGGTGGAATAGACCCCCAGGATTCCATGCTAGCTATCTTTGATATGGAAAAGTATAAACCTCGCCTCTCACACCAACTCGCATTCCAGGTGCAGGTTGTGTTGAAAGGGAGACCAATCCATCGCACTGTCATAGACGAAGGTGCTTCGACCTGCGTTATGTCACAAGCTTGCTGGCTCAATTTAGGTTCTCCTACCCTCACCCCGCCATTGAATTCCCTCAAAGCTTTCGATGGCCACACTTTCCTCCCAAAAGGATACCTTGCTAGCTTTCCCATCACTCTGAGTGGGAAAATGGTAAACGTGGACGTTGAAGTCGTAGAGCGCCATCTAGACTATAATCTATTGCTTGGTCACAGTTGGTCTTATGCCATGACTGCCATTGTGTCTTCGGTCTTCTGACTCATCCTATTTCCATTGGATGGGAAAATAGTCACAGTGGATCAGCTATCCTTCTGCACCCCTAATTATGCCACGTTACCAAGTAGCATTGTACCCCTAATAGGAGGCTTTCCTGACTCTTACGTCAGTATCGGTACTAGTCTTCTGAAGGCATCTTCCCTACTGGGTTGTTTTCCTCTCCCGCTGCCATTGATCCCAAACACGGTTGCAATGATATCCACCACTTTGGATGGCTCTATCGACCCATGGATCATTCTGGCACCTTCAGACATTGATTCCTATGGAGATCAGATGCCGCTCTCACCAGCCGAGTTGGCTTACCAAGCCATCCAAACCGCATCTGAACCCTCCACTGTTATGGTTTCGACCAACGGTACAAACCTCCCACCCATAACCGTTCTCTCTAAGGATCTCCTCAATGAAGTCTTGCCTACAGACAAAGCTATTCGAGAGATCATGTCTCTAGAGGAACGACCTTGGGGAGAGTTTCACCATCGCGCTTCGATGATTGACTCGGAGGCGATAAAAACTGAAACCCCATCCTTTGACCAACCTGAGGTGGTTCCCTCTGCTTATATGACTATTCAAACTATCGATTCAGAAGGGAACATGGGTAATATTTCTAAGACAATGCTCATTGATATCTCGGTCAAAACGGGTATCGTGGAAAATGTTTAGATTGGAGAAGCTTGCAATCCTGAGGAAATTGCGCGCTTCACATCCATTTTCAGAGAATTCCACGATGTGTTTGCTTGGTCTCATAAGAAAATTCCCGACATAGATAATTCTATTAACGAGAAAGAGATCAAGAAATTTCGAGCGTTCTTTTTTGTATGGTCTTTTTCTTTCTCGTTAATCCGAAAAACCTAGAGTTTTCTTCTTCAGACTCGTTAAAACTATGAAGAAGCACTGAGCTTTCTTTTCAGGAATATTTTTCTCGCTCATAAAACTGAAAAAACCCTGAGTTGCCTTTGTCGGGCTCGTTAAACTACCACGACAGAAAGGATGGAGCCATTCTTTTCTATTTTTCAAAGCTCTTTAAACTGAAAAAGTAACCGAGTTTTCTCCGCGTAACTCGTTAAAATTTCACAAAGGTAATCGGGTTTTCTCCGCGTGACTCGTTAAAATTTCATGGAGGTAATCGATTTTTCTCTGCGTGACTCGTTAAAATTTCACGGAGGGGCACTGAGTTTTTCTTTGTTGGACTCGTTAAAATTTCACAAAGAAGTATTGAGTTTACTCCGTCTCCTCGTACTCATAACAAAATGAGGTAGACGTCCATCGAACATAGATTTCTCACTTTTCCGGATTCAATGGACTAATTCATGGAAAATGAACTATTTCGGGCTTACTATTACCCCTTTGCTGTGCCCGGTTATCAAGACATGAAAAAGGTACCCCAATGGAGTTGTCTTTTATGATATTTTTCAGACTCTCTAAACATGAAAAATTCCCCGAGTTTACTCCTCTGGACTCGTTAAACTTAATCAGATGGGACGTGGAGTTGTCTTTTATGATATTTTTCAGACTCTTTAAATATGAAAAATTCACTGAGTTTACTCATCTGGACTCGTTAAACCTAATCAAATGGGGCACATAGTTGTCTTTCCTAACATTTTTCAGACTCTCTAAACATGAAAAATTCACTGAGTTTACTCGTCTGGACTCGCTAAACTTAATCAGACGGGGAAAAATTTGGACAAAATGGATACTACCTCTGTTACATTTTCAAAAAGGTCGATTTGGCAGCAAAATTATTGAACATGGCACTTCCTAGAAAACTCTTTCGCAGTTAGCCGAACCCTACCATCTATGAGTATTAGCCTTCATTTCCCAGTGTCCCTACACCGGTAATATCCTAACACACTCTTTGGTGTTCATCAAGCTTTAGCTGCCTAGTACCCTGCTAGAGTGCCTTCTATTGTTCAAGCATATCTCGCTATCTACTACTCCTGTTATCAACCAAACCGCTCATTATGCCAGAAATTATTTGTCGTCCGACGTTCCCATTTACTCTTCATTATCTCAATCATAAACAAAATCAGTTGGTTTCCGTTTCGTGTTGACTGATGTAGGACACCTCAGTGCCTACCTTTCAACAGATCACTTCCTATCGACTTCAACATCTTATCTAGGAAGTTGATCCAGAAACCCATCAGTACCTGGATACTTGCAGACATCAGTGGCAGGTAGTCTTGTGTTTGAACAGGGGTCTTCATCATTGGCTCTTGTTCGAATGATTCTACGAGTGTTCGACTTCAACTCATTTTTCACACTCGCTAGATTGTACTATGCATCTTAGGGACCATCATCATTATTGGTGGCCACCTTCGCATATGTTAACAGTTTTCATTATCGACTGGTAATCAGACGATTTCTCACATGTTCGATGACAACTCCCTCATTCACATGTTGAGAAATATGCAGTTTAAGTGAATCGACGGTCAAGACCTTGGGGCAAAGGCTACATCATTAAAGTTGTGTTTCCTTCCCCAAGTTGCGATATTGTTTATGGAGACAACTTCTTCAGCCTGATCATGTTATGACAGACACTTCCACATTGTGCCTATCGGTGGATAGATTCTTCATATCTCTATTCTAGAGAAATCATGTTGTTTAAGCTACTGAGCATGGGAAATGCCTGACTCAAGGCAGATACTATATTTTCTGACATATGTTGTTGTTTCAGGTTTTCCTCAGTCTTTCAATCTCTTTATCTCTACACAAATTATAAATTATTTCGGCCATCGTCTTCGTCTCTGACCTCACACTTTAGGGGGCATCTGTTACAGGTCAAAATACCTCCTCATCAGCTCAGAGGGGAAGACAAATATGGAAGGAGTAAAAAGACCTAAATTAAACCTATTTCTGCCAGGGTAACACATATCTATAACAACACAAGAGCGTTATAACGCATCTAATTAGTGAATGGGTCGCATTAGTGGCTAGGGAAACACTCTGTTTACACTGGAGGGAAGTGTTACCCATGTTTTAAGTTTGAATTGGGAAAAGCCCACGAAGAATGATTTGAATCTCCGGCTTTCCCTCACAAGAGAGTCAGTTCACAAAAGAAACTGCAGAGCACCAGTTCATTATTGGTCATTTCTATAACAAGACTGAACTCCAAAGGAGGAAAAAGCATAGAGATTAAAGAAACATCTAAGTTTTTTCCATTCCAAACTAGTGGAAAGAGAAAGGCAACAATGGCTTTCTCCCTCTCCTATAAGAAGGAGCTGAAGGCTCTTAATTGAAGGTCGAAGGATTGCTAAAGTTTTTTGCATACTTGTGGAATAGAGAATAGTGTTATATTGTGAAGGCTAAGAGTCAAAGAGGTTCCTAGAGAGCTTGTTGACTTGAACTTCTTCACTTTAGAGATAAAAGAGATTGGGGGACTGAGGAGGGCTTGGTACAACTGACGGTTGTAATCCTCCTTCTTTCAAAATCAATAGAACTGTGTTCGTTTTGTCCATTCAATACTTAATATTGTCATTATTGTTTGAACATTTACGTAGTATGATATGAATGGCTCAGGTGTGTATAATTTAGAAGTTCATTATATATTGACTTGAATGATAGGATATATGTTATGTTAGAAATTACACGGGTGCTTTGACTGATTGCAGGACTAAGATTTGGAGCCAGTGAAGAAGGATTCTTGTTTCGCTGCCTAGCGCTCTCCAAGGGACTCCAAGATTGTCAAAGAGGTAATTCTCTATCACACTCCATCAAGTTATTTTAAGTTAATATGAACATGCTCATGCCATCTTTGTGAACAGTACAGCTAATCTTACTGTCTGCCTCGGGCACTGGAAAGCCCTGAGAGGGATATTCGAAAACCAACAACCCAAGCATTTTACCCTATAGCACTCATGAGGGTGTTAAGGTAGACCCTAACAAAATTAAAGCCATTAAGGAATGGAAAGTACCCACAACCATAAAGCAGTTGCGTGGATTTCTCGGGTTAATAGGTATTATCGCAAGTTTGTTAAGAATTATGGGAGAATATCAGCACCTCTAACAACACTATTGAAGAAAGATGCATTTTCATGGACTCCTGAAGCAACTAAGGCCTTTGAACATCTTGCAGAGGCAATGTGCCTAGCACCAGTCTTAGCTACGCCAGACTTCACAAAAACCTTTATTGTGGAATATGATGCCTCAGGAAATGGAATTGGTGCTATTTTAATGCAAGAAGGAAGACCCATTGCCTTTGAAATTCATTCAATCAAAGGAAAGTATTTACAAAAGGCTATTTATGAGAAGTAAATTTTGGCATTACTACATGCACTAAAGAAATGGAGACCTTACCTAATGGGAAGACACTTCAAGGTAAAAACTGATCATGACAGTCTTAATTTTTTTTTGGAACAAAGACTATCTTCAAAAGAGCAGCACAAATGGGTCACAAAGATGTTGGGTTATGACTTCGAAATTTTCTACAAAAAATGGAAGCTAAATGTTGTTGCAACTGCACTTTCAAGAAAGGATGAAGAGGTGGAAGCATTGCTTTGTGCCATTTCAATTATCCAACCAGATTGGATAACCGAAGTAAGGGATGAATGGAAGAAGGACGAAAAAATGTGGACTCTCATTCAAAAGTTGCAGCAAGATCCTATTACATCTGATACATTTATTTGGAAAAATGATTCCTTATGGTACAAAGATCGCTTATATATTTGCAAGAATTACAAACTAAAACAAAAGATTCTTTTGGAATTGCACACTTCTCCTTTAGGAGGACACTCAGGATTTTTAAAAACTTACCACAGGGTGAAGAAAGAATTTTTTTGGGATGGCCTTAAATCTGATATTCAAAAGTTTGTGACAGAATGTTTGGTTTTCCAGCAGAATAAAGTTGAGACAATTAAGACCCCGGGACTTCTACAACCTTTATCCATTCCAAGTCAACGTTGGGAGGAGATTTCAATGGATTTTACCATAGGTTTACCTAAGTCCGAAGGAAAGAGTGTCATCATGGTGGTAGTTGATAGACTTACCAAGTATGCACACTTTTGTGCATTATCTCATCCATTTAAAGCAAGTACAGTTGCTACCACATTTATGGAAACAATTCAAAAGCTACATGGAAACCCGAAGATTATTGTAAGTGACAGAGATCCCATTTTTACAGGAAATTTTATGACAGAATTATTTTCTTGTTTGGGAACTCAACTAGCTCATAGCTCATCTTATCATCCTCAATCCAATGGTCAAACAGAGATAGTGAATAAATTTTTGGAAGGATATCTTCATTTTTTTGTATCTGATAAGAAAGCATAATGGGTCAAGTGGTTACCTTTCGTTGAATGGTGGTATAACACTTCCTTCCGTATTGTAGCAAAAATGACCCCATTTAAGGCACTTTATGGATATCATCCACCATCCATCACATCTTATTTAAGGGAAAATTCTAGGGCTCAAGCAATGGAGGATCACATCAAGCATCAACAAGAAGTTCTCCAACTCTTAAAGGATAACCTAAATTTGGCACAAAATCGAATGAAACAACAGGCAGATCAACATCGCAGTGAGAGAAGTTTTGATGTGGGAGACTGGGTATTTTTACGGAAACAACCATACAAACAAATGTCCCTCAAGAAATCTAAGAATGATAATAAATTATCACCAAAGTAATATGGTCCTTACAAGGTTTTGCAAAAGATTGGTACTATGGCATACAAATTGGAGCTTCCTGCTTCTTCGCGAATGCATCCAGTTTTCCATGTTTCATGCTTAAAAAAGGTTATAGGGGACAAAATTCCAGTTCAAACAATATTTCCAGAACTTGATGAGGAAGGAAAAACCATATTTGAACCTGAAGCAGTCACGGAAATTAGAACTCGACAACTAAAAAATTGATCAATTTCAGAGTATCTCATCAAATGGAAGAACTTACCCACTGAAGATTCTACATGGAAGGATGAGAATTTTATACAAAAACACCCAGAGCTACTAAAGCATTGAGGACAACACCTGTTTGAAGGAGAGGGGCATGTTAGGTCCCTATATTAATAGTGTAGTCCCTTATTATGTTAGCGTATCCCCCCTTACTGTTATTGTTGTACCCCTATAACTCCAATATTGTTATTATTGTGCCCTTAAATTATTATTGTTAGGTCAGCTAGGATTACATTGTGGCCCCAATAGGATTACAATGTGGCCCCATGGACTCCTATATATAGAAGGAGGTTTTGGTCATTTGTATCATCCAAGAATTGTTCATTTATGTAATGTATTGGAGGTTTCCCCCTCGAAGTGGCTTATTTCTAAGGCATTGATATCTCTTTTATTCTATTTTTGGAGTTGGTTTCATAGCACACATTTTAGACCCTATTCACACATGTGGATGCTTGATTTGGTTATTAACATGATCCTTTTTCACATTGTGAGGGATTTTATTCCTACTTAAGCCACTTATGAGCCTCCTTTCCCATTTATTCATCTAACTAGATTTTAAAAGAAAAATTAATATTCCTATTAGCTGCATGCTAATTTAGGAATATTACATTCGCTGTCACCCGAATCTGACACTATATATTGCTGCGAAAAACTACTATAATTTCTTTGGAGAATCCCATGCGACACATCCTATCTCGACAAGTTATTGGAGGAAAATATTCCAAATGTATTGTAATCCTCCAACAGTTTGATTTGGTTTTCACTACTGCCAAAGAAAATAAATCTCTAGTCTTCGCCAAATTGTTGTCAGACCTTCCCAGAATTGACCTGGAAGATGTAGCTCATGATCCATTTCATCATGAATCTATCTACCTAGTCGATTCTTTTGATCCTTGGTATGGAGACATTTTGGTCTACCTCCAAACTCAACATTTCCGCCCAACTCTCACGTCAGACGATTGCCATTGTATTCATCACCAAGAGAAACACTACCTCATGCTAAACGATACTCTATATCATCGTGGTGTCGATACTATTCTTTGGAATTATCTCACTCTTAACGAGGTGGAACACATTTTAAATGACTATCAAGCAGAGGCATGCGACGGTCATCTTTATGGCATAGATACTGCCCAGAAATTATTTTGTGCAGGATAGTATTGGCCCACTTTGTTTAAATACTGCATCGCAACACTCAAGAAGTGCCATCCGTGTCATATTTTCATAAAGAAAATGCATGCCTACCTCTCCCCTCTTGATCCAATTTTCTCCATTGGTCCTTGCGCTAAATGGGGAATAGAATTCGTTACATGCAATCCTACTTCTGTGGATGGACACAACTACATTGTAGTTGTGGTTGACTACTTCACAAAATGGGCAGAAGCCATTCCCACTTTTAAGGCTGATGGAGAAACCGTCACTCTAATCTTGTTCAATCAGGTCATCTGTCATTTCGCTGTGCCCCTCTCGATCATCACAGATCATGGGTCACATTTTCAGAACCATATGATGACAGAATTGACTTCCATGATAGGTTTTTGACATCATTCTTCATCCTACTATCCGCAAGCGAATGGTCAAGTCGAAGCCATAAATGGCACCTCAAAACCATGTTTCATTGGTTAGTCAGAAACCATAAAACCACATGGCATCAGAAGTTATATTCCACATTATGGGCATATCGAACGTCAGTAAAAACTGCTACAGCCTTCATGCCATTCCAACTTGAATTCGGCCTGGAAGTAGTACTCCCAATCGAGTGTGAGATTCCGTCACTCAAGATCGTTTTTGAACTCCTACCCAGCACCACTGCCAAAAAAAAGTGCTTGCTCTCACTCGATCAATTGGAAAAAACTCATCGAGATGCCATGCTGGCACTCGAAGCTCACAAGCAATGATTAGAGGCTCAATATCACAAATCTGCTAAGCCTTGTTCTTTCCAAGAGGGTGATCTCATTCTAATCTATGATCAGAGACATGACCTATTGAGGGTAGGAACATTCCAACCATTATGGCTTGGTCCTTATGTCGTCACTAAAGTCCTATCAAAAGGATATTATGAACTTCATGACTATAATGGAATTCCACTCGCAGAGCCCCGCAACAGGCTCTATCTGAAGAAGTATTTCACCTAGTGTTCCACTAGGCATATGATTTGTAACTTTATGTATATCAGTTTTGTATTTGTTTGACATGTTTGGATATTTTGTGTTTTTGAGTGTTTTTCTCATAAAAACATTTTATTTTACACAGATGCCTTCATCATCCTTATTATACGTTGGATATGTGGATGGTGCTAGTGGTCATATGAGGCACATTGCATAAGTTGCTTCGGTCCTCTACACACCTGAGGTAGAGCTCCTTGGTTCTGGGGGAATTTTCCTGGGCAATGCCACCAAAAATATTGTTGAGTACATGTCAGTGATACAACTCCTCATGGAAGCTACATCTCATGACATCTCCAATCTAGTGGTTAGGTTAGATTTCCAACTCGTCGTTATGCAGTTAAAAAATTGTTGTCGCATCCATCATCCAGTCTTATTACCTTATTACTTAAGGGTACGACTTCTAGAACATCAATTTCAAACCATTTCATTGGAGCACATTCCTAGAGAATTTAATACATTAGCTAATTCGTTGGAAAATTATGTGTTAGATTGGAATTTTGCGCATTTATTATAGAAAGAGTCATACATGAGTGTATATTTTTTACCATAAAAATACATAAAAATTAAAAACAAAAGAATTAAAATTTCCAAAATACGTATATGTATATATATATATATGTCATGTCTAGTCAAATCACATCAAAAAACTTCCCAAAACTTGGCTGTTTTACAAACAAAAATTTGGCTTTGTTAAGCCTCGCTCTAACATTTACACATCTATCCATTATTCCTCCTGAGCCCGCTACTCAAAATAGCAGATAACTGCTCTGGATAACCTGCTAAGTGGCACCAAGAACCTCTCTGGTACACCCACTATGTGCCACTATAGGTGAACCAAGATCTTCCTCATGGGAAGAGGTGGCACGCCCATGCTTAGACCCTCAAGGTTCCTAGAAATATCATGCAAACTACGTGCATCATCACCCTCTTTGGCAGTTGTTATAGCCTCTGCTACTACGCCAGCCCTAGGTAGCTGCATTCCTCACCTTGCATAGTGAGGGGCTCTAGCTAGATGGATAGGTGCCACATCTGTGTCAAGCAACAAGCTTCATGTTAAAAACATTTTCACCCATTAAACAAAAAAGTTGCATAAGCATTCAAAAGATAAAAAATACTTCAATCACTAATCAAGTTCTTTCTTACCATCTGGACCCCACTGAGTGCCCGGTGGTAGTATCAACACCAGGTCTCCTGTGTAGTTCATCCCTACATAGGGATAATCTTCAATCATTAGGAGCTGGTCGTCTAACCACTCAAAGAATGTGTAATAAAAATAGCGACTGATTGGACCCTCTCTAGTCTGCGGTATCAAAGATGATCAATGAGCCTGTCTTGGCTCTAGAGGTCCCAATACATCCATGATAATTCTTGGCCTCACTGCGGGAACCCGATCTAGTATGAAAGACACGATCAGTGTGACATACCCAAACTCTCTTTGGGTCCGGGTCATACATGCTGTCAGTTCTTCTTGAACCCGACAGACAACACCTTCACACTAGTCAAAAATCTGAGGCTGCATGCAATCCAGTGCCAACAATACCTGGGCCTTGGTGACCATGTGTTGACCCTTGGCTCCTACCAAATGAAATATCATCCAGAAGAGAGACCTCAATGGTCTCGCTGACACCCATGCAATAGGCACCCGGTTACTTACTGCCACAATATTGTTTATGTAGTGAGTTCGGATCAGATCCGCATTAGTGCGGGGATCAGCCCTGGAACCTGTTAGATTGGGCCTCAGTCCTTTGCATGATAGGCTAGTCAAGTAGTAGATGTCATCTTTCTCGAACGAGAGTTCATTAACCTCGATGTGAAATACATGTTGCTGGTCATCCCACTGCTGGATGATCCATCTCATAAGGTCTTCCTACCCTCTCATCAGCTCTAAATGAGCATACTTCAGTAATCCACATCTATGGAGAACCAGCAAAGTAATAGCATCAGTAACCATTTCGCGTTCTTCTCTCTCATGCTCACTTTCGTGCCAAATGCTCATGGTAAAATTCTTCACATTTGCACAAGAAACATTTCCAATGGATTAATTTTAGGCTGAAACACTTTAGGATTAAGGAAAACAAGTTCAAAAAATGTTTCTGTCGACTAACGCGGGTCTTAATGCAAATCAGTGCGTGCTAATGCACTGTCCCTTAACGGTCAGTGCATTTAACGTGGCCCAGGTACTGAGCACCCGCGTTAGCAGCTAAATATATTTAGGGCCTACTAAAAATGACATTTTTAGCGAGCAATAAGAACTAAAATGACAATGGAAAGCTAAAGGAAGGTTCAACATCTTACCTAGATCTCACGTAATCAAAAACCATTGCCCAGTTCGTCCACAATCAAAAGTCGAATTTTCACCACTTTTTCACTCCAGAGCTTTATCACAACACTCAAAACATTGAAAATGAAGGTCTGTTGCCTTCTTATAGCCATTCTAGAGGTAAGAATCACTCAGCTAGTCTCTTAAAATTGGTAAATTCCTGCTATATTTTTGTCCCAACTATTGGTTTTGGAATGTTACCGATGCTTTGATGAGTTGTTAGTGTTCATGTGCAGATTTGACCGTGTTCGACCCGGTTACGAGCTTTGTTTTTAGGGACTTTTTCTAGCTCATAAAATTGAAAAACCCTGATTTTCCTTCGTCGGGCTCGTTAAACTACTACGATGAAGAAACATGAGCCATTCCTTTCCATATTTTTTAAATCTCATTAAAAATAAAAAGTAACTGATTTTTTCTCCGTGGGACTTGTTAAAATTCATGGAGAGCACCGATTTTTTCTTCGTTGGACTCATCAAAATTTCACGAAGAACATTGAGTTTACTCCATCTCCTCGTAACCATAAAAAAATGAGGCAGATGTCCATTGAACATAGGTTTCTCACTTTTCTGGATTCAATGGACTAACTCACGGAAAATGAACTATTTTTGGCTTACTATTTTCCCTTCGTCGTTATCGGTTATAAAACATGATAAAGGTACCCCTTGGAGTTTTCTTTTACAATATTTTTCTGACTCTCTAAATATGAAAATATCACCAAGTTTACCCGTCTGGACTCGTTAAACTTAATCAGACAGGGAAACAATTTGGACAAAGTGGATACTTATTCTATTACATTTTAAAGGTCGATTTGGTAGCACAAAATATTGAACATGGCACTTCCTAGAAAACTCTCTTGCATTTAGCCAAACCCTACCATCTACGAGTTTGGCCTCCGTATGCCAATGTTCCTGCATTGGTGAATCCTGATACTCTTTGGTGTTCATTAAGCCTAAGTTGCATGGTACCCTGTTAGAGTGCCTTCTATTTTTCAAGAGGATCTTGCTATCTACTGCTCCTTGTATTAGCCAAGCCATCATATACCAGAAATTATTTGTCGTCATTTATTCCCATTCGCTCTTGATTATTTCCCCAAACAAAATAATATTTTACTGTTTCGTTTCGATTGATGTAGGATGCCTCAGTGCCTACCTTTTGACAAATCTCTTCCTATCGATTTCAACATCTTATCTAGGAAGTTGATCTAGAAACACCTTAGTACTCAGGTACTTGCAGACATCAGTGGCAGGTCACCTTTTGTATGGTCGTGGGTTCTCATTATTGGCTCTCGATCGAATGATTATAAGAGTGTTTGACATCAACTCCTTTTATTCACACTCGCTAGATTGTACTGTGCATCCTGGGGACCATCATCATTATCGGTGGCCACCCTCGTGTATGTTAACAATTTTTGTTATTTACTAGTAATCAGACAATTTCCCGCATGTTCGACTACAACTCATTCATTTGCATGTATGGAAATATGCAGTTTAGTGAAGAAGCGACCAAGACCTTGGGTTGAGGCTTACACCATTACAACTGCGTTTCCTCTCCCAAGTTGCGATTTTTTTTTTTGGAGACAGCTTATCAGTTTGATCCTATTATGACAGACACTTCCATGTTATGCTTAGTGGTGGACACACTGTTCATATATTTTCTCTAGAGAAATCATTTTGATTAGTTACTGAGCATGGGCATGCCCGACTCAGGACATATACCATATTTTCTGACATATGTTGTTGTTTCAGGTTTTCCTCAGTCCTTCAATTCCTCTCATTCTACTACACTTTTTATAAAGTATTTCATCCTTCATATTCTTCTCTGACCTCACACTTTAGGGGCCATCTGGACAAATGACCTCCTCATCATCTTAGAGGAGAAGGCAACATGGAAGGAATAAAATGATCTAGACAAGACCCATTTTTGCTAAGGTAACGCACCCGAGAAACAACTAGGCAGAGTTATAATGCACCTAAGCCATGAAAAGGGAGCGTTAATGCCTAGGGTAATGCTTTGTCTTGCCCAAGGGGCAACATTATCCGTTTTTGAATGTGAAAAGGGAAATATCTTGCAGAAAACTCACTGGCATTTCTAGCTTTTTCTCAAAAAGAGTCAGTTCAAAATGGAAACTAAATGGCACAAACCTTTTAGTAAGCATTTACAAACACAACTGAACTCCTATGGAAGGAAAAAGAAAGGAAAAGCGAGGACACATCTAGATATTTCTCGATTTTAACTAGTTGAAAGAGTTAACAAGGTTTTTCCTCTCCATCTCCTATAAATTAGAGCTATGGACTCTTGGTCTAAGGTTGAAGGTTTGATTATATGTGGAGTAGAATTTCATTGTTGTAGTGTGAGGCTTGAAGATCGACGAAGTTCATTAAGAACTTAATGCCTTGAGCATCATCACACTCAAAGATAGAGAAATAGAGAGAGGAATTGGAAGATTGAGGAGGGCTTGATGCAACTGACGATTGTAATCCTCCTTTTCATAAATCAATATAACTGTATTTGTTTTTTCCAATCGATGCATCAGTGTCACAATTGTTGTTCAATCGTCTATGTAGCATGATATGAGTGGCTTAGATCTGCATTGTTTTATATTTCTTATATGCTAGTTTAGTTGATAGAAATCTATACTGTTGTAGAGATTACATGAGTGCTTTGATTGGTTGCAGGATCTGGATTTGGAGCCGGTGAAGAAGGAATTATACTTCACTGCTTGGTGTTCTCCATAGAATCTACCATCCAAAAAGAGGTAATCCTTTCAATATTGCTTTATCAATTATATATATTAGTATGAACATGTATGCAGTATTTTTGGAACTTTATAGCTAATCTTACAGTCTGCCTCAGGCACCGGAAAGCCCTAAGAGGGATACCCACTAACCACCACCCAAGAATATTACCCTATAGCACTGGCTACATCAAAAGGATGTCTATGCTGCCTGCATCGAAGTCCTCTAGTTCCTCGTCACTATGAATTTATACAATGTCCTTTTGTTGTTCTTCCATCTCTGTCATCGTTGTAGGCTTCTCAGTGTCTTTCTTGGTGCACAGCCTTACCGTGGACGGATTAGGCTGGGAATTTGAGGTGGCACTAGTATCTACTACTACATCCAACCAGGAGGGATGCTAGTTGGCCATTACTTCGATGAGGCCATTTTATTTGAAGAGATAAGGTAGGTAATACCATACCCCGAACATGTCTTTCTTGGCAAAAATGTGCACATTTTGTAATGAGGCTTTGAAGTCTGCTATTGCTTGTACTGGTCATATAATGTTGGTGAGAGACACAACTTAAATTGAACAACTTGGTGAAGTTCCATCTGAAATAAAACCCAAAAATATTGTTTTCTGTAACCCGTTTCGGATCCTTTTTCACCCACAGCGATGCATATCATGCAGTTTTTCACATATGAAGGTCAATTGCAGGGAGTTGCGACTGTGACAATGGCTACCATCCAATGATCTCTACAAGCAACAAAAGCCATGCATAGTGGAATAGTTCCCTTCTTCCTGCGCTTCCTGACTGTCCCTATTAATCATTACTCTGGTCTCTAAGGCCAACACAATAGGACCAAAATCCTATCATGTTATCAATGAAATATGAATTCCCCCACAGTTCCTATTAATCATAAATCCAAGAATTTCACCTCTGACAATGAAATCAATGAAACCATTTTTTGGCTCTAGGGGTCGTGACCGAGGTCTAGAGTGTACTGCGCAACCAAAAAAACCCTCCAACCACTGGCCCTTTTGGTAGTGGTCCTCATGCGCAGATCAAAGTCTCACCCAAAGTAGCATTAAAGGTGAACCTAAGCCTACACCTAGAGGGGGATTTTATTTGGATCTAATCCTTGCTGATCTGATCTAATTACTACTGAGCTGCGCTATTACATTTTAACTCAATTCATATCTAAACTTATTAGAAACCCTTATCACCAATATATTTATTGCGCAAACATGGAGATCTACTATTATGTGATTAGCCCAGACAAATGTGCATCAAATAATAGAAACTACCCAATAGATATATAAGAAAATCATTAACTCATAAATATTAATGCATTAAAACATAAGAATATAAATCATGCAAGTGAACTAGTGGTTTTCCAAAACTTCTATTTATTAATAAGATCTTTAATGAATACCAATTCTTCCTTCTCTGCACACAACTGCAAAGTCCTCACACACAACCTAGGACTTTCCTTAGATCTCTGTGCACATGGCCACAAGAGCCTGTCTCTTACTTAGGCTAATCACCAATTACTTACCCAAATAACATCAACATTACATAATCACCAATTCTATCATGGATATCCTTAATATACTCATACATTCCTATTTATATTACTTAGATGAGAAAAAACCATGGCTCCAAACCGTGGTTTGAGTCCCATTTTTTACCCCTTTACCCGTTACAAAATGAAGGAGCTTTGACCTGCCCCAAAGCTCCTCATTAGGCGATTTTTTAGGTCTAAAATGGCCCTCCTAAGGAAATTAAAATAATAGTTGAAATAATAAAATAATGTTAGATTACGTCATCAAATTTTAGAGGGAAAAAGGAAACATATTTTTTCAACTTTTATTTTCAACAGATCTCCCTATGGGTTTACTCGAATTTCGAGCAGAAACACTTGTTGGATGTAGAATTTGATTCCTCATCCAAGGATTACCCATGTTTTATAATTTCTATGGACACTGCTACACGAAAAATGATAAATACATGAAAAATGCGATTGCAATCATGCTTTTTCATGTATTTCTCATTTTTCATGTAGCAGGGTCCATTGAAAGTATGTAGCATGGGTACCACTTGGATGAGGAATTAAATTGTGCATCCAACAAGTACTCCCTCTCAAAATTTGATTAAAACCATAGGGAGATAAGTTGAGAATACGATTTGAAAAAGTAGTTTTATTATTTTTTTAATTTTTTACTCCAAAAATGGTGAATCATCCCCAAGGTTGACATCATCATCTTGAATCCTATTGGTTCTTATAAAGTTTATTTTGGTTGTACATTTTTCTTAGGAGGCCCATTTTAGACCTCAAACTTCCCCTAATGTGACCTTCTGCACACTACGCTTTACCATCAAAGTTAACAAAAATTTCATTAAATTTAGACCTAGGGGACCATAACCCAACATCAAGGGAAAAAAATAAGAGGCATGAAAAGATACATATCATACATTGAAAACACACTACCTGACAAATCAAGGAGCATTAGGCAACTTATATAGATATCTAGACAAATATGGAAAGTGAAAAAATAGATGTATTATTAATTATAGAAAGAGGAAGTATACAACCATGGCCTTGATGTTGGATACATCCCTTTGGTGACTTCCAAGTCCAGACCGAGGCTCTTAAATCAATCCTTATCCAAAGTCTAAAATTAGGCATAATCATAACATAGGGATGCAAAGGATTAATGATCAGGTTAGAGAGACCAGTAGTGGAAGGATGGGATTCAATTTGTAGGTAGGGAGAAGGAGTTAGGGATCCATAAAGGAATGAGGAAGGCCCAATGCTCCAGGGAAAATTCCCTAATGATAGGATCAAGAGCTCCAAATGAGAGAGCTTGACCATATCTCCGCCGAACCATATCTAGCTTATCGTTACGGAAGCTTCTAGTGCACAAAGATTCTTCTCCATTTGATGAAACTAGAAAGGGATTAGCGTGGATTTTCCCATCAAAATTGTGCTAGAAGCACGAGGTCAAAGTGTTGCAGCTTACCATCAGCACAGACAGAAAACTGGAAAAGAGCGCTGACCTAAAAATTTAGGTTTTTAGTTGAGATTCTCCATAAATTCTTCAAGGAAGCTTTATGTTAATTTCCAAGGGATATTTTGATGTATTTTCCATGGTGGATATACTGCACAATATTCATTTCAGGGCACCTCAGGATCAGGGATGAGAAGTGAACAAGGTGAAAAATGATTGTGTAACAGATGCCCCCTAAAGCATGAAGTAAGAACAGGGAGTGATGGCTGAAATGATTTATGAACCAAGGCAAGGACTCAGAATACCGCCAAGAGACATGCGAAATTAAGCACAATACAATATGCGACATATCTGATATAAACATGCCTAATAAAATATCTCTGAATATGAATCAAATAACACATAAAACCATTTGGTCGCAACCATCAGTCTAAAAGATATCATGGAAATGGATCCACGGTATGGTTGCAGCCATCCGTATATCAAAGATCATGTGTACAATCATGAATACTCAATAACTCCACGCAACTTGGATAATAACAGATGTGATCCAGGGTCTTCATCTCTATCTCGATCTACCCACTGTACAAATCTAACCATGTGAATAGATGTGTTGATGTCGATCATGGTAGAAACCACATGATTACCATTCAATAATGTGAATCGTTAACAAGCACGAGAGAAACTGCTAATAATTATGATGATCCTCAAGGTACAACAACACAATCTACAAGTGTGAATAAATGAGTTGAAGTTGAACACTTTCAAAATCATCTGATCGAAGGCCAGTGATATGAACTTGTTGTCGAATGTGGAGAACTTGCCATTGAGGCATGAAATCTCCAAGGTAATAAAAATGAGTTTCTAGATAATCTTCCCTGATAATGAGCTAAATTCGACAAGAAATGATACGTTGAAGGAGGGCCATAATTATTCCCACATCATCGGCATGAAAATAATAATTTCTCAAGATGATACCTGAGTGATTCAAGGTTTTTGCAGAGAGGGTCAAATAAGAAAAGGATTTTTTCCTTGTACAAAAGACTTCTCTTGAACATATTGGCGACACGACTCTGGAGTAAGGCAGCATTTGACTTAAAATAGGATTAGAGGTCATGATGACAAAAATTGTGATGAGATAAGAGGAAAATGGATTTCCCAAACCCAGGAAGGCAAGTGATGAATGATGTATATCCCTAACCCGACACAAAATGCAAATGAGTTTCATGTTCAAGAGCGACATACTGCCTAAAAAACACATATGAAGTTTCACTTTCAATTTTCCTCCATTATTGCTAATGAGTACTTCTTTATTTTTGATAGCAAGCATGAAGAGGATAGCATATTCTTAGTGTATAATTTAATTATTTGAATGAATCCATACTAGTAAGTTTAATGAGCCGTAGGAAGGAGTAACTCGATCTTGTCATGGTGACAAGTATTTCATCATTTAAGTTTTACGAGTCTGACAGAAGAGTAACTCGATGTATTTTTCATGTGTAGAGAGTTTGAAAAAGAGAAAAAAAGAAAAATCCATCAGGTCCCTTTTTGTAAGTCGTCACTCAAATCTGAAAAGGTGGAAAAAAATATTGAGAGAATCTCTTGACCATGTTCGATAAAGATATTCCTTTTTCGTAAATAGTAAATCTCAGCCCAAAAAAGGGGTAAACCTATATTGAGACCACGTCAATTCATTTAATTTAACGAGTTCAAAATGACAAGCACTCGATGATCTTTTCAGTTTTCGATAGTTAGAAAAGAGCTTAAAGATGACTCCAAGGGGTTCCTTTTTCGTTTATTTTTAACGAGTCCGAAAAAGAGATAAAATAAAACTCGTTACATTAGTAAAAAATGATCACTATCACCATTAAAAAATATCATTTTGTTGCACAAAGAGAACCACACATCACTGATATCGAGAAAAATAATAAAATATTGGAAAAAATATGTTTAAACTTATAAATAGACAAAAAGTAAAAAAAAATACCATTTCATTTTGGGTAAATTGGAGAAGCACAGTTTACCCCATTTTCCTTTGATCTTCAGAAAAATGGTGCGGCTGATCCAAGACACCATTCGATGATCCATCAGTTGTAGGTAAGATATATTACTCTTCTCATCATTTTCATTCTATTTTTAAGCCATTTAATTTAGAAATTTAATGTTTTAAGAAGATATTTTTAAGTTTTATGTCACGAGCGATCGACATGAGTTTGACCTATCGGACCTGTGTTGATCACCCATAACCTGTTAGGCCAGCGTGCCATCAGCACAGGTTTAATTCAGATAGACGCGTTGATCGCCGAGAATATTTAAAAAAAAGTATCTCCATTTTTAATGATTTATTTCTAGTTTTGATCAGTTGAAAACTCCTAAAATATATTTTATGGATGTTTTTCAGGTGTTTTTGATGAAAATGGTTATTAAATGGAAATAAATAGGTCATGAGGTAGAATATCATGAAGCTCTCCAAGATCTGCATTTCATTAATTCCTTGATAAACTGTGGCTTGCTCAAGTTATTTCAAACCTTAGTACTTAGAGCTCAATTGGAGTTACTGGAACATCTCATTGGGCTATGGGATGTAGATCGCCAAATTTTTATCATTGAGGACCAAGGGCTCAAAATAGATATTTTAAACATGTATTTCATTATTGGATTGTCCAGGAGAGGAGGGAGGATCATACTCTCTGAAGCTCTCACTAGGGGTGATAGCACGAGTATGCTCATTGGGATACATTGTCCTAGTGCTAGAAATACTTCAAGCGGAAAGGTGGATATCAAAACTATCACCAATTTTCCTTTGAGGATGATTTTGCACAGTATGGCCCATGCAGCTGGGGCCCAGACATTGAATGAGGCAAAAAATTCTCAATTTTAGAACACTATATATTTTCTTGCTCTCACTATGTTCAATTGGTTTGAGGGATTATTGGCTAACATGAAAAGCCAACTACAAAGTCAAAAATAGGATGGATGAAAAAATTTGGGTATCGATCGATATTGGTCACAACTTTCTTCCTGGAGTGAGTGCCATTGTTTCAATACCAGTAGATTGAGGTAGATGATCCGACCCCGAGAGATTCGAGGCTTCTCAGATGGTGTGAGATCATTCCTCACCATGGAGGTTTCCAACAATGCATTTTTCTACAACATTTTTCACTTGGTTACGTTGTCAGTTGATCGTAGTGGATGAATACACATATTCTAGTACAAATTTCTGAGGAGATATATAACTTCCCCTTCTGCTAGGTGAACAGTTGTTTGATGCGGGTAAAAAACTTGTTTTTGGAATATTTTACTTTTTAATTTTTTTGTGTTATGTTTTCTGTGTTTTAAACTTATGATTATTTTGTAGATGTTGGACTAGACAGACCATCAGGTATGTCCCCAATTTCGAGGAGGGTAGCATGCCAGATCGAGGATTCTCCTTATTAGGAGGGAGAATACCTAATTGTAGAGATTGATTGCAACCTGAAGGGCCTAACCAAAGGCATTCTAGAATACACGTATTTTGATGACATACTGTTGCGATTTTAGAGGCACACCATAGGAGTCTCCATCAGCCTTCACCGTTTACTATGGTGAGTTATTCAGGCAGTAACTTGCTGCCATGAGCACCATGTGGGCGGATAGCTAGCTTTAGTTTATTTTTTTCACTGATGTAGGCTCATAGAACCATTGCGTCACCAAACACATACTTTTTGAGATTTTGATGTAACAAACTTTTACAGACTCGATATATATATATATATATATATATATATATATATATATATATATATATATGTATGTATGTATGTATGTATGTATGTATGTATGTATGTATGTATGTATGTATGTTTCTACTATGACAAAGTGTTCTTATATCATGATGATGTATTTGTTTTTTATATATGATGCAAATATCGATCTAATACATAATTTTCCATTGTATCTGTTAATGTATTAAAAATTTTTGGAATGTGTTGATATGTGATATAATCAAAATGTCTTTGCAGTAATCGAACATGTAAATAAATGCACAAAACCTGAGGGTTTCTTATTTAATAATGACCTTTTAACTGTAACACAAAAAATTGTGAGTCTAGCTTGATAACCAAGTCTCTGATAGCGAGAGAAATTGCATCCGATAATAGTTCGATGACCGCACTATATTCAACAATATTATTAGTTGTTTGACCCAGAAAATTACCTTGTACATTAACTAACTCTCCATTAGGGGAAAAAGTGCCCATGCTGCAGAAGATAGTTATGTGTGCTACGATAGGCACCATCAAAAAAACCGACATAATGGTTCAATGACATCTGCAAACCAAGTGGAACACAAGGTAAGCATAGGAAACATGTCTGCAAAGTAAAAAATCACATCAAAAAATATAAAATCACACTAATTTATCCCACACTAATGTAAAAATTATTGTACTTGCGATCAAGCATAATACTTCTTGAGATAGAGCCTGTTCCTGGGCTCATCCAACTGGTTACCCTCATAATCAACTAGCTCATGGGTGCCTTTCTCTAATACACAAAGAAAAATTTAAGGCCCATGCCACATAGGCTTGAGCTTTCCGACCCCTAACTTGTCATGGGCTTAATCATAAAGCAAGACCAAGTCACCTTCAAAGAAAATGCAAGGATTGATAGAATTATCATACTAAACGTTAACTTGTTTCTTTTGAGCTTCAATGAATAAAGCAACGATTCATCAAGTATCGTAGAGACACTCGAGATAAAGCATATGTTTCTCTTCTAGAAAAGTACCAGGAAGTATTTCAATAACTAGCTTTAGATAAGGAATTTCACACTCAATTGGAAGTGTAGCTTCCAGACCATACACCAGCTAAAATGGCGTGAATCCTGTAACAGTCTTAGTGAAATTTAGGTAAGCTCATAGAGCCAAGAATAGCATGAGTTACCAATCTCTTTTATGTCTCCTAATGGTTCGTTGAAGCATCGTTACCATGAATTTGTTGATGGATTCTACTTGGCCATTGGCCTGTGGATAATATGGAGTGGAGTTGTCGTGACGCAACCCCATCTGAGCAAAACGCTATATCATCATATGATTGCGAAAGTGAGAGCCATGGTCAATGAAAATGGCCTTCGGGACACCGAACTGAGATATGACATGATTAAAAAGTAATTGCGCCATAGTTAGACCTTCATTACCATATGTAGGCATCGATTTGGCCCATTTTGTAAAATAATTGACAACAAAAATAATATAACCATGCCCCCCGGCTGAGAAAGGGTTACAGATCATGAAATTTATGCCCCATTTTGCAAATGGCCCGACAATCACAACTAGGTGCAAGGGAACGGGTACGACGTTTTCTTTCCAAGAATAGATTTTGAAATCATGGAATTTGTGGATGGAAAGAATTAAATATTTGAAAATAGATGACCAAAAATATCACGCTTGAAGGATTTTTTGAACGGTAGCATAACCGGACATATGACCACCAAAGGCCCCAGAGTGTCAGTCACTAAGTACTTTCTCATATTCCTCAAGATTTAAGCATCAACAGAGGACAAAATCGACACCAATTCGATGCAAAGTATCTCCAATGATGCGATATGGTTGATATTGGTAACGAATCCGTCGTCTCTCAGAGTGAGACAACTTGGGTTGAAATTTTTTTGTCTAGAGATAGACAATGACATCTCCATACCATGGATCAAGAGTACTAATGAGAAAGAGTGATTCCTCGGGAATTGACTCATTGAAAGGAGTGGGATCAACTGTAGTTAGAAGATCACAAATCAATTCAATAAAGACGAGTGATTTCTTATACTTAATCGTAGAAAAATCTAAGTCGAACTTCTAGAGAATGGCGATCCATTTGGAGTATTTTCCCCCAAGTAACTGAAGAGTAAGAATTTAAGTCATGGGGTTGCATTCAAAAATAAAAATATTCTTATGCATGACAATGTAATGGCAGAAGCGCTGAAAAACATGAACAATTCTAAGGTGATTTTTTCTACGTGAGCATAGCGAGTTTGAACTTCGAAGATATTTCGGCTCAAGTAGTAAACGATATGTTAATGACCATCATCATCATCCTGAACCAGCACCATAACAATAATGTTGTCTACGATGTCCAGATAGAGGAAATAATCGCGATGATAATCGAGAGAATGCAATCAAGGAGCACTGACAAGGGTTTTCTTCAAAGCGTCGAAAGAATTATGAGAAATCTCATCCCAAATGAATGAGACTCCATTTTTCAACATACAGATAAATCCTTTAGCAAGCTCTACATAATTCGGGACGAATAGAAAAAGAAAATTGGCTTTCCCCTGCAAGATTTTCGGCTGAAGTAAGGTGGGAGGAGGCAGATTGATGATTGCCTTGACTTTTAGAGGATCAATTCAGATTCCTTCTTTAGAAACCACGAAACCCAAGAGACGACCTAATTCAACGAAAAAGACATATTTATGAGGATTCAACCGTATGTTATAATGTCGGCAGTGAAGGAAGATCTCTCTAAGATGTTCGAGGTGGTATTGACGTTTCACGGAATGAGTTGGAAGGTCGTTAAGATATGGATGAACTATGTGGTTAATATCATGAAAATCATAGGAAACAGCTGATGCAGCAAAATTGCAAATTTACACAATATGCGGACATGTGGGTTATGGCCCATAAAGTTTCCACTACACACGGTGGGTTGCCATACTTAGAACCCAGGCAATGTCACAATATCACAAATTTAGGCTCATCGCAATATCTCAGTTTTAACCATATTGCAATATCACAAATTTAAACATAAATCACATATTGCATAAATTAACAAACTCCGTCGATTGCACATAACATATATTGCAATGTTTGCGATTTTGCGATTTCGAAAATCGTTGCGAAAGCCTTATCACAATATCATAGATTTAACCTTCATCACAATATCATGGATTACCAAACCCCTCATCGCACTTCCTAGGATTTTCCTGTCGATTGAGATGTGCGCTAACAATATTATTTCTGAATGCGATACAATCTGGATCGTCCATTCTCCTACTTCATTTCTGCGACTTGATCATGACCATCCATCTTCCTCTGTGTTCCTGCAACACGATATTAATCCTACTGGGTAGCGCTAACACTGTCTATCGATGTAATCACATTTTCAATAAACTCATGTTTCACCATACTTTGATTTACAGTGAAGTTCGTAGGAACTTCATTCACCACCCATATTCACACAACTCACCAATTAACATAAAATAATACGTATATACACTGAGAAATTAAAATTAAATAACAAACAAATACTACAAGATCCAAAACATTTCTGGATACATAAAAAAATTACACGAATTCCATTATTTTCAAGCTCGAGTTACAGGCTAAGGCCACAATGGGCCTGAATCACACATTCGCCCTGAGGTTACATTGAGAAGGCCTGCCTCATACAACATAGTATTTGTATTTAAAAGAGATTACAAAGAGTGGATCATCTAAGATCCATGATTTCCTCCCACAAATCACTTAACTAATCCCTACAACCACTCGATTTTAATTACGTGGAAGATTTTTAAGGAAAATCATATCTTCTAAATGCCACATCGACTCCACCTTTGATATAAAAATTTATCATTTTAGCCAAATTTCATGGAAATTAGTCCCCTTTTTAAATGGTTTTCCACGTTTCTCCTTCCGCAACTTTGAATTTCAATTTTGATTAAGGGTGGTCCGATGCTCCTGCACCAGACTGCCGAGGTACAAAAGTTTTATGACCTTCTGGTCGTATGCCTTCTTGGTATTTTCATAACAGCACTCGTGAGTTGCAACAAAACCTCTGCAGTAGCAAGCCTCCTCCTTGATACACAATACCTCACTAAGATTCCCTCCTCTGAACTTAGTATTTCAGCATCTCTCTGGTTCTCTCCTCTGGAACCATTTGAGCACTCCTTGCTCTAGGCTGCAGTAAATCTTCTCACCTTCCTCTGCCACTACCTGCAAAAAATATAAAGACCACACGCTTAACAATATTAAAAATATTTGTACTTCCTTCCTTTGCACGTAGAATCTTCTTCTGCTCTGATACCACTTGATGCAACACAGCTGCAAAATTACACAATACGTAGACTTGTGGGTTATGGCCCATAAAGTTTCCATACGCATGGTGGGTCGCAATACTTAGAACCCAGGAAATGTCGCAAGATCAAAAATTTAGGTTCATTGCAATATTGAAGTTTTAACCATATCACAATATCGCAAATTTAAACATATCACAAATCGCATAAATTAACAAAATCTGTCGATCGCACATAACATATATCACAATGTCTACGATTTTGCGATTTTGCAAATCACTATGAAAATCTTATCACAATATCGTGGATTTAACCTTTGTCGCAATATCGTCGATTTACCAATCCCCTCATCGCACTTCCCAGGCTTCTCTTGCCGATTGCGATGTGCCCTAACAATCTTATGGACGAATGCGATATAATCTGGATCATCCGTTCTCCTACTTCATTTCTGCGACTTGATCGTGACCATCCATCTTCCTTTGTGTTCCTACAACATGATCTCAATCCCACTGGTCAGCGCTGACATTGTCTATCGATGGAATCACGGTTTTAATAAACTCTTGTTCTGCCATACTTTGATTTACAATGAAGTTCATGGGAACTTCGTTCACCACTCATATTCACACAACTTACCAATTAACATAAAAGAATATGTATATACACTGAGAAATTGAAATTAAATAACACAGACACTACATGATCCAGAAAATTTCTTGATACATTAAAAATTACATGGATTACATGTAAATTTCTGAACATGTTCTATGTCATTTCAGATTAGGGCACAATACTGAAGAAGATAGAACATAGTAATAGATCGATAGAATACAAGTAAAACAGAGATAAGAAATGGTGGCGTTATGACGATCAGCATGATGCTTCTACCAGCAAAGTCTCCAAGAGTTCATTCAACCAAGCGTGTCACACATAACCCAGAACAACCCAGAAAAAGAACAGTCCATATATATCACAGCTCCAACGCTATCCAGAGAGAGAGAATTCCTCCAAAACAATGTGTGTCAAATGAACTCCAAGTGTCTCCAATATATAGGAATATTTGGGGGTGTGTGACACGTCCTTTAAGACATTTAAGTCTATATTTTATTCTAGGCCGACCTAGCACATAAGTGGAATAAATTCAAAGTATATGTTCTGCTCATCCGATCAAGATGATATTTAGATCAATATTACACCTCTCCGAAAGAGGAATCCAACAAAAATATTGGGATCGTCATCTGATCAGCACAACCCAGAGTTTGGACCTAGTTGTCCAATTTTAAAACTCCCTCTCAACTAGGGAGAACTCCTTCCACAAGTGCAATCCAAACTGTTAGCCCCCTATGAATTTTTTGACAAGCAAACAGGGGGCTAAATTGTTTGTTGAGCCTTCAAGGAATGCATTTCTCCTGAAAACACATCATCCTTGAAAGCCTCTTCATGCCCTCTACCCTTTGATTAATTTCCACTGCTGTTTCTAAGTCAATAAGCCTCACTGATTGTAAAAAGGTGTGCTCAAGATGGCCTTCATTTGCCCCTTATATTCCTGCAGAATGTCCCATTATAACCTTTTTCCTTTTTATCAAAGTCCCCCTTTTTACCCCCAAATCCCTCCTAAACCTTCTAAATCATCCCCATGCCCCTCTTAAACCATTCAAATAATATTTTTTGGTTTGATAGCCCCCACTCTCTCTACCGTTACCCAGTTCTGGCCGCAAATTACATTTAAAGGGCCGAAAACCCACATTTTAACATATATCGGGCCTAGCCCCCTTCAGCCAGCCCCTTAAATTTTTCCCCCACATGACCTGGGCGCTAGAACCAAGTGCTAGCCCGAAAGGTGCTTATCGTGATTGGATGAATAAGTCTCAGAGCGCTACCCACCATTGATTTCCCGTAATCCAACAGTCGTCGCAAGCCCCAATGTTCTTGTGTTCCCCGTTCACCACTCCGATCGCATATCCACCGTCGATCTGATCCGCAGATCGACGACCCACTATTCATCCGCCCGATGGTCCCCACAGACAGTCACTGTTCAAAACCAGCAATTTCTATCGCACCGCCTTTGGAATGTGGGCGGTATTTTTCATTTCGCAGCGATGCCATACAATGGATGACACGTGGCTTCAAGCACTGTTGAAAAACCACTCTCATCGCACGTTAATGTTCGACTGTGGACTCGACACGATATGCACGTACACCATCCAATCTGAAGCTATCCATCCAATGGTGATCGCACCACGAAGATGCTCGGGAGTTAGCCCAAGACAAACAGGACCGCTGGCCCACCATCCTTCGCCCTCCGATGCGTTTTCTACCATCGATCTCCTCCTGAGATTGGACGGTTAGAATTAAATCCACGCCCCACCATCGACCGGGTCCCGCCACATCACCCATTCCACGTTTTTTCAGCGCATTTTCATCTGTCCCCTTTATATTTCATTCAAAGGTTAAATGTCCAATGTTCGCATTAAAATTTGCAGCATCCCGCCAAATTTCACCAGACCATTCTCCACTGTTTCGTTGCGTTTTTCACCATCACCCTGCACTGTTCCACCATTTCACCGGGCTACACTGCCATTCTCATTGTCCCCACTGCATCCACCCTCCCCATGCATGGTTTCTTAACATGTTTACGTGTTTTGCAGGGTTACAGACAGGCGGAAAACCGCCATGGTTCATATGCACTATTGTAGTGGCACAGTGCACAAAGAAGCTGGTTTCAGAGCTCGATATTATAGCAAGTTTCCCGAGAGAGTGTCAGAACGTTTTCCTCTATTAAATGGACAGTGTACGACACGTTCAAGATCTCCCCAGCAACATTAAAAACTCGAAATTTCACAGACATAGAACAATAAAGGAATGTCAGAGAGTATCAGTGAAAAAGCAGAGAGTTCAAGGCTTGTAATTAAATATTTTTAACCTTAACCTAACATTTTAAAGGCAAGGTACCAGATTAAACACCCCGTGGATCACTCAGAAGGTCCAACGCACAGAAAACCATATCATCAGGGTTTTTACATCAGCAAAATGTCTCCTCCTGAGAAAGGACATAGTACTCATATGGTTTTAGTTTACGTTGTGTCCATGAGAAGTTTTCCCCCTGACAACAGTCCTAATGCTATCAGACGCATTTGTTACACAGTATGGCAGACCTGAAATTGTTGATTTGCCTTTGTTCAGTTCATCAGAATTATGCAGAAGTATTACAACAAGTACATACAAGACATACTTGGAGTAAATTGCAGCCTGACGAAGACCACTGTTTCATCCAAAGAGTACTCAAGATAAATGCCCAGAATTTAAAATAGAATGGGGCCTCGGCCCTCTTCCTCTTCTGAGTTTTAATGCTACATTTAGTTTTCCATCTACCTCCTCAGCCTCTTTTTTAGCTATAAAATTCATGAAAAAACTTATTGTAAAGGTTGTTGATCGGATATCTGTGAATTGCAAGTTTTTTCTCTTGAGACATGTTTCTCTGTGTAAAGTTGTATGATAGGCTGAGGAAGATGTTTCAGACTGGATATCAAGCTATTGGTAATGTTGTACTTGACTGGTGTTGCTCTTTAATATGACAAGCACATTTCTTTGGATCCTGATATAAAGCAGCGGTGATGTTTTTCTATCTTTGTCTCTGATTTATTGTGTAGTTCATTTCATTTCTTTTGGCACGCATTAGAAATCTGGCATAGGATTTACTCTTGTTAGGTACCCTATGTTTCTTCTCTCCCTGCCTTCAATGTTTTTTGTTGTATGTGTTATCTAAGGATTGATTTCAAGCTAATTTAACCAGTGTAGTGGTCAAATATACTGCTAGCTAATGTGTGAATTAATGAATCTATTCTTAGATGTTCTTGTTAGGCTTTAATTGAATGAATTGGGATACTGGGAGTCTAGAACTTTGTCTCTATCTCACTAGGATCCTTTTCAATTAATTGAACCTTCCTAAATTCCCTTAAGCTGTATACCAACGCATTGAGAGTTCAAAGTCTCTCTCTGATCTCAGGTTTTCACCTTTGTGTTTAAATCTTTAATGTTTCCTTGTCTGAAGAGTTAACCTTTTAGGTCTTGGATCACAGGTTGTCCAATGGCATGTCCTGTCCCCGGATCTGATTCCTGAAAGGTCACCTTGGAGGTTTCCTTTCTTTCATCTTCTCTCTTACCATTTCATGCCACACTATCATCTTTAAGATCCAATGCTTTAGATGACTAGCCCAACTGAAAGCCTGCATATTGAATAGCAATTAAACCCTTTCCTGAATCCATTTCCCAATGGTCTCGATGTTCTCTGAATCATCCCTCCTTTGCCTAAAACCCTCTTTCTCATCCTTGTCTTATATTGAACCCTTCTTTCCTGATTCCCAACAACCAAAAAAAAATCAAACAAACAAAATCGTGCCTATAACTAGCCTAATATCTTAACTTTGAGCTTCAAAGATATAAAACCTTTGCTTATATAGAGAGATACCTCTCTGGATCAAGGAGGGCTAGATCCTGAGGTCTGAAAGTGGTTTGATGTTGTCTCATCTTTTGGTATTTCCAATCTTTCCAAAACATGGGAACCCCAACACAAACATCGTGCGTCATCTCACCGTAACTTGCTTTGCTAGCCTCTTTATTTCAGAATAGAAGTGGTTCAGTCCCTAAGACATCATTCCCGGCTGACAGATTCAGCCCAGAGGTCAAAACCTCTATCGAACTCACAAAGAGTCTCCAACCAACCCAAAGTTGGTTCATCTGACCCGAAGTCAGGTTGAGGTCCGAGACCTCACAAGACTTGATCCCAGATCAAGTGGTTGGACCGTGCCATCCTAGATAGAGAGTATGACAATATCTGATGTGTCCATTAGTCTTTGCTACTAGTCTGTAGCTTTTCCCACCTCATTGGCCAAATGAGAGGTACTTCCCATGAGCCCTGAACTCAATGGGTAGGATGCATACAGGGCACAGATAATGAGAGGTGAACCAACTCAATAATCACAACGGTGGGGTCCAAGAACACCAACAAGGTTTAGAAAGCCTAGCCTTGTGGTTGCTCATAGCTCTGAGAAGTTGTCCCCCAAGCCCCCGAGAGCTCCTTGAGCTCATCGTCCAACAGGACCCACATCATAGGGTCATTCCACGATACCAAGTCACTCACGGAAGGTTAGGAACTTGACCTTCCCAGGGCTTAGTGAGAATATCTGCGACCTGCTCATCAGTTCCTATATGATCGAGCCTTACGACGCCTCACTGTACCATATCCTGGATGAAATGGTACCTGATATCAATATGCTTGGATCGGTCGTGGAACACAAGATTCTCGGTCAAGCGAATCCTACTCTGATTATCACAAAGTATCACCGTGGTATCTAGCACATGCTCAAACATCTCACTAAAGAGCTTTCGCAACCAGATTGCTTCACAACAGGCCATACTTGCTGCAATGTATTCAGCCTCAGCGGTGCTCAAGGCTACTGACTTCCTTTTCCTGTCCGAAGCAGATCTACTTGTGAAGTAGCATCCAGATGTGCTCTTACGATTCACCACACTGCCAGCCCAATCGGCATCAGTATATCAAGGAGTGTCATACTTCCGGCAGTGTAACTCAGCTCAAGGTCTATTGTGCCACAGAGATATCTTAAGAGTTTCTTGGCACCAACCCAGTGAATGCTATGCTCAACCATGTGTTGACTCAAAGCGTTCACTGCAAAACATACGTTCGGATGAGTCTTTACTAAGAACATCAGGGTCCCTACGAGTTGACAATAATTAGTAGGATTTTCTAACACGGGCCCTGCAGCACTGCCATTCAATTTCTTAACGTTGAGCTTTATTATATTCGACATGGACTTATAGTCCACCATATCAGATCTTACCAAAAGCTTCACAATGTATTTTCCTTAAGAAAGGAAAATCTCGCCAGGTCTTTGCCAGACCTCCAGGCCTAGGAAGTAATGCATCTGTCCTAGGTCCTTTAGCTCAAATTCAGCAGAGAGCTCCCTCTTGCGCTGATGAATGAGAGGGGCAGCACCTGTCAGGAAGAGATCATCCACATACAACACTAGAATGAGAGGCTTCTCTCTATCAACCTTGAAGTAAAGGTTCGGATCAGCATTACTACGAGTGAAACCCAGCTTCATCAGGTAGCTATCTATCCTCTCGTACCAAGCTCTGGGTGCTTGCTTCAGCCCATAGAGGGCTTTCTTCAACCTGCAGACATCAGTGTCTTGAACCTGGACTACAAACCCCAGAGGTTTCTCTACAAAAATCTCTTCCTTTATTGCACCATGCAGAAATGTGGTCTTTACATCCATCTGATGAAGACTACATCCTTACGTAGCAACAAGGGAAATAATAGGTGCAATAGTAATCAATACCTTCAGGAAACACATTTTCCCATCAGATCCATGCTTGATCTAATATTGAGGTGACAACAGCTTTGATCTGTGGTCTTGGAACCATCACCCTCGCATCCTCGTATCCTTGCAGATTTAGATACTTTACAGCTTCTTCACATGATCTAGGCTCATATTGTACTCATGTCAGCTAGATACCCTAGTATTTATATGGCTTCTTGGTTTTCCTCCAGAATTTCCCCCTCTAAATCCATATGTCCCTGAGCCATGAGGATCTTCCTTCGTTCAACAAAGGTATCCACTCAAGATAATATACGAATATATTCTCCCTCTTAATGCCAGCTTCTCTTTCGAGAGAAGACTTCTAATTTAAATGAGTGCATCCAAGACACCAGCTTGGTAAGGAGTTTCATAGTCAACGCCATTAAAGACTCATTTCCATATACAATAATATTGCTTCCATACATCTTGACATGTATCGTATGCTTGTCAAAATAATGGAAATCATTTATTCATAACTTTACAAGCTTTTCTAAGCATGGTTCAAGACTCCAACGACGTGACTGAAAGGCTGCAAAGACTTCTCAGTACACACTTCAAGTTTATCATTATGCTGTAATACTATCACAAGCTTACAAATTATTATGAATTTCATAAACATGGGTGTCTATCTATGTCACTGTCATAATGATAGTGACATAGAATCACATATTTAGAACTATCACATTCATCACTGCTTGCTGAATATGCACTTCACTTACATCCCTTGGACTCTTGTCCTTGATGTACCAGGCAGGGTTCTCTACCTCCTATACTTGCAAAGAGTACTGTTTGTGCTCAACCTAGTCTCCTAAATTGAGTTCATTAATTGTCAACTAGGGTCAATAAACTTCTGAAGTGTGGTGCACTATATGTGCCTAGGTATCTATTTCCCACTACGTTGTGTTTAGTGTTTTCTGATGTTTTTGGTTTTATGGTTTTATTTTGAAAAGGAAAAGAACTAAGTGCTAAATGAAGGGAAACTATTGGTCAAAACATAGTGAAGCCTAAACTATGATGGTAAACAAATGCAAATGCTGAAACAAAACAGAGTCTAACTATGACTAGCAACCAACAAATACAAAGCTTGATAATGACTCTATTGTAAACTCACAACATGAAATTGAAATGAACCTGAGAAATGAACAAGCTAAGTGTAAATGAAGTTTTCTCCTAAATCACTAATCAAACAGATAACTTACAATGTACAACATCTTTATCCATGAATAGAGATTTATTGGAAAATATGTGGAAAAGAATATTTGTAACAAGGTAAAGTTTCTACTCTAAACTAGTTTCTACTTCTGTTTTGGAACTCAATTTAACACCATTAAACCTTTCTCAAAAGTTATAGATTTCCTTTCAAAAATAGTCTTTGAGAAAGAGGCTTGTTTGTGAAGTGATAAAGAAGCTGCAAAATACTCCAGACCTTATAATAATACTATCTTTTGTCCAGATAATTGTGTATGAGTATGAATTTTGAACAAAAGAAGTTTTGTAAATAATTAAGCTTGTGAGATTGAATTTATCAACTAAGACAAAGTAAGCTACAATGGACAACAGCTAAACTTGAAGTGTTAAAGCAATGAGTTAAAACTAAACTAAGATGCTATTAATATACAATGAACAGTATTAAACTAAAGAGCCATTATCATACTTGAAAAGAAAGGACAAAGCTGAACCATATGCATTCTACCTCCGGAGTATTCTATTGAAATTGACATGCCATTACTCTATGAAATTACACAGTCCATCTTGTTCATCATGAATAATATGTTGGAAAAGTTTATTAGAACAATTCTGGTTGTATAACTCAATGCAATTGAAACATAAACATAAGACTGAAAGTAAATACTTATCTAAACTGTGAAAATAGAGCTAAAATACTTATCTAAATTATAAAAACAGAGCTGCACAGGAGGTAGGGGCCCTCCACCACCTAGTAGCATGCAATCTAACTCAAAATTGACTCAGCTCATGCAGCAGAATGATGCTTCTTTCATTAAAGGAGAAAATGACTGAAAACAGAGTATTCACGGTTCTGAAATCTAGCAGAAAAAGCCAAAAAACTAACCAAGATCTAACCAGCGTTGCTTGGTCTCCCAAGTCATATTTATAATGAAATTACATAACAGAACTTGAGATAATGCAGGGATTACTGTCTTTCCCATTCCTATTCGAATTAAAACTCTTATTGAAGGCTGCGTACTTTTGCTAGAGACAGCTGTAGAGTCTGTGTCCCGGTAGAACTCTACCTCTTGGTTTTAGTTTCCCACGTGCATAACCACATGTAGGATTGTGCTCAGACTTTGTAGGGAGCAAGGAATGATGTGGATGAAGTCTGGAATTTTCCCATATGCGCCTTTCTTTGAGACGACACCTGTAACCCACTCAAACTGTAAAACAACTGCGGAATGCGGGATCAGCTACGGAATGCGCGGTCAGCTACGAAATGCCTGTATTCTGTAGCTATTTTGCAGAAAATTGTTAAAATAGAAAAAATCATGAAAATACAATATGTTAATCAATTGCATGTAACCTTTAAGCAATCCTAATCATTCTTCATTGATTTTAGGCTTACGAAGTGATAAAATAACGATGAAATGAAGTGAAGGTTTGTAAAAGAAAAGGCAATTCTAAGGCTCAACATACCCCCACTGCAAGACTATTGCATGTCCTCATGCAATTTCATCAAAAATTATTCCATGTGCTTTGAAAACTCTGTTAGAACATCCAACCTTATCTTTCTGCTTCTTTTGGCCCTAATCTATTTTCTAATCTCTGTTAACTTTTCAGAGATTAGTTCTTCATCTTCCTTTTGTAGTGGAGTGTCAAGTTTATTTTCAATATCCATGTCAGTTTCTCTTCTTCTGCTCCATCAAAAGATTTGACAAAAGATTTTGTAATCTCCTTATGGAAGCCATCAAATTTCTCTATAAAGTTTAGCCTCCCTTCTTATTGTAGTAGCTCCTTGACTTGTGGATATCCTTCCAAATACTTGACTTCAACTGATTGTGTCCTGACAATTAGCCACATTCCTCCTTTGTGCAGATTATCTTCCTTTCAGAATTACTTTTCTATGCTTAAAGCTAGATTGACTACAGAGTCTAATGCTTTATTTTGAAACTGTATCTCTGTGTCTGAAGATGGATTAGTTGAAGAATGATGCTTCACCCTTAGAATTACCTTTCTGCACTTAGAGATGGATTGGCTACAAAGTGTAATGGAAGTGAATGGATGGAGGTGATTAAGGTATAAGGGAAAATGAAGTGGCTATGGATCTGATGGAGAATTTATGATGACCTTGTGGTGAGATATGGAATGTTGGATAAGGGATATGGCTAATCAATTCGAATGATAGGTTGTTTGGGAAACACATGATTATACACATTGTATCTATTTCATGTTTTAACTTTTTGCTATTAAAATAATTTTCACAATTTACCTCAGAATTTTGACCTTGTTAATTGTTGTGCTTGATGTTGTTCCTTTGGTCCTCTTTGAGCATGTTGGTCTTCAAAACAGAATCCTTCAATTTCCTGTAATCATCATCTCTTTGTAGGTTGTACAATTGAGTCAGAATTGCTGAATAAGATGTGGCTGCAACATGCAATCTGTAAAAAGAAATGATGTATGAATATGGAAGATGGATGTGAAATGTGATGGAGTGAAAGTGGAATAGGACTTGTGAAATGAAATGAAAATGGCGTGAGATGGAGTGAAAGTGGAATGGACTTGTGAAATGAAATGAAAATGGTGTGAGATGGAGTGAAAATGGAGTGAGATGGAGTGGAATTGTAGAATGAAATGAATTTTGGAATTTCTCTCAAATGGTACATCAGACTTCCCTGAAATTTTATGAGGTTGTCACCAATATTATTATGCATCTTCCGACGAAAAATCTCTGCCATTAGTTACACGGATCTCCCGGAAAATGAGAAATGGCTGTAGGTGAAAGTGGCCAATTTCTTGAAAATACACACTGAAATTTTCTGAAATTTTCTGTGTTTATTCACCCTACCTCAATGCATTTACCATAAAAATTTCAGGACCAACGGATGCACGGTTTGAAAGTTATGACAAAATCAATTTCTGCCCTGTTTCACCCTTCATTTTGCCCAATGTTGCAACAAAAAAGTACGCCACGAACTCATTTTAAGGCCAAATTGAGTGATTCCAAAGGGAAACTATGTATTTTTACCTTCTCTACTGCCACATGCTTCCATAATTTCATTTTGATGAAGAAAAGGCACTGCTGTGCAAAAATACTCAAATATGTCATATTTTGTCCATAACGCTGAAAATTGAAAATCTGCCTGGAAAACCCTTCTGAAATGCCCTTAAATTTTTTTTTTTCCAAATTCTGTTCGCTTCTTACTCAATTTATCATATTCTAAGAAAACCCAGAAGCTCAGAATTTTTTATTTCTGCTCCAATCTCTTGCAACAATTGCGCCAATACTGCCTTTTGGAAAAAGTTGCAAAAAGACGAAAACAGTCTGCTACAGCAATGGCTGCAGAAACTGCCACTTTCCGCAGCTCTTATTGAATTGAAAAAAATATGAACATGCTGCTACAAGAAACTAATAAAATTCACTGCTGCAAGTTGTTGTTGATTCCATAAAACCATTAGTCTTCATCAAAGCCAACATTCATGGTACAATTCTTACCATGCGAATAAATGTGTCGAAGTCGAGCATGGGAAGAAATCATTGGATTACTGATCAATAATGAAAATCGTTAACCAATGCGAGACAACTCATAGATAATGTAAATGAGTGTCAAGGTACCTCAGTGCATCTTGACAAGGACGAATGAATGTGTCGAAGTCGAGTCGCCTGCAATATTTGACAATCAAGAGACATTGTTGTATTCCCATTGTTATCAACGAGGAGGCTTGCCATTGATGAATGCAAGCTCCAAGGCACTTCAAATAATCTCTAATCTTGATCCCGGATAAAGTGTTGAGGTCGATGGGACAAGATCTGTTGGAAGGTGGACCTTAAGGAATTCCACATCATCCAACTCGAGCATAGAACCAAGAATGATTTGAAGAACCATGAAAGATTGAAACCATCATGAAATTGCAGAACTTATTGTGAAATTTGCCCGCCAGTTGCCTGGTTTTCAAACAAAGCTCATGTCCAATTGCGCCAGCAAGCTGGTTTTCACAATAGGACTTATTTTTCTCTTTACTCTTTTTTCTTTTTTTCCTTTTCTTTTTTTCTCTTTTTTTTTTATGTCCTACTCTACTTGAAAAAGAAAATCTTGTTCAAGTATATGAGTACTTCCAATGGAACCATGTCTGTAACAAGATGATAGATAAACTCATATGCAGGTTTGAAAGACACTCTTTGATATGTACTTGTATATGAGATGCCAATTGTCTTGATTTAGATGATGTCAAAAGATATTGAATAATTGAGCATTGGAATCCAATGACTGAATTGAACCAAGATTCAATGTAATCTTGTCTTCCTTGTCTTTCCTCTATCATGAAATGCAAGTCTTCGGAGATATGATCTTCATTCATAGAATCTAGTGATAGGCATGCATGAGACTTTTCAATCTCTGGTTCCAATATCTCCTCTTTATCAATAGACATCCCTGATTCTTGGACCTTATCTGAGTCTTCTTCTTCTGTTTGTTGTTCTTCAATGATAGCTGGTGAATCATTTTGCAATACCTCAGATTTGTAAGTTGATTGAGGTGTTTTATTGTTGGGGATATGAAATGGTTGTGGAGGTAGTGGAGTGGGGAATCTTTGGGGTTTTTGTGTGGATGGTAATGGAAAAGGTTGAATTGAGGTAAAATGAGGGTGATATTGATGTTGTAGTGGAGGTAAATGGTATGGATAACATTGATGATGGTATTGAGGATAGAGAGGGAAAGATTGAGGATATGGTGGATTTCCTTTATAGGGCCTTTGCCAACTTTGTTGCCAAGATTGGTTTTGAGGTTGGGACTGAGATGGCCAAAATTTCCAAGGTTGGTTTTGATGTTGGGATTGAGATGGCCAAGGTTTCCAAGGCAAGGGTGTTCTCCAATTACTTTGAGGTTGTTGTGCATAACCTTGAAACTGTGCATAAGGATATTGCATCATATTGGGTTGATGAGGCTGCCATAGCCCTCTTGGAGTTACATAACAAAGTTGCTCTTGTGCTTGATTTGCTCCATTATCCTTCTGGTAAATTGCCTTCAACCCTGGTAATGATGGGCAATCTTCAGTAGTATGTGATCCTGCACAAATTTTACACATTTTAATGTTATCAAGTGGACATTCATGCAAAGCATGTTTCTTTCTACATCTAGGGCAAAATATAAATGAAGAAGCTTTCCGCTTGTCTTGCATTCTTAGCATGTCAGTTTGTTCATTTAAATTACCAAGAATGTTTAGCAGATTGTTAGGTTCAGTTTGACTTACCAATCTTGAAGCTGACTTACTTACTCTTGCCATAAATGGATCTTGAGGGGATCTTACACACTTTGCTTTTCCTCTTGATATGTTCTTGCATAGTTCACAAATTTCTTGAAATGGCAATCGATAAACATCTCCTTTTCGCACAAGATTAAGAAGATCAATCCATTCATCCTTTATAGCATTTAGTAGGGGAGTTTTTAATGCATCTGATCCTAAATTATGGAATTTAGATCTTTTGATATTATAAGTAAATCTCTCCACTAAATCTTCTAGGCTTTCATCCTCTTTTTGGTTCATCTTAAAGACTTCATTTCTAAGGTCATGGTGCATGCAATAACCTTTATACTTTTCCAAAAATACTCTTTTCATATCATCCCATGTCCTTATAGAATTTGTTCCTAAAGTCATGAACCATCTAAGAGCTCTATCCTTTAATGTTGCCGGAAACAAATTCAATTTTTGCATGTGCAATGAGTAACCATAAGATCTAAAAATTATTTCAAATTCAAAAAGAAAGGTTTCCGGGTCTTATGATCTCATACCTTTGAAGTTAGGAAGTATAGATGGATGGATGTTCTTCATTTGAATATTGATATCAGTTTCTTGAATGGGAAATCCAAAAGGATCTTCCTCATTGTCATCATCTCCATCCATTTCTTCCACCTGCTTTGTCACCTCTTCTTCTACCTACAAAAATATGAATTCATGATGTGGATGTGTGGCTCTTACTGCACCACATGATATAGTGGGTGTGGTAGGTGATTGAAGTTTTTGTTTTTGTTTTTGTGGATGTAGGAAATCAGGATACCTAGCTACACTTCCCTGGCAACGGCGCCAAAATGTTTGTGCTCAACCTAGTCTCCTAAATTGAGTTCATTAATTGTCAACCAGGATCAGTAAACTGCTGAAGTGTGGTGCACTATATGTGCCTAGGTATCTATTTCCCACTACGTTGTGTTTAGTGTTTTCTGATGTTTTTGGTTTTATGGTTTTATTTTGAAAAGGAAAAGAACTAAGTGCTAAATGAAGGGAAACTATTGGTCAAAACACAGTGAAGCCTAAACTATGATGGTAAACAAATGCAAATGCTGAAACAAAACAGAGTCTAACTATGACTAGCAACCAACAAATACAAAGCTTGATAATGACTCTATTGTAAACTCACAACATGAAATTGAAATGAACCTGAGAAATGAACATGCTAAGTGTAAATGAATTTTTCTCCTAAATCACTAATCAAACAGATAACTTACAATGTACAACATCTTTATCCATGAATAGAGATTTATTGGAAAATATGTGGAAAAGAATATTTGTAACAAGGTAAAGTTTCTACTCTAAACTAGTTTCTACTTCTGTTTTGCAACTCAATTTAACACCATTAAACCTTTCTCAAAAGTTATAGATTTCCTTTCAAAAATAGTCTTTGAGAAAGAGGCTTGTTTGTGAAATGATGAATAAGCTGCAAAATACTCCAGACCTTATAATAATACTATCTTTTGTCCAGATAATTGTGTATGAGTATGAATTTTGAACAAAAGAAGTTTTGTAAATAATTAAGCCTGTGAGATTGAATTTATCAACTAAGAAAAAGTAAGCTACAATGGACAACAGCTAAACTTGAAGTGTTAAAGCAATGAGTTAAAACTAAACTAAGATGCTATTAATCTACAATGAACAGTATTAAACTAAAGAGCCATTATCATACTTGAAAAGAAAGGACAAAGCTGAACCACATGCATTCTACCTCCGGAGTATTCTATTGACATTGACATGCCATTACTCTATGAAATTACACAGTCCATCTTGTTCATCATGAATAATATGTTGTAAAAGTTTATTAGAACAATTCTGGTTGTATAACTCAATGCAATTGAAACATAAACATAAGACTGAAAGTAAATACTTATCTAAACTGTGAAAACAGAGCTAAAATACTTATCTAAATTATAAAAACAGAGCTGCACAGGAGGTAGGGGCCCTCCACCACCTGGTAGCATGCAATCTAACTCAAAATTGACTCAGCTCATGCAGCAGAATGATGCTTCTTTCATTAAAGGAGAAAATGACTGAAAACAGAGTATTCACGGTTCTGAAATCTAGCAGAAAAAGCCAAAAAACTAACCAAGATCTAACCAGCGTTGCTTGGTCTCTCAAGTCATATTTATAATGAAATTACATAACAGAACTTGAGATAATGCAGGGATTACTATCTTTTCCATTCCTATTCGAATTAAAACTCTTATTGAAGGCTGCGTACTTTTGCTGCAGACAGCTGTAGAGTCTGTGTCCTGGTAGAACTCTACCTCTTGGTTTTGGTTTCCCACATGCATAACCACATGTAGGATTGTGCTCAGACTTTGTAGGGAGCAAGGAATGATGTGGATGAAGTCTGGAATTTGCCTATATGCGCCTTTCTTTGAGACGACACCTGTAACCCACTCAAACTGTAAAACAGCTGCTAAATGCGGGATCAGCTACGAAATGCGCGGTCAGCTACGGAATGCCTGTATTCTATAGCTATTTTGCAGAAAATTGTTAAAATAGAAAAAATCATGAAAATACAATATGTTAATCAATTTCATGTAACCTTTAAGCAATCCTAATCATTCTTCATTGATTTTAGGCTTACGAAGTGATAAAATAACGATGAAATGAAGTGAAGGTTTGTAAAAGAAAAGGAAATTCTAAGGCTCAACAAGTATTGTTGCTCCAATACTTCTGCCTCAGCTGCTCACAAGGTCCTCTGCTGCTTCACATATCAGCTAATCAATCTGCCTTAATGCTCCTCCAATGTTATGGGCCTATATATGAGTGCCCTCTAACAGTGATTTGTCATATCATATGTACTGTTCACAGGGCCTTTCAGCTTCCTAACAGTCCCCTTCCTGCTTTAAGATGAATAGCTTGCTTACTAGACTTGCCAATACAAGGATATCTTCAGCATATGGTTTACAAGAACCCACCATTGTTTTACATCGCACTGTAAAATACAACAAGTCACACTCGAGCATGCAAATACATTCATCAACACTCAATCGCACTCCTGTAAGAGGGTATGCGCCGAAATATTCTGATCACAGAACACAAGAACTGCGTGATTTACATGTTCAAATTTTATAGCAATTTAGATGCATACTCATAGTCTATTTCGGCAGTTGGTTCCAGTTGGTCAATATGTGTAGGGCCCAATAAGGTCTATATGTAATTACATGGATCCAACGTGTCATGATTAACAAAAGGAATTCGTAAATTTTCTCTTGACATAACTTCTCATGAGAGAGGCGGCTGATCTCTATTGCTCTTCTATATCTGAAAAGGATATATAAATCCTTGTCAGGGACAGTTATTATAATTCCTTGTTGTTGTCATCCCCATGGACCACAAATGACAAAATATTATATAAATCTAAAGAATATCCGAGTAATTTTGTCACAAATAGTTATGATTCTTCATCACTGTCATTCCTGAAAACTAATGACACTTTCGAAAGAACTATTTCTTTCTTGGAGGCAGCACCTAAAGAAGTCTTGGAAAGATCAGCCTTGGTTGCAAAGCCAAATTTCAATATCTTCCGCTGATCCTGCATTGCAATTCTTACTGTGCCAGAGGTGGGAACAAAATGAGAGTCCTCTGGTTGCTGTTGTGAACTTTGGGCATTCGCAATTTGAACAAATTTAGCCTTATCCCTTTCCTGCCGAAGCTACTCATGCTTTTTTCTGTCATCACGACTACTACCAGAGTACATTTCCTGTACAATGTCCTCCACTCGAGAATCTCTGCTACAAAAATGGCGACCGTGAGCAAGATTCCTTCGACCATACATTAATTTGTGATTTGATCTTAGCATAGATGGCTTGGCTGGAAGAATAATTTCGTGGTATGCTAATCCCGATTTTCTCAATAATAATCACGATCACCTTAATTAAATCACGATGATCTTGTGAATCGGCCCCCGAGATATGGAATCTCAACTGCGAATGCCAGATTTTATCCAAGTACCCAAATTTTCTGCAACACGGGGCACTCTCCATGATTTTTTTGTGACCAATCGGTACAGGAATTCAACCGCCTCAATGCCTGTGTGAAATACCACTTACAACAGAAATCTATTGCATGTATTCTCAACTGTCACAGCGGCATATTAAATTTCCGACGTCATACAATTTCAGTTTCCAATTCTTCCCATAACTGCGGATAACATTATTTAACTGGGCGCCATGAATTATTAATATATATGTGTGTGTGTGTGTGTGTGCCGGCCTTGTAATTGAGTTTTATTATAACTATAATCCCTTTCTAACAGCGACATCTTGCTCCAAAGAAAAATTTGCGGGCTTTCTAATATAGAAATCAAAGGGATGCAACCGCTTATGCAAACTAATCACTCCATTGCATCTGCTACATACCGCAAATTTTTGCAAGCGAAGAGGGGTCGAGATGTCAATTTGATTTAATTTCCCAACATGACACTTTTTCATGATAAAAAAATGCGGGATATTTTGGTAGCCATGCAGGAATGGCCCGAAGGGGATCCATGACGTTAGAGAACAAGTTTCAAGGGTTAGAAAGTATAACTCTTCTTTAAAAATCCATGCTGTAATGACAGGAATAAGATGACCATTTTATGGATGTCTCTTATGGCATGCGAACATTAGAGATGGCACTTGATAGTTGGGTAAGCAGCTGATTTTGGAATTGACATTCAGAAAAGCCCTATTTCCCAAAATCATGTTTGTGTTATAGAGCCATACCTTAATCATATTGAAGTATCTCAGAAAAATCAACCTCAAAACATCGAATTTTACGTTGGAGAATGACCCATCGCTTTTCTAGTAATTTGGTTATCTGAAAATGGTCCTTATATTTTGTTGCAGTAGGATGCCTCTAGGCTAGTGGCATTTTAGGGAGGCCCTTGATTTGCTTCACGGAGGCCTTAATTACAGTATATAATAAACCCATGGAGCTCCTTCTTCTTATCGTGGTAGTGGCGTCTAGGGCACACAAAATTTGGGCATTGTCTTCCTCTTAGCTCCGATACCATGTAAATTTCTGAACATGTTCTATGCCATTTCAGATTAGGGCACAATACTGAAGAATATAGAACATACTAATAGATCGATAGAAGACAAGCCAAAATAGAGATAAGAAATGGTGGCATTATGGCGATCAGCAGGATGCTTCTACCAGCAAAGTCTCCAATAGGTCATTCAGCCAAGCGTGTCACACATAACCCAGAACAACCCAAACAAAGAACAGTTCATATATATCACAGCTCCAACGCTATCTAGAGAGAGAGAATTCCTCCACAACAATGTGTGTGAAATGAACTCTAAGTCTCTCCTATATATAGGAATATTTGGGGGTGTGTGACACATCCTTTAAGACATTTAAGTCTATATTTTATTCTAGGATGACCTTGCACATAAGTGGAATAAATTCAAAGTATATGTTCTGCTCATCCGATCAAGATGATATTTAGATCAATCTTACACCTCTCCGAAAGAGGAATCTAATAAAAATATTTGGATCATCATCTGAGTAGCACAACCCAGACTTTGGACCTAATTTTCCAATTTTAACATTCCATTATTTTCGAGCTTGAGTTACAGGCTAAGGCCACTATGGGCCTGAATCACACATTCGCCTTGAGGTTACATTGAGCATGCCTGCCTCATACAACACAGTCTTCATATTTAAAAGAGATTAGAAAGAGTGGATCATCTAAGATCCATGATTTCCTCCCACAAATCACTTAAGAACCACTCTATTTTAATTACATGACAAATTTTTAAAGAAAATCATATCTTCTAGATGCCACATCGATTCCACCATTGAGATAAAAATTTATCATTTTAGCCAAATTTCATGGAAATTAGTCCCCTTTTCAAATGCTTTTCCACATTTCTCCTTCCGCAACTTTGAATTTCAATTTTGGTTAAGGGTGGCCTAATGCTCCTGCATCAATAGCCCTTTGGAAGGTAGCCCCAACATTTTTGAAATCAAAAGGGAGCTTCCTATAGGCAAAGGTTCCCCAAGGACAGATAAAGTCAGTCTTGTGTTGATCAACATGAATAATATTGATATGGTTGTAACCATAAAAACTGTCCATGAAAGAGAACATCTCAGTCCCGGGACATTCGTCAATAATTTGATCTATAAAAGGAGTGGGGTATTTTTCTTTAGGAAAAGCCCAATTTATATCATGGTAATCAAAACAAAATCGAATGGTCCCTTGATTTTTGGTAACAGGAACAATATTAGAGACCTAATTCGTCAATGGTATAGGATAGATGAAACTAGCCTTGAGAATTTTTTCGACCTCTCCCTTAATGATGACAGCCTTTCTTGGGTGCACAGGATGAAGCCGTTGATGAACAAGCTTTGAGTCTGGATATTTAGAAATTTCATGCACCACAATAATAGGGTCTATGCCAAGCATTTCTTCATAATACCATGTGAATACATCATGAAATACTTTGAAAAGAGTGGTGTAGATCCTGACCTCATCAGGAGAACAAGATGCACCAATATGGACATTCTCGACAACCCCTGGTTTAATATAGATGTTGATTGGGATGGTAGCAGAAATTCTACCCATGTTTCCTTCAGACAACAATTCATGAACTAGAATTGGATGTTGAAGTGGGCTAGTCAATTTAGATGAAACACGAGTTTCTAGATAGGTAGAGATTTCACCTACGCTTGGGAGAAACGAGGAACGATTATGAACATCATCCCAAGGGGTTTCTTCGAGAGACGTAACTTCTACGATACTCTTGTTAGTGGGAAATATCTCATTCAAGGGGTCCTTTGAATCCCAAAAACCAAACCAGGGATACCGCGAATATGGGTCCAGAGAGGAAACCAGGTTATCATTAGCTTTAGAAGTAGCCCCAAAAGCTAGAAGAATGATTTGATACATTTGTTCTGTAGGGATGAGGGGCATAGCATCACCAAAAATTCTAGTTTTCCGAGACTAGGAACAATCCATGGATTTGGACCAGATGATATCTTGTTAACAAAGGTGGCCTTAGGAGCCATCAAGGATGAGTCTTTGAAAAGACCCAGGCCAACGCTCTCATAGGTAGTAGATGTATTCCCAACATATGGGACATTTACTGTAGAATAATCAGGGGAAAAGAAAGCAATTTGGTTGACAATGACTATCTTCCCCTAACGAGGAAAGCGAAGAATGAAAAAAAGGGTAGATACCACGCAAATCATCGCATGGGTCCAACTACGTCCGAGCAGAAGGTTGTAATTGAGGTTGGCATCTACCACCTTAAATTCCAGGTTCAACATTTTACCCTCCAACTGAATTGGAAAGGATTTGAGAATACCATATGGATGAGAGCCTCTACCGTTGAAAGATTATAGAGTGTTAGGGGATTGACTTAAGGTAGGAGAGCCGATAGATTTTCAACATGCAACAGACATGATGCAGGTGGAAGCATCTTCATCAAAAACAGTCTAATGAATGGTTTTACCCATCACAATGACTTGAATAAGGAAATATACTTGTCATGGGAGACGAGAAACATGATTATCGAGATCGAAATTAATAAGATTCGAATCTACGGGATCAATCCCTCCGATAAAAGACAATAACAACTTATGTTTTGATGGGCACGACTGAAGGACTTCCAAGGCCGACATCACCGAAGATGCTTGTGCTAGATCCTCTACGATGTTATAGTGTTGGGAAGATCGCATGTTTGTATTGTAAGATGATTTCTGAATAACACCCTTAGGATGTGGTCGAACAATTGAATCACTATTAGGTCTCTTAATATGGAGAGGACCAGAACTAGGAGTAGTGGAAGAGGAAGGAATATCGGAAACATCCTTTTCGATGGGAGATTTTGAAGGATAGGTACTCTTTGAATAGGGTGGCAACAACAATAGGTTTGGTACTAGCCATAAAGACTTGGGAGATTGTGGATGCATAAGACTAGGGTTGATCTATCGTTTGCGACTGCTGAGAAGGAAATGGTTCTTTCAAGACAACCAATGTTCTGGGTGCACATTTAAGAAGATGGGATACTTCGACATGTCGAGGAAAATCCTTGGTATAATGTAATATTCCAAAATGGAAAAGATAGGAATATAGAACATGTGCAGCATTCCAAATTAAGAAAAATAGGAATATAGCACTAAAGTCTGAAAAATGCCGAAAATGTGTTATAACTGGAAATTACATTAAGACATCATAATCATGAGCAGAAAAAAGCTAAATAATATCATTAAGGATCAATAAAAATGTAACATTAGGGGAATTTTGAGGTTTAAATGGGCCTCCTAAGGAAATTATAAAATAATAGTAAAATTAATAAAATAAAATTTGATTACATCATCAAATTTTATAGGGAAAAAATAAAAAACTGCTTTTTCAACTCGTATTTTCACCTTATCTCCCTATGGGTTTACTCAAATTTAAAGTGGGGGAACTCGTTGGATGCATAATTTGATTCCTCATCCAAGAAGTACATATGTTTCATACTTTCAATGGACCCTACTAGATGAAAAATGAGAAATACATAAAAAAACGTGATTGCAATCATGTTTTTCATGTATTTCTCATTTTTTGTGTAGCAGGGTCCATCAAAATTATGTAACATGGATACTCCTTGGATGATGAATTAAATTTTTCATCCAAAAACTGCTCCCTCTCGAAATTTGAGTAAATCCCTATGGAGATAAGTTGAAAATACAAGTTGAAAAAATAGTTTTATTATTTTATTATATTTTAATCTTTTTAATTTTTTTATTGCAAAAATAGTGAATCATCCCCCATGGTTGACATCATCATCTTGAATCCTATTGGTTCTTATAAATTTTATTTTGGTTGTAAATTTTTCTTAGGAGGCCTATTTTAGACCTCAAATGTTCTCGAATGGTACACAGTGCTCCAAAAGGAATGCACTCAAGCCACGAGATGGCTGAAATATCCTAACAAAATCTGGCACTGGAAAGTATAACTGTTGCTGCCAGAAAATACTGCTACTATGAATAATATATATGTGCCATAGGCTGCTAGAGTGATCAAAATTTTTTGGGATTTTACCAACAGATTATATTCGAAAAACCCAGAAAAAACCCATAAATAGTTTGGCCAGATTTTAAGTTTGGATTTTCGACCCTTTTTGGGTTGCCCGCTGCAACCCTGTTGACTGACTTATGCACTCCCTAGGGATGAAATAATTATATATCAGCTGCAATAGAACCCAATAATTTCAATAGATGAAGGTTTGGTCCCTTCTCCTGATCTTCAAGCTATAAGCTTGAGATCTAGCTCCTCCTTCCACCACTCAAGTTGCAGCTGCACACTGCACAACTGCTAGACTGAACTGCACTGTCAAGAGGGCTGAAGCTATAGCTTACTGCTATATGATGGAATATAGCTCACATCTGATGTGAATGATCTTTCCAAAGTGAGGGAAAGACCCCTCATAGGATTCCAACATGAAATACTTGGAACTTCCTTCCTTCACTGGATCTACCTAGCTGGATTGTGCAATTCTTGAAGGAACTACTACTGCATGGAGGTATAAAATGATGGCCTAATGCCGAATATGAAAAATATGCTCCTCGAATACTGAGATGAAAGCACAAGATGAAAGGATTAACCCTCCATCAGTTTCTTAGTTGAAATGCTAAGAACTACATTCCTCCTCTCAAACCCTAAGACATTAGCTGCGCAATTCTTGAAGTTGTATGTGCAGAAGAGAGGGGATGAATGTGGCACCAATTCTGGATGATGAATTGCTACTCAAAATAACCTTCCGAGAGTAGGCATTCGAAGTCACCCTTGGGCAAGTGTGGGATTCCCACTTGAGAAAACTCGTGTGCTAAACATCATAGTAGACTTAGCTAGACAACTAAAGCGTGCAAATAATGTCAAACAAAAATACAATATCTAATTCCAGAGTGATTTTATTTTTTTCCCTCATCTTCCTTATATGGTTGTGAGCCTTCCCGAGCCTTGGCCTACCTCATAACTGCGTTGCACATCTATCCAGTAGTCTCCATGAATATTGCGTTGTCTCTCCATGATCTCCATGATCTCTGCAATTAATCTCTACTCCCTCCATCATGTGTGCATATAATGCACCACTTCCTCCATCACTAGTTCATTAATGCTCTATGATATTACTTTTATTCCTCCACTATCTCCATCATCTTCCTCATTATCTCTCCATAATCTCCATTCTTCCTTCATTAATGTGTTGCTCCACTACTCCATGATGTTGATCTACTATCTACTAACCCACATTCACACAAAAAAAGTGGATTTTATTCATCCATGAGGTTTATGGGTCCCTCCACCCTATTATTTACTTAATTAATTAAGGAAAGTAAGAACTTTAATATTCTAATTAATTGATGAAAATTGGGAATATTACAGTCCTCCCCACCAAAATGTTGCCTGTCCTCAAGCAATTGCAAAGGTAGATGCTACAACAATCCATCTTCCTCCAAATGGCATCCTCATATGGAAGGTACCTCCATCTACTACATTGTGCTATGAATGCCCAGTTCCATAGCTACCTCTCTAGAATGTCTAGAATGGTTTCCAACTGCGTAGTTATATGCATATCCCCATCTATGAATCTCCAAGTGGAAACCATTTGATGTTTAAGAGCCTCCTCTATGCATGAGACATATGAAGTGGAGTGGTTTCTTCGCCAAAAGGAAAGTCCCAACTCATGAAATATCTCCCCAACCCATGCTTCATGGAGTAAGATGCCTCCATGCTCTGACTCTTGGTCATATTGGCCTTGCTTTCTCTGAGCACCATCTCAACACTATGAAATATAGAGAATAGATATATATGGGATGAGAAGTGAAATGTCGGACCATACTCTCTCAATAGCAGCCACCACAACAATGCCTCTTATTGCCATACCACCCCATCATCATACCAAGTATGGTGGCCATACTCTCCTAACGGAAGCCAATGAAGTAAGGCCTCATGTTGCCATCCTACATCATCATTATGCAATGTATGGGAGAAATTCTAGTGCAACCATGCTTATTGTTGTCCCATGTCATGGATTTGCAAGCAGCTCATCAACCACTTGCTCATCATCCTCACCCATCCATCCAACTGTGGGTGACTCCTATCATGCTCCAATTTGGTATCCACCCAATGGAGAATACCATCCTCCCCAATCTGATGACTATATTTGCACTCCATGATATGTTGAAGTGCAACCTCCTGGATATCTCTCCATGAGGACCTCTCATCAATGACCCGGTAGAACCCATAAGGTTCCAAATATGTTGTAGGCAAAAACTTCTCTTTGAGTTGTGAGGTGCTTTAAAGAAATATCTATCATAATAATGGAATATTATATCCATCACAAGGTGTCTATCATTTACTATCTGCTCATCCAATGTTTCATAAGTGAAGCAGTCATCGGAACGCTCAAATAATAGTTGGCCCCCCAACTCATCACTGCTCCTCAGTGACAATGCTACTGATCTCTATGATGGTGCATCTCTTGTCTCATGGCCATACACAATGATGAACTCGTAGCTTGAAATTGTACTAGTCAAGACTATGCTCATCCTAACCTCTAAAACTCCACACTTCAACACAAAGTGTTGTGTATAGCTCAACAATGAAAAAATAGGATGCTTATACACTCCTCCTTGAGAAAGTCAAGGGTCCTCTGCACAGTGATAGTTTGTTGCTCCATATCAACAAGGTGCTCTAATATTTGGTTATGAAATTTCCTTGATGGCATGTCCCCAAAATCTCAAGTTAAGGTACTGAAATAAGATGGGATGGGAATTTTTGCAAACCTTGGCTAAGCGGATACTTGGGAACATCTTGCAATGCTGCAAGGGTTCCTTCAATCGGTGCAATGGCTTCTCAAAATACTAGTGGTGATGATGGTTTCTCCTCTACTGATGCACCAACATTGGTATCTGTCTCCTCGTCCTCATGCATCTCCTAAATCATGCATGGGACTCCCAATGTCAAGAGCAGGGAAAATTTTAAGAACCCCCCTAAATTTACATGTATAATAAATAGGCGAATCCCCATGATACATAGGAAAAATTGAAGGCGATTTTATTAATAATATAATATGTATATATAATTTTTTTGGAGAATCTCTCACGATATTATATTATCTTGTAAAATCATGGCGAATCACCAGTACAAATGGCGAATCACTAGTACAAAATGGTGAATCATTGTCTAGTGGAGTTCGGGGTGTTGGTTCCAATGAAGATATGGTAGTTGAACCAGGAGATGAAGGAAGCGAACCAATGAGACCAAACATGGCACATGGTGACTCGTGAGGGAAGTAGTTCTCGTGCAATTTGGAAAATGTGTTCTTCTAGTTCTACTAAGTGTAGTGTTGTTGCTCATGCTACTACTAGCACTGATATTGAGGTTGGAGAGGAGTTTGAGGAGTCCTCGGACTCTAAGCCAAATGATGTTTATGTAGCTCCTGGTGATGATCCCATGTGTAGTAGTGGTGATGAGTTTGATTAGTGATCATGAAGGCAGCAGAATATTCAAATTTAAACAGACCCATAACAAAAAATCCATGAAGAGAAAACTCTAGCAAAAATATTGTCTTGCAAATCTAGATTCTATAGAATTATTATAACTCCCTACTGGTTTGCAAATAGATCCATGAGATGAATAATATGGTAAAAAAATGGGGACCGATATGTTTTATGGGAAGGAAAACTATTCTTGTTCAAATTATTTCAGATGCAGAGACTTGATAGCTTTCAGTGAAGGAAATATTTCTGGGCTTAGGGATTTCTCAGAACCTTTTTTAGAGAGAGCACTGCAATGTATGAAGTTATATTATAATTTTATAGGTTATATGCATTGTAGATTTGGATGTTAGAAGTGGAAGAAAACACTTCAAATATTAGCAAAAGATATCACTACAAAGTTTTGCAATGTACAAATTTTTGCACTGTACAAAGGTTTTATCTAATATGCAAGGCAACAAAGGCTTCCTTATATGACTTCAAAAATAGTATCACTCGAAACAATATATTTTCTAGTATGTTGAATAAAGAATCTTTGATGCTGTAAATTCATCCAGTAAGGGAAAAATTTGACTTGTCAGCTTTTCCACCCACAACAGACTCAAATGGAGGAGCCTTATAATAACTCCCATCAACCCACACAACAGGATGATCACCTCCCTACTTTGTAGAGCTCACACACAGAAGCAATAAGTTACAGGAAGAGAGCAGCGCCACCTCAGTATGCAGATTCATGAGATCTCGAGGAGATCTCTTACGTCCACCCATGAGACCCTTGCAATAATATCTCCGTCCAGGCCCTTTTTACAATCAAATAAGACACCCTCCTTCCCACTGATCTAGGTCTCTGCAAAGAGCATCCTATATGCACAAGATCAGATATTCCAATTTATCCAAAGTTCTCCATCAAGGGATTATTCACTTTAGCTTCAGATGGTAGGAGATGAGTGATTTTGAAGCATGGAATATGTTTGAAACAGTAGAGTGTGAACTAGTAAAGCTAAAAACCTAGATAGTATGAACTGAAGAAAGCCAGATTGTGTATTATAATAACCTCTCCATCTAAAGGTTTTAATAGGATTATTGTTGGATGCATCAATCCAGACATTGAACAAAAATGCAGTTTGCAAACTGTCCTAACTTCCAACCTTAATCATTGACTCAGTTAGTCTTGTTTATCTTTGTAAATCTCTGAAATGTCTATGCTAAATTTTATTAAAATTCATATCAGTAATAGGAAATGTAAAAAAGGCAATGCATGTGCTAATCTATAACTCAAGAATAAGAGAGAATCCAATGAAGAGTACATTGAGATCACCTTAAATATGTATCACCAAACACATGTTTCTTTTAGGAGACGTATGCATGTTTAGATACTTTTTTCATAAATTAAGGAAAATTAAACCTCATATAAACTGTCCTGAGTCTTGAACATTGGTTGGTCTACATTCAACATTAGGCCAATAGGACGAGACCTGAAAAATTCTCCTAGAACAAACTTGTCAGTTTTGCTACTTGCCCCATTTACTAGACAAGACCCTCAAAGAGGCTAGAAATCTTGTTGATTTGTATCAATCTTAAAATTTCCTCACCAAGATATTATTGCCACAGGTTTTAAACTGGTTAAAATTCTCACCAATCATTACATATTCTGGAGCAACATAACCATATGTTCCCATATTGCAACATAGAGTTTGTTTTGGGTAACATCATCAGCATATAGTATGCTCTTCAACCAAGATGACTTAAAAATTCCATATCAGCCAGTGAATTTTTCTGCACAGAAATATTCTAAGAAGACATTTCAACAAATCCTCACCAAAAATGGATTTTTGTTCAAAAATATACCCCACCATCCAATCACAGAACATCACAGAGAAGAAACAAACATTAAAATTTAATACCTAACAATATTGAGTGTTCTGTCAAATTTGAAAATCATACATGTTATGCTAAATGAATTTGATGCCTTGGACGCAAAGACCAACTTTTATCATATGCTTGCCATAAAAGTCAGATCCATTCAAATGTGGCAAAATTTCTGAATTCTTCACTGCTTTGAAACTTGTAGTTGAGTGTCTTTATCATTTATGTTGAATGGGTAGATCTGGTCGTTGTTTTATCCTTGTGACTTATGTAAATAAAATCCTTACACCAACAAATTGCATTTGATATAATCCAATGGAGCCTTTAAGTATAATTTTAAGCAATACGTTGTAGTATCATGTAAGTGCCTACATACTTGTCTACTTCATTTCTTCTAGATACATATCCTATGCTAAAAAACAATTAATATCATCCTATATTTTGTAAATATTAGTTCATGCCTCTGACATTCAAATAACAGATTAAATTTGTGGATTTAGATGCCTCAGTTTCCAGCATTCAAGTAAACAAAATTCAGGTTCCTATGGTGATTATCTAAGTGGTTGTTTGGAGACAGATCTGATATATATGGCTGAAAAGTATGAATGGACTTAAACATATATGTCTTGACATATTGACAAACAACCTCAACAGTATTATAGAATTCGTATTACATGACATTCTCAACAAACATATGTTCTTTAGGATGAATGTGGCAATATATTAAACATTCATTTGATCTCTTAGCATATAATGACTGTCTAAGCATATATTCTGTCATCTAGAGGTGACAAACCTGTTTGGTCTCTCAATAAAAATATTGGCACACCTATAATATCTTCATGATGTAATGGGTGTGGTGTCTTTGTGACTATAGTGAATGTAACTCTTGGGACAAGATCTTTACCTTCTCTCAAACCGTCTTATAATGGCAGTATTAGAATGTGTATGAAGGACAAAACTCAGATTCATGTGATGACTATCTCGACACCCATGTGTCTTATAGGCCACGCTTTCACGGTTTGTATTCGTAAGGAGTTATGATCATTGATAGTGGAAAAATTTGGACTTGCAGAACATGGTGGGAAAGAACAAGTCTTCAAAGTAGGTTCCATAGAAGAAAGCATGGAAGCCTTCTAGTTTAGAGGGAGCAGTTGCAGCAATGGAGAACTTGGCAGTGTTGGAGACAGATCTAGGTGGATGAAGTTCTTCCAGGAACACCTTCCTCGCTAAGAGGGAGTGTTGAAATTTGTAGCGAGAATGGGTTCCTTGTTTTGTGCCTTAATTCAAGGAACCTCAACGAGTTTCTCCTTAAGCATGCACAAGTTCCTATGAGTTAGAAGCTAATTCCTAAAAAGTAGGATGAGTTCCTAAAATTTAGGGCAAATTCCTAAAATTTAGGAAGTGTTCATGAAGCAGTTAACTGATGTGTCAAAGTGGAAGGTTGAGTTATCAGTCTTCTAGTGTGAGTTAATTGAGGAAAAGAACTTGTGGTTGAGTCTCAAGAGATGGGAGGAGTTACATGAGTGGTTACGCTAACTCAAACAATCACAAAAGAAAACTCCCTAATTAGAAACTCACCAAATTTGGCCATTCGAATTGCTTTAAAAGGAGGAGCAAAGATACACTGTTAGTCATTATTTTGTGAGCATGGGCTGGTGAGACAAAGAAATAGGAGTACGCACAAGGTTGTGTGCGAGCTTGTGAGGAAGAGAGTGCAAGAGAAACTTGTGCACAGAATTATTGTGAGGAAGAGTTCCCTTGGGTGGTGCACATCGAAATAGGAGGAAATTCCTATTTATAGGAGCACCTATTGCGCAAGCATTTAGGGAGTAGATCAGGCTACAACAAGCGTGTTTTTCAAGCCTAGGCAAGGCAGAGAGAAGGGTGTATTCTCTATTGAAAACAGAGTTGTATTGTAAGATATCATTCCTTAGTTTCTACCAATAATATTTTCAACAATCAGAGGGTTTTCCCAGTTGGGTTCCCTAGAAATTTTGTGTCTTGAATTGTGTGAATTGTGTTTATTTATGTTCCTATTCTTCTGCAAAGTTTAGTAGAGAAATTTTGTGTTTATATGAGAAGAAATTATATTTCAGATAGCTCATATTAGCAGATTAGAATTTTTTGGATTTTCTACACTTATAAATTGTTAAGAAACTTTGTATCTTGGTGAAAGTAAATTTGGTTTCAGTTTTTAGTTGCCTTGTTTTCAGTAATTCATCTAAGTAGTTGTAGAGTTTCAAGAAAAAATAGTTTAGCCCATGGTTTTGTAATTACCTAATCCAAGGTAGTAAATGGATTGGCTGTCTACGCATGTCGTAGGATATATATATATATATATATATATATATATGTTGTAATACTGTAAAGATGAATATAATGATAAATCTTTCTGGTTTACCCGGTTTGGGTTTCCAAGTAAAATTGTGTGTGTTAATGTGATATTACAAATTGAAAAAAAAAATGGCTCTATTTTGCAACCGTTTTTGGTGGTTTTCAGCACACATTTTTTGTTTTTAGTGGCATTGTGGCACGTGATGGTTTAGCCCATGGTTTTGTAATTCCCTAATCCAGTGTATGGATTGGCAGTTTATGGATGCCGCAATATATATATAAATATGAACATACTAAAAAATCATTCTGGTTTTCCCAGTTTGGATTTCCAAGTAAAATATTTGTGTTGATGTGTATGTTTTTGGTTGCATCTTTTTTGTTTGATAATAATCTGTTTGCAGCAATTAACTGTACAGAGGTAAAACCTAAAAATAAAAGACAAACCCATGATGCCATTAGTGTAGCATAGGAAGGCCTACACTCTATCAAAACCAAGGATTTACAATCTATGATAATCAAATTGGATTTATTTGAGGTGTACGACAGAGCTAATTGGACGTATTGAAAACTCATGTTAATGCATGTTAGACACAACCTTCAGGTGGTTAACTGGATAATGGGATGTGTTACTTACGCATCCTTCTCTGTTTTGTTCAATGGTTGTGCCACCAAGTTCTTTACACCTACAAGACATCTGAGACAGTGATGCACCATGTCCCCCATCTTGTTCCTTCTAAGTTCTTATAGCTGAGGGATTAAGCAAAGCAATTTAGGTAGCTAGAAGAACGGGAGCAAGGGGATAAAAAAGGAAGGAATTTTTATTTGACCCGCTTATTGTTAGTTGATGATGTGTTATTGCGTTATGATGGATCTCTAGGGATGTGAAAAGACTAAAAGAGATAATTGATATCTACAGTATTGCAACAAGGACGGAGGTGAACATGCTAAAACATATCATGCCTTTAATGAGTTAGGGGAGGGGCATGAAAGAATGTTTCAACTGATTTTCCCTTTTCAAAAGAATGAAAGGAAGAAAGATTAGTAAAATTAGTTGCTTGAAGCAATCCCAGTATATTGGCATACCTTGGCATAAATCCCAGTAGAAGTTATTGAAATTTTTAGGAAAGAGTATTTAGATTTCTATTGGCCAGCGAAAAAAAAAAGGATAGAACACCACACGTTAAATGAACTCACATAGCAAAACCAAAGGAGCAAGGAGAATAGGGATTATAACATATACATTAATTTGGGAAAGCCCTTGCAGCAAGAAGTATGTGGAGATTAATTTCTGAGTAGTCTGTGAAAGCAGGTCAATATCCAAGCACATGTAGAGCCTCAAGAATCCAAACGAATCTTTTACTAATGTTTCTATTGTCTGGAAGGCACTAGTGGTAGCTTTCCCTCTTGTAGGCAACTGGCTAGCACAAAGAATTGGCAATGGGGCACAAGTAATATTCCGTGCATATCCTTAGGTCAGATGTGGGAACTCATAGATGTATAAAGTCTCACAAGTGGCAGCTCCTGTGACCACCAACATATGACAGTAGGTATGGATAAGAGCCAACTAATTCGGACTGGAAGGGAGCAATGCTGACCAATGGAATGCGTACCTAGAGGTATTAATTAGCAGTCATGTGAAGATTAAAAATGAAGCAGATAAATTAGTATGGACAAATAATCCCACACTAGGAGCACATACAGCCAAGCTAGGCTACAAAGCAATGTTTTACAATGAGATATAGAATGAACAGTGCTAGTGGTGAAAAACACTATGGAAAGTAAGGCTAGAACATTCATATGGCTGGCACTAAGAAATAAGCATACGACTTGAGAAATACTCCCAAAAAGCAGGCATGGGCCTGGGTGGTGTATCCTTGCAAATAGGGCAAAGAAATATCAACCATTTGCTGGTAAGATGCCCTTATACTAAATGTGTTTGGCATGAGATGGAAGAGCTTGCAGGTCTAAAAGTGATATGGTAAAAAGGACCTGTAGAAAAATGTCTAAACGAGTTTCAAAGCCCTTAGAGAATTTCCACTGTTGACTGCCTAGGGCATCTATCTCTCAAGAAATTCAGCAATATTCAATGAAAACATCATCCCTTCATTCAAATGTTCCATTAAAATCTGATCAATTTATGGTAGGCTTAAAAAACCAGTCAGAATTAAAATCCCAAGACAGATAACAGAAGTGATAATAGACAAAAATGTTTCTTGGGGATTCTTCAATGGAGCAAAGCAAGGTGTGCCACCTAAATGTGGAGCTGGGAGAATTCTTTTTCTCGGAGAAACATACTACGTGAAGTTCAGAGAACGTTTGGGACATGGTACAAACAATGAGGCTCAAATAGAGAAGCATAAAATGGTACAAAGACAAATGATGCTCAAAGAGACAATCATTGCATTCTTATTCATTATTCTTATTCAAAATATTCTCTATATCTGTGAAAAATGAGAAATCGTGACAACATTAGCCTGAATGGCACTGGATAATTTAGTTAAACCAGAAAAATGTAGTGTCACCCAATCAATATCCATTGTTTTTTTCAACATCTCCTGCAGATATTTTGTGTATTCCACACTGTCTTAAGCATTTCAATTTAGGATCATCCTTGTCATCTTTAATGGCTAAAGATGGACCATGCAATATTTTCAATAGATGCTTTACATCAGCAGATGGCATGGCTAGAAACCTTAATGAATCACTTAGATGTGGGAAAAAACCTGTAGGGCGAACACAGAATGGCTTAAAGATGTGGAACAATGCAAGCATATCAGCCTCAAACTGGCAAACACCATAATTTGAAAATTTAGCATTGCTCAAAATGATATTAGTAAAAAGAAATTGATCTAAACCGCTAGCCAAGCTTCGCCAGAGATCCATAAAATCAACATCATTGAGAACCTGTTTCACGTTCTTTAGTTGACCTTGCAGCACATCTAATGCATCAACCAAGTGTAACGATATAGAAACTTCAGAACCATCTCCATTGGCAATCCCATCAGATGTCTTGATCTCTTCTACTGATTCTTTAAATTTTTCCTGCCATTGTTTCTTGTTTCGTACATATTTGCGGCGACGAGCATGAAATCCTCTTAAAATAATTGTCATGAACTTTGCAAGCCATTCTGTTTGAAATTGCTTGAAGTTTTCAATTTCTTTATAAAAAATAGAGCCATTCAGGTCAACGATGTTTCCTAATTGTTTTTCTGAATGCACACTTGCCATTATGTCTATTCCAGTTTCTTCCCTCCTTTTTGACTTTTGGGCAAGCTGAAGCTCCAAAAAGAATATATCCTCACACCATTCCTTCACAATGTACTCACAGTACCGAGCAACATTGATGGAGATGGCAACTTTTGCCATAGCCTCATCATCTGCCAAAGCAGTCAAAGCTTCAGCTTCTTGACACCGCTGAAGCAGGAAATCAAGATACACTGCCAAAATTGGAGCCGCAGCAGATCTGACAAAGTTAAAGTGCAGAAAAGCATTTGGCAAAGTATGACAGTGATTTACCATAGCCCATGTAGTTGCAATTACAGATTCTGCCCCTGAGGGAGCCTTATAATCCTCCCGTGTTGAGAACACAAAATTTGTATGAGCATTTTCTAAAGTCAACTGACTATTAAAGGTGGACAAAAAATCTGTTTTTGTATTGGTTGTCCAGGATCTCTCTGATTCAAGCTCCCCTTTTAGTTTTTCTTGTGCGTCCTTCAGCTCTGTGTCAGCCCAAAGTTCTAGCCAATCAGGCCAATCACAAAACATAGACATACATGATATCCTGAGTTCCAAAATATTCACAGAGACCCCCAAAGTTTCTGTATTTTCCTTACCAGACAGTCCAATTCCTGACCTTACCACAAGCACTTGCATTTTCCTATCAAATGCAATGATAAGGTCAATGAGGTGAAGCCAAGAATGCCTAGCCTGCATAGATGCTTTTTCCATCAAACTTATAACAAGGTCAGGAAATACTCGTCTAGCAAGATATGTTGAAATCATAGATACCATTGTTGAAACCCACTCTTCTCTTGCACTATATCCTACAAGCTTGCCTTATCCAGAAGGGGATGTAAAGCATTATCTATAGTATCAACAAATTCTTGGGTAACTCTATATCCTAGTGCAAAGATAAATTCAGGCTTTGCAGTCCACTTTGAAAAATGATATTCTACCCTTGACGCAATTTGTGAAACCAATTCCTCAATACTCCAAAGAGTTTCATGAAAACCTAATTTATTTTTAATTGCCTTAGATTTTCCCACAGAAGAGTCCTCATAATTAAACTGATCAAGTTCACGTGCTTTGTGGTGCAAAAGGACATATTGTAGAGTAGATAAGGCTAAACAACTCTCACTGTATTGTTCCTTCACATTTCCATTCATTTCAAACAGTGGGTTTGAGAGTTTTGGGGTTCCACCTTGATCATTAACTCCAACATTTGTTGCCAGAGATGGTGGCCATCCAAGAGAAGTTAAGAGTGTGTGATAATCTGCAATAACAAGAGGCCTAAGGATAGCTACTGCACGATCTACCTTAACATCAAAAGTTGTAGCAAGGCGGCTCCACTGCAGCCTGGATTTTGCAACTATAGCTAAAACATCTTCAATATCCTTAAGAGACCTTATTGCCATCAAATGTTTCTCTTCAGGCCTTGTAACAACTTTCCAACAAAAACCATTTGCTGGTAAGATGCCCTTATACTAAATGTGTTTGGCATGAGATGGAAGAGCTTGCAGGTCTAAAAGTGATATGGTAAAAAGGACTTGTAGAAAAATGTCTAAACATGTACGGTACTCTGATAACCAATAAATAATTTAGTTACGGTACTCTGATAACCAATAAATAAACATGTAGATTTCGATCAATGCTATGGTCATTATTGGTATGTTACAACACCATTTAAACAACAGAACACACGCAGTCTCAAGGGGAAAATCATTACAGTAAAATCCCCAACAAAATGAGGCAGCTTTTAAGACCATCACTCACCTCAGAATCAAAAGCTTTGAGAATTTTTCGAGCAGACTGCTTTCTAGAATTTGCAGCCATGGCACCTGAGATAGCATCCTCAAGATCTCCAACTAAACCTTCTAGCTTCAATGTAGTCTCTACAACAATTCATATTTAAAATCACCATTTTCAAAAGGACCAGAAATTTGTGAGGCAGTGGCACTCAAGAAGATCAAATAAGTGGCAGTGTAAGCCCCAAAACGTTGGAGAAAACAGGGGAAACAGTGGGAACAAAATAAAGGAAAACACAAATTTGCAGTAACTAATCATGCAATTTCCTTGTATTGTTGCCAATAAGTGAATTAACAAAAGATTGTGAAAGGACTCCGAATACAAACCTACATAGATCCTAACTTTCTCAACTCAAGCTACCTCTCTTGCAAGTGCTGGCAGCTCTTCAACCAATGTTTGTTCATTTCTGCCAAAAGGTTTGGACCTGTTCCCCTCTGTAACAAAATATGGAAACGTACCCACCTCATATCATGAAAAAAGTCTATGAATAATTGTTTCAGATGAATAAAACCCAGCCCCTACAGACAAACACACTATTAAAGAGTTTCGGGGAGGGGGGTGCATGGGGGAGTGGAACTCTACCTGAAATTGTATGAGATAAATCAGTGCGCATTTCGAGGGGCGAGTTGTCGAAGCAAATCTCCAATGTTTTGAGAACGACGAGTCCATTCCAGAATTGTGTGTGCAATCTTGGCATGGACATCCTAGAGAGATTCATCTATTTTCCGACATTCATCAGTCAACTTAGAATCCAGATCAGGAGCCTTTGCTAAATCATCGTTGGCATCAGCTCAGAAATCCTCCATGCAGTGCTAGGCTTCTCAGGTCCTTCAGTTGAAACCTTCAGATTCAGCTGCTCAGACATGTAAGGAATCCGATAATTCGGAAAGTAAGAAAACCTAGAACTCTGAACTTCACAAGCCTCGATGAACCTACATACCAGTTTTCCTGTCATCACTAACATCTCGCGTCTCATTTTTGAGAGTAATTTGTCTTCTTCTGAATGCCGGTTCTGCTGTAAAAGATTTAAGGTTTCTGTTCTTTGAGATTCAAAATTCTTTAGTAAAGCACTCCAGAATTCTTTAGAACAACAACCTGATCGGGCGAATAAGTCTAACTGCTCCCTCTGACCCTGTAAATCCAGGCGAATGCCATGAAAATATGCTCCAACCAAAAAAAATCGGGGGCGAATTTCATGTTTCCAGTTTTATGCACCCTTTTTTTGGTGAGCTAATATTTAATAATTAATTATTTTTAAAATATTTATTGGGCTAATTTTATTAAACTATAGAAAATGGGTTTTATATAAAAAAATTCGCCCTAATAAAATTTAAATCCCTTAAAATTCGCCTTTGGGCTAAAATTCGCCCCTAACATTTTCCCTGGTCAAGAGATCAAGACCATCTTGCAAAGATGCAATTGTTCCTTCTCCTGATGCAAGTACTTCTATAACTGCTAGTGGTGGAAGTTGCTCCTGTTCTGGAGTGATAGTGCTGACATCTTCCCTTGGTTCCTGATTTTCTTTCTCATGAATGTCAGGAAATTTCTCAATGGGAATTACCTCCCTTTTTCTTCTATCAAACTTACTGATCAACCTTTGAGTAAAATCTTCATAAGAAGTTACTCTTGCATGTTTCAAATGGTTGAACCACGTATCCTTTGCTTCACCCTCAAGGTGCAACATTGCAATCTTAACAACTTCTGTTTTTGCTACTGGATGTAGCAGGAAGAATGCATCTAACTTCTTCCTCCAAGCCTTTGTTTTTCTTGTGGATGACCCATCAAATCTAGGCAAATAGAATCTATTATGCCTTTTTCTTCTATTGCTGCTATAGGATATTCGTTCTTCTTTGAGCTGGAAAAAATGCTGGAGAGTTATATTCTCTTTGAATGCTCTAGACTGAGATTTGTACTCTTCAAGATAATCACTTAGAATCTCATGATCTAAGTTTCCTCCATCTCCATGCCAATCACCTTCTTCCGTAAAGAAAGTGGACATAGTAGATCGTTGTGGAGCTCTTTGCATTGCTGGTTTCTTTTGTTGTTGATAGGAAGTGCTTGGACCTTCCTCATTATGAAACCCTATTGAGTATTATCTTTGCCTTTCCCTTCTTATTTCTTTAATCTCCATGGAGAGATCTAGCATAGATCTAAAGAGAAGTGTGGAAAAACTTAATCCTTTCGCTATTGAATACTTCTTTTTTTTATGTTTCTTCTTCTTATTATTCTGATGTCATGAAGTGCCCACAAGTTGAGCCAAATATCATGCTCTGATACCATTGTAATATTCCAAAATGGAAAAGACAGGAATATAGAACATTTGTAGCATTCCAAATTAAGAAAAACATGAATATAAAACTAAAGTCTGAAAAATGCCAGAAATGTGTTGCAGCTGGAAATTACATTAAGACATCATAATCATGAGCAGAAAAAAACTGAATCGTATCATTAAGTATCAAAAAAATTGTAAGTACACAGTGCTCCAAAAGGAATGCACTCAAGCCACGAGATGGCTAAAGTATAGTAAAGAAATCTAGCAGTGGAAAGTATAATTGTTGCTGTCGAAAACTACTACTACTGTGAAGAATATCTATGTGTGAGAGGCTACTAGAGTGTTCAAAATGATCCTAGATTTTAACCATAGATTCTGCTCAAAAAACCCAAAAAAACCCAGAAATGGTTTGGCCATATTTTAAGTTTGGATTTTCGGCCCTTTTTGGGTTGCCCACTACACCCATGCTGACTAACTTACGCACTTTCTGGAGATGAATGCTGATATGGGGCTAAAATAATAATATATAAGCTGCAATAGTACCCAATCAGCTCAATAGATGAAGGGTTGGTCCCTTCTCATGATCTTCAATCTAGAAGCTTGAGATCTAACTTCTTCTTCCACCGCTCAAGTTGCAGCTGCACACTACACAACTGTAGGACTGAATTACGCTGTCAAGAATGTTGAAGTTGTAACATGATGCTAGATGATGAAATATAGCTCACATATGATGGAAATGATCTCTCTAAATTGAGGGAAATATCCCTCATAGGATTCCAAGCTGAAATACTTGGAACTTCCTTCCTCCACTAGATCTACCTGGCTGGACTACGAAATTCCTGAAGGAACTGTTGCTGCATAGAGGTATAAAATGTTGGCTTGATGATGTATATGAAAAATCTGCTCCTAGAAGACTGATATGGAAGCACAAGATGAAAGGAGGAACCCTCCACCAGTTTCTTAGCTGAAATGCTAAGAACTACATTCCTCCTCTCAAACCCTAAGACATGAATTGCATAATTCCTGAAGCTGTATGTGCAGAAGAAAGGGGCTGAATGTGGCACCAATTCTGGATGATGAATTGATGCTCAAAATAACCTTCCCAGAGTAAGAACTCCAAGTCCCCCATGGGCAAGGGTGGGATTCCTACTCAGGAACACCCGTGTGCAAAACAGCACAACAGACTTAGCTAAACAGCTGAAGCATGCAAAGAATGTAAAAAATAATACAATATCAAATTCCAGACTGATTTGAATTGCTGCCTTCATCTTCCTTATATGGTTGTGAGCCTTCCCTAGCCTTGGCCCACCTCATTACTGCGCTGCACATGTGGCCATTAGTCTCCATGAAGACTGCGTTGTCTCTTCATGATCTCCATGATATATGCAATTAATATCCACTCCCTCCATAATGTGTGCATTTAATGCACCACTTCCTCCATCACTGCATCATTAATGCTCTATGATCTTACTTTTATTCCTCCACTATCTCCTTCATCTTCCTCATTATCTCTCCATAATCTCCATTCTTCCTTCATTAATGTGCTGCTCCACTACTCCATGAATCTAATCTACTATCTACTAACCCACATTCACAAAAAAAAGTGGATTTTATTCATCCATGGGGTTTATGGGTCCCTCCACCCTTTTATTTACTTAATTAATTAAGAAAAGTAAGAACTCTAATATTCCAATTAACTGATGAAAAATTGGGAATATTACATATAATGATCCTCACATATCAAGCAAGGATACTTGCACTTACGCTTGGAAGCATTGTCAACAGATGACTTAGCTGAATCCTTTTTGGGGATGTTGGATTTGGCTTGAACTTTCCCCTTCCTTTTACCTTTTGAGGAATTTTATGCTGTGGTAGATTCAATAACATTAACCTAAGAGGTTTTACCATGATTCTTTAAATTGTTTGAAGGAGTAGAGGGAGTAGTGGCACAAGTAGACTTGGACTTTGAAGAAGCCTTCGGTGTAATATTATTAGTATCGGCCACTGCCCCTATTGTTTAGTTAGCCCTCACACTAAAGAAAAGAGAGCAGTTGAAGTAAACAAAGGAGAGGTCCACGAGGATGGCAGGGTGAGCGAGTTAAAATATACGTTGGCATAGAATTTCATTAAGGCATGGGCGCGAATGGGAGACTTGAGGCACTATACATTCAACTTAGGAGGCTGCGTTACATATGGCAGAAATACCAAAGGAAGGGAGCATGAATAGGATATTCCGGGGGCACCAAAGGAAAGAGGAAGGATGGGAAGGTTACCCCTCGGAGGAGGTGACGTCACCCGGTGGTAGACCAATCACAACCATTCCGCGAGGTGGTAGAGTATAGCAGGAGGCCCTCACAAACCCCCACTGGAAACCTAAGTGGGCCTGTCAAGAAGGACATTTGGCACCGTGTAAGTACATGTAAGGTAAGTCTAGGGAAGGTGGTACAAGACTAGTATATGCCTAAACCCGGCGCGTGGAATCCACCTACCTGGCTCCTGGTAGCCAATAAACTATCGCCATGCATACCATTGTCGACGTCCTTATGACGTCTACCCTATAGTTATCATCCTCACCTCATATTCCATAAATCTCGGTATGATTTAATCTCGTTTTACTCCCATAATCATTAAAATATTTGTTTTTCACGAATCTGTCGTGCAGCAAAGGTTGAACTCCAGTACCAGATCATTTTCAACCACCACGTCCTTTTCACCTCGGGCTTTCTCACTGTTTGCAAGTATTTAATCATTCCTCCGCCTCACCATTTTCCTTCTGTTTTTATTTTAAAATGGTCATGGGGAAAATGAAGTCCCATAAGTCTGAACCTAAAACCCCACAAGCCCGTGAGGTCAGGGCTATCCCTGGACCTGAACCCCTTATCGATGCCAATGCACGAATTCATGATCCATTTTACCCTTTCAGTGTAGCCTGCATTAGACCTGAGTTGTTTGAATTTCATTTAAAGGGTAAAGAGAGGTTTAGAGTTGTTAAGTTGGGCTTCTATTACCAAGTCACCCCAACCACCTACCCAGTTCCCGAATTCATCAGTTGGCTGGGTGAAGCTTATGAAGAGAGTAGGGATGTGTTTCTGTCTACTCAGGGTAATAATATTTTTCGCATATCACCCGAAATCATAAAGAAAGCTCTTCGTTTTCCTCATAGTAAAAATTATGTGGAGTTCTCTGAGTTGTCCCTTTCCTGCCAATTATCAGAGTTACCCTGGGAACAACAAAGGGACTTTCTCAGCCTCCTCTCAGATTCTCGCCTAACATCTCTCTCGCCTTCAGACATTGTTCCTTTGTCCACTTTTAGAGACAATGTGCAGCCAGTTCTAGCTCTCATTTTTGGGTTGTTAGGTCTTAGAGAAGTCGAGTGAGTGTCAAAAGAATGTATAGCCCTCCTGTGGCTCATGATGCAAAAGGGTACGCTTCTGAATATCCCTGTTTTCCTAGCTTCGACTATTCAAACCTAGTCTCAGGATTTTCCCTCTAATGGGTCTTTCAGGTTTTGTTCTTTAGTTTTCTACCTATTATTATTTGAACACACTGATAAATTTGAGAGCCTAGGCCTAGAGAAACTCTCCAGGACAAACGCCCAACCAAGAACTGTCTTTGAGGAGAACGTTTCCATTCGTCAACAACCTAGGGGAAGGGGGTATACAAGGTTCTTAAATGAATTCATGTCCATAGTCTATGCCATTATACACGAAAATCCTTTGCCCAAAATATTTCCTGAGTAGAAGGACTGGATGCAATTCGATGAGGAAGATAGCACGGGCGAGTGGTACTTGTATGATGATTACACCGAAATCAAGGTCTATGGTGCAAAAGTACCTCCCTACCATTTACCGATGTTTCCAGCTATGTGAATCTTTACCCTTGAGTTCATCTGTCAAACCCTGAAGGCCGACTAGATCCACTTCATCCCTGCGAAGAAAGGATGTATTCTAAAACTCCCAACTTCTGTTGGCCCCTTCACCATAAATTCAAGGCACTCCCTCCCCACAGTAGAGATGTTGCTTCAAGGGATGGACCTGTTGCAAGGAAAAATTTGGCCCTATGACCAAAAATTAGTTCTTTCCAATAGGAAAAGGAACATAAAGTCCACTTCTTATGTACATGAGACTAGGCCCTTCATTGAGTGGAGAGCTAACCTTGATACATGGCCTTTGGATACACAGATGGAGGCCGAGTCTTCAGCTACAGAAGGGAGGGGTGACAATGCATCTGTAGAGACATAAAAGAAGGGACAAGCACACGAGTTAGGTGCCTCAGGAAGCCAAGAGGGCACAAACATAGACGAAGGGTCCTATCCCTATAAAAAATAGAGGACAGAAGGACTAGAGATGGTATGGGAAGAGCCATCACAGGAAGAGTTTTCCTTATATGGGCTTCTTGACAGAAACAAGGCAGGTTGCATGGTTACATTCAATGGTGCCTCATCGTCGGACCCTTCTGGGCTATCACAGGCAGTCTCAATTGATAGAGTAGAGTTGAGGGAGAAAATTCACACTAGAACCAGAACCACCCGAGATAGGATAAAGGCTGAATTGGCCAGATTTATAGATAAATATCATACCCGACTTATTATATATCTTGACATGGAAAAGGAGCAGCTTATATTTTCCATTTCACAAGCTGTGTTGCAGCCCTCGGCAGATGGGAAACATTACCGAGCCCTTGAGATTGCCTTAGACTTCAAAACTATCTCGTTAACGGATAAGCTTGGCCTGCACAAGTGCTTTGGGGACATGTTGCGAGATGAGTTGGTGAAACTTGCACTCGCCTTGAGGAATCTTGAGGAGAGACATGCCTCGGTATTAGAAAATCAAAAGAGAGAAAGAGATAGCACCAGAGCGATAAAAAATAAGCTAGAAACCTTGAGGAAAGTAGTAAAGGATAATGGGGCCAACAAGGATGCAGTTCAGAAGAAGCTCATCACTGATCTGGAGAAGGAGAACTCTGATCTTAAGAAGAAATTAAATATAACTAGAGGGGATAATGTAAAAATGGAAGAATTGGTCCAGGTGGAAAGGGAGAAATCAGCTCTTGCCAATTCACTAGCCAAGGAACAGGAGGAAAATGCTCAGAAGACCACAGAGATCGCAAGTCTGAAACATGGATTATCTGACCTATAGGAAAAATGGGACCAGCATGTATGCATAGCCCCAACATCCAATGAGCCCGGAACCACCCCAGAATAGCTAACTAAGGCCTTATCAGACTTAAAGGTTTCGGAAGTTGAAGCACTCATGGCTCGACAAAGATTAAAAGAGATTGAAGTTATGCTAGCTACGAATGAGAAGATGGTATTGGCCTTGCATACTAAGGTCAAAAAATTGCAAAGAGAAAAATAGGTGCAAGACAATACCATCAAAGAATTGACCACACAGATGAAGGGCAACGTAACACTTTTTGAAGCCAGGTGCCTAATCTGGACTGATATAATGGCAGATATCAAACAACATTGGAACTATCTCACCCTGGTGGATGATAAGAAGCTTGCAGTTCACTTATTTGAAGTACAATCGCAGGAGGGAAAAGCGGAAGGAGAAGCGAAGGATGCAATGGCTAACAGGTATATTTGGTACCTAAATGAACTCAGTCCAGAAGAATTGCAAGTGCAAGGAATTGATGATCGGTTTTGAAGGGTAATGGAGATCAGAAGATAAATTGAGAGGGAAATTGCTCATGCAAATGCGTTAGGTTGTTTGAAATTTCTTTCAATCGGAGTCAAGAAGTTCGAATGTGGGAATAATAAGTTAGTGGAGGTAGGCCTCCCATCATGTTGACACCCAGATACCTCCGCATTCTCCAAGTTAACAGATTATGAACAGAAAGTTTTAGACCTCATGAACAATGCCAACTTGCCTCTGGAAAAAACTTCCCACCTAAAGGCAGATACCATCATAGCCTCTCTTAGCAAGGAACTCTTCCTCCTCTACCAAGTTAGACAATTTTTAGCCGTTCGAGTAGATTATACTGAACTCACAGATATGCAAGCATTGATTGAGATGTTTGTCACTATGCCAACTCCAGGTGAAATCGCATGGCAGAAATGCGGTGAATATGCCAGCACTTCGGTATCGTCATCTAATCCTCAGTCTCTACCTTCCTCTGGTCGCAAAGTAGGGTCATCTTCCTCCTAAGCTTGACCTTCTCAACAGCCTTCAAGCACTCCTCAGTGCCATCACAAATGACACTCATGATTTGGCCCACGCAGCCTCTTTACTTTTATTTTTATGACTTGTAAAACTAGGTGAAATCTTGATTTCACCCTATGCACTCTCTATTTTTTTCATTTATTGTTATGTTTTAGTTAGGGCCTTTGTCAGGCTAGGTTGTATATGATGACAGGCCATTTTTCGTCATCATCAATTTTTGGTTTTGTTTTGATGGAGACCATGAATAGAAAATATCCTTAGAGAATATTTTGTTTTGAAAATATCTTCTCTCGAAGCTTACCTATGTAGCTATAAAAGATGAAATGAGAGAGGGATATAGGGTCCGAATTGTTAGAGAAGAAACTATTAATTGTGAATTTTCTCTTTTGTAAGGTATTGAGAGCTTCTCATAGTGTATGTCTAAATACCCCTTTGGGGAAAAGGAATGAAGTTATTCTATGGTTGTTGTGGATTCCAAATGAGATGAGTAAATAGTATGTATTGTCTTAGTAGTGTTTTAATATAAATGTTCATTGTGATTTCATCAATCTCCTGTTATCGTAGCTTTCGGAATGCGAATGTTTGAATTTGTTAGATGTGAATTTATCATGAATGATACTCATATATTCTTGTCTGTAACATTTTAATATGGTTTGAGGCGTAGTTTATGTTCTAAGTTCTATTCATATGCCATCATTCTTCTTGCGTTAGTGGAGGGTTGATTCTTATGTCATATAAACCTACCCTACTCTAATATTTTCTTCATATGCTTTCATCATTTCTCATACTCTTTGATCTTGGTCACTGTTTGTTGGTCTCATTTTCGGCCCATCTCACAACAGTTCATTTTCATGACTACTTTTTGATTTATACTTATAAGACCCTTATGCTGCACAAATGGATGTCATTCTTTTCATTATTCTGTCTCTGATGTCTTGGACCCATACCAAAAGCTTTGAATCATCATTTCATAATAAGGGATTCCTTCTTACCAGCTTGTCAAACTACCTTTGAATCTCCTTGTCTTAAGATGTCCTAGGCATTGGTGTTTAACAACTCAAGGCTATCTCTAGGAGTTACAACATATTTTTGGCACCATTTCCGAGGACGAAGTTGAAGATCTTTTCCCTGGGATACGACAAGACACAATCACCCAACAAAATCAGGTGAGGAAGAAGGGTTGAGAGTTGTAGATCCCTCACCTTGGCGACTCCACTATTCTTTAAGGTATAATATCCTCACAATCCTGGCTTATCACAAGCTACATCTAAGGTTAGATACCTCCCAGTTGAGAACACCCTCTGTGTCTAACCCCGAAAAAATCTTGTTCAAAATAATCTGTAAAGAGAAGCAGCCAGCTGAGACCGATATACCCAGATTCTCACTAGAAGACTCCCCGTCCTCCTCTCAGCAAGCTCAAGTCTAAGGTCCTCGTTCCATCGCCCAAGTACTTGAATACCCACCAGATAACCCTATTCTGGAGCATTCTGAGATCAAAGATGAAGCAGATTCAGTAAATAATTCTGGGATCTCTTTACATCCCACTCCTGAAGCTGAAGAGGTCAAACAAGTTACCATCCCTCAAATCTGCTTTCCCAGATAAATTTACAAGCCACCACCTAGCACATACCTATTATCATTCATCAAAACCCTCCCTTGAATCCACCACCCCCCATGGTGGTTCCTGGCTTCCTGCTAAACAAATATGCCCCCCTGGCATTACCCAAAATTATAAATGATATGCCACAAGATTATATGAAACTCTTACCCTGGTTTACCGGGGAAAACAGTAGTGTTACCCAAAAGCATATCGAATATTTCTGTGCTTTTGCTGAGAATTTCAACGTTGAACACATAGATGTAGTCTTGAGGCTGTTCGTCCAATCTCTGGATGGGTAAGCTCGAAAGTGGTTCAAAACTCTTGGTGATAACACCATCACCACCTGGGAGGAGTTGGAAAATGCTTTCACCCGTAAGTGGGGAGAGAAGAGAGACCATGACTATTGTCTTACAGAGTTCAATGCTCTAAAGAAGAGACATAATGAGGATGTGTCTAACTTTATCAAAATATTCAATAACTTAGCTATACAGTAACCTACCAGCTGATATGAAACCTCCTCATACAGCAGCTAAGGTGGTATTCATAGGAGCATTTGAATCTGAGTTTGGTTTCACCTTAAGAGAAATAAAATTGGCATCACTGCACCAAGCCCAGGCTGATGCATTGGAAGTAGAAGCCAATTTCACTTCTATAGGGAAGTCAAAAGGGAGGCTGGACCATGATTTCAGATGGAAGGGTAAAGAAGAAGCTTCTTCTTCAAATCAAGAAAGGGAAATATCATATTATAATATTGAGGAAATGAATAAGATGATAAAGAATATTTCAATTAAATTGGTGAAACTAGAGCTTGAAGCTAATAATGCCTCTTCTTGACTAGCTTAGGCTACTCCTAATAGGGGGTATAAACCACAGTATCGAAAGCCAACCCTACAGATACTACAAAGAGACAGGAAAGAACAACAATATCATATACAACCCCATCTCTATTTGGAAGGAAAAATGGAAGGGCCTACGGAAGATGTTCCTGATGGACAAGATGATCAGTATCTTGCTTATTCAGAAGGAGAAGAGGTAGAGCTTACTCTACGGGAGGAAGAATAAGAGAAGGTGAAATCATCTGAAGATCCTAACAGTAATGATTATTGCATACAATTTGTGGATTTCATGCAAGCTCAGTTCTATAAGAAGTGCGATCTTCGATCTTCCAGAAAGAGCACTCGTACTCAAGATCAAGATGAAGAGTCACCTCCAAAAGAGCCAGCCCCTCCGAAAGTTGATAGCAAAGGTAAGAAGCACATTGAGGAGCCCTTGCATAAAAAAGCTACCAATTATTCCTCATATAAGTCAGTTCTTGAACCCCTTGCAAATACTAGAGAGACTTCAGCTAGAATGAAGCCCCCATTCCTTCCAAAAGAGCCCAAAGAAGTCATCCAAGAAAAATATCATGTTGTTTTTAATCTCCAAAAATAATTAGAGAAAGTAAAAATCCCTATTCCTTTAGTTGAGCTTTTGAAGCAGCCTTCTTATAAAGCTCAGGTGTCTCAGTTTATGCTCCCTCATGGTGTAGCCCCTCCCCCGGATAGTCTTAACCTTCAAGAAGAAAGACATATGGCAGTATTTGGCCCACATGTAGAAGAGTTGGACTTAGCAACTCCATTGTTTCATGTATCCCTGGTCATTCATGATTTGTTGCTTCAAAATTTTATGTTGGACTCAAGGGCTTCACACAACCTGTTACCTCTGTCAATCATGGAGCAACTAGGGTTGCAGATCACACACCCATACAAAGATCTTTATTCCTTTGATTCCAAAAGATTCAAATGTTTGGGGTTGATTAAATACTTGGTGGTGAACTTGGCTCAGATCCCAGCCCAATTTGGGATGCTATTTTCCAGGTCATGGGGGACTAAGATAGGTGGGTCAATTAAGCTTGACCTCACTTATGCTACCATCCCAGTATTTGATGGACAAGAAAGGAGGCTATATCAAGAATCTAGATTTGTGAAGATGGTGACCAAAGCTGATGGCTCAGTCAATTCCCCTGTATATAGCAAGGAGGGAGAGTTTTCATGTCTAATACTCAAGGAGGATCAAGATTTTTTACAGGAACCAACATTCAATTTTTTGAGGCTAGAAAAATCTAAAAATAATGAAGAAAGGGACATGTGGACTCTTCATTTTGATGGGGAAAATTCAAGGGGGGGGAGTCCTCCTCATCTCTCCTACTGGACAGTTGGTCCCCTTTTCTTTCAAGTTGGAGTATGAAGCCACAAATATTGTGGCAGAGTATGAAGTGCTGCCCTTGGGGCTACAAACTGCTAAAAACATGAATATTCAGAGTCTCAAATTTTTCAGAGATTCAAAGCTAGTGGTGAGGTAGATCAAGAATCAGTGCCAAGCTAAGCATCCTCAACTAAGAGATTACAGGAATAAAGTATGGGACCTAGTGGAGAAATTCTTCCTAGCTTTCAACATAAAATTCATGGCGAGAGATCAGAATAGGATGGCTGACTCCCTTGTTGTTGCAGCAAGCAATTTATGTCCACCACAAAATCCACTCCTAAGATATGAAGTTGAGGTGCATTATCGTCCCTCTATACTAGATAACGTCAAGAACTGGCAGGTGTTTGAAGATGAGGAGAAAGTGAAGAATTTTATGGAGACCGTTGGAGAATTATCTAACTTGGTTATTGATGTTGGAGAAGAATCAATTGAAGAGCAGGCTCAAAATAAATGGGAAGCGACAGTGGCAGGACATAGGGTGCTGCAACTGAAAGGGAACGTGATTCCTAGAGGCCTTGTGCCTTTGGAGAGAATATTTGATAAAAATGACGTCCCTATTATCCCAAGCATATCCACCCAAGAAGGCCAAGTGGATGATGTTAATATTGGGATAGAAGGTGATCCGAAAATCATGAAACTGTCTAAAGGAGTCCCAGAAGAGTACAAAGACAAATACTTCAGGTTGTTTCAATACTACAGGGATGTTTTCGCCTCGTCATACTAAGACCTAAAAACTCTTGATATATAAGTTATACAGCATAAGATCTCGCTCAGAGTGGATGCCAAGCCCCATAAGAAAAATTTGAGGCAGATTAATCCGTTGTTGCTCCCCTCCATTGAAAAGGAAATCAAAAAATTGTTGAAGGCTAAGATCATTGTCCCCTTAAGATACTCAGAGTGGGTGGCTAACCTGGTCCCAGTTAGAAAGAAGAATGGGGAAATAAGGCTATATGTGGACTTCCAGAATTTGAACAGGGGGTCTCTCAAAGAAAACTACCCTCTCCACAAGATGGATCATATACTTAAGAAGGTGGTGGGATCCTCCCAAATGTCTATGATGGATGGTTTCTCTGGGTATAATCAGGTGGAAGTCCTTCTCGAAGATCAAAATAAAGCGACATTCACAACACCATGGGGTACATTAAAGTATGCCCGAATGCCTTTCGGCCTAATAAATGTGGGGGCCACTTTCCAATGGGCGATGGATATTGCTTTCGTGGGAGAGCAGGACAAATTCGTGGTGATATAATTGGACAATATCACTTTGTTTTTGAAGAATGATTTTGAACATATTGAGCACCTGCACCAGACTTTTGACAAGTGCCACAGGTATGGTTTGTCACTTAATCCTCAAAAGTCCATGTTTTCTTTAGAGGAAGGAAAATTATTAGGACATGTTGTGAGGAAAGAAGGAGTGAAGATTGATCCAAAAAGAGTAGAGGTAATCAATGAAATTTCACTACTTCGAAATAAGAAAGAGGTCCAGGAATTCCTAGGACGCATAAATTTATTAAGGAGATTTATTCCGAACTATGCTAAAATAGTTCGACACATCACTAAGATGCTAAGGAAAAACAAAAAAGTAAAATGGACGCCAGATTCAAGAGAAGCATTTAATAGGATAAAAAATTCTTTCGCAGAAGCCTCGGTTCTGGTAGGGCCTGAATACGGTAAGCCATTCATGATATTCTCATTTGCGTCCCCACATACAGTAGCTATGGTATTATTACAGAAAAACGAAGACGAGTATGAGCAACCCATTGCATTTTTCAGTCAGGTTCTTTGAGACGCGAAATTGAAATATAATATCTTGGAAAAGCAGGCATACGCCCTGGTAAAGTCCCTGAAAGCTTTCTAAATGTATGTGATGCAGTCAGTCATAACCGCTTTTGTGCCTACTACTGCAGTAAAAGAAATCCTGATTCAGGGAGACAGTGAAGGCAAGAGAGGTAAATGGATTTCCAAGATCTAAGAATATGAGTTGGACATTCACCCCACGAAGCTCATCAAAGGACAGGGGCTAGCAAGGATCTTGTCTGAGTAAAAATGTTAAGCATTGGGCATAAATCTATCTATGGAAGTAGGAGAAGTGCCTGAAGGTATGGAAGAACAGCTCGAGGTAGAAACCACAGTGCAAAAGATGCACATTAATTACTTGCTCAGTATTTGGTATAAATATATTGTAGAGTACCTTTTAACTCAGGTGTCCTTTAAATTTCGATAGCACAAAATATCGAATTCTGAGGCTGAAATCTCATAAATATATTGTAGAAAATGGCCGACTATACTAGAAATACCCTTTAGGAATCCTGCTCTTATGTCCTATAGGGTCATATGTGGAGGAAGTCATGGCTGAATTCCACGAGGGGATTTGCAGGGGTCATTATAGCTGGCAGTCCACTATTCACAAGATATTGAAAGTCAGTTTCTTCTAGCCTCAGTTGTTGGGAGATGTGCATTCTCGGGTTTGGGCGTGCGAAAAATGTTAGAGGTTTGCAGAAAAACATAAATTTTCCCCCTGCCCATGATACCAGTGCATATCAAAGAACCTTTTCAGCAGTGGGGAATTGACTTCATTGGAGAGATTCATCCAGAATCAAGTGGTCAACACAAGTGGATTCTCACTGCCACTGATTACTTCACGAAATGGGTAGAGGCGATAACCACAAGAAATGCTACTGATGCAGTCGTAATTAATTTCATGGAGGAGAATATCATATCTAGGTTTGGCTTCCAGATTAAGATCATGACAGATAATGCTCAAGCTTTCAAATCCATCAAGTTCACAAATTTTGCCAGTAGTACAATATCATCCTGGGGCACTCCATAGCCTATTATCCCCAAGGAAACAGGCTCACTGAGTCTTCCAATAGAACTCTGGTAAGGGCATTGAAGAAGGCTATAAACGAAAATCAGAATAACTGGCACTCCTAGCTAAAATTTTCACTCTGGGAAAATTGAATTACAAGTAAGAGATCAACAGGTAAGTCGCCCTATGAACTGGTTTATGGCTGGGCAGCAGTTTTTCCAATTCAGCTTGCCCTACCTGTTGCTAGGTTCCTCCAAGATAGTCAAGAAGAGCTAAATTACCTTATCAGAAGAATGAACCAGTTGGTCGAGTTGGAGGAGACTCGGAACCAGGTGAACAATAGGTTAACAAAATATCAAGAAAAGATGAAAGGCTTGTTTGATCAACACGCGAAAGATAAGGAAGTGCAATCAGGAGACCTAGTGTTGAGATGGGATATTAGAAGGGCAGAAAAAGGTAAGCATGGAAAGTTCAACCCATTTTGGTTCGGGCCTTTCAAGATTTCCGAAGTAAGAGGTAACAACACCTTCGTATTGGAAAATCTAGAAGGTGACTTGATCGAAGTGCCTGTAAATGGGTAGTTCTTAAAATCGTACTTTCAATACTGACAAAGGTCTTAGAGGCCTACTATACATAGTGCATATACTTTTCATTTTTATATTTACTTTTTCTTTTTGTTTCATCATAGCAGTGTTTGAAAATTTTGAGGGTGGCTCTCACTCTCAAGGAATATTATGCAAAGGGTTTGCGAAGTTCTTGACATGCTCGAGGATGAACGTGCCATCCCTAGTTGGATCCAATGTTGTTTAGTTAGCCCTCACACTAAAGAAAAGAGAGAAGCTGAAGTAAACAAAGGAGAGGTCCACAAGGATGGCAGGGTGAGTGAGTTAAAAGATACTTTGGCATAGAATTTCCTTAAGGCATGGGCACAAATGGGAGACTTGAGGCACTATAGAGTAAACTGAGGAGGTCGCGTTCCATATGGTGGAAAGATGAAAGGAAGGGAGCATGAACGGGATATTACAGGGGCACCAAAGGAAAGCAAAAGGATGGGAAGGTTACCCCACGAAGGAGGTGACATCACTTGGTGGCAGAACAATCACAACCATTCTGCGGGGTGGTAGAGTATAGCAGGAGGCCCTCAAGAACCCCCATCGGAAACCTAAGTGGGCCCATCAAGAAGGACATCTGGTGCTATGTAAGTATACGTAAGGTAAGTCTAGGGAAGATGGTACAATACCAGTACATACCTGAACCCGGCGCATGGCATCCACCTACTCGGCTCCTAGTAGCCAATAAATTATCGCCACACGTCCCACTATCGACGTCCTTATGACGTCTGCCCTACAATTATCATCCTCACCTCGTATTCTACAAATATCGGTATGATTTAATCTCATTTTACTCCCAGAATTGATAAAATATTTTTTTTCATGAATCTGTTGTGTAGTGAAGGTTGAACTCGAGTACCAAGTCATTTTCAACCCCCGCATCGTTTTCCCCTTGGGCTTCCTCACTGTTTGCAGGTATTTAGTCATTCCTCTGCCTCACCATTTTCCTTCTATTTTTCTTTTCAAATGGTCATGGAGAAAACGAAGTCTTGTAAGTCTGAACCCGAAACCCCACAAGTCCGTGAGGTCAAGGTTGTCCCTAGACCTGAACCCTTATCAGTGCCCATGCATGAATTCATGATCCATTTTACCCTTTCAATGTAGCCCATGTTAGACCCGAGCTATTCAAATGTCATTTAAAGGATCAAGACAGGTTTAGAGTTGTTGAGTTGAGCCTGTATTACCAAGTCGCCCCAACCACCTACCTAGTTCCCGAATTCATCAGTTGGCTAGGTGAAGCTTATGACAAGCGTAGGGATGTGTTTCTCTTTGCTCAGGGGAATAATATTTTTCACACATCACCCAAACTCATAAAGAAATCCCTTCATTTTCCTCACAGTCAAAATTATGTCAAGTTCTCTGAGTTGGCCCTTTCTTGCCAATTCTCAAATTTACACTGGGAATAGCAAAGGGACTTTCTCAGCCTCCTCTTAGATTCCCACCTAACATCTCTCCCACCTTCGGACGTTGTTCCTTTGTCCACTTTCAGAGACAATGTGCAACTGGTTCTAGCTCTCATTGTTAGGTTTTTAGGTCTTACAGAAGTTGAGCGAGTGTCAAAAGAATGTATAGCCCTCCTGTGGCTCATGTTGCAAAATGGTACGCTTCTGAATATCCCTGTTTTCCTAGCTTCGGATATTCAAACCTAGCTTCAGGAATTTCCCTCTACTGGGTCTTTCAAGTTTTTTTCTTTACTTTTCTACCTATTCTTATTTGAACATGTTGATAAGTTTGAGAGCCTAGGCCTAGAGAAACTCTCCAGGACAAACTCCCAGCCAATAATTGTCTTTGAGTGGAACGTTTCTATTCGTCAACAGCCTGGGGGAAGGGGGTATACAAGGTTAATAAATGAATTCATGTCCATAGCCTATGGAATTATACACGACAATCCTCCACCCAGAATATTTCCTAATCAGAAGAACTGGATGCAATTCGATGAGGAAGATAGCACGAGGGACTGGTACTTGTATGATGATTACACCGAAATTAGGGTCTATGGTGCAGAAGTACCTCCATACCATTTGCTGGTGTTTCCAGCTATGTGAGTCTTTTCCCTTGAGTTCATCCGTTAAACCTTAAAGGCCGACTAGATCCACTTCATCCCTGCGAAGAAAGGATATATTCTAAAACTCCCAACTTCTGTTGGCCCCTTCACCATAATTTCAAAGCACACCCTCCCCACAGTAGAGATGTTGCTTCAAGGGATGGACCTGCTGTAAGAAAAATTTTGGCCCTATGACCCAAAAGGAGTCCTTTCCAATAGGAAAAGGAAAATAAAGTCCACTGCTTATGTACATGATACTAGGCCCTTCATTAAGTGGAGAGCTAACCTTTATACATGGCCGTTGGATACACAGATGGAGGCCGAGTCTTCAGCTACAGAAGGGAGGGGTGACAATGCATCTGCAGAGACATAAAATAAGGGACAAGAAGACGAGTTAGGTGCCTCAGGAAGCTAAGAGGGCACAAACATAGACAAAGGGTCGTATCCCTATAAAAAATAGAGGACAGAAGGACCAGAGATGGTATGGGAAGAGCCACCACAGGAAGAGTTTTCTTGATATGGGTTGCTTGATAGAAACAAGGCAGGTTGCATGGTTACGTTCGACAGTGCCTCATCGTCAGACCCTTCTGGGCTATCACAGGCGGTCTCAATTGATAGAGTAGAGGTGAGGGAGGAAATTCATACCAGAAACAGAACCATCCGGGAGAGGCTAAAGGTTGAATTGGCCAGGTTAATAGATAAATATCATACCCGACTTACTACTGAGCTCGACATGGACAAGGAGTAGCTTATATTTTCCATTTCACAAGCTGTGTTGTAGCCCTCGGCAGATGGGAAACATTACTGAGCCCTGGATATTGCCTTGGACTTGGAAAATATTCTGCTAACGGATAAGCTTGGTCTGCATAAGTACGTTGGGGACATGTTGCGAGATGAGGTGGTGAAACTCGCACTTTCCTTGAGGAAGCTTAAGGATAGGCATGCCTCAGTATTAGAGAATCAGAAGAGGGAAAGAGCCAACACCATAGCGATAAAAAATAAGCTAGAAACCTTAAGGAATGCAGTAAAGGATAAAGGGGACGACAAGGATGCAGTTAGGCAGAAGCTCATCACTGATCTGGAGAAGGAGAACTCTGAGCTTAAGAATAAATTAAATATACCCAGAGGGGATAATGTACAAACAGATGAATTGGTCTAGGTGGAAAGGGAGAAATCAGCTCTTTCCGATTCAGTGGCCAAGGAACAGGAGGAACATGCCCAGAAGACCACAGAAATCGCAAGTCTAAAAAGGGGATCTTCTGACCTACAGGAAAAATGGAACCAACATGTTTGAGTAGCCCCAACATATAATGAACCTAAAAACACCCCAGAACAGCTGACTAAGGCCTTGTCAGACTTAAAGGATTCAGAAGGCAAAGCACGCATGGCTCGACAAAGATTAAAAGAGATGGAAGTTACGTTGGCTACAAATCAGAAGACGGTATCTGCCTTGCAGAATGAGGTCAAAAAATTTCAAACAGAAAAATAGGTGCAAGACAAGACCATAAAAGACTTGACCACCTGGATGAAGGGAAATGTAACACTTCTGGAAGCCAGGCGCCTAATCTGGACCGATATAATGGCAGAGATCAAAAAACATTGGAACTATCTCACCCTGGTGGATGATAAGAAGCTTGCAGTTTGCTTATTTGAAGTACAACTGCAGGAGGGATGAGCAGAAGGAGAAGCGAAGGCCACAATGGCTAATAGGTATATTTGGTACCTAAATGAACTTGGTCCAGAAGAATTTCAAGTGCAAGGAATTGATGATCGGTTCCGAAGGGTAATGGGGTTCCGAAGAGCAATTGAGAGGGAAACTGCTCCTGCAAATGCATTAGGTTGTTTGAAATTGCTTTCAATCAGAGTCGAGAAGTTTGACCATGGGTGGAATAAGTTAGTGGAGGTAGGCCTCCCATCATGTCAACACCCAGATACCTCCGCATTCTCCAAGCTAACGGATTATGAATAGAAAGTGTCAGATCTCATGAACAATGCCAACTTGCCTCTAGAAAAAACTGCCCTCCTGAAGGCAGATACCATCATTGCCACTCTAATCAAGGAAATCTTCCTCCTCTACCAGGTTAGATAATTTTTATCTGTTCGAGTAGATATACCGAACTCACAGATATTCAAGCATTGGTCAAGATGTTTGTCACTATGCCAGCTCTAGGCAAAATCGCATGGAAAAAATGTAGTGAATACGCCAGCACTTCGGTATCGTCATCCAATCCTCAGTCTATACCTCCCTCTGGTTTCAAAGCAGGTCCATCTTCGTAATCAGTTGGGCCACCTTAGTAGACTTCAATCACCCCTCAGTGCCATCACAAATTACACTCAAAATTTGGCCCACGCGACCTCTTTACTTTTATTTTTATGTATTGTAAAACTAGGTGAAATCTTGGTTTCACCCTATGCACTCTCTATTTTTTTCATTTACTGTTATGTTTTAGTTAGGGCCTTTGTTAGGCCAAGTTGTATATGATGAAAGGTCTTTTTTCCTCATCATCAGTTTTTGGCTTTGTTTTGATGGAGACCACGAATAGAAAATATCCTTAGAGAATATTTTGTTTTGAAAATATCTTCTCTCGAAGCTGACCTATGTAGCTATAAAATATGAAATGAGAGAGGGATATAGGGCCTGGATTTTCAGAGAAGAAACTGTTAATTATGAATTTTCTCTTTTGTAAGTTATTGAGAGCTTTTCATAGTGTATGTCTGAAGACCCCTTTGGGGAAAAGGAATGAAGCTATTATGTGGTTGTTGTGGATTACAAATGAGATGAGTAAACAATATGTGTTGTCTCAGTAGTGTTTTAATATAGATGTTCATTGTGCTTTCATCACTCTCCTGTTATCATAGATTTTGGAATGCAAATGTTCGAATTTATTAGATGTGAATTTATCATGAATGATACTCATATATTCTTGTCTGTAACATTTTAAATATGGATCGAGGCACGGTTTCTATTCTAATTTCTATTTATATGCCATCGTTCTTATTTTGTTAGCGGAGGGTGGATTCTTATGTCATATAAGCCTACCCTACTCTGATATTTTCTTCATATGCTTTCATCGTTTCTCATACTCTTTGATCCTAGTCAATGTTCGCTAGTCTCATGTTTGACCCATCTCACAATAGTTCATTTTCTTGACTGCTTTCTAATTTATACTTATAAGACCCTTATGCTACACAACTGGATGTCACTCTTGTTATTATTATGTCTCTCATGTCTTGGACCCATACCAAAAGCTTTGACTCATCATTTCATCACAAGGGATTCCTTCTTACCAGCTTGCCAAACTACCGTTGAATCTCCTTTCCTTAAGATGTCCTAGGCACTGGGCTTTAACAACTCAAGGCTATCTCTAGGAGTTACAATAGCCCCAATGATGTCATCAACAGGAGGCGTAGCAAGATATTTGGACTATTCTGGGTCGGTTGAAGGTCACGATGCATCAGATAAAAGCTCGTAATAAAGTTCCAAATTGGGAATATACCAGATATAGATACTAAGCATGGGAAATGAATTCTTATTCTGTCACACAACCACCCATAGTGAGACCTTTGGATATTTTAGGAACAAAATATTTTGTGAACCACTCATTCAACAATTGATCATGGATCTCGAATTTAATAGGGTGGTGTATGTGCCTCCATTCATGGATATGGTACAAGATATGAGTAGTAGTTGAATGCTTCAAATATGTCAAAATATGGGTGCTGGTCTCATACCAGACATGCAACTCTAAATGGGTGAGGAAGGCCATGGCCAAAGTATTGAAATCGTAGAAGTTACCATGAGGAAGTTCAATGTACCATTTGGCAGCATCACCCATCAAATTATGCTAGAAAAGATGTAGACGGATTGAATCATCAACCCAAGAGTTGGAAGAAAATCATAAATGGTACGTCATGACATTGGTTTGGGGGTCGTCCCCATATTTTTCTTAAAACTTTTGACAATCTCTGGGAATTTTAGTTGGAACTGGAGGCTAATGAAACATGTGTTGGATGGGGTCATTTGTTAATTTAGACACATCCGATAGTTCCAACGTAGCTAGGAATGGAAATGGAGGGTGATGAGGAGAATATGGTCTTTGGAAGTTACCCACATGTGGGTTCCAACCTTGCTGATATGGGTTCTGCCCCCATTGGGTTTGATTATGACCATACTCCCCAAATTGTCCCCGTTACTGTTGATAAGGTATATATGGTTGATAGGGACTTTATTGTGTCTAGGGTTGCTAATAGGTACCTTCTTGCAACGGTTACTAAACGTATGGTCCTTGTTGAGGCTGTTGATATGGCCCCTGCTAAATATAAGCACCTTGTTGGGGTTGTTGATACAACCCTTGCTGGATATAAGCTCCTAGTCGGGGTTGTTGTAACTGACCTTGAGGTATTTGTTGGCATTGGATATCGGGATTATTGGGATAAGTTCTAGTTTGACCTAGGGGAGGGTTTAGACTAGATTGGATTTCAAGACCAAACTGAGGATTTGTCGCAACAACACCCAATGGATTTTGGGGTTGCTAGACAAATGGTTGTTATATGTTCGGTCGTTGAACATATTGATATTGTACATTCGATTTCTTAACATACTAATATTGTATGTTTGGTTGCTGCACATGGGGTTGCTAAACTTGAGGGTGCTAAATGTGGGGCTGCTGATAAAAAACTTGAGCCGAAGTAGGTTGACCACCTGGTAGAGAGGTTCCTACGACAACACTTGTTGGCTGTGAAAGCAGAGTTCAACTGATACAAGTGGTAGGTTATCCCATCCCCGATACAGTTCCAGAGTTTATATTTTCCCCACCTAAAGAGGGAGGTACATATAAGGATGTGATTCCCCCCCAAGCACGGACGAAACCATATATTTTCCACTCAAAGGTGGAACCGCAGTGTTCGTGGATAATGACAAGGGAGCAGATGATCCTAGAAAAACAATCATTTGACCTATAGAACCCATAGGTGTTGAAACGATAGCTGCATTTGAGACAAATGGACTGGAAGATGCGGGAATTATCATTGACCAAATGGGATGGTGAAACAAGGATGCAGCCCCAGAAGCTCCTGAAACAAGGTTTCCAAGAGAATTATACCTAGGTTGAATCGTAGACGCGACTTGACTAGAGGGAATACTCGTCCCACTTCCTTTATCACGAGGAGTAGAGACATACGGAAAACCTTTTGGAGGGAACATAGACATGATGTCAACTTCAGGGATATGGGATGCAAAAGTTTCTGGCAGAATACTTCAAGGAATACTCACAAATGGAGTATCATTGGAATTTGATGCCATGTTGGGTGGAAACAACTAACGAGCAGTAGTACAAGATGTTACAAGAGAAGCACCTAAAGGAACGTTAGTACCATCAAAAGGACTATACAGATGCTTGGGCAATATAAAAAATGGATCGTACAACATATTTGGAGGAAAGACCATAAACTATGTAGAAGGTTTAGGACTTTCCGGTTCAGATTCCTCAAATGACGATCAAATTCATTCTTCAGGTGGTAGCCAAGATGAGATCTGTTGGAAACTTATGACAATTTCAAGTTCAACACCTTGAGCTTCAAGAGGCCTAGGTGGAAATTCTGGAATCTTAGGAGGGGGTCCTTCATATCCTTCAAAAGAGGAGCGAGGAAAATTCCAAGATTCAACCATGATGACCTTTAGCACAAGATCAACGAAGGGAAATGTGAATCAATTTTTGAGAAATTAATATTTATAATTAACAAGGAAATATGAGGCCATGAGTACTACACATGTAGGATGTTATCATGGGTAGTAAATTTTAGAATTAAACAAATAAATAAAAAAGGGTAAATCTAGGCATAAAGTATTACCAAGTATTCGTGAACTGCAATATACACCTTGGAAAAATAAATTACCAAGGACTTAACATACGAAATCCAATCTCCCCAATGTTGTGTTCAATGTATCATGTCTACAAGGTAGTCGACTTAGTTACCTATGGCAGGTTTCCAACCTAGTAGGGTCTCCCAAAATATACTCGACGATACGTGGGAGCTTAGTCTATAGTAGTGTTGTCTAATATGGAATTTTCTGATGAGAGATTCCCCTTATAATTTTAATACATGGAGTATATTCATATATACTTCCATACGTGGGACTAGATATCACCTTCGAGATGCAACACGGGTTGTTAGCAACAACTGCTATGCTTAACAACGTCGTAACACGTCTCTAACCTAGACCTCTAGATGTTTGTGTTAATTCTAAATTATCCTTAAGGTTAACTGAATAAATTTTAAAGTTTATCTTTGATTATGTTTCAATTTCGGGCTTTTTAGTCATAAGTAATTTTTTCCTTTGTAGATGAATAAATTCTTATCTTAGATTTCTAGAAACAAATTTCATGAATATTGTGAGTTCTAGAACTCTCACTGCCTTCATTATCCCTAAGATAAATTTTTCACTATTCCATCATGTCATTCTCAGCTCACTAGTCCCAAAAAACCCATCATGGGCTCATACCACTCATTTTTTCTATTTTTTTTCACCCTTGACCTTAGCACTCTGTTTTTGGCTTGCCTATTTTCCTCCACCTGACACCTAGAATTACTAACCAAACTACTCACTCTTGTGTTTCCTTGATATATCAGGCATTGATGGTCTCAAAGCTATCTCTGTGAGCTCTTTATATAAATCAATTACATTGGATTTTGTATCTTCAATGCATCAAAATATCAAAAAATCTGTTTTTTATACTTGAAGACCCCAAAACCAATTTTTCAGTCAAAGGCCAAGTCCAAAGAGCCTCCCACTAGGTCACCTAGGGTTTCATAGGTCATAGGTTTCTTTTGGTATTCTAAAATATTTTTTTTTCCTATGCCAAGAAGCTGCACACAAAGGAAAAGAAGGTCAAGTAGCTTTTGTCCAAATCTGATCAAAATCCTTCAAGGAAGACCTCCTCGGTCAAGAAAAAATTCTGCAAGGGACAACTTCCCTTGTTCACATTTCTGCAAAAACGATTGAGATGGCCATCAGCGTAAAAATAAGGTGAAGTAAGAGGGTAAATCATCCCTAAGGACAACGATAGAAAAGGAGAGGCAGTAGGCCTATGTACAAAGAGAATCAGGGTTTTGGGATTGATTGGAAAAAACAATGTTGCCAAGCAAAGAACCAGTACAAAGGCTACAATGGCAGAAGGCACAACAACACAACCAAGCACACATTGAATATTTTCAGAAATTATAAATGAAAAAGGGAAAAAGGTGAGGTGAATTGAACATAAATGAATGAACTTGAAAGGGCTATAGAGAACTTAGAAGACAACACTATTTATTCTTCTCTAAACAACCCTAAAACCTAAAAGTTTGGGCAAGTAGTAAAAATAGGTGAAATAAAGATGATGGACCTCCATCATGACATCAAAAAGCCTTCAAAGAATATTTAAGATGGATTTTATGGTTTGTCAAAGAAACACTGCTTCACTGCACCAAAGGGAGAAATTGTAAAGAGTATCAGTGTGAGGAAACCTAAGCTTTCAAGTATAGTCAAAGGTCTTCAAAATTCTCAAGATAAATAAAGCATGAGATAAAAGGTCAAAATGGAAAATCATGCTTACCCTGCAATCCCTGTTGGGTGACTAAAGGTTGTAAAAATCCAAACAGTGACAAAGGGATCAAAGGCAAATGTACTATAGGCACCTACAGAAATCAGAAGTAGCCAAGGGAAGATATAACATGGTATAATTTGCTAAAATTTTTCAAGATAAATATTTCACTTTCTCAATCAGTAAGAGGCTAAAAACACATGTGTCACGTCATTTACACTCAAGAATGCCAAAAAGGGTAAGAAAAACAGTTTCGTGTTTATCAATGCAAGAAAGCACAGTTTGGACAGTGCCCAAACCTCCCAAAAATGTAAAAGGGACATTTTTCATCCTTCACCACACCCTCACCAAAAAAAGGTCACTTTGGCAAAGTCCAACATCACCTACAAAAGGGTTAAAGAGATATCAGTTAAAAATATAAAGTGACCAAAACATAGAAAAAGTGGGTTTTTAAAAGTTTGATTTATTTTCCTCAAGGGATATAAAAGTGCTCCAGTTACCATTTCGAGCTCATTTTCCACTTGGTGAAGAGAGAGAGGCTTTAGGAGAAGAAACCGAGTTTTTTAATCATTTTTGGGCAATTTCCCTAGCGTTGCGCAAGTCACTGACATTACGCAAATATAGGTCGGCGCTGTGCTAATCCTACCTCCTCTCGTTCAAATTTACAAGGTGTTGCGCTAACCGAGGGTGGCGCTACACAAATCCTGGGCGCTGCACAAATATGGGCCTGACTTGCCCAAAGAACTGACACTCTGTTGAACGCCCGGCGCTGTGCTAACCCATGAGCAGGCCTGCTGGCACTGCGCTAATAGGCCGACTCAAATTCTCGAGCAAGGCACTGCGCTAATGCGGAAAGCCTCCAACAAAAAAAATATCTTGCCCTAAGTCTCAAATTCATCATCCAAGCTGCCTCCAAGGTTTGTAGAAGAGCTAAGAATTGGTATGTGACATTATCTCCTTGTCCCCAAGAAATTTTCAAATATATTTTATTCTTTTTGCAGTTGTGAAGTAATCAAACCCTAGGTGGGTAAACCTTAGGTCTTACATGCAAGTGAGCCTATGCTTTTAACCTTCTTAGACCAATTAAATGTCATTTGAGGGCATGTAAGTTAAGTGTGGATGAAATATACTTTTAAGAAAAGCCCCCTTAAGCTCCAAAGCAACTCAATCCTTGAACTAACTTCCATATCACTCATTCACTACAAGTTTACTTCAACACCTTCTTCATCTTGCTCCACCAAACCCTAATTTTTCAACCAGCATCTCCTATCACCATGTCAGGAGCTGAAAAAAGCAGTAGCAGTGAAGGGGGTAAAATGCCTTTGAGACCACATCATAAGGGAGGGAAAGTCAATAGAGTTGAGCCCCAGATGAAAGTGGCAATCACCTCCACTCCCAAGATCCTATAATTTTTCTAGAATGCAAGGTGCTTCCAATTTTGTGAGAAGGTCAAACAAGTGAAAATCCACCCAGAGCTTACAAGGCTTCTCATTCTCAACTTTCACAACAAACACTCAAGCCTTGTAGGATTAGATTTTGAGATCTCAGCAGATACCATCTTTAATTCCATAAGTATCCCTGCTGTGGGAAAGAAGTTGTTTAAGAAGAGAAAATTGGACAAGTAATTTTTAGAGCCATTTTTCAAGAATATGTACAGAGGAGGCTGTTGTAAATCTTAGAGACAGTCTTGAGTTGTGAAAGACCAGTGCCTAGGACATCTTATATAGCAAGGAGCAAAAGAATATGGCAGGGGTAATTAGTAGGACAAAGCTCTCACGCTTTTTCTTGTAACAGGAAAATTAACTTGAACAGGACCAAAACTTTCAGAAGTTAATAACAGCGAAAGCAATATCGCAGAGGCGAGATGTGAAACTCTAACACAAATTGTAACAGAAAATTCAAAAGAAGCTTAACTTCAAAGAGGGTTGGATTCTAAATACTTCACAGAGATTGGTAATCATAGAGTATCTATTGCATACGTAGAATAAAGATAATACTAACTGCTGTTGAGACAACATCTAGAAACATATACCAGCATGTAGTGGGCTTGTGAAATCAAGAATCCACACATGAAGACAACATTTGTAAATAACATCTCATAGCGATCAATATAACAGAAATGCGGATGAATTGGAAATGAAACAGTATATCACACCTGAGCCATATTTAAAGTGCCGAAAACCTTATGACATAAGTATCGACAAGGATAAATTTATATCAGAAACAGTGGGCTACTCACGTTCCAGCATGTGATACAAGATAAATGGATATAAACGAAATGAATGACTAAGCTACAACACATAAGAAAGAATTACACACTATAAAGCACCAAGATCAGAATCCTCCTTAAAGATCAAACTCTTTCTCATTGAAACCCAATGGGCTCTTCACATTTGTATTAAAACTTTCACAAAACGCATACAAGACATTCTTTTACCGTCAATTCTTCAGAAAATTTGGAACCTCTTTTTCTCTTTTGATCTTTCTTATATAGACTTCTTCATACATGAGCGAGAAGATATTTTTTGGGAAAAATATCTTCCTCGCATGCCCAAAATTTGTTAAAGGTCCTTATCAAAACAAACAAAACTCATGACGAGGAATAAAGGCCTCTCATCATTGGCAATTAGGCACTCGGCCATTTTTAAAACAAAATATTAAAAAACAGTCTAGTAAAGAGTAAAATGATGAAGTGGAACATGAAGCCCACTTGAAACTAAAAGTAGTTAACTAAGTAAAAAGTAAAAAAGGCCACTAAGGCCGAATCATGAGTTGACAGTGTTTCACAGATGTGAAGGGGTTGAGGCAGTTGTGGACGCTGGTGGTGGAATATTTGTAGACGAGCTGGCGATTTGATTGGCGAACTGAGTGCATCTTTGCTGGCTGTTTGCTAATGGTTCGGGCATCGCTGCGAATTTTTCCACCCTGACATAGGCCTCTGTGTGGTCGTTGAAACTTGCCTCGGTGGGGAGCTTGTGCTTTATAAGATGAAGGAGGGAAAACTCTTGGCGGAGGGATGAAACAATTGTTTCGGCCTTTAACCGAGCGGTTTTATCCGACAGGATATCCATCCGGTCTTTTTCTTCCTATAGGCGTGTCTTATACTCTGTCAATGGTCGTAGCACGGAAGGAGTGGTTGGGTCCCAACAAGACGGCAGTCCACCTGTGGTAATCTCGCCCCATACTGCATCGAAACGACCCACGTTTGTACAACCTGTTGCAGGGCTCTCGAAGCTGTAACTCGGGCCGCCTCCTTGTCAATGATTTTCTTGCATTCAAAGACTTCCATGAATCGACTTGGTATGCCATGCTTCTCCACCTCATCAGATTCCAACTCCTTCAAGAATGAAATATAGTTTCTGGCATGCTGGGCTCTGTTGGACAAGTTGAGGTCTCCCTCCTGCAATTTCCTGTTGATATAGGGTATAGCAGATATTTTTTTCTCCCATCATTATTAGGAAACCCCACTGTTCCGTCACCGCTAAGATTATGTCCAACCAGATTATACCTCTCGCTTCACTGAGGGTGATATTTCCCTTCATGCGGCTTTCGAGGTTAGTGATGGTTTTCTACTGGTCGACTCTTGTCTTATTTTCCTGCTCGATCTCTTTCTGCAGTGTCTCTATTTTCCTGCTATTCTCAGCCAGGAAATTTTCCAAATCAGTGATCCTCTGCCTAGCGGTGGATGCCTACTTTTCTAATATATCATTTGCAACTTTCGCTGCATTCAGTTGCTCTAACAACGGACTCGTCTCTGGTGGGGTTGTAGCAGGCGCACAACTGTGCATGTCCCAGATGTTCTGCAACTCCGTCAACCTACTCTGCAGAGTAGTGATTGTTTCAACCATTCTTTCTTTGTCCTCCCTCTCCTTTGTCAGTGTGTCACCTAGTTCTGCTTTTTCCTTTTCTGCTTGCGCCAACTCGGCCGTCTGCACATGCTGGGAGGCCGGTATGTGGACCTTACTTTTCAATGACGCGACCTCCTTCTACAATTTTTCTATCAAAGCACGTCGCGGGTTTGTTTCTCCCATATCCTTTCCTTTGATTAACTCCTGGAGGCCGCGTATTTGATTTGCCCGGGTGCAAGAGTTTTCCTGTTCATTCTTTAGGGTCGCCCTCACCTGTTCATGCTTTTTCTCTAGTTTTCTCAGCGCAATGGTGACCCGCATCACCTTGTCATTCAACATATCACCCACGACCTGAAACAGGTTACACATATCGGTTGCTGGCACCTTGGCCATGTCAATTGCATGTTCGAGCACCCGGTAACTAGTGACACCTGTATCGGGATCCAGGATGGCCTCAGCCATAGACAACACCAGGTCTTCTGTGTCCACATTCATGGTGGCGGAAATCCTTGTGTGATATTTCTCTACATACCCTTCCAGCTCGGCTTTGTACTTATCCCTGATCGTTCTATTTGCCTGGTTCCTTGCAACTGCCCTTGGTGAGGTATGATCTCTGATGGCCTGTGAGACTTCCGAGAAGTCGGAAGAGGTGGTACTGTCTCTCAGCACTTTTATCCCGAATTTACTCTTGTCCAGTTGACCATATGGTGCAAACGGTTCTAGCAGTTGCTCTTCCCCTATGACTTCTGCCTCACTGGAGGCTGTTTTCTGCTTTTTGCGAAGGGGAGAACCTGCTCCTGAGGTACCTGCTTCTTCTCCTCCTCGACTTTTATTGATGTCCTCTTCTTCCCCTGTGGTAGATGAATTTGTCTCCATCTGCGAAGTCAAAGGCCAAGTTTCAAGGTTAGCCCTCCACTCTATGAACGACCTTGATTCATGTGTATAAGGTGTGGAATTTTTCCTCTTCCTTCTATTTGAGATAATTTCCCGAGGATCATAGGCCCAACCCTTTCCCAGCCTTAGGTCCATGCCTTGCAACAGTTTCTCTACAATGGGAAGGGCATGTCTAGAATTCACCACAAAAGGGCCGATAGTGATAGGGAGTCTCAGGATGAAACACTTATTTGTAGGGACAAAGTGGAGTTGGTCGGCCTTGAGGGTCTGTCGAATATACTCCAGAGCGTAAACTCGTCGAACAGGAAACACAGGCAGCTGGTAAGGGGAAACCTCGGCTCCGTAGACCCGAATTTCAGTGTAATTGTCAAATAGATACCAATCCCCAATGCTCTGGGATTTTCTGGCTTGTAGCCAGCTCTTCATTTCAGGAAAAACTCTAGGTGAGGGTGAATCGTCGATAATAGTATAGGCAATGGACATGAAATCATTTATGAACCTGGAATAACCCTCTCCCTTGGGCAATTGGCGTATAGAATAATTCCAGTCAAAAACTGGTCGGGGTTGGGAATTCTCCTCATATACCCTATCGAAACCCAAACCCTCGAACTTATCAGCGTGCTGATGTAGGAAAAGATAGAAGACCATCGAACAGAAATGGAAGTGACTGGTTTCTGAAAGCTCCTGGAACTGGGTCCGAATGTTAGCAGCAAGGAAACCAGGGATATCTAACACTACCCCCTTTTGAGACATTAACCACAAGAAATAGACACATATCCTGGTGATTTCCCCCAAAGCGCCTACACCTAGAAGACCAGCGATGATGGCAAGGATGGGCTGCACTTCCTCTTTGAACAGGCTCAGCGGGAAAGGTTCTGCAGCAGGAAGAGACGTAGCCTGGTTGCTGGTGATGGAGGAAATGAAGTTGTTTTGGTGCTCCCATGGCAGTTTGGTGAACTGGGAGGTTAAAGCCACTTCGCTGAAACTGATATATGTGGCGCTGGTGGGAAAGCGGAGGGCTTGCCTGATAATGTCGGGGGAAAGATAAAAAATCTTATTCCCCTGAGGAGAAGTAAACGTGCCTCGACGCTCGTAGAAAGCATCTTTGAGCCAGCAAATAAAATCAACTACAGAATAAACTGGGGGGGTAATTTGATGGTATAAACCAAACACAACCACCCGGTATCGATCTCTATTTTGAATATGTCGCTTAAAAATCTCGGGTTTAATGCTGCTAATGTGAAAAGGGTATTGGGGATCACGGATTTCGGCTTGCAGGTCGATGAAAGGCTTGGACCCGGGAGCGTTTCTGGTTTCTCGGACCTGAGGGGTTTCTGGTTCGGCTTTCTTGGGCATGCCCCTTCCCATGACTGAGATACAAAAATTTTAAAAGATGAAAGGAAAGTAGAGAGCAAATAAGGGACTGAATACCTGTGCAACAGGGAATTATTCTAAGGAAAACAACAGGGGGGTGTTGATAGCGACTGGGTAGACCTTGGCATTGGTTCCCACTTAGTATATACCGTAGCTAGAAACCTGCAAATTTTACCAGAGTAAAAACGGGAAGACTGTTATCTTTCGACTGAGCGTTCTCAGGTAAAAAGGCAGATAGGTAAAATAAACGGGGGAAAGTGTCGTAAGGACACTGACAGTGGAGCACGCTGCGAGTAGGGATTGGGTATCGGCATAGAACAGGTGAACGCCGCGTGCCGAGTTTAATACTGGTACGGGCGTCAGTACCAGGTCGCCTATAAACTTACCTTACCTTTCTGCTGCAATAAACCATACGATTCTCAGAACATCTCGTTCATAGGACGGGTTAAATACACAGCGTACCAGTCTTTAGGGCCCACATTCCTTTCTGCCACGTTATCGAAATCCCAATTTCTTTGATCTGCCACGTCACTCTTTACCTTGGGCCCACCCCGTGATGCTTCAATATAATTCCACGGGGATATGGGTCTGTCCTCGCTTCTGCCTCTCAACCCCCACGGAAATTCCCATATGGGGAATTCCCTCACGTGCACATTTGAGGCGCGGGCAACTTTTAAATTATTTCGCTTTGCATCCTTTGTACCGTATCTTTGCGCTTTTTGAATTACCGTTCCCCTTTTTGCTTTATATCGTGACCTTTCGTGTACACATGTTTCATTTTAAGCATGATACTTGCCTCATCATCGTTTCTCATTAATCAAATTTTTCTAAGCGTTTCCCCATCAGCCATATCATTCAATACCTGTCTATCCCAAGGTTGACTCGAAAGAATGACTAATGTTAATTCATGATCAACATTGGCTCCACCTGGGGACGGCACGCTCGTCCTCGAGCATGTCGAGAACTTTGCAGACCACCTGTTTATATTCTGTGAATGCCATTCCTCTTCATGATTCATAACCACACACATTATTTAAGCAAAGATGAAAACATACACTAATATACAATATGATACATCAGGCCCTCTTGGCTTGACTTAGAATTGGAAATAAGGCTTGAGAAACTGACCGTTTACAGGGGCGTCGAGCAGATCTCCCTGTAAATTTTCCAGTCTGAAAGTGTTGTTGCCTCCTTGTTCTGCAATTTTAAAGGGGCCGAACCAGAGGGGATAAAATTTTCCATGCTTACCTTTATCAGCCCTTCTAATGTCCCATCTGAGCACTAGATCTCCAATCTGTAATTTTATGTCCTTGGCACGTTGGTCGAAGAGATCCTTCATTTTCTCCTGGTATTCAACTAGCCTCTGATTCAACTTATTCCGCGTTTCTTCTAGCTCCACCAGCTGGTTGATTCTCCTGGTTACGTCATCCGGTTCTTCCTGACTTTCTTGCATGAATCGAGCCACTGGTAATGCTAGCTGCATAGGGAAAACTGCTGCCCTCCCATATACTAATTCGTATGGGGATTTCCCGGTTGCTCTCTTGCTGGTGATCCTGTTAGTCCATAGAGAAAATTTTAACTGGGAATCCCAATTCTTCTGATTTTCATTTATAGCCTTCTTTAGTGCCCTCACCAGCGTTTTATTTGATGACTCTGCTAGGCCGTTTCCCTGTGGGTAATAGGCTGTAGAGTGGCCTAGTGCAATTTTTTACTGTTGACAGAAGCTGACGAACTTTTCAGATTTAAAGGCCTGTGCATTATCGGTCACAATCTTAGCAGGGCAACCAAATCTGGATATGATGTTTTCTTCTATGAATTTCATCACCACGGTGTCTGTTGCGTTTCTGGCGGGTATAGCTTCTACCCAATTTGTGAAATAATCCGTGGCGGTTAATATCCACTTATGCTGACCGCTGGATGGGGGGTGTATTTCTCCAACGAAGTCAATTCCCCACTGCTGGAATGGCTCATCTACGTGGACAGGTATCATGGGGAGAGGTGCTAGCTTCTGTCTCTCGGAAAACTTTTGGCACTTCTCACAGGCTCCAACTCGGGTAAACACATCTCCAAATAGTTTAGGCCAGAAGAAACCAGCCTTCAGGATCTTGTGAGCGGTAGCCCTCCAACTATAATGGCCCCCACAGATTCCTTCGTGAAACTTAGCCATTATACCCTCTACCTCCTCCTATATCAAGCATAGGAGCAGGATGCCTACGGGTCTTTCCAATACAGTCGGCCGTTTGCAACCATGTACTTCTGTGACTTCAACCTTAGTGCTCTGTATTTATCTTTTTCATAGCTGGGTGGGCAGCTTAGTGTTAGTAGATATTCCACTATTTCCTTGTACCACTGGCTGGTGAGGTATTTCATATGTGTCTTCTGGGAAGCTATCTCTACTCCCTGTGGTTCTTCTTTCCCTTCAGATGCCTCATTTGCCACCATGGACAGATTTATACTTAAAGCCTGGAAATTTGACTCAGATAAGATTTTGGCTAACCCCTGCCCCTTGATTAATTTAGTAGGGCGGATGTCCAGCTCATACTCCTGTATTTTGGCTATCCATTTCCCTCTTTTACCTTCACTATATCCCTGAACAAGGATATCTTTGACAGCTGTTGTGGGCACAAATGTAGTGATGTGGGACTAGAGGATGTACATATGAAAAGCTTTGAGGGATTTCACCAACGCATATGTTTGCTTTTCCAATATGTCATATTTCAGCTCAGCATCACGAAGCACCTGACTGAAAAAGGCAATAGGCTGCTCGTACCCATCTTCATTTTTCTGCAATAGAATTCCTGCTACTGTATGAGGTGATGCAAAGGAAAAGATCATAAAATATTTGGTATAGTCTGGCCCGGCTAACACAGGGGCTTCAGCAAACACATTCTTAATCCTGGAAAATGCTTCTCTTGATTCTTGTGACCACTTAACCTCATTGTTCTTCTTTAGCATGTCAGTAATATGCCTAACTATCTCAGCATAGTTAGGAATGAATATTCTTAGGAAATTTATACGACCTAGGAATATCTGAACTTCCTTCTTATTTCTAGGAAGGAAAATACCGTTTATGACTTCCACTCTCTTAGGATCTATCTTTACTCCGTCTCTGGTAACAATATGTCCCAAGAGCTTGCCCTCTTCTAGTGCAAACAAAGACTTTTGTGGATTGAGGGAGAGGCCATACTTTCTGCACTTCTCAAAAGTTCTACGTAAGTGTTCAATGTGTTCTGCATCATCTTTTGAAAACACAGTAATGTCATCCAGGTATACCACCACAAACTTATCCTTCTCCCCGATAAAAGCAATATCCATGGCCCTCTAGAAAGTGGCCCCTGCGTTGATTAACCCAAAAGGCATCCTGGAATACATAAACGTCCCCCATGGAGTGGTAAAGGCATTCTTCTTTTGATCTTCGGGCAGTACAGCCACTTGATTATACCCAGAGAATCCATCCATCATCGACATCCGGGAAGCTCCTACCACTTTTTGCAAGATGTGATCCATCTTGGGCAGTGGATAATTATCCTTTAAGGATGCTCTGTTCAGGTTCCTGAAATCGACACATAGCCTTATTTCTCCATTCTTCTTCTGTACAGGGACTAAATTTTCCACCCACTCAGAATATCTCAATGGCACAATGATTTTAGCCTTCAGCAGTTTCTTAATTTCTTTCTCAATTGAGGGTAGCAACAGTGGATTTATTTGCCTAAGCTTCTACTTATGTGGTTTGGCATCTCCCTTCAGAGGAATTTTATGCTGCATAATGCTGACATCAAAGGTTTTTAAGTCTTGGTAAGACCAGGAAAACACATCTTTATAGGACTGAAATAACTTCTGGTAAAGTTGTTTATATTCTTCTGGGACCTTCTTGGACAACTTCACGATCTTGGGGTCAGCCTCAGTGCCAAGATTTAGATCTTCTACCTGATTCTCCTCCACAACTTTGTTCGGCTGTAAGGGAACATAATTCTTGTTAAACATCCTTTCTAAGGGAACTAATCCTCGAGGAATGACATTTCCTTTCAACTGCAGAAATTTGTGGCCAGCTACCTTTTCTTCCCACTTATCTCCTAGGGTAACCTCTATCTCTTCCTCTTCACAACTATCAATTTCCATGTTGGAGAATTCCCCAACCATTTCCAAAAATCTCTTCACTTGCTCTTCATCTTCAAATACTTTCCAGTGTTTGATATTGTCTCGGATTGATGGCCGATATCGTACCTCAATTTCATATCTCAAGAGAGGATTCTGAGGTGGACGAAAAGTACTGGCAGCCACTGCAAGGGAGTCTGCCATTCTATTCTGCTCCCGGGGCATGAACTGGATATTAAATGCCAAGAAGAAATTCTCCACCAAATCCCAAACTTCATTCCTATAAGCCCTGAGCCTAGGATGTTTGGCTTGGCACTGATTTCTCACCTGTCTGAATACCAGTTCAGAATCTCCCAAAACTTTTAGACTTCGTATGTTCATACTCTTGGATGTCTGCAGGCCCAGTAGAAGTGCTTCATACTCAGCCACATTATTGGTGGCTTCATACTCCAGCTTGAAGGATAAAGGGACCCATTGACCTATAGGGGAAATCAATAACACTCCAGCCCCATTACCTTCCCTGGAGTTAGCCCCATCAAAATGAAGAGTCCAGATTTCTGATTTAGGGCTTTCTATGGACTGTCCTGTCTTGATATGGAAAAATTATGGTTCATGTGTGTACTCCTAATATTCCTCCAGCATTAAACATGAGAAATCCCCCTCCCTGCTATAAACTGGAGAATTAACTGAATCATCTGCCTTGGTAACTGTCTTGAAAAATATGGTTTCCCTGTACAACCTCCTCTCTTGACCACCAAATACAGGGATAGTGGCATAGGTCATGTCCAATTTGATCAATCCCCCAATTTTGGTTCCCCAAGACCTTGACAGTAGCATGCCAAAGCGGGCTGGAATGTCAGCCACCACTATATCCATCACTACACTTTTTGCTGGGATCTGAGCTAGGTTGACCACTAAGTCTTTTATCATGCCCAGGCATTTAACTCTTTTGGAGTCGAATGAGTAAAGGTCTTTGTATGGGTAGGTGATCTGTAGTCCTAGTTGTTCCATGACCGAAAGGGGTAAAATATTATGAGAGGCTCCCAAATCTAACATACAATTGTGTAGCAGTAGGCTACTAAAGAGACATAAAATGGAGGAGTAGCAGCATCTAATTCCTTGACATGTGGGCCAAAAACAACCATAAGCCTTTCTTCCTGCAGGTTCAGACTGTCGGGAATGTTTATTACCTCTGGAGGGAGCATGAAGGATGTGACCTGAGACTGATATGCAGGTTGTTTTAACAACTCGGTCAAGGGAACTGGGATTTTGACCTTCTCCACCTCCTTTTGTAGGCTGAAGGTAGAGGAGGACTTATCTACTGACACCTCTTTTGGTTCTTTATCTTTAGATTCTTTGTTCAGGGGGAAAGGTTTGACTTCTTTTAAGATTGGCTTGACACTAGGGGGTGTGGCCACTTGTGAAGATGAAGGAATTTGATCAGCAGACTTTGTAGAAATTATATACAATATGCATGTATATATCCGGACTCTCCTGATCTCATAATATTTATCTTCTTGCAAAATACAAAATCCTTCCACTATAATTCTTGTGGAAATTTAATCAACAATTGCAAAACACATGAAGCAATAAAAACACACATAACATAGTTGTTTAACGGGAAAGCCTGAAGCTAAAAACCCCAACTATATATTATGTATCATCGAGATCATATGACAATATCATACAAAGCATACAAAGCTTATCACAAGCTCTCAGTATAGTAAAATTGTCATACACTAATCAGGAACAATCTTGCAAATCCATGACCGATCTTGCCCTCCTGCTAGCCTACCTCCACTGCGCAATCCAAGCTGATTACAAAGACCAATTCAATGTAATCCCACTCTCATTGACTGCGTTCTTATCATTGGCAACTCCAATGTATATATAGATGCAATTCATGCATCACTAGTAGTCACAACAGATAGTCCATCTTTCCCTTTCACCTATCTCTCCACTGGTCTCCACTGAAACTGTCCATGCATTGAAGTTAATTGATGTATTCTTTAGTTGATTAATGAGTTTATAATTAGTGAATTAATTAATAATTAATTCACACCACTCTCACTAGTGTATCAATCAATTAGACTAGATACAACTAGCTCAACTATGTTTAGATTAGTTAAACTGAATACAACTCCACTAACTTTTTCAATCAACTCCACCAAACTCTCTCACATGAGTTCTAACTGAAGTATCCATGCAATAGCTCCACTTAACCCTCAAGAATAGCGTAATTTCTTCTTTCAGCTCCTGTGCCACATCTGTGCACTTAACTGAAGTGCTCCAAAAGAATAAAATAATGTTTAGAGTCCAAATATTATTAAGAGCTAATAATATTCGATATATCTATTTTTAGACTAGCAATCTAAAAATAGATTCCGCCCAATATGTCTAAAAATAGAAGTCCATCTATTTTTTCCGACTTGACCAACCATCCACAAATAGCATCCCGCAACTCATAGAATATGATCGACATGTCTAAAAATAGACATAGTCTAAAAATAGACATAGTCTAAAAATAGACTTTGCAACAAAAATCACCTGTGTGGATCCCACCTAGTTTAGGTGATCACTTTCCAAGGATCAGGAATGATGTTTCAGGATGCCTCCTTCATTTTTTCTTGTTGCAATCTTCAACACTCCCTATCAACAAGAAAGGATTGTCTTTGCATGCGACATGCAACTCCATGCATTCGCCTTGCAGCTTTCACAAGCGCCATGCAACTCCATGCATCTGCTCTGCAACTCCTCTGAAATTGAATAGGCTCCAAACAACTCAAGCAGTCTGATGCATCTATCATCAAAGTCTTCGACTTCTGCAGGGCCCAATTGTACATGTCATCAAGAACCACTGCGCTGTTGAACTCTTGCACCCATGCACTTTGCACTTGCTATCAACTCTGATTCGCGCTCCAGTATCCGACACTGTCACTTTGATCTGCCTGAATCAATCCAACTGATCATGCTACTGCTACGCTGTGGGCACCTCATAGCCAGGTTCAATTCATGAGATCCACACCATCTCAATGAATCCTGCCCAGAAATATCCTCTTGGGATTACTCATACATGTCGCCCCACCTCTCACCTGGTGGTATAGCTGCATGCACTCCCTTTGCCCATCTGGCACGAAATTTCTCTGCATGAGTGGTTTCTCCCACTCCATGATCCTCATCCTGAGGTTCACTCTTACCTACATGCAAATCCAGCTCCCTCTTAAGCTTCAATTTCATGTCTTTCTTGCACTTCCCAACAGTAGGAAGCTCCGTAGAAATCTCATCTACTTCAAATCTATAAAGATTCTTCTGCATCTCCAGTTGTGTCTGCTCCACAACCTTTTGAGACTGCTTCTCACGCTGCATGTTGAGAGGCTTCCTCTCAACCACCAAGTCACTAACCTCTGCTTTTCTCCTCAAAGCTTTGCATGCATCTTTTACCTCAGTGCATGTATATTCTTGGCTCGCACACATTTCAATTGTCCCGCCGTCGCAAAATTTTCTAACAAAAGAGCTGAGTTTAAATCGATGATATCTCCCTCATCCGAGCTCCGATTCGACCGATTTGTTTTTTCAATTTGGGTATTTTTTCGCAAGGAATCCAAATATTCTATTTTTTTCAAAAAATATTTCACCAAAAATTTCATATATTCCCTACAAACTCGCGCACCCAAAAATTCTCGCTCTCATTCCATGTAGAAAATTTGTAACACAGCTCCAATACCATGTAGAAATTATATACAATATGCATGTATATATCTGGAATCTCCTGATCTCAAAATATTTATCTTCTTGCAAAATACAGAATCCTTCCACTATAATTCTTGCGGAAATTTAATCAACAATTGCAAAACACATGAAGCAATAAAAACACACATAACACAGTTGTTTAACGGGAAAGCCTGAAGCTAAAAACCCCAACTATATATTATGTATCATGGAGATCATATGAAAATCTCATACAAAGCATACAAATATTATCACAAGCTCTCAGTATAGTACAATTGTCATACACTAATCAGGAACAATCTTGCAAATCCATGCACCGATCTTGCCCTCCTGCTAGCCTACTTCCACTGCGCAATCCAAGCTGATTACAAAGACCAATTCAATGTAATCCCACTCTCATTGACCGCGTTCTTATCATTGGCAACTCCAATGTATATATAGATGCAATTCATGCATCACTAGTAGTCACAACAGATATTCCATCTTGCCCTTTCACCTATCTCTCCACTGGTCTCCACTGAAACTGTCCATGCATTGAAGTTAACTGATGTATTCTTTAGTTGATTAATGAGTTTATAATTAGTGAATTAATTAATAATTAATTCACACCACTCTCACTAGTGTATCAATCAATTAGACACAGAATATGACTAGCTCAACTATGTTATAGATTAGTTAAAGCTGAATACAACTCCACTTCTTCCCTCACAGTCAACTCCACCAAACTCTCTCACATGAGTTCTAACTGAAGTATCCATGCAATAGCTCCACTTAACCCTCAGGAATAGCGTAATTCCTTCTGTCAGCTCCTATGCCACATCTGTGCACTTAACTGAAGTGCTCCAAGAGAATAAAATAATGTTTAGAGTCCAAATATTATTAAGAGCTAACAATATTCGACATATCTATTTTTAGACTAGCAATCTAAAAATAGATTCCACCCAATATGTCTAAAAATAGAAGTCCATCTATTTTTTCCAACTTGACCAACCATCCACAAATAGCATCCCGCAACTCATAGAATATGATTGACATGTCTAAAAATAGACATAGTCTAAAAATAGACTTTGCAACAAAAATCACCTTTGTGGGCCCCACCTAGTTTAGGTGATCACTTTCCAAGGATCAGGAATGATGTTTCAGGATGCCTACTTCATTGTTTCTTGTTGCAATCTTCAACAAAGGATTGGTTAAGGGGCCTCTTACCTTTGTCCGGGGTCTTTTGAGATGTTTCCTCCTTCAGAGCCGGAGCCTCTTCTTGAAGTGTGTCCTCCTGGTGGACCTGAGTGCGAGTTCTCTTCCTGGAAGATCTGAGGTCATATCTTCTATTGAATTGAGCTTGCATGAAATCGACGAACTGCTTGCAGTAGTCATCAATTTCAGGGTCTTCAGTATCCCCACTAGATTTCCCTTCTGTGTGTGCCTGCACCTCCCCTTCGTCACTTTCATGCAAAGGAAATTCAACTTCATCACTGTTTGAGAAAGCAAGTTATGCCTCTTCTTGCTCATATGCAGTATCTTCAGTAGAACCCTCTACTTGCCCTTCCAAGTATAGAGGGTGTGGTACCTGATCTTGCTACTCCTTTTGTCCCCTTTGTAGTATCTACAAGGGTGGCTTTCTGTATTGAGGGTTAAAGCCTCTGTTAGGAGCATTTTGGAAATTCTTAGAGGATGAATTCTTTGCCTCCATTTCAAGCTTTACCATCTTGCTTGAGAGATTCTTGATCATCTTGTTCATCTCCTCAATCCTATCAGTAGATGAATCTCTATCTTGGCTCAAGGTGGATACCTCTTCCTTTCCCCTTCTTCTTGTATCTTGCTCAGATTTTCCCTTGGATTTACCAGTGGAGGCAAATTTTGCCTCAAGCTCCAGTGCATCTGTCTGAACATCATCCAGAGTGGCTGGCTTTCTTTCTCTCATAGAGAAGCCGAATTCAGAGTCAAAGGCTGCCAAAAACACCACCTTGGCAGCAGTCTGGTGTGGTTTCATTTCGGTGGGAAGGCTCAGGTACAACTTGTTAAATCTCTTAATAAACTCGGCCACCCCTTCATTATGTCTCCTCTTTAGTGTATTAAACTCAGTCAGACAATGCCCGTGGTCTTTCTTCTCTCCCCATTTTTTGAGAAAAGTGTCTTCCATTGCTTCCCACATGTTTATAGAACGGTCTCCCAACGTCTTGAACCATGTTTTGGCCTCGCTGTCAAGGGATTGGACAAATAGTCTTAGGACTATGTCAAGATGTTCTACGTTGAAATTTTCTACAAAGGAGCAGAATACCTCAAGGTGTTTTTGAGCTTTGATCTCATTCTCTCCATTGAAACGAGGCAGGATCTTTAGATAATACTGTGGCAGGTTGTTCAGCACTTGAGGTAATGCTAGGGGGGCATATTTATTCAGCAAGAAGCCCAGAACATTTGCCATTGGAGGAGGAGGTGGAGGCAATAGAATAATTTGATTTGTAAGTGGAGGAGGAGGTGGAAGTGAGGTGTGGATGATGATGGGAATATAGTGAACAACAGCTTGGGATGATGGAGATAAAGGCGGATTATTACCAGCAGATACTTTAGTGACTTCTTTGACTTATTCAGCCTCCGGAGTGGGGTGAAATGTATAATGGCTGGTATCTATGGATTCAGCCTCGTCTTTAACTTGGATGTTTCCAGGAGGTAAACTGTCTGAGTAGTAACCGGTTTCTCCCATAGCGGAGTCAGAATCTTGTACTTGGGCCACTTAAGAAGAGGAAGAAGGAAAGTCTTCTAGAGAGAATTGTGGAATCTCAGTATGGATAAATTGTCTCTCCCTCCAATTTCTTCTATGTAAAATTCTTTCTGGGTCAGACACAGAGGGAGTCTTTGGCTGAGACGTATCTGACCTAAGGTGTGGCTTCCGAGGAGCCAGGACTACAATAAGATTTATCAGAAAAATGAATGTGGAGTCGCCAAGGTGAGGGATATACAACTCTCAACTCTCCATGCTCACCTAATTGAAGAGTGAATAGGGTTTTTTCGAGGCCTAGGGATTTCAATTTGTTCTCAACTTCGTTCCCCGGCAACGACGCCAAAAAGATGTTGTCAATCCTAGAGACAACCTTGAGTTGTGAAAGACCAGTGCCTAGGACATCTTATATAGCAAGGAGCAAAAGGATATGGCAGGGGTAATTAGTAGGAAAAAGCTCTCATGCTGTTTCTTGTAACAGGAAAATTAACTTGAACGGGACCAAAACTTTCAAAAGTTAATAACAGAGAAAGCAATATTGCAGAGGCAAGATGTGAAACTCTAACACGAATTGTAGCAGACAATTCAAAATAAGCTTAACTGCAAAGAGGGCTAGATTCTAAATACTTCACAGAGATTGGTAGTCATAGAGTATCTATTGCATACGTAGAATAAAGAGAATACTAACTGCTGTTGAGACAACATCCAGAAACATATACCAGCATGTAGTGGGCTTGTGAAATCAAGAATCCACACATGAAGACAACATTTGTAAATAACATCTCATAGCGATCAATATAACAAAAATGTGGATGAATTGGAAATGAAACAGTATATCACACTTGAGCCATATTTAAAGTGCCAAAAATCTTATGACATAAGTATCGACAAGGATAAATTTATATCAGAAACAGTGGGCTACTCGCGTTCCAGCATGTGATACAAGATAAATGGATATAAACGAAATGAATGGCTAAGCTACAACACACAAGAAAGAAGTACACACTGTAAAGAACCAAGATCAGAATCCTCCTTAAAGATTAAACTCTTTCTCATTGAAACCCAATGGGCTCTTCACATTTGTATTAAAAATTTCACAAAACGCATACAAGACATTCTTTTACTATCAATTCTTCAGAAAATTTGGAACCTATTTTTCTCTTTTGATCTTTCTTATATAGACTTCTTCATACATGAGCGAGAAGATATTTTTTGGGAAAAATATCTTCCTCGCATGCCCAAAATTTGTTAAAGGTCCTTATCAAAACAACCAAAACTCATGACGAGGAATAAAGGCCTCTCATCATTGGCAATTAGGCACTCAGCCGTTTTTAAAACAAAATATTAAAAGACAGTCTGGTAAAGAGTAAAATGCTGAAGTGGAACATGAAGCCCACTTGAAAATAAAAGTAGTTAACTAAGTAAAAAGTAAAAAAGGCCACTAAGTCTGAATCATGAGTTGACAGTGTTTCATAGATGCGAAGGGGTTGAGGCAGTTGTGGACGCTGGTGGTGGAATATTTGCGGACGAGCTGGCGATCTGACTGGCGAACTGAGTGCATCTTTGTTGGCTGTCTGCTGATGGTTCGGGCGTCACTGCGAATTTTTCCACCCTGACATAGGCCTCTGTGAGGTCGTTGAAACTTGCCTCGGTGGGGAGCTTGTGCTTTATAAGATGAAGGAGGGCGAACTATTGGCAGAGGGATGAAACAATTGTTTCGGCCTTTAACCGAGCGGTTTTATCCGATAGGATGTCCGTCCGGTCTTTTTCTTACTGTAGGCGTGTCTTATACTCTGTCAATGGTCATAGCACAGAAGGAATGGTTGGGTCCCAACAAGACGGCAGTCCATCTATGGTAATCTCGCCCCATATTGCATCGAAACGACCCACGTTTGCTACCACCTGTTGCAGGGCTCTCGAAGCTGTAACTCGGGCCGCCTCCTTGTCAATGATTTTCTAGCATTCAAAGACTTCCATGAATCGACTTGGTATGCCATGCTTCTCCACCTCATCAGATTTTAACTCCTTCAAGAATGAAATATAGTTTCTGGTGTGCTGGGCTCTGTCGGACAAGTTGAGGTCTGCCTCCTGCAATTTCCTGTTCAGATAGGGTATAACAGATTTATTTTCTCCCATCGTTCTTAGGAAACCCCATTGTTCCGTCACCGCTGAGATTATGTCCGACCAGATTATACCTCTCGCTTCACTGAGGGTGATATTGCCCTTCATGTGGCTTTTGAGGTCAGTGATGGTTTTCTGCTGGTCGGCTCTTGTCTTCTTTTCCTGCTCGATCTCTTTCTGCAGTGTCTCTATTTTCCTGCTATTCTCAGCCAGGAAATTTTCTAAATCAGTGATCCTCTGCCTAGCGATGGATGCCTGCTTTTCTAATATATCATTTGCAGCTTTCGCTGCATTCAGTTGCTCTGAAAGCGGACTCGTCTCTGGTGGGGTTGTAGCAGGCGCACAGTTGTGCGTGTCCCAGATGTTCTGCAACTCCGTCAACCTACTCTGCAAAGTAGTGATTGTTTCAGCCATTCTTTCTTTGTCCTCCCTCTCCTTTGCCAGTGTGTCAGCCAGTTTCGCTTTTTCCTTTTCTTCTTGCACCAACTCGGCCATCTGCACATGCTGGGAGGCCGGTATGTGGACCTTACTTTTCAATGACACGACCTCCTTCTGCAATTTTTCTATCAAAGCACGCTGTGGGTTTGTTTCTCCCGTATCCTTTCCTTTGATTAACTCCTGGAGGCCGCGTATTTGATTTGCCCGGGCGCGAGAGTTTTCCTATTCATTCTTTAGGGTCGCCCTCACCTGTTCATGCTTTTTCTCTAGTTTTCTCAGCGCAATGGTGACCCGCATCACCTTGTCCTTCAACATATCACCCACGACCTGAAACAGGTTACACATATCGGTTGTTGGCACCTTGGCCATGTCAATTGCATGTTCAAGCACCCGGTAACTAGTGACACCTGTATCAGGATCCAGGATGGCCTCAGCCATAGACAACACCAGGTCTTCTGTGTCCACATTCATGGTGGCGGAAATCCTGGTGTGATATTTCTCTACATACCCTTCCAGCTCGGCTTTGTACTTATCCCTGATCGTTCTATTTGCCTCGTTCCATGCAACTTCCCTTGGTGAGGTATGATCTCTGATAGCCTGTGAGACTTCTGAGAAGTCGGAAGAGGTGGTACTGTCTCTCAGAAATTTTATCCCTACTTTACTCTTGTCCAGTTGACCATACGGTGCAAACGGTTCTAGCAGTTGCTCTTCCCCTATGACTTCTACCTCACTGGAGGTTGTTTTCTGCTTTTTGCAAAGGGGAGAACCTGCTCCTGAGGTACCTGCTTCTTCTCCTCCTCGGCCTTTATTGACGTCCTCTTCTCCCCCTATGGCAGATGAATCTGTCTCCATCTACGAAGTCAAAGGCCAAGTTTCAAGGTTAGCCCTCCACTCTATGAACGGCCTTGATTCATGTGTATAAGGTGTGGACTTGTTCCTTTTCCTTATGTTTGAGATAATTTCCTGAGGATCATAGGCCCAACCCTTTCCCAGCCTTAGGTCCATGCCTTGCAACAGTTTCTCTACAATGGGAAGGGCATGTCTAGAATTCACCACAAAAGGGCTGATAGTGATAGGAAGTCTCAGGATGAAACCCTTCTTTGCAAGGACAAAGTGGAGTTGGTCGGAATTAAGGGTTTGTCGAATATACTCCAGAGCGTAAACTCGTTAAACATGAAACAGAGGCAGCTGGTAAGGGGAAACCTCGGCTCCGTAGACTCGAATTTCAGTGTAATTGTCAAATAGATACCAATCCCCAGTGCTCTGGGATTTTCCGGCTTGTCGCTAGCTCTTCATTTCAGGAAAAACTCTAGGTGAGGGTGAATCGTGGATAATAGTATAGGCAATGGACATGAAATCATTTACGAACTTGGAATAACCCTCTCCCTTGGGCAATTGGCGTACAGAATAATTCCAGTCAAAAACTGGTCGGGGTTGGGAATTCTCCTCGTATACCATATCTAAACCCAAACACTCGAACTTATCAGCGTGCTGATGTAGGAAAAGATAGAAGACCATCGAACAGAAACAGAAGTGACTGGTTTCTGAAGGCTCCTGGAACTGGGTCCGAATGTTAGTAGCAAGGAAACCAGGGATATCTAACACTACCCCCTTTTGAGACATTAACCACAAGAAATAGACACATATCCTGGTCATTTCCCCCAAATCGCCTACACCTAGAAGACCAGTGATGATGGCAAGGATGGGTTGCACTTCCTCTTTGAACAGGCTCAGCAGGAAAGGTTCTGTAGCAGGAAGAGACGTAGCCTGGTTGCTGGTGATGGAGGAAATGAAGTCGTTTTGGTGCTCCCATGGCAGTTTGGTGAACTGGGAGGTTAAAGCCACTTCGCTAAAACTGATATATGTGGCGCTGGTGGGAAAGCGGAGGGATTGCCTGATAATGTCGGGGGAAAGAGAAAAAATCTTATTCCCCTGAGGAGAAGTAAACGTGCCTCGACGCTCGTCGAAAGCATCTCTGAGCTAACAAATAAAATAAACTACAGAATAAACTGGGGGGTAATTTGATGGTATAAACCAGACACAACCACCCGGTATCGATCTCTATTTTGAATATGTCGCTTAAAAAGCTCGGGTTTAATGCTGCTGGTGTGAAAAGGGTATTGGGGATCACGGATTTCAGCTTGCAGGTCGATGAGAGGCTCGAACTCGGGAGGGTTTCTGGTTTCTCGCACCTGAGGGGTTTCTGGTTCGGCTTTCTTGGGCGTGCCCCTTCCCATGACTGACATATAAAACTTGAAAATACGAAAGGAAAGAAGAGAGCAAATAAGGGACGGAATACCTGTGCAACAGGGAAATATTCTCAGGAAAATGACGCGGGGGTGTTGATAGCGACTGGGTAGACCTTAGCACTGGTTCCCACTTAGTGTATACCGTAGCTGGAAGCCTGCGACTTTTACCGGAGTAAAAACGGGAAGACTGTTATCTTTCGACTGAGCGTTCTGAGGTAAAAAGGCGGATAGGTAAAATAAACGGGGGAAAGTGTCATGAGGACACTGAAAGTGGAGCACGCGGCGCGTAGGGATTGGGTATCTGCTGAGAATAGGTGAACGCCGCGTGCCAGGTTTAATACTGGTACGGGCGTCAGTACCAGGTCGCCTAGAAACTTACCTTACCTTTCTGCTGCAATAAACCATACGATTCTTGGAACATCTCATTCATAGGACGGGTTAAATACATAGTGTACCAGTCTTTAGGGCCCACATTCCATTCTACCACGTTACCGAAATCCCAATTGCTTTGATCTGCCATGTCACTCTTTACCTTGGGCCCACCCCGTGATGCTTCAATATAATTCCGCGGGGGTATGGGTCTGTCCTCCCTTCCACCTCTCAACCCCCACGGAAATTCCCATATGGGGAATTCCATCACGTGCACATTTGAGGCGCGGGCAGCTTTTAAATTATTTCGCTTTGCATCCTTTGTACTGTATCTTTGCACTTTTTGAATTACCGTTCCCCTTTTTGCTTTATATCATGACCTTTCACGTACACATGTTTCGTTTTAAGCATGATACTTGCCTCATCATCGTTTCTCATTAATCGAATTTTTCTAAGAATTTCCCCATTAGCCATATCATTCAATACCTGTCTATCCCAAGGTTAACTCCAAAGAATGACTAATGTTAATTCAAGAATATGTACAGAGGAGGCAACAAGACAGTTTTCCCTTTCTCACGCCTCAAACATAAATTTTCACCCTTGATGATGGTTATCATGAAGTACTTCACCTGTGAGGGGAGATATTCCAGGCTAAACTCCTACCATGTCAGACTCCTCATGCATTTCACAAGGGTTAAGATGCTCAACTTGCCCTACTATCTCTATAGAAGCATTGAGAATATGTCTTCTGTTGTCAGGAGGAGGAATCCCTCCCAACAAATGCAAATTTTATTTCACCATTCCTTGATCAAGATGGTGGTATTACATCAATTGGAGCAACAAGGTATACCTTGGGAGGTATTCATAACACATGAAGCCTTCACAAACCCCCAGCCTCCTCATCAGCCAAATTTTCCCTCCTCATCTGCACAAGTACCTTCACCCCAAGGAAGCCTCCCTTCTTCCCCTTCTATTGATGCATCAAATGAAGAGGATGACAGTGGAAATGATGAACATAGTGCTAACAATAAAGGTGATGAAATCTATGAGGCAGAGATAGAAATTAATGAGGAAGAAGAAGAAGGAAATGATGGTGAAGAAGAGGGCAGTGAACATGGCAGTGATAAATATAAAAACAGTGAAAATTTGGAAGAAGGCAGTGATGGTAATGACACAAGTGAGTCAGCCCAAAGTGAAGAAAATAATGATGCTGATGAACAGAGTGATGACCAAGAGGATTTTGATGAAGATGAGGAGATTGACAATCAAAGGGACAATGAACATGACAATAATGATAGTGAGCATGACCATGAAAGCAATGAACAAGACAGTGAACAAAGCTTTGCCACTATGGAAGAGGATGCTGAAGGAAATAGAGAGGTTGAAAGTGAAAATGAGAAGAGCATTGAAGGAAGGGAAATCATCAATGAAACAGAGGATCAAGAAGAGGTAGATGAGATAGATCATAGTGAGGAAGAGATTGAAGGTAGCAATGAATTTTGATATCACTCAGGTTTTCCTAGAAGTTGTGTAAGAGGAAAGTATACCCGAGGTAACCACAAACCAATCTTTTAGATGCAGAATCTAGCCAATCTGCATCCAGAGAAGGCTCTCTCTTTATGATTTATCTTTGTTTTTGAATGATTTTGGGCTAGTTATAGATTCAAAGTTTGTTTTGGGAAAATGGTGGAATCCACAAACTAAGGGCAAGGTTGAGGGCTTTCAGTCCATTGGGCTATGGAGTCTAAGGATGGCTTTACTGGATTTCTTTTCTAAACACAACATGGTATTACAGGGCAAGATAGCTAGACAGAGAACAATCCTTAAAATTTAAAGTGGATGGATGGTCTTGAAGGGATGAAAGGCAGCTAAGAATCTTTCACCATATTCAAGAGAAAGAAGAGAAATGACTACAAGCAAAGAGCAATGAAGGATTCTTTGTTACAGTAATCAACAATGTTTAAATCAACAAAACATGAGCAATTAAGAATTCATGCTTATAACTAATCGAGAAGAAAACATCGAGAATAATCACATTTGAAAACAGAGTACAATTAAGCAAATTCTGTTTCAATCCTTTATGTAAACTATTCAGAAACGGATATGATGATAGCATAAACTAATATAAAATTTAAACACAAGGGTTGGAAAACTTATTGAACGGAAGTCCAACACATGAATCCTGCAACAAGTCCAGTGCTTCAAAACGTCATCCAGTAAGCCACAAGTAAATTTGTCCAAAAGCTCTTTATTCCGAAAACCTCAATGTTACAGCAGAGTAATAGAATCCACCCCAAACACTCTCTTTGGGGATTTATTTATACAAAAATAATCCTAACAATCTTACTCTATTCTAGCCAATAATTCAGGCTGACTTAAAGCATATTTACAACAAACAAGAGACACATGGTCTCGAAAATAGAATAATGAGTAACGGCTGATGTGCTGTTCCTTTCTTCATGGACGTGCTAAGGATAAGTGCTCTAAATAGGGCTTTGTGTTGTCCTTTGCGTATTCCTTTGACTTGTTGAATACTTTTACTTCTCACGGATACTCTTTACTCTTTCATCTGATACTCTTTCCTCCGATACTCTTTTTTTTTTACCATTTACTTGATAGTAAAGATAAACTTTTGTCCTGACAACATTTTTACAAAATTTCCATCATTTCCTTCCACCACTGATCATCTGGTATCATTGTTCTTCTGAGCTTCCTTAAAGTTTCATCGGCTTCGGTAAGTTTATAAAAAGTGGGCTCGTTCGGAAATAGATACTTTAACTCATGTTCCAGATAAAACAGATTTCTCACTTTTTCATAAATACTCTTCCCAGTTGGTACTGTAGGTTCTGATGAGCTAGTAGAACCTATACTAGTAGAACTTACAGCTGTATGTTTAGTATGAGCTTTGATTCTTTTCTCATAAGTTTCCAAGTCTACTATTTGATCCTCGGTGAGCATGGGACTTGGCAAATCACTGTCCAGCAGAGCTTGAAATTTTTCTCTGAAAACGTTGATGTCGACCAAAATATCATTACACTTTCTTTCTAGATTTTGCATGAAAGTTCTTTTTGTAAAAAGTCTCTTTGCCTCCAAAACTACACCTGTTCTGTCATCAATTCCTAGCAATGCTAGCTGTTGTTTTGTTCTTGAATTCAAAAACTGAATGAGCTGCTGGGCTAGCTCCGGCTTGCCTCTTAATTCATGTCTAGTTTTGTTTATTTCCTCCTGGGCTATCTTGACTAACTCATTCTGTTCAAAAATAGCTTGAATGGAAGGCCAAATATCTCTTATTAAATTAATGATGTTGTCCCAAAGAATATCATTTATTTCATTCAGAGGCTTTTCCAGTGTAAGATCTTTTTGCAAAGCCTCAACCAATTTTTCCAACCTTTTTATTTCTCTGAGGTTGTCAGCTACTGTCCTTTTGGATGTGTCATATTTTCCCTCCAATTTTGTTAATTGTAATTTTACTTCTTGGAGTTCTGTGACCTTTAGCTGCAAACTCTCCATTTGTTTAATCAAATCATCGGAATTCAAATTAGAAATATTCACCTGAGATGATTGTTCCTGTTGTCCTGTAGTACCTGCTGCTGAAGCCTGTTTGAGAATTTCCTGTTCCTGCAATGCCTTTTCCGGCTCCTTCTCGGTTTCATTTAGTCGCTCTGTCAAGTTTAAGAGCAACTCCATCATTTCTTCTTGTGAATTTCCTTTTATTATTTCCTGTGTCTGGGGGTGCCTTGAGGCTGGTATTTTCAACTGTTTTCTCAGTGCAGCTATATCATCCTCTTTCTTTTTTATCAGTGCCTCGATACCTTTAGTGTCTTTGGGATTGTGTCCCAAACCAATAATGATCTCTTCCAGAGACTTTATTCTATTGTCCTTGGCCTGTGAGGAGGCCCTTTCAATTTTCAATGTTGCAGCAGTATTATTCAAGGAATCTTGTAGTGTTAAAGTTGCCATGGCTTTGTTGGTGAGAGTGGAATAAACCATTTCCCCTGTTTGCCTATGAAGTTATATCTGATCCAAGGGATGGATATCCTTTGCTAACACTTCAAAATTGGTTCTGATGTAATCTGTTGCTGAAGTTGGCTTTTGCACTTTAGCTTTGAAGTGGCTCATTTGCATTTTACCTTGTGAAAGATCAAATGCTGACATCAACCTTTTCTGATTGTGAGGAGCCATCTTCATATACTGATCATAGACCTTCATTTTTAATGGTTCATTCCTTGTTTTGATATCAATGAAGGTTTTCTTTATGTCTCCAGTACCTGTCTTGGGCGGTCTGAAAGAAGATACTTCAGTGCTCAGTTGCTTTTGTATCCCTTTCTGGCTTATGTTTGTTTCACTTGCTGTACCTGTTTGCTGACTATCTTCCCTGGCATCATCAAATATTTCATCTATGATCTCTACATCTGGAGGTAGATCAGACTTGTGTTTTTTAGCTTGATAGACTTGTGGGGCTCCTTTTGAAGGTGTGGTATCTGGAGCTGACCTCTTTTTCCCTATTTCCACATTCAATGGAGTTTGCATCTCTGGAGCTTGGATTTGCTTTGCTGGTGTTTGAGAAGCTTTAGATTGTTCTGGTGTTTTGGAACTCTGTGATTTTTCTGCCATGACCGGGGTTTCAATGACCTGAACTATAGGTTCTTTTCCTTTACCTTTAGGCTCTGCTGTTACTGATGGGCTGTCTTCCTGTATAGCTTGTTGTAGAGTGGCTGTTGAAGATGTGCCAATATAGGGTACCTGCATTTGATCATATGTTTCTAGGTCAAATTTCTTCTCGGCATCTTTCATAAGTTTATTCAATTTGTCAGCTCCACTTCCCTCTTCAATAAGTGTTCCTTTAACCCATTCATCTTGATTTGCATACTGTTCTATGTCAGGAATTCTGTGATGTATATAAGGAGATGACTTATTTTTTAACCTTCTTTCACAAATGAAACCAAAGGGATCATAAGGGACCCAACGGAAAGATGTCTGGAATTTTCTCTCTAATATAAGTTCTGCATCTCTCTCAGCTTCTCTAAAATTGCAAATGAAAGGGCCTAACTGGCTTTTGATCCTTAACTGTGCTTTCTTCTTTACATTGCAGAAATGGATTACATCTGAGTTGTTCATCTGTCTAAAGTATTCCAAAGCAAAAATTCTCATTGGTACATATCCGGGTAACTTGAATGGATGTAATTCACATCCATAAATCCTGATGACTGTATGGTTTTGGTACAAGTACCAATCCCCAACTTTGTAACTCTTTGACAATTGCAGGGTCTTTCTTATCTCAGTACTAAGCCTGGGGGGAGAAACTCATGTTAACAAGGTTGTAGCAGGATGTACAAACTGATCAATGAATTCTGAATAAGAGTAGGGAGAATCAGAGGACAAATGAATGATGGGGGACCAAAAAATAACAGACCTGGGATTACCTTTAGCATCAAGTTTCTGAACAGGGAAAGGGAATTTGTCTGAGTGATAGAAAAGTATGAGGTGATAGATAACTGAGGAGTACTTGAAAACCTTTTCATCATCTAGCCTTAAAAATTGATCATGGATTTTGTTGGCAATGAAGGAAGCATAGTCATACTTAATCTCAGGAGGCTGCCCAGGGGTAAAGATAGATAGCAAAGCCAGAGTTATCTCGTCAACATACTCACTGGTATTGAATCCTAAGACAAAGGATATTACGTTCACAATAAGCCTTCCCAATTGATTGAAAAAGTAAAAACCATAGGGGGGAGTCCCTTTTGGCTGATGCTCAGGTAACATGAAATACTGACACATTGCTTTCAATTTCTCTGGAGTTAACAGTCTGGTTTTCTCAATCAGCCCTTCCATGGATAGAGGTGCTAATTCTTGTTCTGGCTCAAATTGTAACATAGCATTGATGGCCTGAGGTGTGATAGGGAACAAAACACTTCGATCAGGAGCTAATACAGCTCTTTGTGCAGGATCATAATTTGCATGACAGTAATGAATGATTTCAGGGAAAACGTGGACTGTAGGAATGAAATACCTTGGGAGATTGGATTCCCATAACCCTATAAGATCTTGCCCCTTTGAGTATTCGTCTCTGCAGCGACAGAAACTCAAACGGGGACTTTCATCAAAATGCAGGTCTTTTATTTGGAAATCTTCATCTATGAGAGGCAAGTAGTCTAGATCTCGGTGAGGAGCATTCAAAGGAGTGACATTTAGAGCGGTAGGGGCCTCCATTTTGGTTCTTGTGGATTCAAAATGGAGGTTTCAGTTTTTCTTGCAGACCGGACGGGATATCGGACAAAAGAAGAAATTGGGACAAATTGCAGGTTTGGGAAGTAAATTCACAGGTTTTAACTCTTCAATGAGGACTCGGAGAGGATTTTTAACCACTTTTTCAGAGAAAAACACAAGAAACTAAGCTTAACTTGCAGTCGGGGTGCGGAATGATAAATACCTGTTTTTTAATGAAAACTGGTTCTTCAACAGGTAATGGACAATGGCAGGAACGTTCTTCAACACGGGCGCAGCGGAATTTCTGAGTAATTTGGTGTATTTGCGGTGAATTTTGAAATTTGCAGCGGGAGCTTAGTCTCTTTCGAAAACCAAAATAACTAAAAAAACGCGAAAAATGGCTTAAAAACAAGTCAAAAGGGTTTTTGTCGTTTTCGAGGTGATGACGTCATTCGACGTACGGGGTGACGTAAGGGAGTGGGGCCGGCGGTATTCGATAAGCGGTAAGCGGTGAGCCCGCACCGCTTATGGAGGAAGGCGGTAAAAATCGCAATGGCAGCGATTCCACAGGATGCTTGCCACGTGGAATGCTGAATAGTCAAAACCGCCCACTCCCCGCTGGCTAAATAACTCATACGGGATGGGCAGCGGGATTGATCGGGACCGTTGATCAACAGAGGAATGATCTGACGGCTGGAGGAAAGGGAAACTTGTGCGGTTTCAAAAGCGGGCCCATCGGGGTTTAAACAAGTTTTGACGTGTAATCTAATCACCCCGGGGAGAAGTTAATAGGCGGGAATGGTTGTTAATTAGTCCGAATGACTAATTAACCCCGTGAATTTATAAAATGAATTGCGGCGGGGTTTGGCCATGTGGAATGCCACGTGGAATGCTGAGTATGGTGGCGCAGGATTCCGTCGGAGTCTTTTCTTGTTTTTGGTGTTAAACACATATGTTATGTGTTTAACGCTTTTCTTCATATATTTTATTATACGATGAATAAATTAATATAATTAATTCATCATAGGGGCGGAATGTATATATAAGGTTAGAGTTTTACCAAAGGGCTATATAAAGCGGGGTATTTAAATGTGCGGGACTATATATGCTTTGGTAAAACATTATAATAAGAGGGTTTTGGGGATATTTATTAGAAAAGGGAGTTATATACATAAGAAAAAGGGATTTCACTAGGGATTTAATATAATAGAGTTAGGTGTTAGCATGAAAAAGAACAAGGAAAATCAAAACATCTTTGTATATCTAAGAAAGTGAAAACTTATGAAGTAAATTGCACATTTTTATCTTCAACACTTAAACTTAGAATAACAAGTTGTTTTGAGGAATTTTATGGAATGTTGCATCAGTTTCCTAAGTAAAATAGGATTTTACTTTGGAAAAAGTTAAAGATGGAAGATAACAATGATGGATTATTTCAAGTGCTTAGGTCTTTTTGATCATTAGGCCGAGGGTCCGGTCCCTCCAAAAGTCAAGGAAATGCCTTGAGCCCCTTTGATTTCCAATTACCTTAGTACTTTTGGGGAAATTAGTAAAACTCTTGAGGGGGGAAAATGATGGGGGAGGTTAATGAATTTGACTTTGCTTGCTGTGATTTTTCAGTGTATTTTCTGCTTCAGTACTTTTGATGAAAGTAAATGATTAACTAACATGTAGCAGCACCATTCATCAGATAACACTTTTGTAGCACCATCTACCTACCCTATCTACTTAGCACTACCATTTTGTCTTCTTTATTAGGGTGCATTTAGACTTGCAAACCCTTTTCAATCTTTTTCTTTTTACATGATGAATCTATCTATTTCTACCCTTATTACATCCAAGGGCTCAGATTAAACTTTTGAGCACCTTTTATTCACTCTACCTAGCTACTTATCTGCCAAGATTAAACTGTTTGGCTAGATATTTATTCTCTAATCTAAAACATGAAATTGAAATATGACTAAGCCAAGTTTAAGCAGTTTGACTTATTCATGAATTGTGGCAAAAGTTTCACAAGCTGCACACAATTATTTTATTACAATAGATGAAAAAAGTAGTGGCATTTAGACTTGCACACTATCCTTGGTCTATTTTTGCTTGGGGTTCATTTCTTTCTCTTTTTGACCATTTTTATTCTTTTTACCCTTTGATTTTTCTTTTAGGGTATACCCTCTTTACATTTTTAAATTTTTTGATTTTTTGGTTTTTCAAGAATATGGAACACCTTTGCTCAAGTAAGAAGGTTTGAACATATTCCACACTTCCATCAAGACAATCATGAAATATGAAACCTATTGATATAGGAGGCTAACACTGGCTCCACTTGGGGATGGCTTTTCCTTGTGGAAAGTCAAGAACAGTAGATCAGATGCCTCAGAATGTCTTCAAACTGAAAGTAAGGAATTTTCCTTCTTCTGGTAGCTTTATTTACATATGATAGTAAAACTTTTTTGGAACTTAGGGCCTTCACTTCGGGCTTCAATTTCAAGAAGTCACCATCCAATCCAAACTGCAGTAACAAAAATATAACAAGCAAACAATATATTATGTACAAGTTAGGAACATTTAAACATTCTAGTAAATTGGATCAAAATAATGCTTAAGCATTCGACCATTGACTGGTCCTTCTTCAACTTCTGAATTGTCCAAGTCCTTCAAAAAATAAGTATTGTTCCCCTGCAAGGCATGGATGATATAAGGCCCTTTCCACAAGAAATCAAACTTCCCATGTTTCCCTTTTTCTTCTCTTCTAGAATCCCATCTTAGGACCTTGTCTCCTAATTGAAAATCCTCTGCTTTAGTCCTTTTATCAAACATTTTCTTTAGCTTTTCCTGTAAGACTTGTGATCTTTGGTAAACCTCTTCTCTGGTTTGTTGTAGGTGGATTGTCTGATTAATTCTTCTTTGAATGTCATTTGGCTCCACTTGAGCCTCTTGAAGTAATTTCATCACAGGGATTCCTAACGATGATGGGAATCTTGCCTCCAAACCATAAACTAACTCATAAGGACTAGTCCCGATGGATTTCTTGGTTGTAAGTCTGTCTGCCCATAATGCATAGGTCAGTTTCTTATGCCAGTTCTTTTTATTCTCCTCCAACAATTTCTTAATGATATTGATCAAACTCGTATTGGAGGATTCTGCTAGTCCATTACCTTGGGGGTAATAGGCTGTTGAATGGCCTAGAGTAATATGATATTTATGGCAGAAATTTATCATTTTCTTTGATTTAAATGCAGCAGCATTGTCTGTTATAATCTTTTCTGGACATCCAAATCTTGAAAGTATGTTGGTTTCAAGAAACCCTATGATTACAGAATCATTGGACTGTCTACATGGGATAGCTTCAATCCATTTGGTGAAATAGTCTGTAGCAGTTAAAATCCATCTATGTTGTCCGGAAGAAGGGGGGTGAATCTCTCCAATAAAATCTAAACCCCATTGTTGAAAGGGTCTTTCAGTGGAAACTGGTTTTAAAGGCAGAGGTAACAACTTTCTTTTACCCTCAAATATCTGACATTTGTGACAGCTTGTTACAAATTTCTTTACATCAGAAAATAATGTTGGCCAGTAAAAACCAGCCCTTAAGATTTTGTCTGCAGTAGATTTCCAGTAGAGATGTCCTCCACAATCCCCTACATGAAATTCATTAAGCACTTTATCAGCTTCATCTTTTAAGAGACAATTCAATAAAATTCCTTCGTGATTCTTCCAAAATAAAGTGCTATCTAAAATACAATATTTCGAAGATGTCATCTTTAAAAATCTTTGCTTAGTTCTGGACAACCCTGGAGGAGCTTGCGGGTTTAATAGAACATGAATTATATCAGTATACCAGGGTGAATCTAAGAAAGCTTGACTGATCTGGGGAGTCGCCATCTCCTGCTCGTTATCCAGTTCATTGATATCTAAGGCTTGGCAATTGGTTTCTGTCATAAGTTGTGCTAGGCCTTAGCCTTTTATCAGTTTGGTTGGCTTGATTTCAATATCATATTCCAAAATGGTAGCTATCCACTTACCTCGTTTACCTTCAATGCCATCTTGAGTCAAAATATCTTTAACTACTGCATTGGGCACATATGCTATCACATGAGAATATAATATGTAAACTCTAAAATCTTTGATTGCTTTTACCAATGCAAAAGCCTGTTTTTCCATAATATTGTACTTTAGAGGTGCATCCCTCGGTGCTTTACTAAAAAATGCTATTGGCTTTTCACACCCTTGGTCATCTTTTTGAAGTAAAACAGCTGCAACAGTATGTTCAGAAGCAAATGAAAAAATAATAAAGTCTCTATCAAATTTAGGACTGGTCAAAACTGGTGTCCTTGTTAAAGCCATCTTAATTTCCTCGAATGATTGCTTGGCTTCTACATTCCAGTCAATGCTTGAATCTTTCCTTAACATGTTAGTTAGTAATCTAAGTAACTCTGCTAGACTAGAAATAAATCTTCTCAAGAAGTTGATTTTTCCTATAAATGCTTGCAATTCTTTTATGTTTCTGGGGTGGGGTATTTGCAGAATTGCTTGAATTCTTTCAGGATCAATCCTAATGCCATCTTTAGAAATGATATGTCCTAAAAGCTTTCCTTCTTCCAAACCAAACAATGACTTTTTAGGGTTTAAAGAAATTCCATATTTTCTGCACTTTATAAATACTTGCCTTAGGTGACCTAAATGTTCTTGATCTGTTTTAGAGAAAACGGTCAAATCATCTAAATAAATAACCAGAAAATCATGTATCTCTTTAGCAAAAGCAATGTCCATCGCTCTTTGAAAGGTAGCTCCTGCATTCTTGAGTCCAAATGGCATTTTGACATATTTAAACGTACCCCATGGTGTGGTAAATGCTGTTTTATCCTGATCATCAGGATGAACCAGAATCTGGTTGTACCCTGAAAATCCATCCAGTAGTGATATTCTCGAAGATCCCACTACCCTCTGCAGAATGTGATCCATTTTAGGTAGGGGATAGTTGTCTTTTAAAGAAACTTTATTCAAATTCCTTAAATCAACACACAGTCTGATTTCTCCTGTCTTTTTTCTGGTTGGTACTAGGTTAGAAACCCATTCTGAAAATCTGATACGAGATATAATCCCTGCTTCAAACATTCTTTTGATTTCCTTTTCAATTGAGGGTAATAAAACAGGATTAACTCTCCTAAGCTTTTGTTTAAAAGGTTTCTGATCTGGTTTCAAAGGTATAGTATGTTGAATGATGGATGTATCGTAAGATTTGAGGTCTTCATAACTCCAAGCAAAGACGTCCTGGAATTCTTTTAATAGTTCAACATATTTTACCTTCTGATCTTTTGGAAGAGATTTAGACAACTTAACAATTTTTGGATGTTCTGATGTTCCTAAGTTGCATTCCTCCATATCAGCTTTAACAGGTTCCATTTTAGGTCTGAATGGAATATCATTTGAGTCAAATAGATCTTCCAAAGGTGTTAATCCTTTGGGTAATTGATTATCTTTTAAATTGATGATTTCTGTTTCATCTACGACCTCATCAAATTCCATTTGTTTCAAATTTTGCATGTCTTTTTCAGTGAATGCGGTTGGATGCAGCATATGAATTGCATTTTCTCTTGAAATTTCTATTTTTTGTTCTTTTTCTAGATCAGCAGTCATGTCTTCATCTATATTACAGTTAGAAAACTCATTCTGAAGTGTCAAAAAACTATTGATTTGATGGTTATTCACAAATACTTGCCAATTCAAAACATTGTCGGGTATTGCGGGCCTGTGTCTTATCTCAGCTGAAAACTGATGATTAGGATCAAAAGGCAACTTACATGTACTAGCAAACATTGCTAAACTGTGAGCATGCAAGTTTTGTTTCCTGGGAATCTTGGCAAGTTGGGCTTGTAGAAATGTGTTGAGAATCTCAACAACTGTCTCTCGGTATTGTTTCAGTCTCATGTCCTTTGTTGCACATTCTCCTTTAATTTGTTGGATAATTAGTTCAGAGTCGCCTATGGTTGATACCCTAATGCCTCCTAACTTCTTGACATGTTTAAGCCCCAATAAAAGAGCTTCATACTCTGCCATGTTGTTAGTGCATTTGAAATTTAACCTATAAGCATGACCCTCTGCATGATTGTTCTCTACATTGTGTAACCAAATTCCAGCTCCTGCACCTAGTCTGTTTACTGAGCCATCGAACTCTAAATGCCATAGAATTTCATGTTCGTAATCTTCATCAATTGTTTTAATAGATTTTCTGACAAGAGCTAGTTGTTTAGTTGTTTCAGGTTTTTCTTGGTCATCTGGTGTTTCTTTGTTTTCAGATATTTCTTCAATTTTGACAGTGGTTTTGTTTATGATTTCCTTTTCAGGAGCTCCTATTTCAGTAGGAAGATCTGACTCAGCATTGTATAAAATAAAAGAATCCATGTCTGAATGTACAGAATAAACAGGGAAGTTTTCAGGCTTCTCATGGCTACTCACTAAGTACTTCATCAAAGTTTCTCTATATAATCTTTTAGGCTGACCAAATACTGAAATAGTTGCATAAGACATATCTAATTGAATAGATCCTCCAAGTTTAGCACCCCAAGACCTAGACAATAACATACCATATTTGGGTGGAATATCAGCAACTACTATGTCCATTAAAACAGACTTAGCAGGGTATTGGACCAAAGTGACACACAGATCTTTAATCAAACCTAAACATTTTACCTGACTAGAATCAAATGAAAACAAATCTTTGTATGGTCTGGTAATATCTAGATTCAATCTTTCCATTACTGCTTTTGGCATCAAATTGTGAGATGCTCCAGAATCAAGCATTGCATTATGGAGTATCTTGTCGTGAACATTCAGGCTTACATAAAATGGAGGAGTTCCTCCACTTTCTGGTTTGCCATTAACCTCGGGGCCAAAAAGAAGTTTGGGTTGATCATCAAGAATATTTACTGAATCATCTAATCCAGTAATGTTAATGTTTAAAGACTTGGAAATCTGATTCCTATAGACATCATGTTTAGCCAATTCTGATAAAGGAACAGCTATCTTGAGTTTGCCTATTTCAGCTTCTAGATTAAAGGGTTTTTCTGTTTGAGCTTTAACGTTTTGCACAGTTGGATTTTCTCGGTTTATTGGATCTTCAATGTTTTTCTCTTTTTCATGAATGAAGTTTTGCTTTGAAGATGTTTCAGGACTAACTTCCACTGTTTCTTCTACAGTTCCTACTTGAGGAGATGTATTAGATTGCTGTTTGTCAATTAGTTGGTTGTCAGAGACATCTTCAATTATTGGATTTGGAAAACTAGGAGTTATCCTAGGCAAAATTTGTATTTGGGGAATGTTTTGTACAGGGGAAGTATTTTGTACAGGGGGAATGTTTTGTTTTCCTTTGACATTTTGTTTTGTGGTTTTCTGTTTATTTTTCTCTGGTACATCTATCCGACTACTTCTCAAGTTGTACTGCTTATGAACCTCGTAGATTGCTGTGTCATAGCCTTCTTTGAAATCAAAAGTCTCACCTGAATGAGTGTGGAATGTTTCAAGGATATGATTCTCTTGATCATCCTGAGATAGGAAGATTTCTGATTCATCTTTGTCCTCATTGACATTGTTTATTTCTACATCTTCTGTAGGTCCCTCTGAGGTCGAACCTTCAACAAAGTTTTCTTGGAAAGGTGGTCTAATGTTTTGATCAGGGATATTCTTTCCAATATTTTGGTTCAGATTCCTCCTAAAGTTTGGGTTTCTTGCAACATTATGGTTATCAGTAGCAGACTTTCTTTCAATGGTTTCCACTCTATCACCTAATCTTTCCATACCTTTAATGATTACATCCAGCTTCTTTTCAAAAGCTGAAGGTTCTTCCTTCATAGGCATTCTTCTCTCTGCTCTTTCTCTGGCTCGTTTTTCTATCAGAATTGCTTCTACGCTCACCACTATGCTCTGCATTTCCTCTAGTGTTTGTGGAGCTCTTTCCCTAAGAGAATAAGCTATTTCAGAGTCAAAACCGTCTGGGAATTTGACCAACGCGTTATTAGGTGGGGGTCTTAGATTCAGAGGAACTGCATGATATGATTCATTAAATCTAATGATGTAATCTGGTACGGTTTCATTTGGTCTTCTTCTTAATTTTTCAAATTCTGATAAGATCTGGAGAGGATCTTTCTTTTTCTCCCATCTGTTCAAAAATGCCCTATACAAAGCTTCTAGGTCAGCAATACTGTTCGGGGTGAGAGCCCTAAACCAAGTTCTAACTTCTCCGGTAAGACTTTGTACAAAAATTCTCATACGGATATCATCAGTATCAATCTCATAAAACTCAAAGTAATCTGTCATCCTTTTGGTGTGTTGTTGAGCTGTGTAGGTGCCTGATCCGTCAAAAGGTGTGATCTTACTTTAGTAGTCTGGTGGTAAAGCTGGAGGGTTGGCTGGTAATATTAAAGGGGCATATCGATTGGCCATTGGAAGATAAAGTGGAGTAACAAGAGTAGCCGGTCTAGTAGGAGGAGATGGAGGTCTGACAGGTGGAGATAGAGGTCTGACAGGTGTTTGAAAAGTGGCTGAGTTCGGAGATGCTTCAGTTATTACAGAAATGTTTGAGCTTTCTTCAAAGGCTTGCTCAGATTGAATGGAGTTATGAAATTCTCTGTCAAGATGATGCGAAACAAATCTATATTGCAATTCTTCAATGAACCAAGGATCTGGAATCAACCTAGATAATTCAGTCTCAGAAAAATTTACAAACAAAGATGTTTCAAATCTCGCGTCAAAAGGAACGTCGTCGATATAAATAATTTTCACAGGACAAGATGCAGATCTAGAGAGTGGTATAGAACTACCTGTACTTTCCTGACTTCCTCTTTCAGAACTCTCTTGACTTCCTTGTCTTCTAAGAATCCTAGGGATCAGATTTGGATTTTCAAAAATTGGTGGTGGATTTGGGTCAGGGTTTGACCTAGTATGTCGAATCCTTTCTGAAGCCAGTTTTCTTAGAATATGTGTTTTGAATTTTGGGTTTTACTTGAAAAATAAATACAACTTCTACAAATTCTTTAAGAAATACTGATATGTGATTAAGATTTCCTCAAAGATCTGTTTAAACTAGAGATTCTGATTGAAAAATTTGAAACTAAGATTCAATTTATAAGCTAAATCAGAGATAGACTGAAACAGCATTTATTTACTTTTGCAATTGCATAGCAAAAGCAATTTCAAAGGCTTCCTGGCCGATTTTCAGACTCTGTCTGTAGATTATAAATCAAACAATAGTATCAATAAAATGATTCAGATCCCCAGTATGGTCGCCACTATGTTATCACTCAGGTTTTCCTAGAAGTTGTGTAAGAGGAAAGTATACCCGAGGTAACTACAAACCAACCTTTTAGATGCAGAATCTAGCCAATCTGCATCCAGAGAGGGCTCTCTCTTTATGATTTATCTTTGTTTTTGAATGATTTTAGGCTAGTTATAGATTCGAAGTTTGTTTTGGGAAAATGGTGGAATCCACAAACTAAGGGCAAGGTTGAGGGCTTTCAGTCCATTGGGCTATGGAGTCTAAGGATGGCTTTACTGGACTTCTTTTCTGAACACAAGATGGTATTACAGGGCAAGATAGCTAGACGGAGAACAATCCTTAAAATTTAAAGTGGATGGATGGTCTTGAAGGGATGAAAGGCAACTAAGAATCTTTCACCATATTCAAGAGGAAGAAGAGAAATGATTACAAGCAAAGAGCAATGAAGGATTCTTTGTTACGGTAATCAACAATATTGAATCAGCAAAACATGAGCAATTAAGAATTCATGCTTATAACTAATCCAGAAGAAAACATCGAGAATAATCACATTTGAAAACAGAGTACAATTAAGCAAATTCTGTTTCAATCCTTTATGTAAACTATTCAGAAACAGATATGATGATAGCATAAACTAATATAAAATTTAAACACAAGGGTTGGAAAACTTATTGAACTGAAGTCCAACACATGAATCCTGCAACAAGTCCAGTGCTTCAAAACGTCATCCAGTAAGCCACAAGTAAATTTGTCCAAAAGCTTTTATTCCGAAAACCTCAATGTTACAGCAGAGTAATAGAATCCACCCTTCAAAACTCTATTTGAAGGCTTATTTATACAAAAATAATCTTAACAATCTTACTCTATCCTAGCCAATAATTCAGGCTGACTTAAAGCGTATTTACAACAAACAAGAGACACATGGTCTCGAAAATAGAATAATGAGTAACGGTTGATGTGCTGTTCCTTTCTTCATGGACGTACTAAGGATAAGTGCTCTAAATAGGGCTCTGTGCTGGTCCTTTGCGTATTCCTTTGAATTGTTGAATACTTTTACTTCTCACGGATACTCTTTACTCTTTCATCTGATACTCTTTCACCTGCATTTCTGTTTTTACCATTTACTTCATAGTAAAGATAAACTTTTGTCCTGACAACATTTTTTACAAAATTTCCATCATTTCCTTCCACCACTGATCATCTAGTATCATTGTTCTTCTGAGCTTCCTTAAAGTTTCATCGGCTTCAGTAAGTTTATAAAAAGTGGGCTCGTTCGGAAATAGATACTTTAACTCATGTTCCAGATGAAACAGATTTCTCACTTTTTCATAAATACTCTTCCCAGTTGGTACTGTAGGTTCTGATGAGCTAGTAGAACCTACACTAGTAGAACCTATAGCTGTATGTTTAGCATGAGCTTTGATTCTTTTCTCATAAGTTTCCAAGTCCACTATTTGATCCTCTGTGAGCATGGGACTTGGCAAATCACTGTCCAGCAGGGCTTGAAATTTTTCTCTGAAAACGTTGATGTCGACCAACATATCATTACACTTTCTTTCTAGATTTTGCATGAAAGTTCTCTTTGTAAAAATTCTCTTTGCTTCCAAAACTACACCTGTTCTGTCATCAATTCCTAGTAATGCTAGTTGTTGTTTTGTTCTGGAATTCAAAAACTGAATGAGCTGCTGGGCTAGCTCTGGCTTGCCTCTTAATTCATGTCTCGTTTTGTTTATTTCCTCTTGGGCTATCTTGACTAACTCATTCTGCTCAAAAATAGCTTGAATGGAAGGCCAAATATCTCTTATTAAATTAATGATGTTGTCCCAAAGAATATCATTTATTTCATTCAGAGGCTTTTCCATTGTAAGATCTTTTTGCAAAGCCTCAACCAATTTTTCCAATCTTTTTATTTCTCTGAGGTTGTCAGCAACTGTCTTTTTGGATGTGTCATATTTTCCCTCCAATTTTGTTAATTGTAATTTTGCTTCTTGGAGTTCTGTGACCTTTAGCTGCAAACTCTCCATCTGTTTAATCAAATCCTCAGAATCCAAATTAGAAATATTCACCTGAGATGATTGTTCCTGTTGTCCTGTAGTACCTGCTGCTGAAGCCTGTTTGAGAATTTCCTGTTCCTGCAATGCCTTTTCCAGCTCCTTCTCGGTTTCATTTAGTCGCTCTGTCAAGTTTAAGAGCAACTCCATCATTTCTTATTGTGAATTTCCTTTTATTATTTCCTGTGTCTGGGGGTGCCTTGAGGCTGGTATTTTCAACTGTTTTCTCAGTGCAGCTATATCATCCTCTTTCTTTTTTATCAGTGCCTCAATACCTTTAGTGTCTTTGGGATTGTGTCCCAAACCAATAATGATCTCTTCCCGAGACTTTATTCTATTGTCCTTGGCCTGTGAGGAGGCCCTTTCAATTTTCAATGTTGCAGCAGTATTATTCAAGGAATCTTGTAGTGTTAAAGCTGCCATGGCTTTGTTGGTGAGAGTGGAATAAACCATTTCTCCTGTTTGCCTATGAAGCTCTATCTGATCCAAGGGATGGATATCTTTTGCTAACACTTCAAAATTTGTTCTGATGTAATCTGTTGCTGTAGTTGGCTTTGGCACCTTAGCTTTGAAGTGGCTCATTTGCATTTTACCTTGTGAAAGATCAAATGCTGACATCAACCTTTGCTGATTGTGAGGGGCCATCTTCATATACTGATCATAGACCTTCATTTTTAATGGTTCATTCCTTGTTTTGATATCAATGAAGGTTTTCTTTATGTCTCCAGTACCTGTCTTGGGCGGTCTGAAAGAAGATACTTCAGTGCTCAGTTGCTTTTGTATCCCTTTCCGGCTTATATTTGTTTCACTTGCTGTACCTGTTTGCTGACTATCTTCCCTGCCATCATCAAATATTTCATCTATGATCTCTACATCTGGAGGTAGATCAGACTTGTGTTTTTTAGCTTGATAGACTTGTAGGGCTCCTTTTGAAAGTGTGGTATCTGGAGCTGACCTCTTTTTCCCTATTTCCCATTCAGTGGAGTTTGCATCTCTGGAGCTTGGATTTGCTTTGCTGGTGTTTGAGAAGCTTTAGATTGTTCTGGTGTTTTGGAACTCTGTGATTTTTCTGCCATGACCAGGGTTTCAATGACCTGAATTATAGGTTCTTTTCCTTTACCTTTAGGCTCTGCTGCTACTGATGGGCTGTCTTCCTGTATAGCTTGTTGTAGAGTGGCTGTTGAAGATGTGCCAATATAGGGTACCTGCATTTGATCATATGTTTCTAGGTCAAATTTCTTCTCACCATCTTTCATAAGTTTATTCAATTTGTCAGCTCCACTTCCCTCTTCAACAAGTGTTCCTTTAACCCATTCATCTTGATTTGCATACTGTTCTATGTCAGGAATTCTGTGATGTATATAAGGAGATGACTTATTTTTTAACATTCTTTCACAAATGAAACCAAAGGGGTCATAAGGGACCCAACGGAAAGATGTCTGGAATTTTTTCTCTAATATAAGTTCTGCATCTCTCTCGGCTTCTCTAGAATTGCAAATGAAAGGACCTAACTGGCTTTTGATCCTTAACTGTGCTTTCTTCTTTACATTGCAGAAATGGATTACATCTGAGTTATTCATCTGTCTAAAGTATTCCAAAGCAAAAATTCTCATTGGTACATATCCGGGTAACTTGAATGGATGTAATTCACATCCATAAATCCTGATAACTGTATGGTTTTGGTACAAGTACCAATCCCCAACTTTGTAACTTTTTGACAATTGCAGGGTCTTTCTTATCTCAGTACTAAGCCTGGGGGGAGAAACTCCTGTTAACAAGGTTGTAGCGGGATGTACAAATTGATCAATGAATTCTGAATAAGAGTAGGGAGAATCAGAGGACAAATGAATGATGGGGGACCAAAAAATAACAGACCTGGGATTACCTTTAGCATCTAGTTTCTGAACAGGGAAAGGGAATTTGTCTGAGTGATAGAAAATTATGAGGTGATAGATAACTGAGGAGTACTTGAACACTTTTTCATCATCTAGCCTTAAAAATTGATCATGGATTTTGTTGGCAATGAAGGAAGCATAGTCATACTTAATCTCAGGAGGCTGTCTAGGGGTGAAGATAGATAGCAAAGCCAGAGTTATTTCGTCAACATACTCACTGGTATTGAATCCTAAGACAAAGGATATTACATTCACAATAAGCCTTCCCAAATGATTGAAAAAACAAAAACCATAGGGGGGAGTCCCTTTTGGCTGATGCTCGGGTAACATGAAGTACTGACACATTGCTTTCAATTTTTCTGGAGTTAACAGTCTGGTTTTCTCAATTATCCCTTCCATGGATAGAGGTGCTAATTCTTGTTCTGGCTCAAATTGTAACATAGCATTGATAGCCTGAGGTGTTATAGGGAACAAAACACTTTGATCAGGATCTAATACAGCTCTTTGTATGGGATCATAATTTGCATGACAATAATGAATGATTTCAGGGAAAACGTGAACTGTAGGAATGAAATACCTTGGGAGATTGGATTCCCACAACCCTGTAAGATCTTGCCCCTTTGAGTATTCGTCTCTGCAGCGACAGAAACTCAAACGGGGACTTTCATCGAAATGCAGGTCTTTTATTTGGAAATCTTCATCTATGAGAGGCAAGTAGTCTAGATCTCGGTGAGGAGCATTCAAAGGAGTGACGTTTAGAGCGGTAGGGGCCTCCATTTTGGTTCTTGTGGATTCAAAATGGAGGTTTCAGTTTTTCTTGCAGACCGGACGGGATATCGGACAAAAGAAGAAATTGGGACAAATTGCAGGTTTGGGAAGTAAATTCACAGGTTTTAACTCTTCAATGAGGACTCAGAGAGGATTTTTAACCACTTTTTCAGAGAAAAACACGAGAAACTAAGCTTAACTTGCAGTCGGGGTGCGGAATGATAAATACCTGTTTTTTAATGAAAACTGGTTCTTCAACAGGTAATGGATAATGGCAGGAATGTTCTTCAACACGGGCGCAGCGGAATTTCTGAGTAATCTGGTGTATTTGCAGTGAATTTTGAAATTTGCAGCGGGAGCTTAGTCTCTTTCGAAAACCAAAATAACTAAAAAAACGCGAAAAATGGCTTAAAAACAAGTCAAAAGGGTTTTTGTCGTTTTCGAGGTGATGACGTCATTCGACGTACGGGGTGATGTAAGGGAGTGGGACCGGCGGTATTCGATAAGCGGTAAGCGGTGAGCCCGCACCGCTTATGGAGGAAGGCGGTAAAAATCGCAATGGCAGCGATTTCACAGGCTGCTTGCCACGTGGAATGCTGAATAGTCAAACCCGCTCATTCCCCGCTGGCTAAAAAACTCACATGCGATGGGCAGCGGGATTGATCGGGACCGTTGATCAATGGAGGAATGATCTGACGGCTGGAGGAAAGGGAAACTTGTGCGGTTTGGAAAGTGTGCCCGTCGGGGTTTAAACAAGTTTTTGACGTGTAATCTAATCACCCCGAGGAGAAGCTAATAGGCGGGAATGGTTGTTAATTAGTCCAAATGACTAATTAACCCCGTGAATTTATAAAATGAATTGCGGCGGGGTTTGGCCATGTGGAATGCCACGTGGAATGCTGAGTATGGTGGCGCAGGATTCCGTCGTAGTTTATTCTCGTTTTTGGTGTTAAACACATATGTTACGTGTCTAACGCTTTTCTTCATATATTTTATTATACGATGAATAAATCAATATAATTAATTCATCATAGGGGCGGAATGTATATATAAGGTTAGAGTTTTACCAAAGGGCTTTATAAAGCGGGGTATTTAAATGTGCGGGACTATATATACTTTGGTAAAACATTATAATAAGAGGGTTTTGGGGATATTTATTAGAAATGGGAGTTATATACATAGGAAAAAGGGATTTCACTAGGGATTTAATATAATAGAGTTAGGTGTTAGCATGAAAAAGGACAAGGAAAATCAAAACATCTTTGTATATCTAAGAAAGTGAAAACTTATGAAGTAAATTGCACATTTTTATCTTCAACACTTAAACTTAGAATAACAAGTTGTTTTGAGGAAGTTTATGGAATGTTGCATCAGTTTCCTAAGTAAAATAGGATTTTACTTAGGAAAAGTTAAAAATGGAAGATAATCAATGATGGATTATTTCAAGTGCTTAGGTCTTTTGATCATTAGGCCGAGGGTCCGGTCCCTCCAGAAGTCAAGGAAATGCCTTGAGCCCCTTTGATCTCAGATTACCTTAGTACTTTTGGGGAAATTAGTAAAACTCTTGAGGGGAAAAAATGATGAGGGAGGTTAATGAATTTGACTTTGCTTGCTGTGATTTTCCAGTGTATTTCCTGCTTTAGTACTTGTGATGAAAGTAAATGATTAACCAACAGGTAGCAGCACCATTCATCATATAACACTTTTGTAGCACCATCTACCTACCCTATCTACTTAGCACTACCATTTTGTCTTCTTTATTAGGGTGCATTTAGACTTGCAAACCCTTTTCAATCTTTTTCTTTTACATGATGAATCTATCTATTTCTACCCTTATTACATCCAAGGGCTCAGATTAAACTGTTGAGCACCTTTTATTCACTCTACCTAGCTACTTATCTGCCAAGATTAAACTATTTGGCTAGATATTTATTCTCTAATCTAAAACATGAAATTGAAATATGACTAAATAAATGCTATGGTAACTGTCTACAAGCCTGTATAAAAATTTCTGTGCTTCTAATGCTGCCTAGCATCGCTTTTGTCATGTGCTCACTTTATTTCTCACTTTCCTTGGTCTATTTTTGCTTGAGTTCATTTCTTTCTCTTTTTGACCATTTTTATTTTTTTTACCCTTTGATTTTTTTCTTTTAGGGTATACCCTCTTTACATTTTTAAATTTTTGATTTTTGGTTTTTCAAGAATATGGAACACCTTTGCTCAAGTAAGAAGGTTTGAACATATTCCACACTTCCATCAAGACAATCATGAAAGATGAAGCTTATTGATATAGGAGAGCTAACGGAGGCAAATGAAATAGATCACATTGAGGAGGAGGTAAAGGATAGTGACAAAGAGGTAAGTGATTAGGAAGACAACAAAGAGAAGAATAGTCATGACAATCATGGCAACTGTCATGAATGTCATGACAACAATCAACCCTTCTGTGACAATGAAGATACTACCAATGCAGAAAAAAGAAGAAGATAACCCTAGTGATGATTACAACAAAATAGAGGAAGAGGCTCATAGTCTAAGTGATGATCACATCCATGGAAAAGAGACTAGCATACTCACCATCACACCTCTTGCATGCACATATTGAAGAGGGCCAAGGCAAGTGTTTGCTGCCTCCAAAAGGCAAGGGACCTTGTCACCTACATCAACTCAAAGGTTTAACAAGGGAAAAGAAAATATGGACAAGGGAAAGAAAGGTAAGGGGAGAAAGAAAACCACTCAAAAGCCCCAATTCATTGACCTAGACAGTGATAATGAAGATGAGGAGGTGGCCACTATACTACTAATCTAAAGCAAAGATGCATAAATCAAGGAGTGGGAGAGGGATTTTGAGATGGCACAACATATCATTCAATATTACAATAATGAAAAAAATTACTTCAAGAAGATAAAGAGGGGCCTTGCTCTCCAGAAGAAGATGACCAAGTACTATGCCATGAAAAACAAACTTGCTTGTGCCAAATTGAAGAAAGCCCTCCTTGAAGTCCAAACCATAAAGGAGGAAAAAGGTCATGAAAACCTTGGATTTCTGGCCCAAGCTTCTCAACAGGTCTCATAAACTCCTTGAGGGAGGCCTCCACCAATTTTAAGGAAATTTGGGAAACTTTTTGTTTTTTGTGATTTTGAAGGCCCATTAACGCAGCACCATTAGCACAATGCTAATCCCTGGAGCATTTTTAGGAGTAAAACTCAGCATTATTTCATTTCTCATCACTATTACACTTTTCTCACCAAGTTTCAAAGATATTGGAACTAATTTGACCCCTCAAAAGGTCAAAAAGCTCCTCAATTTTCACCATTCTGCCTCTATTTTAGACCTGGCACTGCGCTAATGGAATTGGGATTTTGGCATTTTGAATAGGCTACAGGAGCTGGATCAAGAAACCCGAAGTATTTCTAGAAAGTAGACTCATCAAGCTTTCCATCAAGCCATCACAAAGCCAAATTCAACATCAGGAAGGGGTCCAAAACTCGGTTGCAAAAGTGCCTATTTTCTGCCTGAGGTGGCGCTGCACAAATGGACTATTTAGTGTGTTTTTGGCCAAAAGTCAACAAAACACACTCATTTATTGTAAAATCATGTTTTAGTGTTTTTTAAGGCAAATCACTCTAGAATTAGGTGCTAGAAGTTATTTTGGCATTTATTTCATGGGATATTTTGTGCCTTGGTCCTTGCATGGTCTCTTGGGCATTTATGACATTTATGAGTGATTTTGACATTTTCCAACCCTATATAGGGTTTTTTCTGTAATATCCCAAAATGGGAATTGTCAGCAAGGCCTGACTGGAAAATGCATTTTCCAGTAATGGATGCTACAATTATGGAAACCAGCACTTGTATCCCTTAGATCTAAGTATCTAAGACCGAAATCCAAGAGGGGATCAAGAACAAATCTCTCTAGGTGGGTTAAACAGACCTCCCACCACCTAGTATGGCTAAAAAACACTCAAAGAATGGGGCTACAACCATGCACAAAAATAATGCTTCAGAAAAAACGTAGTGCCACTGAGTTAAAGCAAGAGATTAATATGGAGGCTCCATAATTACATCTACATCATTAAAACAAATCTATAATGTGGCCTATACAATGTACAAGAGAAAAATAGAAGATTTACATGAAGAAACCCTCAAGATTGAGGTGTTGCAACAACATATTGAGACCGCAAAGCTTGAAAGCATTATTTTATGGGTTGAAGTAGCTGTATATTACATTTCAGATCTAGAACAAATCTGTGTACAAAAGGTTAGATCTATATCATATTTTTACACTAGATGAGTTCCTCTACAGATTCCCCTTGGGGTTTTAAACAAAACATGAAGGTAAAAGAGTAGATCTGAGATCTAGAATTACAGTTTTGAAACAATATTCAATAATTTTTCAGTAAATAGAATCATAAGTAATTCAAATCTGAAACATACATGTATTAGGTAGCTAATCTATGGATCACCATAGTGAAATGGAGAATCCTATCACCAGAAATATCTCCTCCAAAATGTAGTCAAAACACCCTACAACTGAATACTTGAAAATAACGCAGTTATGGAAGGAAAACTGCACTGGTTTGGCCTGATGCCAAGATTTGAAAATGCAGCTCCAAAGATCCAGAATCCTCTTGTCAATGGGACAAAAGACTTCCCCATTGAAAATGGCCTCTAGATTGGCCTAGACCTGAGTAGATCTAGCCTCCACTTGCTACAGATTACAAAGACAACCAAATCCTCAACAGGATCAGTGTTGTAGTTGGAAGATGGAGCTTGGCCAACTACCAGATAGTGGACAAGATGTAACAAGACTCCTCTAAGAGCTTCTCAATGGAAGAGGTGGGATTCCTGATCGGGAACACCCAAGTGCTAAACAACACTATTCTCAGCTAAACAGCTAGAGAATGATGGATGTTTGAATAGACAATACCTTCAGAAATATCAAATCATCAACCCTCTCCTTGGTGTCATCCTCTTTCTTTTATAATGTGGAAATCTTGTCAAACCCTAAACCATCTTGATGAATTAGCTTCATTCACATGAGTGGCCTCCAACATGAATTATGTTGTGCCTCTAGAAGATACATTGCATCTAGACAACGCTGTTGATTTGGTCCTATTGACCCATTCAATTGATCCAGCCTCTTTCCCACTTAAGTGTGTTTATGAAAATAGCTTAGATTTAGCTTTGTTCACATTGAGCATTGATTTATTTTTTTGTTTAGGAGTTTTATTGATCCTCCTTCACAATTTTATTCATGAGACAGAAAAGTAAAACAAAATTGTATATTCCCGTTAGCTTGAATAATTGGGAATATTACAGTCCTCCCCTCCAAAATTTTTCTTTTCCTCAAGCAACTGATAGGGTGAGTGCTACAAAAATTCTCCTTCCCCATTGGTGACACCCTCAAGGATCCAAATTTCTGCATAAGCTGAGTGTTCACCAGTCCAACCTTCCATGAGTTGTCCCTCCAAATTCATTATGAGATGTACATGATCCATCCCAAAAAGAGTCAAGAATTCCACTAAAACAAACATGGCTGAACCCATGCTCTCCTTGAAATATGTAGCAAAGTATACATAGAAATTCTCCATCCCATGTGGTACACACATGACTCCTATTCTTCCTCCATATAAATCCAAAAATAGGACAAGTACATCATCCATGTATGGAAGAAAAATTACAATTACATAAACAGAAATTTGAACAAGAGGAGGTGGGTCATAGTCCCACATATGGTACTAGCGCAAGGCATCTCCTGCCTGCATCAGATGAAGATGTGGTAAGTGGTTTTCCCACCACTTACTTGTTTCCCATGTTATCTCACTATGGCTGAAAGTGTGAGATAAGTTTGGTGCCTTAGGGAAGCACCCATCATGATAGAGAATCTCCCTTTTTTCATCAAGGGAGTGGCCAAATTTAGAAATTTGAGTGGCCCACTATTTTCCATGAGATTTACATGATATATCACTCCTCCTTGGAGCCATGGCCTACATAAACATGGTGAAAGAATATGTATAATTAGAAAATAAAACTTGACTTACATAATCAGATTCCTCACCATCAATACCTCTCATACACATGGAGATGTGCATGGATCTTTCTCCTCTTCCCAAATAAGGAAGAGATGGCTGAAATAACCCCTTTATGAAGTCATGTTGCTGCCCCAAATCTACATACTTCATGCATTCTTGAAAATGCTGATAAAGTTCTTCTTTCAAGCCTTCCCAATCAAAGCTTCTCATGATGATGTTGTAGATCCTCATGGAGTACATATGGGTGAAACATAACTCTTTGTAATCTCTTTGTAGTATCTTCTGCTTGAGCTTGGAGGCTCTAGATAAGAAGACTCTACCATGATGATAGATGACCTCTTCTTGGAATAAATAGCCCTCTTCATGAAGCTGGTCATCAAGTATCATACAAGTGTGTAGACCTTTGGAATAATTCACTAGAAGTTGGGATTTCCAATACAGATCTAGACTGTTAAAAAATGATAGCACAGATGATGCATCAACAGAAATTTCTGTCATGTTGCTAATCTCCTCCTTGACATCTCCTATGCCAAAGGTGTGTGTTGGAAGGCTGATCCTTCCAATTTTCTCCTCCCACAGTGCAGATCCAGATATGAGAGTGGGTGGTGATGATAAGGGAACAAGATCTCCCTTCTTCTTGAGCTTACCCAAGCCTCCCAATGCTCTAGCTTTGTCTTCTAATTCTCCAATCCTTCTTGGATTCATGAGTGGAGAACCAAGATGTGATACACCTTCCACCAACTCTGAATCAGGTGGACTTCCAGGTGGTTTTCCACAAGACAGTGATGTCTCATGGTTCATCCTCACATGCCTGTCAAATGGGATCGACATCTCCTTACTCCCACTATGTAAGTTCACCTCTGATTTTTGTGTGGAAGTCCCATGATAATGTGATGTCACTCTTAAATATGCAAGAGTGATTTTGATTGGAACATTTTCTCCCTTCTCTTCTCCATGCACTAGTGGATCATCTCTTGCTATAACAACATTGTGACCCTTCATTTGTTCTGTCTTATTGTCTACTAGCATAGACACTTGTTGCTCATCCTCTTCAAGTATAGGATCCTTGGGGCCCTCTTGAAAATATACAAGAACCCTCTTAGTGGAAGAAATGGCTTCATCTCCATCTCTTAATGGAAATAGATCTCCCCCTGCTGTCACGGTGCTGGAGGAACCTTTCAGTTCTTCTTCTTTCTTCTCCTCATCAATGGAGTATGCCTCATTAATAAGAGATCCTTCTCTTGATCTCTCCTTGAGAAAAGGACACTCATGCCTTCTTCTTGAGAAGAATGTTCTTGCTGAAGTGGGCCATTTGCCCTTGGAAAATCATTTTGTAGATCTTTAACCCCTTCAACAATATTCAGAAATGGAGTAGGCTCCATGGATTTCTCCAACTCATGTAAAGATTCAAACTCCTTTGGCTTGATTTGCTTCCTCAAATAAGTTTCAGCATGTACATCAAATATTTCCACTAGCCTCCTAGTAAAACTTTCATAAGAAGAAATGTTGACATTTTTCAAGGAGAGTGACTCAAATAGCCACCAAGAATACGCCTTACGTTGAAGATACAATGCTGCTAGCTTCATGGATCCTTCTTCTGAGACTTGATGCAGTTGAAAATATGTGTCAATTTTCCCTACCCAAGATTAGGCTGAGCTCTTAGGTGATCCATCAAAAATAGGTAGAGAAAATCTACCAGAAGTGGGCTACATGCACCCTCTTCTTCTACTATAGCTGTAGGATCTCCTTTCTTCCTTAAGCTGACAAAACTTTGGGAAGTTGAGATGCTCTTTGAATCTCCTTGAATGAGATTCATACCCTTGGAGATATTCACCAAAAGTTTCCTTCTTTGGCGTTCCTTCTACTCTTTCTTCCTTTGACAAGAAAGTGGGCATGTTACAACGTTGTAGATCAGGTTGTGTAGCTGAATGCTTACACACATAATAAGAAGTAGTGGGGCTCCCTTGATGTGAAAATATCATTGAGGGATCTGCATGTATTTCCCTCCTCATTCCCCATATTTCTTCCTTTAGCTCATGCATAGCTTGAGAAAGAGTGTTAGAAATCTCTTCTCTTTTAATCCTTCCAAATAAAGGGGTTTCACCCTTCTTCTCTTTGCCTTCTGTGTAATATTTATTCTGTCTTATTATTTGGTACCTCTTCTCTCTGTCAGTGAGAGGTTTTTATTCTTCTAAAGAAATATTGTCTCTTCAAGAAAAGCGCAAGATGTGCCAAGAAATATGCTTTGATACCACTGTAATATCCCAAAATGGGAACTGTCAGCAAGGCATGACTGGAAAATGCATTTTCTAGTAATGGATGCTCCAGGGATGGAAACCAACACTTGGATCCCTTATATATAAGTATATAAGACCGAAATCCAAGAGGGGATCAAGAATAAATCTCTCTAGGTGGGTTAAACAGACCTCCCACCACCTAGTATGGCTGAAAAACACCCAAAGAATGGGGCTGCAGTCATGCACAACAATACTGCTTCAGAAATAATGCAGTACCACTGAGTTAAAGAAAGAGATCAATATTGAGGCTCCATAATTACATTTACATCAGTAAAACAGATCTATAATATGGCCCATACAATGTACAAGATAAAAATTGAAGATTTACATGAAGAAACCCTCAAGATTGAGGTGCTGCAACAACAGATTGAGACTGCAAAGCTTGAAAATTTTATTTTATGGGCTGAAGTAGTTGTATATTACATTTAAAATCTAGAATATATCTGTGTATAAAATGTTAGATCTATATCAGATCTGTACACTAGATGAGTTCCTCTACAGATTCCCCTTGGGGTTTTGAAAAAAACATGAAGGTACAAGAATAGATCTGAGATCTAGAATTACAGATCTGCAACAATATCCAGGAATTCTGCAGTAAATAGAATCACAAGTAAATCAGATCTGAAACATACATGGATTAGGTAGCTAATCCATGGATCACCACAGTGAAAGAGAGAATCCTATCACCAGAGATATCTCCTCCAAAATGTAGTCAAAACACCCTACAACTGAATACTTGCAAATAACGTAGTTATGGAAGGAAAAATGTGTTGTAGGCTCTAGCACTGGTTTGGCCTGATGCCAAGATCTGAAAATGTAGCTCGAAAGATCCAGAATCCTCTTTCCAATGGGACAGAAGACTTCCCCACTAAAAAGGGCCTTTAGATTGACCTAGATCTGAGTAGATCTAGCCTCCACTTGCTGCAGCTTACAAAGAGAACCAAATCCTCAACATGATCTGTGTTGTAGTTGGAAGATGGAGCTTGGCCAACTGCCGGATAGTGGACAAGATGTAACAAGACTCCTCCAAGAGCTTCTCAATGAAAGAGGTGGGATTCTCAACCGTGAACACCCAAGTGCTAAACAACACTATTATTAGCTAAAAAACTAGAGAATGAGGGATGTCTGAATAGAAAATACCTTATTAAATATCAAATCATCAACCCTCTCCTTGGTGTCCTCCTATTTCTTTTATAATGTGGAAATCTTGTCAAACCCTAAAACATCTTGATGAATTAGCTTCATTCACATGAGTGGCCTCCAACATGAACTGCGCTGTGCCTCTAGGAGATACATTGCATCTAGACAGTGTTGTTGATTTGGTCCTATTGACCCAGTCAATTGATCCAGCCTCTTTCCCACTTAAGTGTGTTTATAAAAATAGCTCAAATTTAGCTTTATTCACATTGAGCATTGATTTATTTTGTTGTTTAGGAGTTTTATTGATCCTCCCTCACAATTTTATTCATGAGATAGAAAATTAAAACAAAATTTTGTATTCCCATTAGCTTTACTAATCAGGAATATTACATTTTCCCCCCTTTGCGGAGTTAAATAGAGCATGAGGGCTTCATTGTAAATGTTGGAATTTGATGAGCTTTGAGAGCAATACATGGTCTTTTGAGGTTGAAGAGAAATTTGGTGTTGTGGAGCTTGTGGATGATTTTCTTTGATTGATGATGATGAAGCTTGCTTTCAGGATCCTTGAGCTTGGTTAATGGTGATGTGTCCATAATTTGTTCATGTTTTCTTGTTTATAATTGTGTCCATTCTTCTATGTTGTGGTAGAGTAGAAAAGTATAGGATAAGAAATGTTGTTTGAAGCACCTTAGTCCTTCCTGCATTCTATTGCCTTTTTGTTTTCCTCTGCTGGGTGTTTTTAAGGAATTCTTAGCTGCTCCTTAAGCCTCCTTATGCTTATTTATTTCATCAATGGATTAATATGCTAGTTTCCAAATATGTTTTATGGAAATCCCTGCTTATTTGATGCCATATAAACTCTGTTTTTGAAATCTCTCTTTGAAGTATTACTTGTTAGGTTAAGCCAAGGAGGTCTTGTTCCGATCTTGCCCTTTGTCCATACCTATCAGTTTGCCTCAAAGTTCTTTGTAGCTTGATCAACAATGTTTAGGAGTTCCCTATTTGATTTATTAAAGTTATTTTGTTATCTTGAATGTTTTCTAAAGCTTGAAGGTGAAATCACTAGAAGTTAAATGACTTTCTTGCCTTCTATATTTCATTGGAATGTTTGTCTTGAATGCCTATTTGTTTAAGTATTGTCATTCAGTAAATGGTTTTCCCTATCTCATGATTAGTATCTTTTTTTTATCAATATTTGAGACCTTCTTGTTTATGGGTACCTGAAAAAGGATTCTTAACAACCTTTTGCCCTACCTTGTTTCCCCAACTTAATGTCCATTTCACTTCATAGATAACCTTAAGGATCAATTGACCACGCTAGATTTTCCCTGTAATGAACTTTGAATCTTTGTTGAGATATACATGAATTTTATAGACTCCATAGCCCAATGATTTGATGAGCTCTCACTCCACCTATTCTACCTATTTCATCTCACCCAACCAAAATAAACAACAAACCCTACACTTAAAAAATAGCCTAAAATCAAACCCTAATAGCAAAAAGTTCACATCCTTTGCATAAAATAGAGAGAGTCCTCTCTGAGTCTAGGAAGGCTAGGTCCTAGGACTCCAAATATTGGTTTCATGTTACCCTGTTCATTTGGTCTACCAATTTGCTAAATCACAGGACCCTAACATTCTGGTGATCATGGTGGGACTGAGTACATAATAGCTTAAAAACTCTTATAGAATTTTTTTTAAAACCCTCAGTTAAGCTTAGAAAATCAACTGATAGCCAAGAGTAGAATTTGCTTGTTTCAACATCTTAGTGAAATGATGACTCAGCTATAAGACACTCTTAAAAATCCTAGGGCTACAGAAAGGAACTCAGAAAACCCCAAAACATCCCTAGATTTGTTTTTTGTTAGTTATTTGTGGTGGACCATAAACATATATTCTTAAAACAGCAAAAAAATATCCACCTAGGGACTACACTAGAGTCCAGTAGGCCTATTACTTCACTAGTTCTCATTAGACTCCCTAGGATTATGTAAAACCAACCCTGAGAAGTTTATAAACCTATTTATACACTGTGAGAGTGTTGACGGGAAAATTTGTCCGGTCAACAGTAGGGGATCTCCCCGGTAGAAAGTCCCAATTAGACCTTAAACCGTTTGGAGTAGGGATCCCGTCCGGGGTGTGGGTCCGGCTACCACTTAAGATGACTTCCCTTCGGTCTCAAAAGAACCTGTTCGAACCTGCGGACATACACTCATTCACATGATATAGAATACAAGATTAATGTGTTAAGCATGAATCAAACACTATGCGTAGCAAGATTATAGATAAAGCACGCACACCTCAAGAGATGTCATTAGCAACACATCTTTTGTGGGGTAATGCTTGTTCGGTAGTCTAATCACAAAAGAAACAGTTCTTTATGATAAGATACCTCACCATTTACGGAAAGATGAAACGAAATGCTAACAAAATAGTTCATTAACATTCATTAATAGAACAGATAATGAAATGAAGATCATTGATGCAACACGGATAGCCATGACACATAAACGATGACAATGAATAATGCAGCTTCATAAATCATAGGATATTCTGAAACTGTACAAGGAATACGCAAAGTGTTCCTACAGCAAAACACATCATAACCATAGGGTATTTTAACAGGACTCTATATTCATATGCTCAAATGTAGGATCTTTCAATACAAATGCATGTAGCTCTTGAGTTTTCCCAAAAAAGCTAAGCCCTGTTACAATGTCCCGTAGGAGTATTTATAATGCCAAAATTGTCTGTTGGGTTTCCTTGACTGTTCGCCTTCTTGACTTTTGGGCTACCTTGCGACCCACTCCTTCTGCGACCTGGGTAGGTGATGCGACCTGCGACCTAGGTAGGAGATGCGACCTGCGACCTGTCCTGTTGGTGCGATTTGCGACCTGGTTCTTCTTGCTGCTCAGGACTTGCTGCTGCCGGGACGCGAAATGTTAATGTCAGGGATGTCAACCTGTTGTTCTCTGAGGAAATCCTGCCATGCCTGGTATTCTGCCGCTATGGGGGACACCAGAGGTATCTCCTCCTTCAGCCTATGCACACATTCCAAAGCGTTTGGTACTAAGGTCTCCCTTTTCTGCCCGATCTGATTTGAGAGCGACGCAAGCTTGGTATAAATCCGCGCTGGAGCGGCGATGAATTGACTGAGATGCTCTTGAGATGCGGAGGGCTCTGGATCAGCTGCGGCCTGCTTGATAGGTTGCAAGAATGTTTGAATATCTTGGTTTACTTGTTCCCAGGTTTTCTCCTCTTCTAATGCTCCAAGCGATGGGATGTGATGCAGCGTATGCATTGAGTCGATACCACTAATCAGGTGGTCGTACGAGGACATCACTTTGTCCAGGTCTTTAGACAATTTGTCTCCAGATTGAATCGCTATGCGGAGTTGAACTTTTGCATCCTGCGTGTGGATCCAGTCCCTCTTAGGCAAATTTTCAGGTGCCTGAGGGTACTGTATGGTCCAACCCATCATCATGTCCAAAGCCTGTGAAGCCTCTTTGAGCTGATCTTGTCTTTGCCTAGTTTCCATTCGTGCTCTTGCCAGAGGAGCGACTGTTTGTTTGATGGTGAACATTTCACCATATACCTGTCTCATAGTCATTTCCAACACCTCACACTCCTTGAAAATGGCAAGCGAGACTTCATTTGCTGGTAGAGCTTGGTTTCGAAGTTGCTGGACTTCCGCTTGCAATGCTGCTCTCTCCTGCTCTGCCATCTTTTCGCGTTGCTCGGCTGCGTGCAGTCTGTTTTGTAGAGCTACTATTTCTCTACTCATCCGGGTTACATTCTCTTCTGTAGCCGCAGCGAAGGCAGTACCTGTTGACGCTATCATTACCGGATTAGTCCTGGTATCCAAAACTATATCCTTACCTGTGGATACTGCAGATGATGCAGAGGGACTATGTGCCAACGACCTCCTCTTCTCTTGACGGATTTTGAACGAAAACTGATCAAATGTGAGTCTGGTCAGGTCGAACACATCTTCTTCCTGTCTCTGGGGCGATCTAACATCAGAGAGTTGTGTACGGCCCAAAGGTATGTCGAGAGGAGTTACTTCAAGATCATCTAGCGTGTCATCCTCTCTTTCCTCTGTGTTCTTCTCTTCCTCTTCCTTCCTCCGCCGTTCAGCTTCTGCTGCTGCTTCTATCTCGGCCCTCTTCTTCTGTTCAGCTGCAGCTGCCTGCTCGGCTTTCCTTTGTTTTTCAGCCTCTGCGGCTGCTTCTATTTCGGCCTTTTTCCTCTGTTCAGCTGCAGCAGCCTGCTCGGCTTTCTTTTGGCGTTCAGCCTCCGCCTTGTCCAACTCTGCCTTAAGCGCCTGTTCCGCTGCAGCTTGTGCCTCTTTGTCTTCTTTTTCTTTCCTGGCCTCTTTGGCCAGCTTCTTCTTTTGTGTTGCAGTTGCACTTTTTTGGCGCGCCTCCTCATCTTCTTTTAGCTTTTTCTCCCTTTCCTGCTGGGCTTTTGCTTCTGCCTCCTTTTGTTTGATGGATGGAGTTGACCCTGTGTTGATTCGGGATTTATGGAGCATGGATGAAGAGGAAGCTCCTAACTGACGTCTTCTGTCTTCTAAGTTCTGATCATCTGAGTCTTCCTGGACCACGTCAATTCCCGGAGCAAGTTGTCTTTCAGCATTATACCAGTTTCTTCTCTCATCTTCTGCTGGGCGCTCAAGATGCTGATAAGTCCACTTGAGGTTGGCTCTCCGGCAGTGTACAGGGACCAATCTCTCTGGGTCATAGTTTCGGTGTTCAAGTGCCCCCAGCTGATAACTTCTCATTGCTTCTGCTTCTGCTAGTACTTCCTTGAAGTCTTTAACTGTGAATGCACCAATAGTGAGGGGCAGAGTGGGCCATGGCTTCTTTTTTCCCTTAGACAGGATGTTGGAGAACCCATGTGACATCTGAAAGCACACCTCCTGCATCAGCATTTTGTCTGTCACGAAGCGAGGCATAACATGTGGCGCCTTGTAAGTTCCAAAGACTCGGATGAAGGTGTACCCAGGGAAAGGGAACCAGTGCGCCACTTTAACCAGAGTCTCCTTGGCCCGCCATGACATGCAAGGGGCGTCTTGGCCAAATAAATGTCTGTACAGAGCGGGAACAAATATTTGGGAGATCTGATCTATGTCCTGTTTGTATTTGGACTCCCAAAATACTTTGAGTTGTAGATGGATTGCGCGCGTGTTCTCGGAGTCCCAGTTGTGCTCCCATCCATCAAACTCTACTCGGGCGCAAACCGCATCTAGTAGGTATGAAGCCATGTAAAATTCAGCGGGCATTCCTTCGTCCGGGGCCAATGCCGAGTTCAAGTTGGTCTGCATCGACGTCATCAGTATGCCGGCCCAGTTAAAACGGGTGCCCTGTGTTGTCACATACTCCATAATAGTGGCCCAACTGCCGTTGAAAATGGAGCAATCTGGGCGCCCGTAAAGCCTGCAGAGCATGGCAGCAACCAATTTATAAACTTTTCTTAGGCTCGCCACTGGGTATTCCTGGTTCTTTTTTACCTTGAACTTCTCGGGCTCCTCCCACCATTGTTTAATAGTATCAACTATCGGGACGGCGTGAGTAGCAGCCCATTCTCGAGTGAAATGCTGGTTTGGGCGAGGCAGTGAATAATAAATGTGTGCATCCGGGCCTACCAGCGTAGTGAAAGCTCTACCTTCATAATCCCTGATCACAAATTTCTCGGGGTCTGTCTTTTGTATGATCCAGTCTATGATCTCCGGACATGGGAATATGGCTGGATGCGCCCCTGCCAGATGTAGTTTGGACCTCTTTACCGCCAAGTATACTTCTCGGTCTGGGAGATCTTTCGGAAATTCTTCTGGCAATTTGGCGAACTCCTGATAAATCTGGTACCATCTCATGCTGTCGTCTTTCGAAAAAGTACATAATGTATCTCGGAATATTGGGGGTGGGGACACCACCACCAACTCATCAGTCTCTTCCACTATTCTCTTGTCCTTTCTCCGAGACAGCGGGGGCGCCATGTCACTAGAATCTGAGAGCAAAGGTATACACTCTACGTCTTCACCTGTCAAATTCAGAAAGGAGTCCCACGATAAGAACGTCATGGCGATAAAAACCAGTTACAATTTAGTGATAAAACCTAACTGCGTTAATGCAAAACTGGACTGGTGAGTCGCTGGGTCGGGGATCACACAAACAGGGCCCGGGCGCGACCTTGCGACCTTGCGACCTGGCGACCTGAGGTCGCTGGGTCGCTAGGTCGCAGATCTACGAAAACAATGGAAAGTGCGACCTAGCGACCTGGCGACTAGGTCGCTGGGTCGCAGGGTCGCAAATCTCTAAAACTGGGGAAAATTTCGACTCTGTGACCTCGCGACTAAGGTCGCTGGGTCGCAGGTCGCAGACTGGCTTGCCGGGGGTTTGGTGCGCGCGGCCTTGAAATTTTTTGCCCCCTTTCTCTTGGGAATTTGCAAGTTTTCTGGGGCCAGGGAGAGCTGTGGCATGATTTTAAAGGTAAAGGGAGGATGCCATGTGGTGAAACAGCACACAGTGAGGTTTTGGGTAATTTATGCAATATGTAATTGGAAAAACCTCAGAAAACATTAAAGCATGGCCAAAAGACAATTTAAAGGCTACAGGGGAGATGGGTTTAGTAAGAAAATCATTAAAACGGAAACAGCAGGAAGAAATGGCAACTTACCCGGGAAAAACTTGTCAGTTGAGCTGTCAGAGGCGTTTTCCTTACAAATCGCTGAATGTGAAAAATGCGATCTGCGACCCCCCTTTTATAGAAAGTCGCACGTGCGGGCCATTAATGCGGGTCGCTGGGTCGCAGATTCGTCAAACTTTGAGTTTTGCGACCTGGCGACCTTGCGACCTGGCGACCTGGGGTCGCTGGGTCGCAAGGTCGCTAAGTCGCGATTTTCTGAAAATGACCAAATTGCGACCTGGCGACCTGGCGACCTGGGTCGCTAGGTCGCTATGTCGCGAGGTCGCAGTTTTCATAAGTTTAGGGAATATGCGACCTGGCGACCTGGCGACCTGAGGTCGCTAGGTCGCAAGGTCGCAATTTGCATGAATGTTTACTTTTGCGACTTAGTGACTTAGCAATTTCTCTTTGTTTCTAAGGGGCTCCGAAAAATTGAAATGGTAGTCAAAAATTTTGGAGGGTGTTGTAGAGACTGCAACAGAGAGTTTACCAAGCACTAAGAGAGGCCAGCCTTCGGAAAACATTCCTAAAACTTCCATCCACTCTGAATTTTGAGTTTGAAATCTGGCTTCACATAGGATCAGTACTAGATCTCATTCGGACCCAAACCCTCCCAACATAGTTGATGAACCATAAAATATTTTGTGGCAAACTTCTAGATCTAGAAACTTAACCACTTTCAGGACCATTCATAGAGCAAGCTTTGTGCCTAAACATCTTACAGCTTTGCAAGATCCTAGTTTGACTTGCACCATATGAAGAACCTTTTCAGAACTAAGTCACAAACTGATATTGACCAAACTGACCTTGAGCCCATAGACTTGCAATAGAGTTCTAATAGAGAAGCCTCTCCTTCCACACCACCCGACTTTCAGCTTCTCCACCACTTCAGCTCTTTCCATACCAAATCTGCTCAGAATCAATTTGCTAGTCTAAGTACCTCCGCCACTGTTGTGTAGATTAATCCGTCTTGCGGACAAAACTGATCTCTCTAGTACTAAAGGTAACTAGCAACAAACAGCCAATTATACTAATCTCTCTCTAAGCATACAAGATTCATAAAAATGATATATAGGTGTAAGGCCTACCTTATGTCCAGCGCTTGCTTGATCTCGTTGAAGTCCCTCCCGTGCACTTGAAAGAACGTTCCTCGTGAATCTGCAGTCACAAAAAAGAAAAAAGATTACATAGCACCTGTATAGACATTATTATAAATCTTACTCATCATAATGATCAAGGAATTTATGAAATAAACCATGAATAGACAGTTTAATGAGAGAAATGAGTATATTTGTATTAACTTCAAATAAAAGAAAACCTTTACAACCTGTGCCTTAATGTCATGCAGGTCTTCCTGGGGTCCAAAGCAGGAATCTCTTCTACTTTGACAAGCATTGCACTCTTTGAACCAAGATGGATAGAGGTGAGTGATTTAACCTCACAGAAAGTCTTAGTTAACTAAGTCTGAATCTCAACAGCATTTAACTTCAAATATCTTAAAGCTTGAACTCCCTTTGAGGCTACCCAAGGCCTCTTTTTATAGTGGAAAAGAGGAGTTTTCTGTTCCAAATATGAAGGGATAGAATCCTCCTTCAAAGGGATTAGCTCCTTACATCAAGGGGTTAGCTCCATCAAGTGAGGGATGCATGAACCTTCTCAAAGCGTATCCATTCCCGAAATTCCCATCTATAATCTTCTAGAATTCATCTGAAATCAACTTTTATTTTTACTTTCTCACCTTTTTGATTTTTACAGAGGTCCGCACCCATAACACAAAGAACGTGCGGTATGGTTCCGCAGGCAAGCTGAACTTTAGGTGCGGGACCGCAGGCAATGAATAGAGAAAGTGCGATACCAATGTTTAGGGGATTTTTAGGAACTTTTCTCTGATTTTGAAAGCTGGACATGAGGAACTGATATGTTAGACTTGCAAAAGGAGGAAGTATGAGTAATAATGAGCTCATACTCATAGAAAAATGTCGTATACGCTTTTAGTGTAACAAATTGCCCCCTAAAGTGCAAAGTTTGGAATAACATGATGGTCAAGTCTTGTTACATATGAAGAGTGAAGTCAGTGAAGTACTTTTTATCATTTCAAGGATCATCCCCGTGGACACTCCAAATGTAACTGTAAAAACATTCAATGCAAAATATATATATGTAATCATATCATCGTCGAGGTATTCCCATACTCGTACCAAACTAACTCAAATCGTTTTGATACAGGAATGATTTTAATATTACATCAATAGTGTAGACATAGCATGGGCGTAGCCATCTGTAATGGATAATCTACTGTATAATAATAAAATTCCTCGCAGCCTGGATGGTGGAAACTAGATCCAAGGTCTTGATTTTCATATCTCGAACTAGTACGATTCTATCCATGCGAATAAATGTGTTGAAGTCGAACATGGTAGAAACCACTTGATTACCAGTCAATGATGTGAACTGTTAACAAGTGTGAGAGAAACCACCAGTAATGTAAATGGCTCTCAAAGTACCCAGTACAATCCATGAAATGTGAATGAATGAGTTGAAGTCGAACATGTCACGAAATCATTCGATCGAAGGTCAATGATGCAACCTGTCGTCGAAGGTGAGAAACCTGCCATTGAGGCATGTAGATTTCAAGGTACTGACAATTTATGGATCAACTTCCTAGATAATGTGCTGATGTCGATAAAAATTGATCTGTCGTAGGCAAGCCCACAACACGAAATCATAGATCAAGTTTTGAAAATATATTGGCAAGGACTGACTCAGGGATGGTCAAAAATGGATGACAGATATTTTGCAGATGAATGGTTTATTTGAACTGTCCTCTTGAACACATAAAGACACTGCAGATGGTTTAGTGATAATTGACCCAAAGCTAATACCCTGAAACCGGCTGAAGACAAGTGGTTTGATTAACTGTTAGGTAAATGATTTCCCAACCCAGGTGAATGAAAGTGTCGTGTTCAAGAGTGGTTGACTGAATTTTTGAAAAATTTAAAATATAACAAACATGCCCATTTCTCTTTTTTTTCCCCCACCATTTCTGGCAAGTACCTCTTTATTTTTGACAAGCTTAAGGAGGATAACATTTGCTTGATTATAAGCTCATCCTTCGGATGAGTCCAACTTAGTTTGATATTCGAACCCTAAGAAGGAGTGGTTCGTTCCTGTTGAAAATTAAACAGGTCCTTTACTGTTAAGTTTTAACGAGTCCAGTATAGGAGAAACTCGGTGTTTTTCAGTTTTAGGGAGTCAGAAGAAAAACTTAAGAAAACTCCGTGGGTGTAATTTTTCGTAAATTTAGTCTCTCAAGCCCGAAAAAGGATAAAATAATGCGAGAGAGAACTCTATTGACCGTAATTAGTCAACGTATACCTTTTTCGTAAATAGTCCTTTTCAGTCCGTAAAAGGGGTAAACTTATACTGAAGGGACGATCATTCATTTACTTTAACGAGTTCGAATAATCAAGTACTCGACAATCTTTTCATATTTAGAGAGTCTAAAAAGGGCTTAAAAGAGGATTCAAGATTTCACTTTTTCAGTAAGTTTTAATGAGTTCGAAAAAGGGATAAAAATATACTCCTACGGCCGACTTTCAATTTAATTTACGAGCAGGAAAGGACGGAAAGAAATCGGCATTTTTATATGTTTTACGAGAATGAAAAATAGCAAAATGATCTCGGGATTTTCATGAGTTTAACGAGTCTTGAAAATAACCAAAATTGACTCCAATGTTTCGCTTTTTCGTAAAAAAAAATTTGAAAGAGTCCGAAAAAGTGATAAAAGTATGCTCTTTGTTGAAAAAATGATCAGCTTTCCTAAAAAATCCAGTTTCTGCACAAAAACTTGAAACATTACACATACCTATTTAAGATAAGTAAAAATGCTTTCAAAAATACCCTTTTTAAAGTAAATAAATAAATTAATTAAAAATTCATCCATTCGAAAAAACTTATAAAAAGGACTTTTTCAATTTCATTTTTACCGTTCAGTTCCAGAGTGAAAAGTAAAAAGCTTTTGGGTAAGAAAGTTCCTGTGAAGATTCTGGAAAATCCATCCGTTGGAATCGAGAACCGTCAGTCCCAGATAATCCACAACCTCTCAATCTTGTTTTTCATCCGTTTCAAATTTGTTTTTAGGCTTTAGTTTGTATTTTTGGGGCAAAAAATGGTTAAAAAATTTGCCCGCGGGGTCCGCAGGTGTGACACACGTTCCCTGCGGACCCTGACTTTTTTCTATAAGAAAAAATTCGTGAGTTCCGCACCCGGCACACAGTACGCGTGCGGATCTACGCACTGTTTACAAAGCGTAGGTGCGGTACCCGCGCGGTTGGATTTTAAACACTCATTTCTCATTTGTTTCCCAAAAAATTTCAAATAAGATTGTTCTAATTTGCCTTTTTATTCATTGTAGGATTGAAAAGATGCTGATCTGGCGAGAACATGAGCACGAGGAAGTGGATGAAGCCGCCATACTCCATTTTCCCACACAACAGGCATTAAGAGCATGTGGCTTGTACAAATTTTGGGCCATTTCAGGCATGAGGGCACAAGTAGAACTCCTGACATGGTTGGTGAACAGATGGAATGTGCAGGACCAGTGCTTCTTTATTGGTGGCCACCGGCTCGAAATTGAGCTGGAGGATATATATTTTCTGACTGGTTTGTCCAAGAGGGGCGAACAAGTTTCTTTGTTTGGGACTAGGCCAGGTGGCCAGTCTGTCGCTAGTCTCCAACTAGAATTCTGCAATGACCAGGCAAATCCTCGGGACAAATGGATTGACATAAAACACATCATCCGTCCTGAATTGAAAGTTATTGCTTTTACTGTTACCAAACTGTGTGGGAGTGCTGCGCTTCATGTAGCTACTGGTTCCCAAATGCGTATTGCCGTGGACTGTTTTCGCGGCACCATCTTTAACTGGTGTGAAGCTGTGTTGGCTAATGTAAAAGGCCAACTAACCAGAGCAAAAAATGGGAAACTGAATAACTTTGGATATGGATCCATCGTAGTTTCTTTTGCTCTAGAGAGGATCCCCATGTTAGCTCCACAGAGTATTGCTGTTGATGCCGGTCGACTTCGAGAACCGAGGATGGTTCGTTGGTCCGCATTGATGGCTCGTCATGCTATCGAGGGTACTGAAATTGTTCGATTTCCTCCTTCATATTTTCGTTGGCTGGATCGCCAACTTTTTTTGATAGAGGAATATCGATACGCCGGGATAGATTTCCGCGGCGACCGAGAGATGGTTCTCCCAGCAGGGGAACAGTGGGATGAGTCAGGTACAATCATTTTTCAACGTTTGCTAAATTAATTTTTTTTTTTTTAATTTTTTATCGTCTTTGAAAAATAATAACCAAATTTTTTTTGAATACAAATGTGGGTCCACAAAGACCAGCCCATCTCCAACCTTACGAGAGAAGACAACCAGTTGCAGCCGCACCAGCCCCAGCAGGCCAATCAACGGAGATTTTGACTGATTTAGAGCATCATCTAGAGCGCTTGACTCTAGATATTCTAGAGACGAGCATAGATGACATTCCTCTCAGGTTGCAGAGATATGTGATTGGAGTTCCAAGACCTTTTAGGAGGTTCCTATGTAGGGTAGCCCGAGCTATGGTTTCTTATCGTGATCATCATCAGTGATGGGATGATCGTGTAGACTCATATTTTGACTTTTGAGTTATCATTTTTTGCCGATCATAAGCTGTTTCCAACTTATGATCGAAGATGATGTATATTTTTTGAAAACACTCCTATACTATGATATATCACTATTTGCCGGCTATCTGTGTACATATATGAATGCGTTTGATTTACTGTTTTGATTATTGCAAATGTCTATTTATCATACTAGAAGCAATTGAATCTGCTAATGTATTTAAATGTCTTGGAATATGATGATATTCAATGTAATCAAATTCACGTTCCAAAAGACGAACTCTTAAAAATAATCGTAATAATACTGGATTTCTAATGGTATAAACCCTGTTAAGCTATAATACAACAAGTTCAGAATCCAACCTTAAAATCAAACTCCGAATTCCAAATGATATGGATTCAGATAATAACTCAATCACTGCACTATACTCGGCAATGTTATTCGTTGTTTGACCAAGGCTTACCCCATGCATGGATACTAACTCGTCAGAGGGTGAATAGATAACCCAAGCTGCGGAAGAAATGTTCCGTATACTACAACAAGCACCATCGGCAAAACCAATGTAGGTTTGAACAGACGTCGTCATCTGCAATATCAAGAGTAAAACTCAGATAAGCAGGAATAGTGATAAAAACACTCTCTAAACTAGGCACACTTTTCTAATCTAAAACACACCAACAATAAAGAAATCTAAACTAACAAAATCTCCACACCACATTTAAGCATAATATCGCTTTAGATAGAGCCCATTTCTGGGTTTATCCAAAGGGACACCGTCAAAATCTATCAACTCATAGGCCCCTTTTGCTAACTTTCGTTTAACAATATAAGGACCATGCCACATAGGCACGAATTTCCCAGCTCCTAGCTTGTCGTTAGCTTGATCATAAAGTAAAACTAGGTCTCCTTCTGAAAAATTTCGAGGGGTCACACTTCTATCATACTGAACTTTTATCCTTTTAACATGAGCCTCGTTTGCTATTGCAGCATTTTGTCGATTCTCATCTAATTGGGCTAAGTACAAGAAACATTTCTCCTCTTCAGACGTAGCTGGAAGTAATTCTACGGCTAATTTTAGTGACGGTATTTCGCATTCAATCGGCAACACAGCTTCCAAATCGTAAACCAGTTGAAAAGCAGTGAAACCCGTTGATGTTTTGATTGAGGTTCGATATGCCCAAAGCGCTGAAAATAACATGGAATGCCAATTCGTCTTGTGAATACCAATGATTCGTTTGATCATGGTGACTAAAAATTTGTTAATGGCTTCAACCAGACCATTAGCTTGCGGATAATATGGAGTGGAACTATCGTGGCGCAAGCCAAGTTGGTCTGTCAGTTCAGTCATCATGACATTCCGAAAATGACTTCCATGATCCGTAATAATATCTTGAGGAACACCGAACCTAGCAATTATGTGATTAAATACGAAAGTTGCAGCAGTCTTGCCGTCAGGTGAAAATGTAGGCATCGCCTCGGCCCATTTTGTAAAATAATCTACTGCTAAGATAATATAGGCATGCCCCCCGCCCGAGTGAGGGTTACATGTAATAAAATCGATACCCCATTTCGCGAAAGGACCAATAGCAATTATAGGGTGAAGAGGAGCGGGTGGCGCGTGCATTTTTCGATCAAAAATTTGACAGTTGTGGCATTTCCGAACCGCATAAATACAATCTTCGAACAACGTTGGCCAGAAATAACCTGCACGCAATATCTTTTGGGCTGTGGCATACCCAGACATATGACCGCCACATGCTCTAGAATGGCAGTCATTTAATACCTTTTCAGCTTCTTCATGAGTTATACAACGTCGGAAAACAGAATCCGCCCCACGACGATAAAGTGTATCACCAATGATATTATATTGTTGGGATTGGAAGCGTATTTTCCATCGCTGAGTTCATGAGATGTCAGGCCGAAAAGATTGGGTTTGGAGATAAACAATAATATCTCCATACCAAGGATCAAGTGTACTGATGAGAAACAAAGATTCGTCCGCAATGGACTCTTCTGCCACTATTTCAGTATCAGTAGAGGGGAAATCGCACATCAGTTCCGCAAATACCAAATATTTATTTGCCTTGGATTTTTCAAATTCCAAGTCAAATTCCTGCAGGATAACTATCCATTTGGAATATTTGCCCCCTAGCAATTGTTTGGTCAAAATATACATCATAGGTTTGCAATTAGAAATTACCGTGGTTTTACGTAACAAGATGTAATGTCTAAAACGTTGGACAACTTGAACAGCTGCCAAGGCCAATTTCTCCACATGTGTGTATTTGATTTCAGTCGGATGCAGATTCCGACTAAGATAATAAATCACATGTTCATTGTGAGATTCATCTTCCTGAACTAGTACCATCCCAATGGTGGAATGTGAAGCAGCGAGGTACAAAATTTAATCTTGGTTGTAGTTGGGAGGATGCAGTAACGGTGCATGGGTCAACGCGTGTTTAAGTGCATCAAAAGATCGATCAGCGATCTCGTCCCAAAAGAATGGAATGTTCTGTTTCAACAACCGGGTAAAACCCTTTGTAAGCTCGGCATAGTTAGGAATAAACCTACGTAAAAAATTTTCTTTCCCCTGCAAACTTTGGAGTTGGCGTAAAGTCGAAGGAGGAGGCAATTTAACAATGGCTTCGACCTTCGATGGATCGACGCGAATGCCTGCTTTCGAAACAAAAAATCCCAGTAACTGACCTGATTCTACGCAGAAAACACATTTATGCGGATTCAGCCTTATCTGATAATGCCTACATCTCATAAAAATTGCTCGTAAATGAGTGAGATGGTCGGCCCTACGTAATGAATGAGCAGGTAAATCATCGAGATATGGCTGGACAATGTGCTTAATGTCATGAAATGCATAAGACATAGCCCGTTGAAAAGTTGCTCCAGCGTTCTTTAATCCAAAAGGTAGTTTACAATAAGCAAACGTTCCCCATGGACAAATAAAAGTTGTTTTAGGTTGATCTGCAGGGAGTATGTTTATTTGATTGTAGCCGGAAAAACCATCCATGAAGGAAAACAATTCACTGCCAGCACAATCATCGATTATTTGATCGATATAGGGAGTTGGATAATTATCTTTTGGACACGCTCGATTAATATCCCTATAATCGATACATACTCTTATCGTTCCTTGTTTTTTAGTTACAGGAACAATATTCGATACCCAATCCGTTAAGGGAATTGGATAAATGAATCCTGCGCGAAGTAATTTTTCAACTTCTGCTTTTATAGCAGCAACTTTTCTAGGATGAATTTGACGTAATCGTTGACGAACATGTTTAGCATCCGGGTAAGTCTTAATCTCATGAGCAACGATCGATGGATCAATTCCTGGCATTTCTTCATAAGACTAGGCAAACACATCACGTAATTCTTGAAATAGGGCTTTATAAGCTTTAATTTCATCTTCAGTACAACAAGCACCTATATGAATGTTTTCAATTATTCCTGGTTTTACTGAAATGTCAATGGGAACCGTTCGAGATATATTTTCCAAATTTAACTCAGAATCAGGATTTTGCAATGGATTCTGAGGTTCTTTGACATATTCAGCAGTAAAAATTGAAGCGAAATCATCTTCAAAATGATCTAGCTCAGGTAAAAATGAAGATCGATGATGTAGATCTTCCCATGGTAAATCATCAATAGAAAAAAACTCACGAAGTTGCTCATCTGTATGAACAAGTTCAGGAAATGTCGTTGTAATTGAACTAGATATAGAAAGTGATTCCTCATGGATCCCATTCATTGGATCAGTTTCGGTTGAAGAGGGGTTGGAAAGTGACTGTACAGCCTGATACGCAATTTCAAATGGACTCAAAGGCATCATGCCATCAAATGAATCAATCTCGGATTCAGAAGGTACGATCCAAGGATCATCAAACATAACAGTGTCTGACGAAATCATGTGAATATTTGCAGTAGAAGACGATACGTTAGGAGGAGGAAAGGAAAAATTTCCTAGTAAACCAGAATCTTTAATCAAACCCACTCCAACATCTTTATAAGGGATAGCTGTTTTACCAACATGCTGGATTGTTTCTGTAGAGGCTGGGTCAGACGAGAAATAAGTTAACTGATCTATTTTCACGATCTTTCCTTGATATGGAAATTTTATGAGTTGAAAGACCGAAGAAACAATAGCAGTCATAGCATAGGACCAACTACGACCCATAAGAAGGTTGTAATCTAGAGGGGCATCAACCACTTCCACATCTAGATTAACGATTTTACCTTCGACCCCTATGGGTAAATCCTGCAAAATACCAAAAGGTTGAAAACCTCGACCATCAAAATCCTTTAGAATTGTCAGAGATTGGTTAAGTGTAGGAGAACCAAGCGATTTCCAACACTGAATTGACATAATACACGTTGAAGCTCCCTCATCAATCACAGTCCAAAAGATTGGTCTATTTTTTACTAACATTGGAATCTGGAAAGCCATTTGGTGAGGTAGGCGAAGTGTACTATTTTCTAAATCGAAGATTATAAAGTTAGAATCCTGAACATCGACAGCTCCTATGGCAGACAATAATAATTTACGCTGTGCTGGACACGATTGCAACACTTCCAAAGCCGACATTGCTGAAGGAGAAACAGCTAAGTCTTCAACAATGTTGTAATTCTGAGCAGCTCTCGCATGTGGATTGAAAGCTGATTTACAAAGAACACCTTTAGCAGGCGGTTTGATTATTAAGTCTGGATTTTGTTTTTCGATCTGTAGCGGACCAGAAATAGGAGGAGGTGTAGTTGATGTGTTTGCATTAGAAGATTCTGCTTCTTTACCATCAACAGGATTCTTAGAACCGTAATCTTGCGATCGCGTCGCAACCCTTACATGAGACATCATCATAATAGGCTCTTGTAAAGTAGTCAAGGAAGAACCAATCATCTTACTATCTTGAATTGGAAAAGGATCTTTCAAGACAGCAGGTTGTTGCGATCCTTTAACGAATTTCGTAACTTCGGCTTGATATGGACATTCTTTCGTGAAATGATCTTGTTCAAAAATGAAACAAGGATAGCGAGGTTTACGTTTTTCGTCATTGGATTAATCTTTATTAGTTTTCTCTTTCGAATTCTTTTTGTTTTCATTCTTCCCTTTCTTTTTACCACCGGATTTCGATTTGCTCGTAGATGTATCTACGACGTGAATATCGGCAGAAACTTCGGGGGAAGATTCTCCTTTCAGGGAATCTGGTAAAGTTATAATAGGAGAAGAATTCTTTGAAGATTTATTCTTGCTTTTAGAATTGACTGTACCAATCATACCGTCAGCGGCATGAGACCCTGAAGGAGATGCAGCTATTTGACCTTGTTTTGGAAGATCGAGAATTTTCTCATGTAAAGTACCTAACTATGTATATACGAGGTCAACGTACTGAGCTTGGGCAATTACTTGCTCTTCAGTAACAACACCAGCCTTAGCTACATCTTCAGTGATCTTGGGTAACAATGATTTAACAAACCATTCTGCCAAAATTTGATCTGGAATATAAACTTTCACCAAACGCCTCCTATGTCGCCATTCATGAATATGATCAGAAATATACGTTGACGTAGATTGTTTTAGCGAAGTTAATAATTCTGTTCCATTGTCGTATCTGACAGGCAACTGAAAATGAGTCAAGAAAGCAGTTGCTAACTGAATAAAGTTATGAAACGAGCCTCGTGGCAACTCAATGTACCATTTGGCTGCAAAACCTATGAGAGTTCTTTGAAAAAGATGTAAACGAATCGAATCATCAATAATTGAATTATATGCACACCAAAGGTGATAAGTCATAACATGATTCGATGGATCCTCTCCTGACTTACCTTCGAATTTTGGTATATCACTGGGCAACTTATGAGGCATTGGCGGCCAGTTTTGATAATAAAAAATGGGATCATTCGTAAAGCGCGTCAAATCAGGTAAGTCCAAAGTTGTGATAAACGGTAATTGACGGTTAGGGTCACGAAAACCTTGAGAAGCCAAAGCAGATCCAGGAGGCGGATACCCAGGATAACTAGGAATCAGATTTGCATTAGGTATTATGTAACCTCCTGAAAAACCAGGATGAAGCGGACCATACTGAGGTTGTTGATAAGTATAACCAGGGTACGATTGATACTGATAGTTCGGATTCTGTACATAGGGACCGAATTGTGGCTGTCCCTGGTATGGTTGATACGTAAATTGAGGTTGACTTGTAACAACTGTACTTGTACCAGCTTGTCCTGCAGGCATCTGAACTGTAGTCTGAATGGAAGGTCCTGACTGAGGTACAGAGACTTGAGGGATTTGCATGGATATAGGGATAGAAGAAGTCGGTGCTACATATACTCCAGAAACAGGTGTAACAGGTTGAACAGACGTTGCAGTAGTTACAACAGTTTGAGGTGGAGTCTGGGGTGCACTAGGCCCAGACTGCTGAGCTGAACTAGGTGCAGGAGTTTGAATAGCTGGCTGAATAGGTTGCTGGGTTGGACTAGAAAACAAAAGCTGTCCAGGTTGATAAGGCAACTGCACATTAGGCTGCAAAGGATGTTGATATTGGGACGGATCCCACACCATAGTTCTGGGGTATTGTCCCATAGAAGGTTGAACGTAAGGACCAAAACCTGGTTGAACGTAGGGTTGATTAGTAAGTGGTAAATTTCTGGCTCCTTGAATAGATGGTTGACCAGAAGGTTGTTGGAAACCTTGAATTGGGTACTGACCTTGAGGTTGATAACCCTGAGGCGTGTACTGAGGCTGGGGTTGATAAAGACCCTGAGGAGCATATTGTGCTTGGGGTTGGCCTTGAGGAATGTACTGTCCTTGAGGTTGATAACCGTGAGGTATGTACTGTCCTTGGGGTTGTCCCCCAAAATAATATGATTCCACAGTTTGTCCTGGGAAAAAGCTACTTTGAGGTTGTGCCTCGGGTGGTAACTGACTACCTTGAGGTTGCCCCCCAGGTGGTAACTGACTACGCTGAGGTTTCCCCCCAGTCGGTAACGGATTTCCTTGAGGCTGTCCCCCAGAAGGAAACTGACTGCCTTGAGTTTGAGGATTTGGAATATTACCAGACATCATAAAGATTTGATCTGCGTTCGACGTTTCAATTTTAAGTCCATCAAGACCAGATGATAACATGTTTTCGATGGGTTGAGGAGTTGCTCCCGAGAAAGTACCAGACAAAGACTGATATCCCGAAGGAACAGAAGGACCACCGTGTAAAAATGATTCCGGTGTTTGAGAAAACATGGATGACTCTCCTGCCATAAAAGATGACGGATAATAACCTCTGGGTGTAGGATGAAATGGAATTCGAGGCGGATAAAAATCAAGACACGGATTCTCTAAAATTTTTGTTAAAGAGAGATACCAAGGATTAGTTCGAATGGGGCTGTAGAAAATAGATTCACGCTCCCTAAGATTTAACGATTGAGGGGAGTCAGGAAGAGATATGTCTTCGTCTGGATTAGTAAGTTCTTCAATAGAAATAAGTCCAGAGGGAAGATTGTCTGTAATGATATTTCTTACCCTAGGTGAACCTGGATTGCTAGAAGTTGGTGTAATAAATCTTGAGGATGTTTCCAAAACAGAAGATTCAGTTTTAGGTTCAGAGATTTCAGGTTCGTAAGATAATTCACCAGAAGGAGAAATACTTTCAGTAACTTCAGAAACTGAATTCAGTTCTTGAATGTATTCTGTTGTAGGTATTTGATGATCAGGATGTATAACTATAGATGTACTTCCAATTTCTGTTGATCTAATTCTACTACTACTGGATGCTACCAGAGCACGAAGCCCTTCAAGTTGACTTGGTGAATATTCAGGGGGTTTCCCTTGTATTCTCCGGGATTTTCTCGGCAATTCTGCCACGATTAAAAATTATCTAATCACACGCAAACAAAGAAAAATTTCAATGAAAACACCTAAAGTCTCTAAGAAACAAACAATTGAATCATTCTCTTAAAAATATAAGAGTTCAAACCACACACAAACAGTAACTTTCCATACTAAAAACACTAGTTGGTGATGAAATCCAACTTAGTAGAATTTTAACATGAAAAGGGTGATTGGAACAGTTACCCCGACAACCTGCTTAATGAAACAGACCGGTGCAAGTTTCTCCACTATACCATCTCGAGTGAAGATAACTCTCCGGAAAGTCCAAGTGAGTCTAGCCGACGTCTGTTCCAGGTACAGTGGGATCTTCCCTCCACCGTCACCTTAGGAAAGAATCCTAAAGATTATGGCCACTAAGGTTACCAACTGAAACAAATATACCTGGGGGAACAGTCTACGATCCGACACACACGCAAGGGCAGAGTAACAAAGCTCAATCCCCTTGAAGGCTCCTTGAAATAATCCAAGGTTTACCGACAAGTGACCCCTTGCTCCTCGAAAATGGTCTATCCGAGGTTTACCATTGTTAATACATGTATATCTTCTATCGTTCCCAATGAGGAAGGATTGATTACCCCACCGGTTCAGATATGATCTCGTGCTTGACTCCTTTAGGAGGAGCTTCCCAGAGCATAGATGTAACAATCGGAATTCCTTCCTACCGCAAGATTTGTCTACTTGTTTGTTTTAGCTATCTTGGAGAGTTAATTACTCCCTACTCCAAGATACTAGCCTAAGCTATGTTGGTGATAAGAGCCCTAGAAATAAAAGATTACTAAATGAATTTTAATTAAGCGTTACTTTTATGAGCTGTTTCTTAAGTCAATGGGTGCGGAAGTGAAACTTTGGATGATGCGAAGACTCGATTTCCAAAAAACACTAAAATGCACCTAGAATGATAATCAATTCTTTTTCTTTCAATGAACTTCTATCTAAGAAAGAGTTGGAGAATGCAATTCTTTTAATAAACAATTCCTTCTTTAAACATGAAGAATGATTGAAAGAAAATATTTTGTCTTTTCAATGATGATATATATCAAGCTCATAAAAAAATCCTTTTTCTTTCGAAACTTGAAGCTACAAAACAATTTTCCTCCAAAAGAAAGCTATAAAAATTAAAAAACTACTCAAAACTACAAAATCTAATCTTCAGAACTATGATTTTAAACAATCTAAATTGAGTAAAAGCTTTAAGATTTTTTTTTTTGAAGAATGTTTTCCTTAGTTGTTCAGCAAACTAAGAGTCTATTTGTTTAGAATAACAAACAGATAAAAAACACTCAAAATATATTTTTAAAAAAAAATGAAATTCAAAACTTTCAACCAAGTTTTTTCGAAGATTCGCAAAGAAACAAAAGGCTCTATTTCTTAATAAAGAATGTTTTCACAATCAAGTCGGATTCAAAAAGACAAAAAGAGATCAATGTAATCTTAGATACTTCAAACTGTCAAAGCTTCGAATCGCTACAAAGACCAAGTGGAAAAACAATCCAAAATGCAAAATCTTCTAGAAAATCATCAAAACATCAATACTGTTGGAGTTCATTCACAAAAAATTCTTGACAGAAACAATAATCAATCTGGGCAGAAACCAAAGAGCTAAATCCAAATAAAAATAAACTAGAGAAAGAAATCTAGAGGTTTTCTAAAAATTTTACAGGGTCCACAGGCAACCAGTATTGACAGGTGTGGTCTCGCACTGTATTCTTAATAGAAAGTGCGAACCTGCCCGCACTGTCAAAATAAGCCAGAGTGCGGTCCTAGGAAAAATTATAGAAAAACTTAAAATATTTCTAAATTTTCAAAAACAGGGAAAATCTAAATTACCCAGACAGATATGTATCAATCGAAAACCAGGAAAAAATGTTTCCTCAAATCAAAAATAAAAGAGAACCAAAAACAACAATTTCTTTCCCCAGTGGAGTCGCCATTTTGTTGTGTAGATTAATCCGTCTTGCGGACAAAACCGATCTCTCTAGTACTAAAGGTAACTAGCAAAAAACAACCAATTATACTAATCTCTCTCTAAGCATACAAGATTCATAAAAATGCTATATAGGTGTAAGGCCTACCTTATGTCCAACGCTTGCTTGATCTCGTTGAAGTCCTTCCCGTGCACTTGAAAGAACGTTCCTCGTGAATCTGCAGTCACAAACAAGCAAAAAGATTACATAGCACCTGTATAGACATTATTATAAATCTTACTCATCATAATGATCAAGGAATTTATGAAATAAACCATGAATAGACAGTTTAATGAGAGAAATGAGTATATTTGTATTAACTTCAAATAAAAGAAAACCTTTACAACCTGTGCCTTGATGTCGTGCAGGTCTTCCTGGGGTCCGAAGCAGGAATCTCTTCTACTTTGACAAGCATTGCACTCTTTGAACCAAGACGGATAGAGGTGAGTGATTTAACCTCACAGAAAGTCTTAGTTAACTAAGTCTGAATCTCAACAGCATTTAACTTCAAATATCTTAAAGCTTGAACTCCCTTTGAGGCTACCCAAGGCCTCTTTTTATAGTGGAAAAGAGGAGGTTTTCTGTTCCAAATATGAAGGGATAGAATCCTCCTTCAAAGGGATTAGCTCCTTACATAAAGGGGTTAGCTCCATCAAGTGAGGGATGCATGAACCTTCTCAGAGCGTATCCATTCCCGAAAATTCCCATCTATAATCTTCTAGAATTCATCTGAAATCAACTTTTATTTTTACTTTCTCGCCTTTTTGAGTTTTACAGAGGTCCACACCCATAACACAAAGAACGTACGGTATGGTTCCGCAGGCAAGCTAAACTTTAGGTGCGAGACCGCAGGCAATGAATAGAGAAAGTGCGATACCAATGTTTAGGGGATTTTTAGGAACTTTTCTCTGATTTTGAAAGCTTGACATGAGGAGCTGATATGTTAGACTTGCAAAAGGAGGAAGTATGAGTAATAATGAGCTCATACTCATAGAAAAATGTCAGGATAACAGTTTTTAGTGTAACAGCCACACCCATCCATACCACCGTTGTGAAAACCACTCCACTTCATCATACACCTCCTTTCACAAAACCCCCTCTTATAAATCCTCCATTAGCTCCCATCGTGGCAGCTTGGTATGCCCCCTTGGCTTTACCTCAACCTCTAGTGCCTTTTCCAAATGACTACCAATCCAAATTTCCTCATTTCACATGAGTTGAATCCATCACTACCTAATAGCATGTAGATAGGATAACTAATGCCTTTGACTACATGGAAATAGAAGAAGAAACCATCAAAATGAGGATCTTTTCACAAGGCTTAGGTGGAGAGGCCAAAAAATGGTTCAAAGCATTAACTCCTAACACGATACATGATCTCCCTTCCCTCTACCAGACTTTCATAGACAAGTGGGAAATCAAGAAAAATCCCCTCCAAATCCTTTCAAAATATAACAATATTAAGAGCAATGTAGGGGAAAGTGTACAAGATTATTGCACCAGGTTTAACAGTGTCTACAATTCCCTCGCACCTCACATGAAACCCCCACAAGGCCTAGCACTAGTGAAATTTCCTGAAGGCTCTAACCCAAGCATGACATTCTAATTAAGAGAGAGATACCTCGCAACTTTAGAAGAAATGCAAAGGGCAACTATTAGTGAAGAGGTCAACTTGATTGAAAAAAGAGCTAGGATGAGTCAGAAAATAGAGTAACTTACAAAGATGAAACTATGCCCTCAACCTCCTCATCCGATACCAAAATGGACAACCTAATGAGAACAATGGAGAGGATGATAGAAAGGATAAACTTGAATGAAGGGACACCTCCTAGGGAAAACCAAGCCAATCCCCAAAACAAAAATAGAGCTCAAAACTTCAGAAGAGACATTCCTCAAATAAAACAAAGGGAAAGTGACCAACAAATCAGACCTCCCTTTCAAAAAAATTATGTCGATGAAGAAGAAGAAGAAGTTATAGAACCTAAAGAAAGCCATGTAAACTTAATAGGTTCTAATAATGAAGATGATGTTTTTCTCATTGAAGAAGAACAAGGTTTCTTTTCCTAAAATAAAACGGAAATAAACCATGAGGATTCTGACGACTACTGCTTGGGATTTGAAAATACCATAATGGAAGTCCATAGAAAATATGACCTTAGGAGAAAAAAGAACCAAGATCCCCCTAATAAAAACCAAATAGATACTGCTATTAGGAAAGCACCTGAAAACACTCCTAAGAAAACAACAGAGAATTTCAACACTATGGCTGAGAAAGATGATCCAAACAAAGGAAAAATAAACCAACAAAACAATGACCGAAGCTACCCTAGTACCTCCACTAGTTTCTCTGAGAAAACTATTTTTTCTAAAGCTCCAAATCAGAATCAGTAAATTAAAAATGTAGAAAAATTCATGGCTGATACAACTGATGTAAATTGTCTAAAACAAAAATACCTTTCAGCTTTGAGGGAGAGATTGCTAAAATCAAGATAACCATGCCTCTCACTGAACTGGTTACTCAACAAGTGTATAGGTCCCAGGTTTTGAAGGTCATGAACATAGGAAATGATACTGATACTTTAAACTTGATAGATGATAAACCAGAGTTGTTGTTTGGTCCTGAAGTGGAAGGAAAGTACCAAGAAGGGGCCATTCCCCTTTTTATGTTAGCTTAAACATACATGAAAAAATATTACACAATGCCATGCTAGAATCCGGTGCCTCTCACAACCTCATGCCTAAAGTTTTGATGGAGATATTAGGCATAGAAATTACTAAACCTTACAAAGACTTGTACTCATTCGATTCGAGTAGAGTCAAGTGTTTTGATCCAAATCTTGGGGGGGAGGCCCCCAAGATCTAAAAATTTGAAATGGATCTAACAAGATCTGCAAAATTAGAATGCCAAAAAAAAAGAGAGAACACACTGCAAATAAAACCACAAAGAAACTTGTTTTATTAAAACAGAGAATAACTGTAGAAGCTACATTGTGGCAGAAAATCTGTCCTTTTACAAACTGAGGCTTGTTATTTATAGTCTTTTTTGAGTTACAATACCATGCGTTGATACCATAGGTCAATACCATGAGTAGATACCACTTACAATACCATGGGTAAATCCCATGTGTGGATGAATACCATGGGTGGATACATACCATGGGTCACTTACAATACCATGGGCGAATAATTATCATGGGTAGATGAATACCATGGGTCGATTCCATTTACAATACGATGGGTAAATTCCATGGGTGGATGGATAACATGGGTAGATGAATACCATGGGTTGATGCCATTTTCCATTCGGATCATTCCTCCCTCCTTAAGAAGAAATGGTCCCCATTGCGTAAAGTTCCCTCCTGAGAAGCCTTTGTTGAATATGAAGAGCCACTGAAGAGAAGGGTTTTGTGTAGTTAACCCATAACTGTGATGAACGAAGATCCGAGGATAGAGATACCCTGTAATGCTTGTGACCAACTGTGATATTGACAGTGTGCAGCCTAGCAAATGGACTTCGATGAAGTGTGGGTTTGTGGATGAACCAAAACCATGAAAAATGAAAATCTGAGGATAGAGATACCCTGTAATGCTTGTGACCAATTGTGTGACTAACAGTGTGCGTCCTAGCAAATGGACTTCGATGAAAATGATTTTGTGCAGTTGACCCATAACCGTGATGTTGATTGTTGATGAAGTAGCAGGTGCCTACATAGCTTGGGGTGGGAGGGCACGTCTCCAAATAACCCAAGCCAAACACTGCTATGATCAAACTGATGAATGTGAAGCAGGTGCCTACTAAAGCGGGGTGGGAGGGCACGTCTCCAAAGGGAACCCGCTCCGAATGCTACTCCAGATTTAAAATGAGCATAACTCAGTCAATATAACTCAGAATATTTATTATAACCTGTTTTTGGAAATGGAATGATCATTCTGCATCTTCTTATCTATTTTAAACCACTATCTGGAGACTCTAGACCCACAGATTCACGCTGGAACTATTTCGCCGTCACAAAATTTCTAAAAAAATAGTTGATTTTAAATAAAAAATAACTCCCACATCCGAACTCCGATTCGATCGATTTTTTTTTTGAACTTGGGTGATTTTTCAAGAGAAGCTCATATCTATATCCATTCTTCTAAAATTTTTCACTGAAAATTGCAAAAAATGACAGGAGAGCCGCCATCCATGAATTGTCGTCAGAAAAGTTGCTTCAACATTGCTGATTTTGAATCAGCGATATCTCCCTCATCTGAACTCCAATTTGGCCGATTTTTTTTTTGAATTTGAGTATTTTTTCACAAGGAATATAGATCTGGTCTCTTTTTTTGTAAATTTTTCACCAAAATTTTCAGATCTGATCTGAAAACTCGCCGCCCAAAAAATTTCATGGATTTTGCTGAAGATTGTTGCAAAACATTGAAACTGAAATATGTTTCAAACCCTCATTCCCATGGAGGCGTAACCTGAATCTGATACCACTAATACAGATCTTGGGGGGGAGGCCCCCAAGATCTAAAAATTTGAAATGGATCTAACAATATTTGCAAAATTAGAATGCCAAAAAAAAAAGAGAGAACACACTGCAAATAAAACCACAAAGAAACTTGTTTTATTAAAACAGAGAATAACTGTAGAAGCTACATTGTGGCAGAAAATATGTCCTTTTACAAACTGAGGCTTGTTATTTATAGTCTTTTTTGAGTTACAATACCATGTGTTGATACCATAGGTCAATACCATGAGTAGATACCACTTACAATACCATGGGTAAATCCCATGTGTGGATGAATACCATGGGTGGATACATACCATGGGTCACTTACAATAACATGGGCGAATAATTATCATGGGTAGATGAATACCATGGGTCGATGCCATTTAAAATACCATGGGTAAATTCCATGGGTGGATAGATAACATGGGTAGATGAATACCATGGGTTGATGCCATTTTCCATTCGGATCATGTTTGGGCCTAATCAAGGATCTTTGTGTCAATTTGGCACAAATACCTGCTAAGAACCTAGTCATGGACATAGTGGTTGCTGACATCCCCCCTAAGTATGGGATTCTTTTATCTAGATCTTGGGGAGACAAGCTTCAGGGAAACCTTCAACTAGACATGTCCTATGCTACCATCCCATTTTTTAACCAGACAAGGAGACTATACCGAGAGTCACACATGAAATATATGGTTAGCAGTCAAGAGAGGCCTAATAACACTCCCCTATATTCCATTCATTCAGACTTAGACTCATTCATCTTGTATAATGAGAATGAAATTGATGAACAAGTGAATGAAAATGAGAAAGATCCAAGCACACCAGTACAGTCCAATCCATCCTCCAATAAATAAAATATCATCCAAAACTATAACAGCCCTGAACAACAACATGATGGTGAACATGAACTAGACACACTTTGGAACATGAGATTTTATGGCTCTTGTGGCAAAGCAGGTTCAGGAGCTAGTGTCTGGATACAGAACAAAAATGAGGGCTATTCATACAAACTAGATTTTCAGTGCACTAATAACATTGCAGAATAGTGAGATTCTCTTAGAGCCAACCACCCTTTGAAGCATGTGATCCATTTTGGGCAAGGGGTAGTTATCTTTTAGGGAGGCTTTGTTTAGATTTCTAAATTCAATGCAAAGCCTAATCTCCTCGGTCTTCTTCCTAACAGATACAAGGTGGAAACTCACTCTGAGTATCTAATGGGAACTATGATCCCGACATCATACATCTTTTTAATCTCTTTCTCAACTAAAGGTAGTAAGACAGGGTTTATTCTCAACTTTTTTTCGAAAGGTTTCTGATTTTCCTTAAGAGGAATTTCGTGTTGAATAATGCTTGTGTCATATGATTTCAAATCCTCATACCCCCATGCAAATACATCTTTAAACTCTTTAAATATTTCAATATATCTCTCTTTTATGTGAGGAGGAAGAGTTTTGGAGAGTTTGATCATTTTGGGTTCATTTAGGTTTCCTATGTTATATTCCTCTACATCATTCTCGGTGGACTCTAAATTATGTTTTTTAGCCACATCATTAAAGTCGAACAACTCTTCTAATGGTGCTAGTCCCCTTGGTAAGCTATCATATTTACATTGTAAGACTTCAAGGTCCCTTTGGTCTAGATCTTCAAACATTTCTGCCTCATAAGGATGTGTAATCAGATTTATATTAGCAGTAGAGGACAACTCTATTTTATGGGCTTGTTCTTCAGCAAAAACACCTTCATCATGCTCTAGGCTTGGTCTTATTCTTGTAAATTCATTCCTAGACTGCAAAAAGTCATCAATTTGTTTATCATCCTCAAACACTTGCCAATGGTTTATGTTTTCCGGCACTGTGGGCCAGTTTTTTAATTTGACAGTGTATTGTTCAGTTGCATGAGGTATTTGGAAATTGCTGGCAGCAAAGGCAATCTCATTGGCAAGGAAGTTTTGGGCTCTCGGGATGAAAATGAGCTGATATTTCTCAAAGGTTTTGAGAAGATCTAGGGAAACATTTATGTACTCTCTCAATCATGGGTTCTTTGCTGAATCTGCTTAATGACTAGTTCTGAATATCCTTGGGTAGATATTTTCTTAGCTCCTAAGTCTTTGAGAAAATGCAAACCAAGGAGGAGAGCTACTTGATGGCCTTTCCGGTTACAACCAAGTGCTAGTATTCCCAAGTGATCAACACAAAACTACCTTCACCACCCCTTGGGGTACATTCATGTATGTTAAAATGCGATTTGGGTTGATGAATGTGGGAGCCACTTTTTAAAGGGCCATGGACATAGCTTTCTCAGAAGACATATGCTACTTCATAGTCATTTACCTTGATGACATCATTGTTTACTCCAAGACTGATGAAGAGCACTTAATTCACTTAAAAAAAGTTTTTGAAAAGTGTAGGAAGTATGGCCTATCCTTGAATCCCAAGAAAACTTTGTTTGGTATCTAGGAAGGAAAGCTCCTAGGCCACATCATCTCTGAAGAGGGAATCAAAATAGACCCCAAAATGATTGAAGGCATATTGCAAATCAGCCATCCTAGAAACATCAAGGAGTCTCAATCCTTCATTGGGAAGATCAACATCTTAAAAAGGTTTATCCCCAACCTTGATAAACTTTTGAGGAATATTACAAACATGCTAGAAAAGGAGATAATTTTCAAATGGACCTTGGAAGCTAAACAATATTTTCAACTAGTTAAACTAGCACTCACCCAAACACCGGTTCTAATCAGTCCTAATTTTACCAAAGACTTCTACATTTTCTTGTTTTCTTTTGAACATACCATTGTTGCAGTGTTATTGCAAAAGAACATGATGGGGCAAGAAAAACCCATAGCCTTCTTTAGAATATCCCTAAGAGATGCTCCTCTAAAGTAGAACATCATCGAGAAACAAGCCTTTGCCTTGATGAAGGCATTAAAAGACTTCAGAGTTTATATCTTACATTCTCACATCATTGCTTTTGTTCCACACTCAGTTTTCAAATACATTTTGAATTAGGACCCTGATGGTAATTAAAATTGGAAAGTGGATCTCTATTATTTTAGAATATGACTTAGAAATCAGACCCAGTAAATTGGTTAAAGGAAAAGGACTTGCAAAACTTATGGCTGAATCAAATTTCGAAGCCTTAGATATAAATATGGTTGATGTTTTAGAAGAACAAGAAGAATGCATAGTTCCCCATGTTGAAGAAGCATTTCTGAATTCATCTTGGTATGTTGATATTCTATATGTTCTTTTCTATCTTAATTCTCGTCCTACCTTATCAAAGACAAAAGCTAGATTCCTAAAACAAAAAGCTTTAAAATTCTGCATTTTAGATGGAGTGTTATATAGGAAGTATTTGGTAGGCATTTTTCTTAAATGTTTGCTTGAGAATGATGCAGGTAAAATCATGCATGAGCTACATGAGGGAGAATGTGGAGGCCACCTTTACTGGAAAACCACATCCAAAAAATTCCTTAGAGCTGGCTACTATTGGCCCACCCTTTTTCCTGACACCCATAAAATGGTCATGAATTTCCATAAGTGCCAAATTTTTCATGGAAAGAGAAGAATATTAATTTTTGTTATAGGTCAATTTGGGCATCATTCCTAATTACCTGGTTAACTGGACATCATCTCTAGGACCAATGATTAAGGGTCTACCATTTGTTGATCAGCGGTTGTCATTGATGTCAACCCCAAGAGCACCAGGGGCTAACCCAATATTGCATGGGAATTTTGACCTACCAAATTAATATATTCTAGGTCAATAATGCTTTTGATGGTTTCTACTTGTCGAGATGTTTCCGTTGATATATGGCACGCCATGTAATTCTTCACAATTTGAGAGATATTCATGTTTGAAGTTTGTACCCCTAGTTAGTGGGCTAAAACCCCATGGGGTTGGGGCATGGGTCATTGAAAAGTCATAATTAATATTTTTTTAAAGCTCCTAAAATCCCTCCCACATTCACTTTTTGAAGCCCCTCTCAAATTAAGCATTTATATAAATTGTGATCATCATTTCCTCCTTATGTAAGGGATTCAACCATCTGAAACAGGTCATCGTGGAATTTTCACTCTAAATTTTTTTCTACGAAGGTTCAGAAGCTGAAATTTTTATGAGGTGAAGCCAAAATCCTGAAGAAGATGTAGTAAAAAATTTCAGATCAAGATGAGCAATTTTTTTGGAGATATGAAATGTGGAAGTCAGGGTTTTTGCAAGCTCCTGAAATTCATCTCAAAGAAGTGACCTTGGTAAAATCGTCATAAATCTCTCTCTGAGTATCAGATTAGAATTTCGTAAAAAGTGATAGAAATTTCACAATGTGCATTTTTTTCTTTATCAAGTTCAGAGACAAATGAAGAAACAATGACACATGGCATGCCATACAAGTGCTCTCTACTGAAACAGTCCATAATTAGGGCATTGTGAGAAATTGGGTATAACTCTCTCTTGAAGAATCCAAATTGGGTCAGACTTGTGGCATTGGAAAGAAGACTCAGAGGAATAATATAGGACTAAAAATCAGATATTGAGGATCTAAAATAATAGATATACACCAGATTCAATATTGACCTCCTAGAAGGCAAGAAAAAGCTAGATCATGTGTTGTCAAGGATTGCAAAGGACCAGACTTTCTATGGCAGAAAATCAAAGCAAGGTGCAGCAGAGGGTAGCATGACAAGAGCAGAAACAAAGGTGCATAACAACAGCAAGAAGTTCATCATATGAAGTCTTCAAGTGGACAACACTGCATACAATCATTGTACTTAGTCATTGTAAATACATTATTGTACAAATTGTACTAGTGTCTATCTGCCAAGGGTTGAAGAGGTAGTGTTGGGAGGTCTAGGATCATCATTAGGTGGTTGTGTCAAATTTGGGGTTATATTCACATATCTCTCTTCTTCTCAGAGCAAACGCTACTCAAAAAAATAGAAGAAAAGAGATATCAACGCCTTATAAATAAGCCACTTCGAGGGGGAAACCTCCAATACATTACATGAATGAACAATTCTTGGATGAAACAAATTACAAAACCTCCTTTCTATATATAGGAGTCCATGGGGCCATAATGTAATTCTAGCCGACCTAAAATAATTTAAGGGCACAATAATAACAAAATGAAGCAAGGATACAATAATAACAATAAGGACTATACTAGTAATATAGGGACCTAACATGCCCCCTCTCCTTCAAAAAAGTGTTGTCCTCCGTTGGCATGCTTGAAAGTAGTCCTATGCTTCAGATAAAATTCTCATCCTCCCATGTAGAATCTTCAGTGGGTAAGTTCTTCCACTTGATGAGATACTCTGAAATTGATCGATTTCGTAGTTGTCGAGTTCTTGTTTCCATGACCGCTTCAGGTTCCAATATGATTTTTCCTTCCTCATCAAATTCTGGAAATATTGTTTGAACTGGAAGATTTTCATTTATAACCTTCTTTAAGCATGAAACATGGAAAACTGGATGTACTCGCGAAGAAGCAGGAAGCTCCAATTTGTGTGCCATAGTACCAATATTTTGCAACACCTTGTAAGGACCATAGTACTTTGGCGATAATTTATTATCCTTCTTAGCTTGCTTGAGGGAAATTTGTTTGTATGGTTGTAGCCATAAAAATACCCAATCTCCTACATTAAAACTTCTCTCGCTGCGATGTTGATATGCCTGTTGTTTCATTCGATTTTGTGCCAAATTCAGGTTATCCTTTAAGAGTTGGAGAACTTCTTGCTGATGCTCGATGTGATCTTCCACCGCTTGAACCTTCGAATTTTCCCTTAAAGATGATGTGATGGATGGTGGATGATATCCATAAAGTGCCATAAATGGGGTCATTTTTGCTGCAGGATGGAAGGAAGTGTTATACCACCATTCAGCAAGAGGTAACCACTTGACCCATTGTGTTTGTTTATCAGATACAAAACAACGAAGATATCCTTCCAAACATTTATTTACGATCTCAGTTTGACCATCACATTGAGGATGATAAGATGAGCTATGAGCTAATTGAGTACCCAAACAAGAAAATAACTCCGTCCAAAAATTTCCAGTAAAAATGGGATCTCTGTCGCTCACAATAACCCTTGGGCTTCCATGTAGCTTTTGAATTCTATCCATAACTGTAGTAGCAACTGTACTTGCTTTAAATGGATGAGATAATGCACAAAAGTGTGCATACTTGGTAAGTCTATCAACTACCACCATGATGACACTCTTTCCTTCGGACTTAGGTAAAATTGTGATAAAATCCATTGAAATCTCCCCCCAACGTTGACTTGGAATGGATAAAGGTTGTAGAAGTCCCGGGGTCTTAATTGTTTCCACTTTATTCTGCTGGCAAACCAAACATTCCGCCACAAACTTTTGAATATCAGATTTAAGGCCATCCCAAAAAAATTCTTTCTTCACCCTGTGGTAAGTTTTTAAAAATCCTGAGTGTCCTCCTAGAGGAGAAGTGTGCAATTCCAGAAGAATCTTTTGTTTTAGTTGGGAATTCTTACAAAGATATAAGCGATCTTTGTACCATAAGGAATCATTTTTCCAACTAAATGCATCAGATGTACTAGGATCTTGCTGCAACTTTTGAATGAGTGTCCATACATCTTTGTCCTTCTTCCATTCATCTCTTGCTTCGGTTATCCAATCAGGTTGGATAATAGAAATGGCACAAAGCAATGCTTCCACCTCTTCATTCTTTCTTGAGAGTGCATCTGCAACAACATTAAGCTTTCCTTTTTTTTATATTATTTCAAAGTCATAACCCAACATCTTTGTGACCCATTTTTGTTGCTCTTCTGAAGATAGTCTTTGTTCCAAAAAGTGTTTAAGACTATCATGATCAGTTTTTACCTTGAAGTGTCTTCCCATTAGGTAAGTTCGCCATTTCTTTAGTGCATGCAGTATTGCTAACATTTCCTTCTCATAACTAGGTTTCTGTAAATACTTTCCTTTGATTGGACGACTTTCAAAAGCAATGGGTCTTCCTTCCTGCATTAAAACTGCACCAATTCCATTTCCTGAGGCATCACATTCCACAATAAAGGTTTTTGTGAAGTCTGGTGTAGCTAAGACCGCTGCTAGGCACATTGCCTCTTTAAGACGTTCAAAGGCCTTAGTTGCTTCAGGAGTCCATGAAAATGCATCTTTCTTCAATAATGTTGCTAGAGGTGCTGCTATTCTCCCATAATTCTTAACAAACTTGCGATAATACCCTGTTAACCCGAGAAATCCTCGCAACTGCTTTATGGTTGTGGGAACTTTCCATTCCTTAATGGCTTTAATTTTGTTAGGGTCCACTTTAACACCCTCGAGAGATACAATATGACCCAGATATTCCACCTCTTGTACTCCAAAGAAACATTTGGACTTTTTTGCATATAATTGTTTCTCCTGCAATAGTTTGAGCACCCCGTCAACATGTTCAACATGATCCTTCCAAGACCTGCTGTAGATTAGTATATCATCAAAAAATACTAGCACAAATTTTCTAAGGAAGGGTTTGAAAATGGAATTCATCAACCCTTGAAATGTAGAAGGTGCATTGGTAAGGCCAAAAGCCATGACCAAAAATTCATAATGACCCTCATGAGTTCGAAATGTTGTTTTTGGAATATCTTTAGTCTTCATTCTAATTTGATGATATCCTGAATGAAGATCTAACTTGGTAAAATAAATTGCTCCATGTAATTCATCCAATAATTCATCAATCATAGGAATGGGGAATTTGTCTTTAATGGTGAGCTTATTCAGCTCCCTATAATATGGACACATTCGCCATGATCCATCCTCCTTGTGTACCAATACTACAGGAGTAGAGAAAGAACTTTGACTAGGTTGAATTATACCCGCCTCTAACATTTCTGCAATCATACGTTCAATTTCGCTCTTTTGGAAGTTAGGATATCTATAAGGCCTGATGTTTGGAGGAAAAATTCCTAGAATCAAATGAATAGCATGATCATGATCACGAATAGGTGGGAGTCCTTTGGGAGTTTCAAATACCTTGGAATGATTGTCCAAGACTTGTTAGAGATCTACAGAAATAGATGATTTTGATGTCGGAACTTCTAGTGAGCATAATTGTGCAATTACGCCTCGTTGTTCTTTCTTTAGAAGCTTTGTCATGACATTAGAGCTTATTATCCTTCCCGGCTTCCCTTCAATACCTCGTAATTCAACTTCCTTTCCTTCTGAAAAAATTTTCAAGAAAAGTTCTTGAAAATTAAAAGCTACCGTGCCCAAAGATTGTAACCATTGTACTCCTAGTACAACATCAACACCTCCCATAGGAATGGAAAGAATTGGACTAGTCAATACATATTCCCCCATGGTTAGCTTGATATTATGGCTTTTCCAGAGCAATTTATAGTTCCTCCATTTGCAACCATCACTTGACATTCTGGTGTTGGGTATAGGAAACAATTTAATTCCTTGGCTACCTTACAATGAATAAAATTATGGGTGCTACCTGAATCAATCAACACTATTACCTAATTTCTCCTTGTATCTTGAGAGTTTGAGGAGTGGTAATTCCTGCCAGTGCATTACACGATATGGTCGAATTCATTTCTTCCCCTTCTAGGGCTGGTTCCAGGTGTATATCCTCTTCTTGTTCATTTTCTTCTTCCTCTTCACAATCTATGTAGAATAATTTCTTCTCAGCACACTTATGACCTTTAGTGTATTTGCTATCAAAAATGTAGCAAAGCCCTTTTGCTATTTTTTCTTCCAATTGTTGTGGTGTCAACCTTGTAGGTTGTGGAAATCTAGGCGTAGCAACACTTCCTTCTTTATAGAATTGAGTGGTAGGCTTCCTTGTCGCCATAATTTTACATTCAACTTTTCTTGCCAACCTAAATGCCTTCTCCAATGAATTAGGTTCCAGAACGCGAACTTCATGTTGTATGTTATCATTTAAAGTGCCTATGAAGAGATCAATCCTGTGTTCCTCTGGAATATCAGTTACCCTTATATTCAATTTTTGGAAGTCCTCAATGTGCTGCCCCACGAAACACTTTTGTTTGAGATTTATCAATTGGCTAAAGAAGGTGTTGCTCTTTGTATCCTCATAATGTGCTATCATTTCCTCCGTAAAAATTGACCAAGTGACAATTTTTTTACGGGAGCAAAGCCATCGATACCATACAAATGTATTTTGTTCTAAATGTAAAATTGCAATGCGTACCTTTTGTGTGTTTTGCACATTATGGAGATCAAAATATTGCTCCATCTGTAGTATTCGTGTTACAGGATCCTTTCCATCAAACTTCCTCATATCCATTTTTGGAATATGGTGGTTCTTCCTGCCAACATTAGATTTTATGAAATCACGATTAACATTTATTTTGTTCTCATCATGAGGTTCTTCTACTATCTTTTCACCATTAGGAAACATTTCTTGTATCAACTTTGTCAAACCTTCGATGTATGCTTTTAGATAATTCTTCATGTTTTCCATGTTGTTTTCCATGTTGTCTTTCATGTCATACATCTTAGCTTCCATGCCAGCTTCCATGCCATCCATCTTAGCTTCCATGCCTTTCTTCAAAACTTCCATTTCATTTTTTGTTGCTCTTTGCGAGAGTGAAATTTGTTGCACTTGCTCTTGTAATTTTGATAGATCATGTTGCAATTATTCATCTTCATGAGTCATAGTAGAGCCTTCCGAAGGCTTAATGGGTGTTGAATTATTTTTACGAGGCATATTTTAGAACCCAATACTGATATCTATTCTACAATATGCCCTTGGAATCAATTCAAATTGATTCTTCAAACAAGACTTATGCAATTCGGAAAAAAAAATACACACCTTTTTCTTGCTTTTGAGGAGCTCGATATTGAAATTGGATTATATCTGTGATTGCAGAAATTCAATATTTTAATTTTGGTACCGACGTAGCCCTCTGAATTATCTTTCGAATGCCATAGGTCTTACCTGATTTGGATTCTCCAAGACAAAGTTGTGTTCAATCTCCCACAATGACCTAATTATGGATTGGTTCAGTAGAGAAAACTTGTACGACTTGCCACGTATCACTTTTTCATCCTTTGTCTCTAGAATTGATATCCAAGAAACTAAATTCCGTTTACTTGCGACCACTTTTTACGACACTCCAATCCAATGCCCAGAGAGAGAGTTATTGAACTTTTCCCACGATCACCTCTTTGAGATGAAATTCAGGAGCCTGAAAAAGCACTACCTTCCACAGATCATATCTCCAAAAATATTGCGAACCAAGCTCTGAAATTATTTGAATAATTTCCTTAGGATTTCAGCTTCGTACCATACGAATTTCAGATTCTGAACCTTTGTAGAAAAAAAGTTATAGCGCACATTCCACAATGACCTATTTAGGAGCCTGAAAAAAGACCTAACTTCCACAGATCATATCTCCGAAAATATTGTGAACCAAGCTCTGAAATTCTTAGAAAATATTCCTCAGGATTTTGGCTTTGCACCCTAAAAATTTTAGCTTTTGAAACTTCGTAGAAAAAAAATTATAGCGAAAATACCACGATGACCTGTTTGGAGCAGCGAAACCCTAGAATCCAAAGCTCTGATACCAAATGTTGTGTAACCAGCTCCAAAAATAGAAGAAAAGAGATATCAACGCCTTAGAAATAAGCCACTTTGAAGGGGAAACCTCCAATACATTACATAAATGAACAATTCTTGGATGATACAATTTACAAAACCTCCTTTCTATATATAGGAGTCCATGGGCCATAATGTAATCCTAGTGGGCCACAATGTAATCCTAGCCGACCTAACAATAATAATTTAAGGGCACAATAATAACAATATGGGGGTTACAGGGGTACAATAATAACAATAAGGGGTTACACTAACAACAATAAGGGACTATACTAGTAATATAGGGACCTAACACCGCATCATTCTATCATTTTTAAAGTGACCATTTTCCCGGTATGAGAGTCCATTCTTATTTTATTCTTCTATACTAGTGGTGTGTTAGGTGAGTTATATCTCATTGGGTGTTGGAGCATCCATTCAGTTGACCAATACACCCTGCGTTGGAGCGTCCATCGAAAGGGGAGTCGGAGAAGGATAGGAAAATTCTAGGAAGTTGGAGCTTTATTTTCAATTGGAGTTGAATATTAAAGAATTATTAGAAAAGCGTTAGGTGGTTTTTGTCCCGGAGTGGGTTTCCACCTTAAAAACTGTGTGCATTTGTGTTCCTCTTGTTTGCTGCTATCATTGTACAAACACTGATAATAATTGAAGATTAACTAATGCTCTAATTGAAAGAAATATTGATTCACCCCCCCTCTCAGTATTTCCAACAATTGGAATCAGAGCTTGGTTCCTTCAATAGCAGTTTAACAGCTGGAAGGAGGTCATGGAGCATACCAATAATGGTGTACCTCTATTCAATGAAAATAATTATGCACTTTGGAAAGGAAGAATGGAGGTCTATCTCTTGGCGCAAGGTTACGAAGTATGGGACACTGTTCAAAATGGATTTAAATCAACCGTGGATGAACCAGGTAAGAATAATTTGGTAAATTTAAAAGAAAAGAATATTATCATCAGTGGAATTATTGAATTTTCTTATCATAAGGTGTTGGGTTGTAAAATCACCAAAAATGTATGGGACAAGCTTGAGAATATATATGTAGGTGACTCAAATGTTAAAGAAGCAAAGCTTCAAATCTATAGAGCAAAATTTGAGCAACTCATAATGAAAGAAGATTGCAACATTGCTGCATACTTCCAATACATTGATGAAATAACCAATACTCTGGAAGGATTGGGAGAGCCAGTTGATGAGAAGACTATTATACGGAAGATTCTTAGAACATTACCAGGGAGATTCAACCAAAGGGTATCGGTCTTAGAATACAGTGCAAATCTGGACAAACTTAGCAAGGAAGAATTACATGGTGTTCTCATAGCATATGAAATGAGACTTGATGAAGAAGAGGGTACTTCGCATCTAGAAACTGCATTCACCGTATCAAATAAAACCAATAAGGATAAACAACCTTCAATTAAAAAGACATGCACCTGCAAGTGTGAAGAAAATAGATATGATGAAGAAGGTCTTTCACATGAAGAATATGCTTACTTCACGAGAAAACTAAAAATTGGTAAGGGACAATTCAAAGGTAAACTTCTATTGATATCTTTCAGCTGTAATGAGGTTGGGCATTTTGCAGCAAAATGTCCAAACAAAAGTAATGGCAACTCAAAAAGAAGAAAGGCTTTAAGAAATTCAACAAGCAAGGATCCAAAAGGAACTTTCTCTCTAAAGAAGATAGCTCATCATCCGATGAAGACAATGATAGTGAAGAAGAAGCCAATGAGAGAGTATTATTTATGGCCAAGCACAATAAACCCAAGCACAATAAGCAAGAGGTATCAAACAAGGAAGAAGAAGGATGGACCATAGACGAATTTTATGAGGAAGCAATCAAGCTTATAAAAGATCTCAAGGTGGAGAAGATCCGTTCCAAAACTCTTGAAGAACAAGTTCAAGGTCTCAAAACTGAAGTTGAAGAACACAAATGCATTGAAGAGTCACTTCAAAAGAAGTTGGAAGAAAGCAACCAAGAAAGGGAAGAATTAGAAGCCGAAGTAGTCTCACTGTGTGAGGAAGTGAAGAAAAGAAAAACTATCCAAAACTATGCCAACAACTCAAGGGCATTGGAAGAAGTCATCAACAATCAACGATATTACAATGAAAAAATTGGCATCGGTTACAAAGAAGAAGAAGCAGGACCTTCTACAAAAAAATAAAATGAACCTATGAGATCTGACATGCATGTAGACTTCATTGGACAAGATTCACAAGAACAGTGTTGGAAGAAAATTCCTCGACGAAAATTTCCATCCAGGTACCAACATATTTTTTATGGCTACTATTATTCATGTGGAAAATTTATTCATAAAGCTGTAGAATGTTGCACGTACCCTAGGAATGAATACAATTCCAGGAGATCTGTCAAATATGAATCTCCTAGGGCTCAGCGAAACATCAATAGATTTTAACATTTAAGAAATAATATTGAATGTTACAAATGTCGAAACTTTGGACACATAGCCAAAGAATGTAGACTTGAAAATCCTCCAGAATAATCTTCGAAGCCACAAAATGAACGAACATGGAAGAAGAAGAAGAAGAATGATAATTGTGCTCTCGCTCTCAAGGCTCAAAAGAACAAATATGTGTGGTATGTTGATAGCGGTTGCTCAACACATATGACTGGAGATGGAAATAAATTTGTATCTCTGAAAGAGAAGAAGGATGGAACTGTGTCCTTTGGAAATGATGGATCTTCAAATGTTATAGGATTAGGTACTGTCACTCTCAGAAGCAAAGATTCTCTAGCCAATAATGTTCTATTGGTTGAAAACATGAATCAAAATTTGCTCAGTGTTGGACAAATGTGTGATCAAGGACACACAATACTATTCAACTCCACGAAATGTGAAATTAGGAAAGGGGTGTATGGTGAATTGTGGTTATAGAAATTCGAGCTCCAAATGACATATATGTTCTGGATGAAGCAACTAATTCATGTCTAATAGCTAAAGAGGACGATACAATAATTGGTAGCAATGATGATCGACTAAGTAAGAAGTTTGCTACAAAGGTGCAAAGTGATTTCGAGATGTCTTTACTTGGTGAGCTGACATACTTCTTAGGGCTTCAAATATCTCAGCAAGAGAAAGGAATATTTATATGTCAAGCCAATTACATCAAGGAAATGCTCAGGAAATTTAAAATAGAAGATTGTAAACCCATCCTTACTCCAATGGTAACAAGTTGCAAATTGAGCATAGACGACTCATCTAAGGATGTGGATCAAAGGTTGTACATATCTATGATTAGTAGTCTTCTATATGTAACAGCCTCCCAACCAGATGTTATGCAAGCAGTTGGACAAGTAGCAAGATTCCAAGCAGCACCAAAAGAATCACATATTAAATATTCGCCAGCATTGGAATATCTTCGCCAGAAGCTTGGGATTCTCCCAATTTCTCATTAGATTTTCCTTTTCAGAATATAAAGGGGGAGTGGAAATATATTACAGGTCTGCAGGATGGTTGTGTGTCAGGGGGAGTGGAAGTGTGTATAGGTCTGCAGGGCGGTTGTGTGTCAGCGCGAGTGGAAGTGTGTACAGGTCCGCAGGATGGTTGTGTTTCAGGGGGAGTTACCCTTTCCCATTGATGTCAAAGGGGGAGATAATGTTGTTGGAAGAGGTGTCATGATCGCAAGGGGAGTACTTGTGTTGCCATCAATGCCAAAGGGGGAGATTGTTGATCAGCGGTTGTCATTGATGTCAACCCAAACAGCACCAAGGGCTAACCCAATATTGCATGGGAATTTTTACCTACCAAATTAGTATATTCTAGGTAAATAATGCTTTTTGATGGTTTCTACTTGTTGATATGTTTCCGTTGATATATGGCACGCCATGTAATTCTTCACGGTTTGAGAGATATTCATGTTTGAAGTTTGTACCCCCATTTAGTGGGCTAAAACCCCACGGGGTTGGAGCATGGGTCCTTGAAAAGTCATAATTAATATTTTTTTAAGCTCCTAAAATCCCTCCCACGTTCACTTGTTGAATCCCCTCTCAAATTAAGCATTTATATAAACTGTGATCCTCATTTCCTCCTTATGTAAGGGATTCGACCATCTGAAACAGGTCATCGTGGAATTTTCGCTCTAACTTTTTTTCTATGAAAGTTCAGAAGCTGAAATTTTTGTGAGGTGAATCCGAAATCCTGAGGAAGCTACAGTAAAAATTTTAGATCAAGGTGCACAATATTTTTGGAGATATGATCTGTGGCAGTCATGGTTTTTCCAGGCTCCTGAAATTCATCTCAAAGAAGTGACCTTGGTAAAATCATCATAACTCTCTCTATAAGTATCAGATTGGAATTCCATAAAAAGTGGTAGAAATTTCACAGTCTGCAGTTTTTTCTCTATCAATTTTAGAGACAAATGAAGAAAAAGTGACACGTGGCACGCCGTACAAGTGTGCTCTACTGAAACAGTTCATAATTAGGGCATTGTGAGAAATTGGGTATAAATCTCTCTTGAAGAATCCAAATTGGGTCAGACCTATGGCATTGGAAATATGACTCAGAGGACTACTACAGGACCAAAAATCAGATATTGAGGATCTGAACTAACAGAGATACACTAGATTCAATATCGAGCTCCTAGAAGGCAAGAAAAAGCTAGATCATGTGTTGTCAATGATTGCAAAGGAATAGAATTTCTACAGTAGAAAAGAAAAGAAAGGTGCAGCAGAGGGTAGCATGAAAAGAGTAGCAATCAAGGTACATAACAACAGCAAGAAGTTCATCATATGAAGTCTTCAAGTGGGAAGAACTGCATACAATCATTGTAAAGGTATCATTGTACTTAGTCATTGTAAATACATTATTGTACAAATTGTACTAGTGTCTATCTGCCAAGGGTTGAAGGAGGCAGCATGAGGTCTAGGATCATCATTAGTGGTTGTCGTTGGGGTTATGGTTCAGTTTTATCTTCCTTCTTCTTCTGCATCATTCTATATCATTGCAAAGTGGACCATTTTCCCTGGTACGGGAGTCCATTCTTATTTTATTCTTCTATAGGGTGGTAGGGTGGTGCTAGGGTGAGTTGTAGCTCAATGGGTGTTGGGGCATCCGTTCAGTTGACTACTAGAGAATCTCGGGCATTGGAGCGTCCATCCAGTGGGAGCTGGAGACGGATGATTTTCTAGATTCTAGGAAGTTGGAGCTTTATTTTCAATTGGAGTTGAATATTAAAGAATTATTAGAAAAGCATTAGGTGGTTTTTGTCCCGGAGTGGGTTTCCACCTTAAAAACTATGTGCTTTTGTGTTCCTCTTGTCTTTTTCTATCATTGTACAAACGCTGATAATAATTGAAGATTAACTAATGCTCTAATTGAAAGAAATACTGATTCACCCCCCCCCCCCCTCAGTATTTCCAACAATTGGTTTTAGAGCTTGGTTCCTTCAATAGCAGTTTAACAGCTGGAAGGAGGTCATGGAGCATACCAAGAATGATGTACCTCTATTCAATGAAAATAATTATGCACTTTGGAAAGGAAGAATGGAGGTCTATCTCTTGGCGCAAGGTTACAAAGTATGGGACACTGTTCAAAATGGATTTACATCAACCGTGGATGAATAAGGTAAGAATAATTTGGTAAATGATGCAAAAGCAAAGAATATTATTATCAGTGCACTTATTGAATCTGCTTATCATAAGGTGTTGGGTTGTAAAACCGCCAAAAATGTATGGGAAAAGCTTGAGAATATATATGCAGGTGACTCAAATGTTAAAGAAGCAAAGCTTCAAATCTATAGAGCAAAATTTGAGCAACTCAGATTGAAAGAAGATTGCAACATTGTTGCATACTTCCAATACGTTGATGAAATAACCAATACTCTGGAAGGATTGGGAGAGCCAGTTGACGAGAAGACTATTATACGGAAGATTGTTAGCACATTACCAGGGAGATTCAACCCAAAGGTATCGGTCTTAGAATAAAGTGCAAATCTGGACAAAATCAACAAGGAAGAATTACATGGAGTTCTCATAGAATATGAAATGAGACTTGATGAAGAAGAGGGTAGTTCGCATCTAGACACTACATTCATTGCATCTAAGAAAAACAAAAAGGATAACAATTGAAAATACATTCACCTGCAAGTGTGAAGAAAATGGAGATGATTAATAAGGTCTTTCAGATGAAGAATATGCTTACTTCACGACAAAACTAAAAATTGGTAAGAGAAAATTCAAAGGTAAACTTCCATTGATATCTTTCAGCTGTAATGAGGTTGGGAATTTTGCAGCAAAATGTCCAAACAAAAGTAATGGCAACTCAAAAAGAAAGAAAGGCTTTAAGAAATTCAACAAGCAAGGATCCAAAAGGAACTTTCTCTCTAAACAAGATAGCTCATCATCCGATGAAGACAATGATAGTGAAGAAGAAACCAATGAGAGAGTATTGTTTATGGCAAAGCACAATAAACCCAAGCACAATAAGCAAGAGGTATAAAACAACGAAGAAGAAGGATGGACCATAGATGAATTTTATGAGGAATCAATCAAGCTTATAAAATATCTCAAGGTGGAGAAGATCCATTCCAAAACTCTTGAAGAATAGTTCAAGGTCTCAAAGTTGAAGTTGAAGAACACAAATGCATTGAAGAGTCACTTCAAAAGAAGTTGGAAGAAAGAAACCAAGAAAGGGAAGAATTAGAAGCCAAAGTAGTCTCGCTGCATGAGGAAGTGAAGAAAGGAAAAACTATCCAAAACTATGCCAACAGCTCAAGGGCATTGGAAGAACTCATCAACAAGCAACGATCTTACAATGAAAAAACTGGCATCGGTTACAAAGAAGAAGAAGAAGGACCTTCTACAACAAAATACAATGAACCTATGAGATCTGACATGCATGTAGACTTTAGGTACCAAAATTCCTCGACGAAAATTTCCATCTAGGTACCAGAATATTTTTTATGGCTATTTTTATTCATGTGGAAAATTTGGTCATAAAGCTTTAGAATGTCGCATGTACCCTAGGAACGAATACGATTCCAGGAGATCTGTCAAATATGAACCTACCAGGGCTCTGCGAAACATCAATATATTTGAACATTTAAGAAATAATATTGAGTGTTACAAATGTAGAAACTTTGGAGACATAGCCAAAGACTACAGACTTGAAAATCCTCCAAAAGAATCTTCGAAGCCATAGAATGAACAAACATGGAAGAAGAAGAAGAATGATAATTGTGCTCTCACTCTCAAGGCTCAAAAGAACAAAGATGTGTGATATGTTGATAACGATTGCTCAATGCATATGACTGGAGATAGAAATAAATTTGTATCTCTGAAAGAGAAGAAGGATGGAACCGTGTCCTTCAGAAATGATGGATCTTCAAATGTTATAGGATCAGGTACTGTCGCTCTTGGAAGAAAATATTCTCTAGCCAATAATGTTCTGTTGGTTGAAAACATGAATCACAATCTGCTTAGTGTTGGAAAAATGTGTGATCAAGGACACACAATACTATTCAACTCCACGAAATGTGAAATCAGGAAAGGCGTGTATGACGAAATTGTGGCTACAGCAAGTTGACCTCCAAATGACATATATGTTCTAGATGAAGCAACTAATTCATGTCTAATAGCTAAAGATGATGATACAATAATTGGTAGCAATGATGATCGACTAAGTAAGAATTTTTCTACAAAGGTGCAAAGTGATTTTGAGGTGTCTTTACTTGGTGAGCTGACATAATTCTTAGGACTTCAAATATTTCAGCAAGAGAAAGGAATATTTATATGTCAAGCCAAGTAAATAAAGGAAATGCTCAAGAAATTTAAAATGGAAGATTACAAACCCATCCTTACTCCAATGGTAACAGGTTGTAAGTTGAGCATAGATGACTCATCTAAGGATGTAGATAGAAGGTTGTACAGATCAGTGATTAGTAGTCTTCTATATGTAACAGCCTCCTGACCAGATGTTATGCAAGCAGTTGGACAAGTAGCAAGATTCCAAGTAGCACCAAAAGAATCACATATTAAATATTCGCTAGCATTGGAATATCTTTACCAAAAGCTTGGGATTATCCCAAGTTCTCATTAGATTTTCCTTTTTCAGAATATAAAGGGGGAGTGGAAGTAGATTACAGTTCTGCAGGATGGTTGTGTGTCAGGGGGAGTGGAAGTGTGTACAAGTCTGCAGGCGCGAGTGGAAGTGTGTACAGGTCCGCAGGATGGTTGTGTTTCAAGGGGAGTTACCCTTTTCCATTGATATCAAAGGGGGAGAGAATGTTGTAGGAAGAGGTGTCATGATCGCAAGGGGAGTACTTGTGTTTCCATCAATGCCAAAGGGGGAGATTTTTGATCAGTGGTTGTCATTGATGTCAACCCAAGCAGCACCATGGGCTAACCCAATACTGCATGGGAATTTTGACCTACCAAATTAATATATTCTGGGTCAATAATGATTTTTATGGTTTCTACTTATCGATATGTTTCCCTTGATATATGGCACACCATGTAGTTCTTCACGGTTTGAGAGATATTCATGTTTGAAGTTTTTACCCCCAGTTAGTGGGCTAAAACCCCATGGGGTTGGGGCATGGGTCATTGAAAAGTCATAATTAATATTTTTTTTAAGCTCCTAAAATCCCTCCTGCGTTCACTTATTGAAGCCCCTCTCAACTTAAGCATTTATATAAATTGTGATCCTCATTTCCTCCTTATGTAAGGGATTCGGCCATATGAAACAAGTCATCATGGAATTTTCGCTCTAACTTTTTTTATATGAAGGTTCAGAAGCTGAAATTTTTGTGAGGTGAATCTGAAATCCTAAGGAAGCTGCAGTAAAAATTTCATATCAAGATGCACAATAGTTTTGGAGATATGATTTGTGTAATTCAGGGTTTTTGCAGGCTCCTGAAATTCATCTCAAAGAAGTGACCTTGGTAAAATCGTCATAACTCTCTCTCTGAGTATTGGATTGAAATTCTGTAAAAATTTATAGAAAGTGCACAGTCTGTATCTTTCACTCTATCAACTTTAGAGACAAATGAAGAAACATTGACATGTGTCACGCCGTATAATTGCGCTATGTTGAAACAGTCCATAATTAGGGCATTGTGATAAATTGGGTATAAATCTCTCTTGAAGAATCCAAATTGGGTCAGACCTGTGGCATTGGAAAGATGACTCAGAGGAATACTAATGGACTGAGAATCAAATATTGAGGATCTGAAATAATAGAGATACACTAGATTCAATATCGACCTCCTAGAAGGCAAGGAAAAGCTAGATCATGTGTTGTCAATGATTGCAAAGGACTAGACTTTCTACGACAGAAAAGAAAAGAAAGGTGCAGCAGAGGGTAGCATGACAAGAGAAACAACCAAGGTGCATAACAGTAGCAAGAAGTTCATCATATGAAGTCTTCAAGTGGGTAGCACTGCATACAATCATTGTAAAGGTATCATTGTACTTAGTCATTGTAAATACATTATTGTACAAATTGTACTATTGTCTATCTGCCAAGGGTTGAAGAGGAAGTGTTGGGAGGTCTAGGATCATCATTAGATGGTTGTGTCAAAGTTGGGGTTATAGTCTAGTACATCTTCTTCTTCTGCATCATTCTATATCATTGTAAAGTGGACCATTTTCCTTGGTACGAGATTCCATTCTTCTTTTATTCTTCTATACGGTGGTAAGGTGGTGCTAGGGTGAGTTGTAGCTCATTAGGTTTTGGGGCATCTGTTCAGTTGACTATTGAAGAATCTCAGACGTTGGAGCGTCCATCCAATGGGAGCTGGAGAAGGATGCTTTTCTAGATTCTAGGAAGTTGGAGCTTTATTTTCAATTGGAGTTGAATATTAAAGAATTATTAGAAAAGCATTAGGTGGTTTTTGTCTCGGAGTGGGTTTCCACCTTAAAAACTGTGTGCATTTGTGTTCCTCTTGTTTGCTGCTATCATTGTACAAACACTGATAATAATTGAAGATTAACCAATGCTCTAATTGAAAGGAATACTGATTCACCCCCCCTCTCAGTATTTCCAACAATTGGTTTCAGAGCTTGGTTCCTTCAATAGCAGTTTAACAGCTGGAAGGAGGTCATGGAGCATACCAAGAATGGTGTACCTCTATTCAATGAAAATAATTATGCACTTTGGAAAGGAAGAATGAAGGTCTATCTCTTGGTGCAAGGTTACGAAGTATGGGACACTGTTCAAAATGGATTTACATCAACCGCGGATGAACAAGGTAAGAAGAATTTGGTAAATGATGCAAAAGCAAAGAATATTATTATCAGTGGACTTATTGAATCTACTTATCATAAGGTGTTGGGTTGTAAAACCACCAAAAATTTATGGGACCAGCTTGAGAATATATATGCAGGTGACTCAAATGTTAAAGAGGCAAAGCTTCAAATCTATAGAGCAAAATTTGAGCAACTCATAATGAAAGAAGATTGAAAAATTGCTGCATACTTCCAATACGTTGATGAAATAACCAATACTCTGGAAGGATTGGGAGAGCCAGTTGATGAGAATACTATTATACGAAATATTCTTAGAACATTACCAGGGAGATTCAACCCAAAGGTATCGGTCTTAGAATACAGTGCAAATCTGGACAAACTTAGCAAGGAAGAATTACATGGAGTTCTCATAGCATATGAAATGAGACTTGATGAAGAAGAGGGTACTTCGCATCTAGAAATTGCGTTCGTTGTATCTAAGAAAACCAATAAGGATAAACAACCTTCAATTGAAAATACATGTACCTGCAAGTGTGAAGAAAATGGAGATGATGAAGAAGGTCTTTCAGATGAAGAATATGCTTACTTCACGACAAAACTAAAAATTGGTAAGGGACAATTCAAAGGTAAAATTCCATTGATATGTTTCAGATGTAATGAGGTTGGGCATTTTTCAGCAAAATGTCCAAACAAAATTAATGGCAACTCAAAAAGAAAGAAAGGCTTTAAGAAATTCAACAAGCAAGGATCCAAAAGGAACTTTCTCTCTAAAGAAGATAACTCGTCATCCGATGAAGACAATGATAGTGAAGAAGAAGCCAATGAGAGAGTATTGTTTATGGCAAACCACAATAAACCGAAGCACAATAAGCAAGAGTTATCAAACAACGAAGAAGAAGGATGGACCATAGACGAATTTTATGAGGAAGTAATCAAGCTTGTAAAAGATCTCAAGGCGGAGAATATCTATTCCAAAACTCTTGAAGAACAAGTTCAAGGTCTCAAAATTGAAGTTGAAGAGCACAAATGCATTTAAGAGTCACTTCAAAATAAGTTGGAAGAAATAAACCAAGAAAGGGAAGAATTAGAAGCCGAAGTAGTCTCGCTTCATGAGGAAGTGAAGAAAGGAAAAACTATCCAAAACTATGCCAACAGCTCAAGGGCATTGGAAGAACTCATCAACAATCAACAATCTTACAATGACAAAACTGGCATCGATTACAAAGAAGAAGAAGCAGGACATTCTACAACAAAATACAATGAGCCTATGAGATATGACATGCATGTAGACTTCATTGGACAAGATTTGCAAGAATAGCCTTGGAAGACGATTCCTCGACGAAATTTTCCATCCAGGTACCAACATATTTTTTATGGCTACTGTTATTCATGTGGAAAATTTGGTCATAAAGCTGTAGAATGTCGCACGTACCCTAGGAATGAATACAATTCCAGGAGATCTGTCAAATATGAACCTCCCAGGGCTCAGCAAAACATCAATAGATTTGAACATTTAAGAAATAATATTGGATGTTACAAATGTCGAAACTTTGGACACATAGCCAAAGACTGCAGACTTGGAAATCCTCCAGAAGAATTTCGAAGCCACAGAATGAACAAACATGGAAGAAGAAGAAGAATGATAATTGTGCTCTCGCTCTCAAGGCTCAAAAGAACAAAGATGTGTGGTATGTTGATAGTGGTTTCTCAATGCATATGACTAGAGATAGAAATAAATTTGTATCTCTGAAAGAGAAGAAGGATGGAACCGTGTCCTTTGGAAATGATGGATCTTCAAATTTTATAGGATCAGGTACTGTCACTCTCGGAAGAAAATATTCTCTAGCCAATAATGTTCTGTTGGTTGAAAACATGAATCACAATCTGCTCAGTGTTGGACAAATGCGTGATCAAGGACACACAATACTATTCAACTCCACGAAATGTGAAATCAGGAAAGGCATGTATGGTGAAATTGTGGCTACAGCAAGTCAAGCTCCAAATGACATATATGTTCCGGATGAAGCAACTAATTCATGTCTAATAGCTAAAGAGGATGATACAATAATTGGTAGCAATGATGATCGACTAAGTAAGAAGTTTGCTAAAAACGTGCAAAGTGATTTCGAGATGTCTTTACTTGGTGAGTTGACATACTTCTTAGGACTTCAAATATCTCAGCAAGAGAAAGGAATATTTATATGTCAAGCCAAGTATATCAAGTAAATTCTCAAGAAATTTAAAATGGAAGATTGCAAACCCATCCTTACTCCAATGGTAACAGGTTGCAAATTGAGCATAGACGACTCATCTAAGGATGTAGATCAAAGGTTGTACAGATCTATGATTAGTAGTCTTCTATATGTAACAACCTCCTGACCAGATGTTATGCAAGCAGTTGGACAAGTAGCAAGATTCCAAGCAGCACCAAAAGAATCACATATTAAATATTCACCAACATTGGAATATCTTCGCCAGAAGCTTGGGATTCTCCCAAGTTCTCATTAGATTTTCCTTTTTCAGAATATAAAGGGGGAGTGGAAGTAGATTACAGGTCTGCAGGATGGTTGTGTGTTAGGGGGAGTGGAAGTGTGTATAGGTCTGCAGGACGGTTGTGTGTCAGCACGAGTGGAAGAGTGTACAGGTCCGTAGGATGGTTGTGTTTCAGGGGGAGTTACCCTTTGCCATTGATGTCAAAGGGGGAGAGAATGTTTTAGGAAGAGATGTCATGATCGCAGGGGGAGTACTTGTGTTGCCATCAATGCCAAAGGGGGAGATTAATGGTAAGCGATTGTCATTGATGTCAACCCAAGCAGCACCAGGGGCTAACCCAATATTGCATGGGAATTTTGACCTAACAAATTAATATATTTTGGGTCCAAAATTATTTTTATGGTTTCTACTTGTCGAGATATTTCCGTTGATATATGGCATGCCATGTAATTCTTCACGGTTTGAGAGATATTCATGTTTGAAGTTTGTAACCCCAGTTAGTGGGCTAAAACCCCATGGGGTTGGGGCATGGGTCATTGAAAAGTCATAATTTTTTTTTTTTTTAAGCTTCTAAAATCCCTCCCACGTTCAGTTGTTGAAGCCCCTCTCAACTTAAGCATTTATATAAATTGTGATCCTCATTTCCTCCTTATGTAAGGGATTCGACCATCTGAAACAGGTCATCGTGGAATTTTCGATCCAAATTTTTTTCTACGAAGGTTTAGAAGCTGAAATTGTTATGAGAAGAAGCCGAAATTCTGAGGAAGATGTAATAAAAATTTCAGATCAAGGTGCACAACAGTTTTGGAGATATGATCTATGGAAGTCAGGGTTTTTGTAGGCTCCTGAAATTCATCTCAAAGAAGTGACCTTGGTAAAATCATCATAACTCTCTCTCTGAGTATTGGATTGGAATTCTGTAAAAAGTGGAAAAAATTGAATAGTCTGCAGTTTTCTCTTTATTAATTTCAGAGACAAATGAAGAAATAGTGACACGTGGAATGTCGTACAATTGTGCTCTGTTGAAACAGTCCATAATTAGGGAATTGTGAGAAATTGGGTATAAATCTCTCTTGAAGAATCAAAATTGAGTCAGACCTATGGCATTAGAAAGATGAATCAGAGTAATACTACAGAATCGAATATTAGATCTTTAGGATCTGAAATAACAGAGATACGCCAGATTCAATATCGAGCTCCTTGAAGGCAAGAAAAAGCCAGATCATGTGTTGTCAAGGATTGCAAAGGACCAGACTTTCTACGGCAGAAAAGCAAAGCAAGGTGCAAAAGAGAGTAGCATTACAAGAGCAGCAACCAAGGTGCATAACAGCAGCAAGAAGTTCATCATATGAAGTGTTCAAGTGGGTAGTACTGCATACAATCATTGTAAAGGTGTCATTGTGCTTAGTCATTGTAAATACATTATTGTACACATTGTACTAGTGTCTATCTGCCAAGTGTTGAAGAGGCAGTGTTGGGAGGTCTAGGGTAATCATTAGGTGGTTGTGTCAAAGTTGGGGTTATGGTCTAGTATATCTTCTTCTTCTGCATCATTCTATATCATTGTAAAGTGGACCATTTTCCCTGGTACGGGAGTCCATTCTTCTTTTATTCTTCTATAGGGTGGTAGGGTGGTGGTAGGGTCCGTTCAATTGACTACTGAAAAATCTCAGGCGTTGGAGTGTCCATCCAGTGGGAGCTGGAGAAGGATGCTTTTCTAGATTCTAGGAAGTTGGAGCTTTATTTTCAATTGGAGTTGAATATTAAAGAATTATTGGAAAAGCATTAGGTGGTTTTTGTCCCGGAGTGGGTTTCCACCTTAAAAACTGTGTGCATTTGTGTTCCTCTTGTTTGCTGCTATCATTGTACAAACACTGATAATAATTGAAGATTAACTAATGCTCTAATTGAAAGGAATACTGATTCACCCCCCCCCCCCCCCCTTCTCAGTATTTCCAACATCATTTCCTATCATTTCAAGTTGCTACATGCCCTAAGACAGGGACAGGAAAAATCAAGCAAGACTTTCATCAAGAAAAGGTTTCCAAGGTTTGAAGGTTATTATATAGCATATGAGAGCTCACCAACGCAGACTCTAAAGGGCCTAAGTGTGTTGCATATGCAGGTAGCCCCATGCAAGGCTACTCTGCAAAGAAATTCCTGACACTCACAGGTGCATTGGTCACATTGGGAGTGAAATTCTCATTGTACCGAAATCTCCACTTGGCCAGTGCCTTTTGTTGGTGTCTCTTTAATTTAGTAGAGTGGCAAGACTAAATGCCGCAGAGCCTACATTGAAAATCACTTTGGGATTCTAGGATCTAGCCCTCCTGAATCCAGAGAGGGATATCTCTATAAGTTCAAAGATTGATTTATCTTTTAAGGTTTTTTAGTGTGATTTTAGGCTAGTTATTAAGAACAAGGGTTTTTTTTTTTTGGTTGGGTGTGATTTTTTAATTGAGTGGAAAGTCCTGAAAATGAAAGGGTTTCAGAGGGGTGAAGTTTTGAATAATCAAAACAAGGTTCAGCTAATAGGATAGGTATGAAACAACACTTAATCCATTGGGCTAAGAAGTCATAAAAGGTTTTAATTACACAACAGTTTTCAAGAGTGGTCCATGGGGCAAGTCATTCATAACAAAAGATCTCTTTAGATTAAATGATGGAGTGGAACATTAAAAGTGTTGAGAAAGGGGGAAAAGCCAATAATTTCAACAAGGATTTATCAACTTACCCTACAAGAAAAGCCTTTTTAAGCAACTGTTTGAAACAAGCCAAAGGACAGGGCTAACCATAGAATTCTTTGGACAAGCTTGTATTAAAGCTAGCTTACTAGACAACAATCCAATAATCCCACTAGACTACTTTCAGAAGGGATTAAAACAGATAAGAAAACAAAGTGAAACTTAATATCAAGTCAGATATATCAGCATCAAGGCCTACTTTTATCATACTCTTAGGGAAACTTTCAAACCACCTTTGGAGAAAGAACTAGAAGACATGGAAAACCATAAAATTTTCTAGTTTAACTCTACTTAGCATGCAATGAAAATATCATTCAAGAACAATGTTTAGAGTTTAGACAGTAAGACATGGGCTCACCAAAATTCCTTAACTGTTTGGACTGTATTAAGTCATTCTTAAATACACAATTGGAGGAAAACATAAAGATAAATCTTATCAGTGAGAGTAGGGTACTTTTAAGAGAAAATCCTAGCTCTATATTTGTTGCTCTTTATCAGAGAAAAATGGACAATTTTATGGAAAACATAAGAAGGAAAACAAGTACAATGAGAGGTACATCACCAATGGTATAGACCAAGATCCCATGAATCATCTTGTATATTGATGTCAATCCAGTTACATACTTCAAGTCCATGTTTCAGTACAGCAAAAATTTCTCTTCTCAGCCTAACTTCTTTGATTACAAACAGAGTTTCAACAGCCTCTAAGAACTATTTACATAAAGAAATTTTCGAGCAGCAAGTATTACATCAAAGTCCAACAACCAACCCTTTACAATGTGCTCCTCAAGGAGATTTTATAAGAAAATGGGGAGGTGGAAGAGTTTCTAGGGTTCAAGTATCATTAATTCCATACTAAATGCAATTCCTAGCCTTGAAAACCATGCGAGGCATAAGGCTGGAATGCATTCAATTACAACTCTGTTTTATTAACTCAGTTTTCTGCTTTTTAGGCTTAGTGGATGAAAATATTGACTTTAAGGCTATTTTTATCTTTTACAATAACTTTGTTGTCAATGTGAAATATTTGATTTTTCTTGTCATAATTGTTAGCAGCCTTTTTCCTTAATGTTTTCTTATTGAGATTTGATCTAGGTATTTCTTTGAGGTAGAAGGCTGCAAGGTGGCAATTTTGGTAGGCTGAGAATTCAATTAGCCCCTGTGATGTGGCATTCGAGGATTTTCTGGAGATCTGTCTTCATTCTGTGGATTAAGCCTTTGATTCCTGAGATTGTGCCTTAATCCCTTTAAACTTTGATTAAAATCTTTAATTCTTCACTTATTCTTTGATCTTAATCTTTGACACTGATACTCTTTCATTAGTTGATGTTGACTGTGTTTTCTGTTTACAGGTGCGCAAAGGGTTTGCACAGGTGGAGCTTTTTGTTTTAATGAATCGATTATCATGACTCATCGATCCAAACTTGAGAAATCAAAACCCCCTAGATCTTGTCTGACCTGTATCCAAGGCCACGAGGATCGTCGTCCTCGACCTATGATATTGTACCTGGCTACGGGAGGGTTTTACCCTTTAACTTATAAAACCTACATAAAACAAACAATCATTATTTAAATCCTACGGGAATAGGTTTAAAACTGCTTAAGAGGGTTCATGAAGGTGGTTTGGAGCTGTGAGAATAGATGAATGCAACAGCAGAAGGGAGAAACCCTTGGCGGAAGGGAAGCAGGGTTTGAATTTTTAAATTTGGTGCGCAAATGATAAAGGGTGGTTTCGGAAAACCGGAAGCAGTTTTCACGTAGAATTTGGGGGGGTAGGTGGTATTAAATTTTGGAACGCGATATGATACATTGATTGACACGTGGATTTATAAAACCAATTTTATCGCCCGAAAGTAGCGCACTATGGAACGGGGCTAAAAATTGCATGATATGGCTTTTCGGCCATTGGATCATAGTCGGTAGATCCGACGGTGCGGATATCACGCAACGGGTTGAAAGATGCATGGGCAGAGATGGTTGTGGGGTCTACGGTGACGTATATTTTGTCGCGTAGTGGACGGGTGTTGGATTTATCACGTTAAGTCCCAATCCTTAGATCTTCAGATCAGACGGTTATGATTGAGAGAGGAAGTGGATATGTTGAAAGGGGAATAAAGGAAGGGCAGGTGATCGGGCAGAAGGATGGGGCCCGATGGCCGTTGATCTGTAGAGATCAACAGTCTAGATTTGTTTATACCATAACGTCGAGAATAAAGAAAATAGAAGGAAAGTTGGGTTCAGGAAAGGTTTTTAAGCCCTTTAGCGCCCGATTGCGGGGCTTTAGGACACATGGAGGAAAGAGCTAAAGTAAATAAGCCCTCGGGGGCTTAAATGCCTTATAGTGCTAGAAGGCCGTTTTTAGGCCAGAAACAGGGATTTTAAAGCCAAAAGAGGGTCCCGATCGGTGAGATAAGGGTTTTTAAACCAAATGAAAGGGGAACATAAGGTTTTAAAGGGGTTTTGGAATGGTTTAGAAGTCAAATGAAGGTATTTATGGATGAAAAATGGAGAATGAAAGCAATATTTATCTTGGTAAATCGGTAGGTACTTGAGGACTCATAGTGAAACAACATGAAGATTAATTCAAAGGATAAAGAACATCATAAGACTTCAAGAACTCACAATTCTGACATGAATTATTTCTTGAAGGCTAAAAAATATTTAGCCACCATTTGAAATAACAAATTTTATAGGTGGCTAACAGTGGCTCCACATGGGGATGGCATCTTCTTGAAGGTGTCAAGAACTTCAGAAAATTTTCTCTGGAAGATGATCAATGCCTTGCACTTTGATAATATTTTTGTTAGCTGCTAACAAAAATATTATCAAAGTGCAAGGCATTGATTATCTTCCAGAGAAAAATGACTTAGAACTTGATATATCAGGGGAAAAATATTTCCCAAACATCTACGTACACAACCTACTTCCTAACATTTTTTCTTCAGAAAGGTGTACTTGGACTTGCAAACCTTTTCATCAATCATTTTATTCTTTTATTAAAAACATAAAACTAGTCTAAGTCTACTCTTATTTCTCCATGAGTTTAGATTAAGCAATTGAACTCATAAGTTTCTCTACCTAACTACTATCTGTCAGGATTAGACTGTCTGACGGACTTCATTCTCTATTTTCTAAAACAGAAATTTAAAAGCAACCAAGCCAAGATTAAGCAGTCTGACTTGCTGTGGATCTATGGCATAAAAACAAGTTGCACATAGATTTTATTTGTAGAAAATTAAAACAAAATCGTGAAGGCTGAAGATCTGAAAACTAAAACATCCTTCATTATTCTTCAGCTCTGGTTTTGATTTTGTTTGAGCTATCTTCTCTTTCTTTTCTGGTTCAAGTTTTGAGCTTTTTAGAACCAATTCTTCATCAATCTCATAGGTTCAAGATTTGAGCTTGTTTGAACCTTTATTTTTCTATCCTAATCTACCTTACTGATAAGCCAAGATTGATATGTTTGGAAAATATTATTCACTAACCTATCAGTAGTAAATTTAAACTTATCCAATCATGATTTGACTGTATGATTGAATAGAAAGTGTTTCTGGTGGTAGTGGCATTTAAAATTGCACACTTTCAGATTTTATTTCTCTTTTTGTTATGGGGTTGTACCTTTCTTGTTTTCATTTTGCCCTCTTTTCTATTTTTATTATTTTTGTATTTTTTTTATTTTTTTTAAAAGCAGAAATCAACAACTAACTAAATGCTCAAAGCTGAGCTTTATTGACATTCCTATCTAACCTATTCTAACTTGGAATATTTATATGTTTAGCTGGAAAATAATCTTTTCCAACACATCCAGTCCATCAAATTGTTCCATGACAGGTCTTTGCTCATCTCTTTGTGCATGTAGGATAGACAGGGGCATTCCCATTCTCTTGGTTCTTTAGCAGCAGTGCTTAAAATGTCTTTTGTTGGTTGCACCAAACTGTTGTTGACCTATTTTTCTCCCTCTTAAGATGTCTTCAGGAAATCTACATAGGGATCTTGAAATAATGCCTGGTCAGGGGTACTTGGAAGATATGGTTCTACCAGGATTATCTCCTCCTTTTCCACTGGATCAAGGCAAATATTCTTTTGAGAAAGACAGTCTTCCTCATCTTCATTGTCATCTGAACTGGAAAATTCATCATACACTGTAGTGTTGTCCTCTAGAAGTCCTGGTGTGTCCTTTTTTAATGGACTGAGATCTGTGAAGAGGTTATTATATTCTTGAGCAGGGGTATGTTCACTTGCTTCCTCTTTTTCAAGGGAAGGCTCCTTGGTTTCAACTTGCTAAAAAATTTCTTCATTGTTTTCCTCCTCATCCTCTGAGCTGAAAGGCTGCTGATTATCACATAGAAACTTTTACTGATGATCTAAGATGAAGCAAAGCAAAGATCCAATGAATCTTCACTTACTTCTATGCTTTCATAACTCTCCTCATCAGTATCATAAATAGTCTGCATTGGCTCCTTACTTCTTAGAAGTTGAAGTAACTGATCTTCCTCCCATGAATCTAATAATGATGGTCCTACAATATTAACTTCTGTTTGGAGAACATCATCACTAGATAGCTCAAAATTAGGAAAATCATAAATATAAGTAATATTACCAATCAAACATACTGGATTATCAGCAGGTCTTTCTATACTCTGATCTACAAAAGAACTTTTTAAATTTGTACAAAAAAACTTAGTGGATGAATGGACAAGAGTGTTTGTTTTACAAAAAGTTTTAGAGGATGGCTGTTTATTAATAATTTGATCTATTTCTTTTTCTGTCAAAGGGGAAGATGTTTCTATGTTTCTTTGAGTAGAAGTAAAACAATTCTCTGTCTCTTGTGAAGACTGAATTTGAGGCTAGATGTCTTCTTGAGCCTCAACTATAAGGGATGATGAATTATTATTTGGGTTTTCAGGGATATCTTGAGGAATTTCTTTTATTTCTTGGTTGATTTCTTCCTCAACTGATTCATCTAAGTTCTTGTAATTTTTCAATTGAATATTAAACTCATGAATGGCTGTTAAAAGATCTTCAGGATGTATTCCTTCCAAATCCTCATCATTGTCTATAATGGGTTGGGTGATGTTTTGTGATAGATCATAATACATTTCACCCCATGATAATGATGTAGTGTTTCCTTTATAGTTCTCATAAAACACATATTCAAGGTCTTTTAAAGAAAAAAAACTACCGGATTTCAACCATTCATACCAATCCCTCGCTTTTCCTTCTAATGTTAACATGAAGATTTTCATTAGGCAGTCCTCATGCCATTCAAATTTTAACCTCCATACATGTATATGAAATTTGATAAGATGTAACAATGGGTTATCAAGCTTTTCACCTTGAAAAACAGGAAGGTTTTCATCCCAACACACCTGGGGCATCTTATGTGGGAACCCAGTGATATGATCTCTACACATTGGGGCATATATTCGTTGTATTCTTGGAATCATTTTGTAAATCGGATAAGAGGTCATTGTATCTGTTCAACCAGTTCAGAGTCTTATACCATTGGAGTCATTTGGTCTTTTGGGAGTTATGGAATGTGGAGTTGCCAGGTGAAGGGTTTTTACTTGATTTCAGGGCTTGAATGTTGTTCACCATCAACAATCAAAAACCACTCTAGAAAGACACTTGGTTCATTTTTTAATTATCGATTACTTCAGAAATTCCCTAGTATGGTCGCCAGAAATGTTGGTGTCTCTGTAATTTAGTAGAGTGGAAAGACTAAACACTACAGAGCCTACATTAAAAACCACTTTGGGATTCTAGAATATAGCTATCTCTCTATAAGTGCAAATTGATTTATCTTTTAAGGTTTTTTAGTGTGATTTTAGGATAGTTATTAAGAACAAGGGTTTTGTTTGTTTGGTTGGGTGTGATTTTTTAATTGAGTGAAAATTCCTGAAAATGAAAGGGTTTCAGAGGAGTGAAGTTGTGAATAATCAAAACAAGGTTTAGTTGATAGGATAGGTATGAAACAACACTTAATCCATTGGGCTAAGGAGTCATAAAAGGTTTTAATTGCACAACAGTTTTCAAGAGTGGTCCATGGGGCAAGTCATCCATAACAAAGGATATCTTTAGATTAAATGATGGAGTGGAACATTAAAAGTGTTGAGAAAGGGGAAAAAGCCAATAATTTCAACAAGGATTTATCAACTTACCCTACAAGAAAAGCCTTTCTAAGAAACTGTTTGAAACAAGCCAAAGGACGAGGCTAACCATAGACTTCTTTGGACAAGCTTGTATTAAAGCTAACTTATCAAAAAAAATCCAGTAATCTCACTAGACTACTTTCAGAAGGGATGAAAACAGATAAGAAAACAAAGTGCAGCTTAAGATCAGGTCAGATATATCAGCATCAAGGCCTACTTTTAGCATACTCTTAGGGAAAATTTCAAACCACCTTTGGAGAAAGAACTAGAAGATAGGGCAAACCATAAAATTTTCTAGTTTAACTCTACTTAGCATGTAATGAAAATATCATTCAAGAACAATGTTTAGAGTTTAGATATTAAGACATGGGCTCACCAACATTCCTTGACTGTTTGGACTGTATTAAATCATTCTTAAATACACAATTGGACAAAAACATAAAGATAAAGCTTATCAGTGAGAGTAGGGTACTTTTAAGAGTAAATCCTAGCTCTATATTTTATGTTCTTTATCAGAGAAAAATGGACAATTTTATGGAAAACATAAGAAGGAAAACAAGTATAATGAGAGGTACATCACCAATGGTATAGACCAGGATCTCATGAATCAACTTGTATATTGATGTAAATCTAGTTATATACTTCAAGTCCAATGTTTCAGTGCAACAAAAATTTCTCTTCTCAGCCTAACTTATTTGATTACAAACAGAGTTTCAACAGCCTCTGAGAAATATTTACATACAAAAAGTTTTGAGCAGCAAGTATTACATCAAATTCCAACAACCAACCCTTTACAATGTGCTCCTCAAGGAGATTTTATAAGAAAATGAGGAGGTGGAAGAGTTTCTAGGGTCCAAGTATCATTAATTCCATACTAAATGCAACTCCTAACCTTGAAAACCATGCAAGGCATAAGGTTGGAATGCATTCAATTACAACTCTGTTTTATTAACTCTGTTTTCTGCTTTTTAGGCTTAGTGGGTGAAAAGATTGAATTTAAGGCTCTTTTTATCTATTACAATAACTTTGTTGTTAGCGTGAAATATTTTATTTTGCTTGTAATAATTGTTAGCAGCCTTTAGCCTTAATGTTTTTTGATTGAGATTTGATCTAGGTATTCCTTTAAGGCAGAAGGCTAGAGGGTGGCAATTTTGGTAGGCTGAGAATTCAATTAGCCCCTGTGATGTGGTAGTCGAGGCTTTTCTAGAGATCTGTCTTCATTCTATGGATTAGGCCTTTGATTCTTGAGTTTGTGCCTTAATCCCTTTAAACTCTGATTAAAATCTTTAATTCTTCACTTATGCTTTGATATTCATCTTTGACACTGATACTCTTTCCTTAATTGATGTTGAGTGTGTTTGTTGTTTACAGGTGCGCAGAGGGTTTGCACAAGCAGAGGTTTTTGTTTTAATGAATCGATGATCATGACTCATCGATCAAAACTTGAGAAATCAAACCCCCCTAGATCCCGTCTAACCTGTATCCAAGGCCATGAGGATCATCATCCTCGGCCTATGATACTGTACCTAGCTGCGAGAGGGTTTTATCCTTTAAGTTATAAAACCTACATAAAACAAAAAATTGTTATTTAGATCCTGCGGGAATAGGTTTAAAACTGCTTAAGAGGGTTCATGAAGGTGGTTTGGAGCTGTGAGAATGGATGAATGCAGCAGTAGAAGGGAGAAACCCTTGGTGGAAGCGAAGCAGGGTTTAAATTTTTAAATTTGGGGTGGAAATGATAAAGGGTGGTTTCGGAAAATCGGAAGCAGTTTTCGCGTAGCATTTGGGGGGTTGGCGGTATTAAATTTTGGAACGCGATACGATACATCGATTGACACGTGATTTTCTAAAACAACTTTTATCGCGTGGAAGTAGCGCATTGTGGAACAGGGCTAAAAATTGCGCGATATGGCTTTTCGGCCGTTGGATCATAGTCGGTAGATCCAACGGCGCGGATATCATGTGACGGGCCGAAAGATGCACGAGCAGAGATGGTAGTGGGGTCTACGGTGACGTGGATTTTGTCGTGTAGCAGACAGGTGTTGGATTTATCGGGTTAAGTCCCGATCATTAGATCTTCAGATTAGACGGTTATGATTGAGAGAGGAAGTAGATATGTTGAAAGGGGAAGAAAGGAAGGGCAGGTGATCAGGTGGAAGGATGGGGCCCGATGGCCATTGATCTACAGAGATCAACGGTCTAGATTTGTTTAGACCATAACGTTGGGAATAAGGAAAATAGAAGGAAAGTTGTGTTCGGGAAAGGTTTTTAAGCCCTTTAGCACTCGATTGCGGGGATTTAGGACGCATGGAGGAAAGGGCTAAAGGAAATAAGCCCTCGGAGGCTTAAATGCCTTATAGTTCTAGAAGACCATTTTTAGGCTAGAAACAGGGATTTTAAAGCCAAAAGAGGGTCCCGATAGGTGAGATAAGGGTTTTTAAACCAAATGAAAGGGGAACATAAGGTTTAAAAGGGGTTTTGGAATGGTTTAGAAGTCAAATGAAGATCTTTATGGATGAAAAATGGAGAATGAAAGCAATCTTTCTCTTGGTAAATCAGCAGGTACTTGAGGATTCATAGTGAAACAACAGTGAAGATTAATTCAAAGGATAAAGAACATCGTAAGACTTCAAGAACTCACAATTCTGACATGAATTATTTCTTGAAGGCTAAAAAAGATTTAGCCACCATTTGATATAACAAATTTTATAGGTGGCTAACACCTTCTAGAAGAGTTCACATGTGTCAAGCTTCGAATCCAAGTGTCCATTTGACATCTACATGATTGGGAACATGTCTTGCCTATTATTGGAAAGTCATTGATTGTAAAACAACCTACAGTTCATCTATAAATTAAGGACAGATCTGAGTGCTTGAGAAGGAAGAATTTGAGTAGAGAAATGCTGGAGAATTTTCAATTGAGAGCTAGATTTGTGTAACAGTTGTTGCAGAGATTTATACTGTGATGGGGCTTGGGGATGTTACTGGAAGGTCACTTAAAATTAGTCACTAGGTTATAACCTCTCGTTCTATCATTAATAAAGAGTACAACTTATTTCTCCCTATATGCATCTGTATTGGCTTTGATTTTCCATATTGCATGATCTTGGTTGATGTATATGGTTTATGCTTTACTGATTTAGCAAACTAACTTGAATAGACATCTATATTATTGCATCTTCTTTTGTTTTAGTGTTAATGTTTCTTGTGGGAAGCATTTCACACACAAACCGCTTAAATTTGAAGCTACAACGGAAGCGACAAAAGAAGCCATTTAGAAGCGCTTGGATCACAAGTAACATTCTAATCCTCTCTATGTGTCTGTTCTTAGTTAGGAGAAATAGTCATATAGTCTTTAATCTGTTGTTCTAGACTAGCACCTGTCTAGGGAAGCGTGATTTATCCGTAACTCACAATTCTGGCCCAACAAATTGGCGACTCTACTAGGGAGAATTTCTCTTATTTATAGGTGTTTAAGCCTCTAATTTTTCCTATTTATCCACCCAGTAGTTGTTACTCATAAAAATTAAACTTTTTCAAAGCCAAATTTGCAAAGAAAGTGAGTTAAACTGTAGTATTTTTCCTTATACACTGCACCCAATGCACCCTTGGTTAGGACACAGTGCTTTGCATAGCATTGTCTCCCTTTTTGGCCTGCGTTGCAGAGCATTGTCTCCCCTTGGAGACTGCATTGACTCCTGAAAACACCCACATTCCCTTGAATTTTCCTTTGCAATTTGCTTCAGTTTGTTTTCTGTTATGTTTTGAAAATTTTGATCCTCATATTGATCAGTGACTCTATATACTTCTTCCTCCTTTGACTGAAAATTTGTTCAATGTTTATTTAAAAAGTTTTTCTTTATCATTGACAAGTTGATTTCAAAATCATTTTTATGGTTGCATTAAGAATCATTTGCTTTCGAAATAGGAAATTGTCATAAAATCCTCATTTCCTTGATAGGAGAAATTGTTGTTAAAATCCTCATTTTTCCTTCAAAAGAGAAATTGTTGTTTGTATTCTTCGTTTCTCGAAAGTAAAAGGCATTTGAATTGTTGATTTAGTGCACCTAGTTTCTTTTATACATTCATAAAATTAAAGAAATTGAAAAGAAAAACTTGCATTTGCATGTAGAATTTTGTGTGTTTTGCAAAGGGAACATTAGGAAATCTGCATTTAGTTTGTGCTCATTGATTTGTTTTGCTCATTGATTTTTTTGATCGCAAATTATTTACTCTCTTCCCTTAGTAGCTAGGTATTTCATTGAAGAAATTGAAAGTGAAAAAATGTTTATCACTCTTAGCTTGCATTTTAGGAATTTCACACACATCATCGCGATGAACCTTTGAAAGGAAGATTGTTAAGCAAGATCAACATAAAATTAATCTCAATTTACCTAACAAAGCATTGGAACCATAATGATAAAATTTAGAAGGTCTAGGCTAGAGACGTGTTTCAACGTCGTAAAACATAGCAGTTGTCGTTAACTTGTCTGCGATATATTTTGAGTGTGATACCTCACTCCACGTACGTAAGTATATCATAGCTTGTCTACGTACTTTTGGGTATATCGGTCGGTGTTACAATACGATAAGTATAAAGGGGTGCTCTTATTGTGCGGTTTCACATCAAACAACGCTAATACGGACTTGGGCCTCCATGTACCTTCGGGTATATTTGGAAGGACAAATTTTAGGTGTTATCCATCCATAGTGAACCGAGTTGGCCGCCTTGTAAATTGTGATACACCAAACACAACATTCGGGGAGATTGCCTACCTATACTTCTTGGTCCGCCAGGAGGTATTCTGCAGTTCACAGTTTCTTGGTAAACCCTTTTGCCTAGCATTACCCTTTTATTTTGTTTATTTTTTTTGGTTAAAATAAATTAGTAATCGTGGAAGAACAAAATCCTATCCCTCGTCATTCGTGTAGATTAGATTTAAAACCAACTTTACCACCGGAAGTTACTTCTGGTAGGTGAAGGCGATTAGGATCTTCCGAATCAAGTACAATCCGTACCTCTAGAGAAAAATTATCTTTTAATAAACTAGAATTAGCTCAAATTTTTTCTACACATCCTGGTTCATCTACTGTTGTTGAAACGAAGTCTTCACAGCTACCCATGGTCACGACCCATCCAATCAGTGAGACCATACCTCCTAGACCCAATTTTGTTCAATCAAAAATTGATCCAGATCCTGTCTCTTCTTTGCTAGAACATCTGAATCTAGAAGTCGAACAACCGGAAGTTGTTCCTACCTTGGTCATCCCACAAATTTTTGTAGCCACTGAAACTCCTATATCACACAGTCAACCATCTGAAATATATTTTGGGCTTGACAGTGAAATTCTTCCACCTAGTTTAATTGTGATTGAATAAATCCCACAAGACGATGCACCTTTAACTCCAACCCATTTTGGGGGGGGGGGGGATTTTCCTGTACGAGTCTTTTCCTCAATCGTTTCTATCCACTTTTTTTGATCTTGTTCCCATTCAATCTCCCATCGATTTTCGAGGGTATAAATTTGGTTAAACAACCATGTCTGAACCAATATCTTTGGTTGGGCTTGTTGTTCCAATTACATCAGCTCCCACCCTTGCCACTCCGTTGATGTTCACAACTTCACCAGAGTCATATTTGCACGGTGGCCCTACGGTCCCAACAGGTTATAAATCATTATCTGGCACTTTCTTTGGTGCATCTTCAAGACCATGGTCTTTACCAATGTCATCATCTAGTATTTTAATTGGTAGTCCTATCATTATTACTGAACGACTTGATTCATTATATACATCATCAGGGAAATATTAAGTCTGTCCTTCTAGGTCAATTCCTTTAAGTACCATATCAACTAGACTCCCAACATTTGGATAAAATTATTTTCCATCTTATTATTCTCCTCATGTTAGGGGGAAACCTTTGGTCACCCAATATGATAGTACTCGGTCTCTTTTTGGTCCGCCAAATTTTGAATTGAATGTTTGTCAATGGCAACCCACTCTGCCTATCCAACCACAAACGGTTATCCATTTGTATCAACCAGTTCAACCTGTTACACCCACTTCATTACCACTTGTTAATACATCTTTACCCCTATTACAGAATCAAAATATTGTACATCAACCTTATCAAGCGGTTCTTTCAACTCAATATCATCAAATTTTGGGTCCACAGATTCCAAATCCTTTGGTTAATTTACAACAACCCCTATCTAGGTTACTAGAAACATATTTCGTATGATGGTGCTCAAGGGCCTGTTACTCAAGAAATTCCATCTTACCCTGGCTATGCTCAACCTAACCTTAATAGACAGTTGCCTTTTGTCGCAACTTTAGAGTTTCTAGATTTAAATCGGTTAACCAATGATCCAATCAACTATGCTCCTTGGTGGTTGATAATACCTCATAAATTACCCTCTGATATTCCTAAATTCAATTGAAACCCTGGAGAAGATCCGTCGACTCATGTCATGACTTATCATTTATGGTGTTCATCAAATTACCTGAATGATGATTCTGTTCGACTACGTCTTTTCCAGCATACACTCACAGGTCTGGTTGCTAAATGGTACATTGAGTTACCTAGACCTTCTTTTGACAATTTCATTGCCCTAGCTACTGTCTTTTTGACCCATTTACAGTTACCTATCAGATATGAAACTGGAATGGAACTCTTGACCAACTTCAAATAGACTAATGCTACTCACATTTCTGATCATATTCATGAGTGGTGTCATTGTCGACGAATGGTTAAGACATTTGTTCTGGATCAACTACTTACTGAATGGTTCATTAAGTCCCTGTTACAATTTATAACTGAGGATGTGGCTAAGGGTGGTGTCGTCACAAAAGAGAAATTTATTGCTCGTGCCCAATATTTAGACTTGAATTACACTCATTCTAGCATGCTCTATGAAAAAATTCCTAATGCACCGCGATCTAATTTCAATATTCCTCCTCAAATAAAGGACTCTCATGCTGGAGACGACTTGAGAGGCACTGCAAACACACACCACACTACTGCATCTGATCCTTCTCCTACTTCTGAATTTAATGCGTTATCATTTGACAAAGGCAAAAGTGACAAGAAACCAGGAAGTAAGAAAAAAACGAAATCAAATCAATAACAAACTTCTAACCCGCAGGATAGATCATCTGATCAACCGTATGGACCTCGGAAACCTAATTATCCATGTATAATCTGTAACCAGGAAAATTTGTTAGGGATTTTCCTCACTGTGCTGAAGTGTCAAAAATCATCAAGACTTCCCATGCATCAGTTGTGTTGACAGACCCATTTCCAAATCCAGATACTAATTTGGTTGCTACGGATCTAGCTCCTAGTTCCCAAGTGTTAATTTTATCCACCACAAAACCTTCACAAGATATTTTGGTGTCAACGCGTAATAAATATTATGGTAGTCAGGCCATCGATCAACCTACTACCTCAACAACGAATCCGTCTACTGAATCAGTACCACCTACTGTTATTCCTGAATTGACAATTAAGCCACCAAAGGGAGTAATTCATAAATCGACATATAATCCTCGAGCAAGAGCTGCAGAATATTATAATATAGTTGAAGATTTGGCTCAATACCCTTCAGCTATGTCTGCTCTTGAGGTATTACAAAATTTTCCCTCCAAGAAGCAAGCTTTATTTTCGGCCATTAGTGGAATTGATCTGACTGATTCTAATCTTGTCATCTTTAATCATACGGGCTATGTACCACAACTACTAGTAGAATTAGCATTCTCCATACAAGTAAATGTTCTCAATCACCTTATTCATCGCACTATTATTGATGAGGGAGCATCTACATGCATTATGTCTCTAAACTGTTGGAATTCACTTGGCTCGCCATGCTTATCATAATCATCAACAACGTTGAAGGCTTTTGATGGAAGAACATATAAACCTTGTGGTATTATCAATAACTTGCATGTTGAACTAGGGGGAAAATAGTGAATATTGATGTCAAGGTTGTTGATGGAACCCTTGACTATAATATCTTACTTGGAAGGCCATGGGTATATGCGATGACTACGATTGTTTCTACATAATTTAGAATGATTGCCTTTCCACATAAAGATAAAATCACAGTCATTAATCAACTATCCTTCTTTGCCTCTGCTTCAAAGGTAACTGGAAGAATTCTATTTGTTCACTTAGCCCAACTAGAAATTCAGAACATTGGTGTAGGAATATTAAAGGATTCCACTCTCATGGGAACCTTTGCATTACCGCCACTTGCGACGTCAGTGGAAATTGAAATTATAGAGACCTTCTACATGATCTCTTCCACTCTATTTGGCTTAAGGGAGATTACAGGTGATTCTAATATTTCTACGTTGGATGAATTTTTACCGCCCAACCCCATTGAGTTGGCATAGAAATCAATCTATCTGGATTAGGCGAAAAATCCGAAATCAGCGTCGCCGATTGTTTGGGTTGATGTTCCGTAGATTTTGGTAACCCATCTGATCCATTTTCCTCAATGTCTTTGACAGATGAAAATATTTTGGAAGCCATGATGCCAGACAGAGAACCATGGGAAGATTATCATCATTGTTCCCATCTTCCTGATTATGAAGAAAAATATCTTAGTGAACTATATCACCCATCAATCAAAAATTTCTTTTCGAATTCTTTACCAATTAATGCAATTGGTTTTGAGAAAAATTGATCAAATATTGAAGAAACCACTTTTATCAATATTTCGACCAAACTTGGCGTTGTAGAAAATATTCATGTCGGTGTATCTTGTTCTCCATCAGAAATTGAATAATATCGCTCTCTATTTCATGAATTTTGTGATGTTTTTGCTTGGTCTTACGAGGAAATTCCAGGCATAGATACTAGTATAGTTGAACGCACTATTACTATGTATCTTGATGTCAAACCGGTGCGCCAATGGCTTTGTCCTGTTCATCCAAAGAAAGCCACTGCCATCAATGAAGAAGTTGAAAAACTCTTGCGTGCTGGTTTCATTTACCCTGTTCCGCTAACTGAGTGGGTTTCCAATATCGTTCCTGTTCTGAAAAAAACAAGGGACCATTAGAGTATGCATTTATTATCGGGATGTTAATCAGGGTTTTCCAAAAGACAACTATCCTACTCCCTTTATCGACTAGATCATTGACGATTGTGCTGGATGTGAAATTTTTTTGTTTATGGATGGATTTTCCGGCTACAATCAAATCAATATCCGCCCAAATGATCAACATAAGACAACATTCATTTGTCCCTGGGGCACATTCACTTATAGGAAACTTTCGTTTGGTTTAAAGAACGTTGGGGCAACTTTTCAGAGAGAAATGGATTATGCTTTCAATGACATCAAACACATTGTTCAACCATATGTAGATGATTTACCAGCACATTCACGAAATCAGACTGATCACCTAATGCATTTGAGAGCCATTTTTTTACGCTGTCGACACTACAAAATATGCCTTAATCCACATAAATGTGTGTTTTGTGTTGGTTCTAGTCGATTGCTCGGATTCGTAGTCTCAAAAAAAGGAATTCTAATAGACCCATTGAAGGTTCAGGCCATTCTTGATTTTCCTGCACCATCAAATTTACTTGAGATACAAAAACTTCAAGGAAAGGCTAACTTCCTGAGAAGGTTCATTCCAAACTACGCTGAAATGGCTAAAGGATTTACTCGACTAGTGAAAAAGGGGGTTCCCTTCCATTGGGACCAAGTTGTGCAAGCTTATTTTGATGCTGTCAAGGATAATCTTGTCCGAGCGTCATTAATGTATCCTCCTAACTATCAAAATGATTATTTACTATATATCGCCATGGCTGAAATGACCATTTCTATCGTTTTGGTCCAAGTAGAAGAAGGAATTTAACATCTGATTTATTATTTGAGTCGTAATCTGAATGATACGGAAGTTAAGGACTCACAAGTAGAAAAGCTTGCCTTGGCAGCTGTTCAAGCTATCCAAATATTTCGCCATTATATCCTGCTCCGAAAAACAACAATAGTTTCGGATTGCAACCCCATGACTTATATCTTATCACGTCAATTGTTGGGGGGGGGGGGAATATTCAAAATGGATTGTCATTTTGCAGGAATTTGATTTGGAATTCATCAAATCCAAGTAAAATAAGTCTTTAGTTTTAGCTGAGCTTCTCTGTGACCTTCCCTCTGATAGTACTGCGACTACGTCGGAACCATCTATTCCAGACGAGTCTCTGTTTCTAACCGGATCATCTGATCCTTGGGATGGGGATTTCATCAATTATCTCCAAACCCAAACTTTTTGACCTAATACCTCTCGCTATGAATAACTATGTATTCGATACAAGGCCAAAGATTATCTGATCGTCGGCGATACACTTTATCGTCGTGGTGTCGATACCATTTTAAGGAGGTGCCTCACTCATGAGGAGACCAAAAAAATGTTAAATGATTGTCATGATGGGGCTTCTAGCGGACATTTATTTTGATATGCTACCTTGCAGAAGATACTCTGCACCAGTTACTTTTGGCCTACTATTTTTTGATATTGTATCCTGGCAGTCAGAAGTTGGCATGCATGCCATATTTTTTATCGCAAGATCCGCAAACCGTCAGTGATAATGCATCATGTTGTCTCTGTGGGACCATTTACGAAATGGGGTATTGACTTCATGACCTGTAACCCTCCTTCGTCTGGGGGGCATGATTATATTATTGTCGCAGTCGACTATTTTACCAAATCGGCCAAAGCGATGCCTACATTCAACAACACAGGACAGACAATTGCATTGTTTTTATTTAATCATGTTATTTCACAGTTTGAAGTCCCACAGGCTATAGTTACAGATCATGGGAAGAATTTTCGCAACCATATGATGTCTGAATTGACTAACAAGTTAGGATTGTATCATGATAATTCTACTCCTTATTATCCGCAATCAAATGGACAAGTTGAGGCTATTAACAAAATTCTTAAACGAATGCTTCAACGAATGATAGGAGTTTGTAAAAGGAATTGGAATTTGCTCCTATACTCCGCCTTGTGGGCATATCGAACCTCGGTGAGAAATGCAACTGGATTTACTCCTTTTCAATTAGTGTATGGTCTGGAAGCTATCTTACCAATCCAATGCGAAATATCATCTTTAAAACTCGTGATTGACTTGTTACCTGACACCTCAGAAGAAGAAGCGTGTCTCCTTAACCTCATCCATCTTGATGAAATGTGTCGTGAAGCCCAATTGGCCAACAAAGCACATAAGAGACATAAAAAGGCGCAATACGACAAAAATTTCCAGCCTCGCATCTACTCAGAGGGTGACTTGGTCCTTCTTTATGATCAAGAAGCTGATGTAAAAGGTACAGGGAAATTCGAGCCATTATGGCATGGCCCATATATTGTCAAAAGAGTTCTTGCTAAGGGTGCCTATGAGTTAGTTGATTACGATGGGATTCCATTGGCACAACCTAGAAATGGGTTGTATCTTAAACATTACTATGCTTAATCATGAGCGTAGTAATTTTTTGTATTATATTATATATATGCTGTTGATTTTCATTCACTATATTAATTTGTTTTTAGAGTTTTCTTGACGTTAGTAATCCACTTTACATTTCATCGCAGATGTTTGAATCTTCAGAACCATTTGTTAGATATGTTGATGGTGCTAGTCATAGTACGCAAAATCTATCCTCTGCAGTGTGGGCCATTTTCGCTCTGAACGGTGAGTTAGTGAGTTTTCAAGGGATTTGTATTGGTAGATCGATGAACAATATCGCTGAGTATAGTGCGTTGATCGAACTTCTCTCTAATTCCATTTCATTTGGTATTAACCGCATAATCATAAGGTTAGACTCAAAACTTATGGTATTACAACTTCCTAGTGTTTATACTATTAGAAATCCAACGCTTCTTAGATTGTTCCTAAGAGTTCGACTTTTGGAAATATATTTTGATTTTGTTCAATATCAACACATTTCCAGAAATTTGAACACATTGTTTGATTCATTAGCTAATCAAGTTTTAGACAGACAATTGCAACATATGTAAAGAAAACATTCACATCATTGAATGGGATTGCACAATAAACATAGGAAAAAAATTGAAATCATATAGATAGATAGTTATAGGTTTTTAAAAAAATTGTGCCCAAGACACATTGGTCATCTGACCTCAAAATTTATGCAAAATGTCACAAGTAAACTAGTGGTGCTCATGGTAACATGCTATAGATCTAGCAATCCTACAAAGTAACCGCATCCAACAGTTAGGAACCCTAATAGTGTGTTGCTGCAGTCGCATGGGTAACTCTTCGATCCAGAAATCCAGAATCCCGAAGGTCAACCCCTCTATGTGCTGTTGAAGCTCAGCCAGAGTATCAGCCATATCAAGGTCTTGGAGGTCTGTTCTCCCGACAACCCTCTCTGTTGGTGCATCTGCTTCGCGCTCTGGTTCCTCTACTGGTTGAACACGACCAATATCTGCATTAAATAAAACATTTATTTTAGTCTTGGGAAAACATCAAAATACAAAAATATTTTATAAACCTTAGGAAAATAAAAAAACATGGTCAAAACATTCTTACCCATTGCACCCCACTGAGCTCCTTTTGGTAATACTAAATCTAGATCTCCTCGAAAGTCAACGCCTGCGTATGTGTACTCATCGATGGTGACGATCTGTCATCGGAACTAGGCAAAGAATGTAGTAGAGAACACAAATGTCGATTTGCCTGCATGCCGACCCATGAGTTCTACCCATCTCTACATACGAGGATCTCTAGGATTAGTTATATCCAGTGTCACATGTTGTGGCTGCATCAGTGGAATCTGTTCCAAAGTGAAGGAGATAAGGATTGAACCATAACTGAAATTCTTCTTCCTTCCTCCCTTTGCTTTTTTAAATTGTTCCTTTATCTAAGATAGAACAGCTTCAAACCAGTTGAATACCATTGGCTCTAAGAACTCTAGCGCATACTGAATATACGATCTATTTGCTACATGTAGTGTAACGGTGCCAGCAAGTTTAGCGGTCGTGAAATGGATAGTTCTCAAAGGCAAATATCTAACATCCCGGATGTTTATTTTTCCATCTTTGCTAAGTTCTGCCCCTGGATAGCAGTACTGCAGAATATAATCCCTCACTGTCTCTCCTCCAACGGTAGACCCTGAGAGTGAAATGGGAAAACCTCTCCTTGACAAGCCTGTGAGAAAATACACATCCTCAACTGTTATGGGAACCACTTGGTTTTTAATGTGAAATGCCTCTATCGTTGGATCCCATGCTCGAACTAAGAACTCCAAGAGTTCTATTTGTTGCCTCATTCCTGAAAATTTAAAGTACTTAAGCAGTCCAAAATATCTTAGGGCTCTTACAGTACCCAGATCATTTAAGGCAATCATATCTTGTTCTTCATGTTCTCTTTCCCTCCATGTAATCGTCATTGTAATCTGATGGAAACCTGAAATACAACCATAAGATCCATTAGATTCCATTCATTGCAAAAAACTAGGAAAATTTTGGGCACAAAATGAAAATAAAAAACTTGAACTGCACCCAATGCACTCCCTGGATGAGACAGTGCATTGCACATGCAAGTACCCTTCACTGTACCTGCTATGCAATGCAGGTTTCAACATTCAGGGGTACATTTCCCTCATTTTGGGTAGAATTTACCCTAGGGGACTCAAAACCCTAAAATTTGCATAAATTGGATATGAAATGAATACCTAAGGAAAGATAAGGTTCATGGTACTAACCTGGATCAAACGGTGATGAAATCCATCCACAGAAACGACCGCAATCAATGACTAAAGTTTGGGGACAAAATTAGGTTCAGAGCTCCAAAATGAAAATGGTAACTATGGAATGGTAAAAATGAATAGTGAAACTACTTTTAAATAGTCATTTAATTATTTGCAAGTTAAATTTATTGCTATGACTATAGTTTTATTATGTTTTTATCATGAAACAGGTATTGTTTAATCCATTTGATGTTGTTATGAACAGGAAATACAACTGATGAGCAAATTTATTAAAATAATGACTTGACCACAAAGAATGCTATTCCTCCTTATTTTTCGAGCTTTGTTAAAAACGAAAAAGGATTTGAAGCGCACTTTTATCTCTTTTTCGAGCTTCGATAACAGTGAAAAAGGAACCCATGGAGTCTTCTTTTAGCTCTTTTCAGACTTCGATAATGTGAAAAGATTTTCGAGCACTCGTCTTTTCGAGATTGTAAAAGTAAATGAATTGATATCTACTTAGTATAAGTTTAACCCTTTTCTGGACTGAGAAAGATTATTTATGAAAAAGGAATACCTTGGTTAAACATGACCAAAGAGGTTCTCTCAGATATTATTTTACACTTTTTCGGGTCCAAGTGAAAAATTCACAAAAAAGTACTTATGGAGTTTTCTTTCATCCTCTTTTTCAAACTCTCTAAATATAAAAAAGGACCGGGCTATCACTATCGTTAAGCTCGTTAAAACATAAAATAGCGACAGGATTGTTGATCATGGCAAGAATCGAGTTTCATTCATCGCTAGACTCGTTATATTATTAAATAGCGATATTTTATTCGCCCGAAGGGTTGAATTATAGATCAAGAAAATGTTATCCTCCTCAAGCTTGTTAAAAAATAAAGAGGTACTAGTTCACAAATGACCGGGGAAAATTTGGGAAAATGAGCAAGAATTCTTTATGGTAGCAAGTCGCTCTTGAACATGACACTTCTTTCACTCCATGTTCGTGATTGTTTGGGTTGGGTAATCTTCTTTAAGGTTCATTCACACCTATGGCTCATCATACCTTCACTTCGGTTTTGGGTCAATGTTGCCAACTCATCATAGTGTCGCCAATATGTTCAAGAGAAGTCATCCAGTGAATACTTCATCCTTCCACAATACTCATAAGGTTTCATTCTCATGGCCGTCATCCCTGAAAAATTTCTATATCAAGTCATACCCTTATCTCTAAAATCATTAAATCCTGTTTTGCAATCAGGTGACTTCCTGTCCACAATAAATAAATATCTAGGAAGTTCACTTAGAAACATCAGATTCTAGTACCATGAGGCTTGTTACAGCATCGACAAGATCCTCGCTTCCGGACCTTTCACTGAAAGATTTTTTTTGACGTTCGACATCAAATCATCTATTCACGCCTTACGAAATGTACTGCAGTACCTTGAGGGCCATTGACATTAATGGTGGTTCTCTTTCATTTGTTAACAGCTCACATTATTGGCTGGTAATCAAACAATCTCTTTCCATGTTTGACTACAAATCATATATTCGCATGGCTAGATTTGTACCCAAATGATCGAGTGAACGAGATAAGAAGACCTCGGATCTAGTTTTAGCCATCCAAGCTACGATTTTAGGATTGTTGTACACATCATCTTTATGGTGACCTTACATACAGATTGTCATCCAAACATGGGCCTATATCCGTAGGCATGTCTGCATCTGGGCAACATTCCAATGAAGACGACTTTCATAATTATGTACATGTTATTAGATTGTTTATGTGCTGAACATGGGAATGCCTACCCTCAGCAATTATGATCAAAGAGGGTATATCATGATGTAATTTATTGTAAGATTGATACAGGTGACCACTCCACTTCATCTCCAGCCCATCACAGTGTAAAGAATCTCAATCAAAAGTTATTATTATTATTTCAACTTCATGCTTTAGGGGAAAATTTGTTATAGGTCAATTTGGGCATCATTCCAAATGACCTGGTTAACTGGACATAATCTTGAGGACCAATGATTAAGAGTCTATCATTCCTTATCATTTCAAGTTTCTACATGCCCTAAGATAGGAACAAGACAAATCAAGCAAGACTTTCATCAAGCAAATGTTTCCAAGGTTTGAAGCTTATTATATAGCATATGAGAGCTCACCAACGCAGGATCTAAGGGGCCTAAGTGCATTGCATATACAAGTATCCCCATGCAAAGCTGCTCTGCAAAGCACTTCCTGACACTCACAGGTGTGTTGGTCACATTGGGAGCGAAATTCTCATTGTTCCAGAATTTCCACTTGGCCAGTGCCTTCTAGAAGAGTTCACATGTGTCAAGCTTCTAATCCAAGTGTCCATTTGACATCTACATGATTGGGAACATGTCTTTTCTATTATTGGAAATTCATTGATTGCAAAACAACCTACAGTTCATCTATAAATTGAGCACAAATTTGAGTGCTTGAGAAGGAAGAATTTGAGTAGAGAATGCTGGAGAATTTTAAATTGAGAGATAGATTTTTGTAACAGCTGTTGGAGATATTTATAATGTGATGGGGCTTGGGGACGTTGCTGGAAGGTCACTTCAAATTAGTCACTAGGTTGTAACCTCTCCTTCTATCATTAATAAAGAGTACAACTTATTTTTCCCTATATGCATCTGTATTGGCTTTGATTTTCCATATTGAAATATCTTGGTTGATGTATATGGTTTATGCTTTACTGATTTAGCAAAATAACTTGAATATACATCTATATTATTTCATCTTCTGTTGTTTTAGTGTTCTTTCTTGTAGGAAGCATTTCGCACACAAACCGCTTGAATTTGAAGCTACAACGGAAGCGACAGAAGGAGCCATTTAGAAGAACTTGGATCACAAGTAACCTTCTAATCCTCTCTGTGTGTCTATTCTTAGTTAGGAGAAATATTCGTATAGTCTTTAATCTATTGTTCTATACTAGCACCTATCTAGGGAAGCGCGATTTATCCATAATTCACAATTTTTGCCCAACACCTTTGCCTTTGCATCCCATTACTGTTGAAGGTCATTTTCAACAATGGGGTTTAGACTTCATTGGAGAGATTCACCCTACCTAATATGCCCAACATAAGTGGATCCTCACTGCTACTGATTACTTTACCAAGTGGATAGAATCCATCCCCTCTAGGAATACCACTGACTCAGGCATTATCAAATTTCTTGAGACAAACATCTTGTCTAGATTTGGTTGCCCTAGAAATATCATCACAGATAATGTTGTTGCCTTTACATCCAAAAGAATGGTTGAATTTTGTTATAAATATCATATCACATTAGGAAATTCCACAGCTTATTACCCTCAAGGTAATGGGTTAGTCGAGTCCTCTAACAAAAGCTTGGTCAATATCATCAAGAAGCTTCTAGAGCAGAATAAAAAAGCATGGCATGGAAAGTTGGTATATGCACTATGGGCAGATAGACTAACCACCAAGAAATCCATTGGTATGTCTCCCTATCAACTAGTGTATGGCATGGATGCCATTTTCCCAACATCCTTGGGAGTTCCGGTGGTAAGGCTTCTCCAAGAAGTGAAATCAGAAGAAAAGGACCTACAAAGGAGGTTGAAACAAACCATTCATTTGCAGCAGACAAGGGAAGAAGTTTATAACAAGACTTAAGCAGTGCAAGAAAACATAAAGAAAAATTTGACAGAAGAACTAATGCCAACAATTTTCACATTGGAGACACAGTGCTGAAATGGGATTCCAGGAAGGAAGACAAAGGTAAACATGGTAAATTTTAGAATTTGTGGAAAGGTCCTTATCTCATTCAGTTAGTTAGAGGTCATAATGGTTTCTTTTTACAAGGAATAAATGGAGAAGAATTTTTCGGAGGTCCTATCAATGGAAGGATTCTTAAACACCATTTCTTTCAAGAGTCCTAATTTCAAACTTTCATTCATTGTATATAAACATTGCATGAGAAAATCACAAAAAATACAAAAACATAGAAAGAATGAAAAAGAGGGTAGGTTTGAAAAGAGGTATAGCCCCACACCCAAAAAAAAAAAATTAGTGCTACTAAAAGTGATCAAGTCTAAATGCTACTGTTGGTTCAAAAAGAAGGTCTTGTTTCAGTCACCTAGCCTAATCATGGCTGAAACATGTTTTCAATTTATTGCTGATAAGTTAGTGAAAGAGAGTTTTTCAAGTCATTCAAAATTGACTTGTCAAAAAGGATAGATTAGGAGTGAAAGATACTGGTTCCACATGCTTAAAATTCAACCAAGGAGAAAGATGGGGATGCTTACCAAATGATAAATCACAGCCCTTCTTTTTCTAGTTTTGTTTGTACAAAAATAATGTTTGTGTGCAGCTTGTTCTTATGCCACAACTCATGGTAAGTCAGATTGCCTAATCCTAATTTAAACCATGTTTTCAATTTCATGTTTATAGCTTAGAGAATGGAGTCTGTCATACAACCTAATCTTGACAGTCAGTTACGCCAGGTAGAGAATAAAAAGAGTTCATTAGCATAATCTGAACTCACTAGTGAAAAATGATGAAATTAGTGACTAGGTGACTAAAAAAGTTAGTCACCACAATTATTTCAAGTGAATTACTACTAAATTTGAGCAATTTTAAGTGACCGAACTAAAAATGACCAACTTAAATGACTAATTTAGTCTAGGGATAAAATATACGACTAGATAATAAGTGACTAAACTAAAAACGACTAACCTAAATGACTAATTAGTCATTTAAGTTAGTCATTTTTAGTTTGGTCACTTAAAATTGCTCAAATTTAGTAGTGATTTACTTGGAATAATTGTGGTGACTAACGTTTTTAGTCACCTAATCACTAATTTCATCATTTTCTACTGGTGCACATGGCACTGAGTGAGTGATTGATGACTACCTAAAGGACTTAAACCAAATTAACCGTGGAGGTTAAAACAACAATTGAAAAAAAAACATTAACACACACATGATAATTCACACTAGAATTCATCCTCTCATCGTCAAGAGTTGATGAATAAAATGTTAATTCTTTGATGAAACCAATGAAACCAAGAAGATACGTACTCATCAACCCTTACTTAATGAAGTAAAGAAAGTCTTCACAAGGAGGATGTGTATTTCATCCAAGTAAAGATTGAAAGACATGCTCTTTTTTTATTTCAAGGAAAACTTTATGGAGAAACTTGAGATCGACAACTCATTAGAGTGACTTGAGCTACACTTGAGATGGACTGAAATGATTTCCATTAATTTGCAACCCAAGAGTATATTCAATATGTTGTAAGTCTATAGTAATAACATACGATTTATCAAGGGTCAAGACATCTCTAAATACACTTGTGGGGTTTTCAAATTCCTTGGGGAAACTACCCTTCTAGATTAATGAAAGTCATGTTCTTTTTCACTTCTAGGAAAAGTTTATAGAGAAACCCAACACTAGTAATTAATCAAAGTGTTTTGAGGTACAGTTGAGATGAAATGGAATGATTGCCACTATAACCCAAAAGTATATCCAATATGCTGCTAGTATACGCTAATAACATGTGATTTATTAAGAATGGTCAAGACATTTCGAGATACACTTGTGTGGTGGTCCTACTCCTTGGAGGCTTCTACATCCTTTCCAGTGTTATAAAGATAAGAGAAATGTCTCAGCAGAAATTTGAACCTAGATAGGGGAAATAAAGAACTAAACAAATACTACAACATTGATAATAACTAATTAAGCCAACCAACCTATTACTCTTTTTCCCTTAATAATCATTTTTACCCTAATTGATTACTTCTCTTATTAAAATTTCTCCACAAAATTCTCTTAAAAAACCCATTATTGTAAAAAAATTTCTACTATCAATATTACCTCTTCCTTATGTATATATAGTGATGGTCCCTTTTTACACATGAAAGTTTTATTTTTCCACATCGCTCAAATAAAACACACATTCAAATTTTGTTCAAAATAAACAATAAATGATACCCATATTTGAAAATAGGACAAATAAGGACCGTGGACATTATTTGTCAAAGCCATTAACAGAAAGAGACTCCCGCCATCAGAAATAGAGTTTAATAGCTTTCAAAAGTCACGCCCTAATTTTTGCCTTACGAAACCGTAATCACATTAAAAAATTCAGGAGAGTGGCGAGACGCGGGAAGAATGAGGGCAACATTGGCATGCCCACGATGCACCCACGATGCACAATTCAGGGGACAACACAGTCATATTTGAGGAGACTATTTTACTTCTGCCAAAGAATTGATAAACTCATGCCCTCATTCGTGCCTTTTCTGAAGCCGCAATCACATTAAAAAATTCAGCCCACTACGTCTATGGAGAGTGGCGGGAAGAATGAGGGAAATGGAATGCCGGCGATGCACAATTCAGGAGACAACACAGTGGTATTTGAGATTCGAGAATACTATTTTTCTTCTGCTAAAGAACTGATGAGACTAATGGTGCAACGAAATAACCCATTGCAGATCATTTTGGCGAGCCCATAGTAAGATAAATGACCATTAGGGCTTTCAGGTTTGAGGATCAGTTCTTGAAGAAGAACTTAGACTTTATTGACAAAAATTCGAGCCCCTTTTTCCACAGTTTCTGAGCCACTGAATGGTTGATTTAGCGTCTAAAGGTGCTAAATGCAACTTTTCTTTGCTCCTCTGCTCTTGCTATGGTTCTACTCCCACAGGGCAGCTTCAATCCTGGTATGAACAATGAAACTAATTGTCAACTGTGGGTGATTTCTGTTGTTACTGAATGTTTTTATGTATAAGATGATCATTCCTAACAATTTGAACTGATGCAGGTTTCGTTGGGATGGCCTTCTTTTCCGATCTATCATTAATGAACAGATCTTTTTCTGAAAGTATACAAAAACAATTTACATTTGTGAACTACATTGTTTCTGTAGAACACATCAAACAATACATGCACATTCCTAGTGAGGACCCAAATGTTATAGAATATTATAGACCACCGGATAATGGAGAAATTTGTGGCAAGATGGAGTACCTAGCACAAACTGCCCCATGCCATCAAGAAATAATTTTATGTACAAGTTCCAAGTGAAGGACGAGATGGGTAGCTACTATTACTTCCATCATTGTATCTGCAGAAAGCTGCAGGGGGCTTTGGAGGACTAAGTGTAGCTTGCAGGGCCCTGATCCTTGTTCCATTCCCTCAGCCTGATGGTGATATAACTCTGCTTATAGGTGACTGGTACACAACCAAAATTTCAGTAAGTTATTAATCCATCCCTAAAACATGTACATCTCTTGGAATTAAAGAGTCTTGCTATGTTCAAATTCAGCCTGTCCACCAGAATGTTCTCTTGCAATGCATCAATCTCTGACTATATTCTATCTTTTGGCAGATCCTTAGAAGAACACTTGATGTGCACAGATCTATTGGTAATCCTGATGTTCTTCACATTAATGGTCGCAGGTTACCAAATGAAATAGCAATTACAGTGGAACAAGGTACTTATCATTGATCTATATTGGCAGTTTATTAGATTTAGTGGTGTGTCTAGCCTTTCAACGATTCACAAGATCCTGTTTATTTTGATTTTATCTCATGGCTATTGAATCCATTGCTTCTTCTCTTAAGATGTATCTAAAATGACCCATCTTTTCATTAATTTTTTTTGTGCCAATCTTTCAAAGTGATAAAAAATGAATTCGAGATAATGACTATGCACCCATTTAGTTGGGATGCATTTATTTGATTAAAGGGAGTTTGAGAAGTCATTTTTAGGAATATCATGATGTGAGAAGTAAATACTATGTTTAAAGCTACAATCTTGTGAAGAAATTGAAAACAAAACATGCAACAAGTTTTCAACAACATGGTACCAACTCATCCTCTTACAATGATCACAATCATGCAGAGACATTTCACACATGCTAAATATTTTCCAATCCATATGAATATATGTAAGAAAATATAATGAATCAAGCACAATAGGGTGGAAAATACTAGCACAACTTGAATTTTGCCAATGTAAGGATTCCAATGCAATCCTTTAGCAAAGGCACAAAATATTTCATGAATCCAACACAATTCACAACCCAAGCCCCAAAACTGACTCAGGATAGTTAGTGCATAAATAAACACAGAAATACTCTCTTTACAATGCTAGTCCTCCATCGAACCTAAAACTACCATGGCATATGCATCCAGTTCTCCTCCTAGATAGAAGTACCAAACGTCCAAAATTCTAGAAGCACTTCTTGTGAACAATTGAGGGGCCAGACTCATCATATTCTGATTTTGAAATCCACATTTGCAATACACATAACAAGTGCAGATTTTTAGGCAAATCCAAAACTTTTTCCTTGATAAAAAACAATATTTTTCAAAATTTAATTTTATCAAATTGGTCTTGATGTCATTCTTATTATGCTGGGCCAACCGTTGGGGATCTTGCTGTGGTGGAATTATGTTTTTGATACAATCTCCCACCCTATTATCCTCCAATAATATCATGATCCTCCCTTTCCAAGAGACGATTTTAGAGGCTCCTTCTAAACATTGATCTACTCTCAATACTTGGTAGGCCATCCTGCTTCCCACAAACAACCTTGTAGTCCATTTGTAGGTGAAGAAAAAGACAAAGGAAAGAGACCCGAATAACTGATATAGGTCCACAGACAAATAGATCAGTCACATTAAACTCAGTATGGGACTCCCTGTGGGATCTCACGAGTGAAACCCTTAGTATGGGACTCCTTTGTAGTCCTTTACCATTTACCGGTGAAACCCTCAGTATGGGACTCCTTGCGGGCTCTCACTAGTGGTTTCTGCAAACCATAGCTAGTGATGCTGTTCAGAACACTATAAACATTTGTATTAAGGGTTATCCCAATAAATCTAGGGTTAACATGCATAGGTTTAGGGTTCGAGTTCCTCTGAGCATGGCTCATGTTCTGAAGCATGAGGCACACTTGATTTCTAAGGCGGTGGAGGCCTTTTATGACTAGGACGTGGAGTCCTTGAAGGCAACGTCTTGGATGGAGAAGTTTTTGGGCAATAAGGAAATGGTGGATGTCTCTGTGAGGATGTCAAGGGCCATGTATGCTCAACTCATGCAACAAACCTTTCAGGCATCATGTTTCTATCAAATGCCGCCTCTATCATCTCCAAATTACAAGGAGGAGGAACTGGATATGAAGATAAGTTGTGGATCATGATGTGTAGCGATCACATTATTAGTTCGAAACGGAGAATCCAAAACTCGGATTGAGTGGCTCATGGGTTGCTGGAGTCCAAAGCTCGACACTAAAAGCAACAAGGAGTAGAGACATTGGATGAAAGGCATTGAGGAGAAGCTTAGAGAACAGGGGTTATTTTAGGGGTCTTCTTTAAGGATTGAAGGAGCATAAAAAGTGCATGGATGAAGCATTGGACTATTACAGAAATACCACACTCTTCTCCAGAGTCAGGTAAGCCTAATTTTTTTTCACATGACACAGATGATCCATATGATGCACTACCACCTCAATTTAAGTACGCATTATCAACAGTGAGAACAATTCATAAACAAAAGAAATTCTTTTATTTATTCTATAACTGGAAACCTATTTTTTCTACATGGATGGTAAACCTGGAAAGAATATCTACCCACCCATTTGAGCGAAGAATTGGTACCTTGCCAACACCATACCATAATATGTTGGTAGGTTAAATAATTCCTTTATTTATTTGTAAACGGGAACCTATTGTTTTTACATGGATGGTAAACCTAGTAAGAAGCTCTACCCACCCTCAACACATTTGACCGAAGAAATGGTACCTTGCTAGGACCATACCATAATTTGAATACGTCAATATTATTCAATATATTCAAGAGCCACACCTGGAAAACCTCATGCAAGGGAGGACTCAGGAGCATGCCTGTTAGGATTTGAAACCGTGTCATTGTCACAAAAAATTCTTTAAGTTTCCACTAGTCTAGAGCTTGATGTAAAAAGCAACATAAGTTCTTGTAATCGAATTCAAAATTGTATGCATGCTTCTCTAATATTGTTAGCATGGGGGTTGTTAAATTCAATTTGTGTCTACAGGAGGGAGGCCAAACACACATACATGTGTGCCTCCAAGTTCTATCGATAAAAAATATATGAGTACAATGAGCATATTATGCAAAAAGGGTGGATAGCACAAAGGCTTTTGCCATAGAAACATATAAAGGGCAGGTGACATTGGGACTAAGTACTAAAACATGCTACCTATGAGCTAGTGAATCCTGTGATTTACAAAACATCGTTGTACAGACACAATCAAATTGCACCCCTTAATGAAGACACATGCCTTCATGCAAGAGTGCAGCATGAGCCTGGCAGTGAAACATAAATCAAACTATTCCTTTGTAACTTTTCAGGCATCATGCGAAGGAGTGACATATGTCTGGTCAGGAAGCACAACTAACCTATATTACCTATAAAATGATGAAAGGGTGTGAGGGGAAACACCACACCCCCACAGGATATGTAGACTTGAGACCACTGAAGTTCAATAGACCCTAGCCAACAAGAGCACCCTTGATGTGCCACAACAAGTCAGCAATGGCATGGGAGTGGCAGAAAAGGGTTATTTCGAATGCCTTGCAAACAACATCACACACACCATTAGGCAAATTGAAATTGAGAAAGCCTTCTGTACTAAAGCAATTGTGTTATGGCCGGAAATAAAGAGCATCATGGCTTTTTCCCATTACACACAGAAAATTGAAACTGATATGAAAAGAAAAATGATATCAGCTCTGCCATATCAGGACAGGACAGATAAGGTCAAATTAAAATGGTTATAAAACACAAATCAATAGTGCATCTGCCATATCAGGATTCAGGACAAAGCAAACAAGATAAAATCTTCAACAGTCTCTAGGTTGGTTAACCTTTGCAGAAGATTATTTAGTTTTGGAACCTTCTCCCTTAATGACATCCACATGGTTATGTTATGAAACGTTGTATTTAACTCTAACCTCCCCAGGTCTTGAGTTAAGTCTGTCAAAGTGTGTGGCTGTGTTATGATGTGAATGAAATCTACATTTTTATTGACGTATGAAAAATCATGGCCATGTTTAGTTTGCAAAATAGCAAGGTGTGATAAAAGATGTCCACTTACTCTCCTATGTCAGTAGTCATGATTAGAGATTCCAATCAAATAGTTGATAAACTTAGTAACGATCCAATTTCAATTAAAACTACACCACCAAAATGGAGTATGTGATTGATATTTTGTATACTTCTTCGAGATAGGGAAGCGTAATTCATTCCCTAAGGTTCTTGAAGATGGCTCTATTTCCTAGTATTCTTGGTTTCTTGTGATAGTGACCAATGTGAAGCACTCAATTTCTTTGTGAAACATAGAAAAGTATGTTTAATGGAGCAGACAATTTCTTACTTTGTGAAACATAGAAAAGTACGTTTCGTGGAAAACCTTCAAAGGAAAAAACATTTTATGTTTATTTGTTGATTCAAAACAAATTCAGGCAATTCACTCTAAGGATAAAGATAGTATGCATTATGACTTGTTATTTACTTAGCATGATTCTATTTTTAACAGGAAAGGAAATTATTTAGTGTAGTTTTAAATAAATGTTCAATGTTGAAATCTGAATGTAGTCATTGGCAAAGGACAGTTAAACAAACCAATTTCTAAATGATGCCTTGCAAGATTAAGGTCTTTGCTATTGTTTTTGATATAATGAAAGATATATACTTCAGTAGGAAAGTTTGCCAAATGCTCGTGCTTTGCATGGAGATATACAACAATCACAACGTGAAATGATTCTTGCTGGATTATGTTCGGGAAAGTTTGCACTCCTAGCTGCGACTGATGTTGCGGCACGCGGTTTGGGTATCAATGATGTCCATCTTATAATTCAGTGTGAACCACCAAGAGATGTGGAAACATACATTCCTACGTAAACTACCAACGGAGACTCTAAGTACAGTATGGATTGAGACCCCTACCTTGCTCTATGTTATTCAAACGAGACTTCTTCTACAAGCCTCCATAGAGAAAGTCCTTGTAGGATTTCAAAGGCTTCTTGACTTCTTTATTCAATGGCCATCTCTACCCATCAACTCCCCCCTTTAGGTACTCTTTAAACACACCAAGGTCACTTCCTATCATCTAAACATGACTTGAACCAAGTGAGTAGCGAGAATGTCTATATGCAATACATCTATGCACGTGGTCATTTGTTGGAAAAGAGTTTTGCAAAAAAATCTAGAAAATATGGCAAATTATTATTTTTTCATAAATATTGCATTTATATCAAGGCAATGCATGTTTTTCCTCGCACTAGTGAGTCAAATTCAACAAGAAGTGCAAAAATCATTAAGTACTTATGTGTCAAACTTTGACAATTAAGCAATCATAATTCAAACTAATGTCAATGAGTAATCCAAAACACATCCATAAGGATAATCTTCCTAATGTGACGATACATTTTTAAAGTGTATGATATCAATTGACCTATGTTCAAGTATGAATAATCCAAACAAGTCTCTTTTAATTTGGAATAATCTTTTCAGTAACATTCCTCTATTTTATGAAGATAAACCTATTTTGCAATAAATAGATGCAGAATACAATTTATAACAAATTGCACTTATCAATAAAGTTTCTCCTCTGTTTTATTCCTGTGTAAGAAAGCCTCCTATCCATAAATGGCAGCCCCGTCTAGAAGACATAAGTTCCCAAAGAACTGTGTTGAAACTATAGAGGCTAGCAGGATTGTTGCTTTATGCATGTTTCTGCTTACATTGAATGATATTTAGCAATAGAACAACCAATCACATGCAAGAAACATATTAACTAGCACTCACCCATTTCCTAGAACTTCAGCTCCTTCATAACTTGACATTTTATCCACAAATTCCTGCATATTATTGGCTACATCTTCCACATTAAAATCATTCATAGTCTCTCTTGAGGTAGAGTAATTCACTGTAGGATTCTTTGATTGCTTCTGCTTAAGTCGATCTCTCTCATATGAATCTATTTCCTTTTGTCTCTCTAGCATGGTAGCAGTCCGATCCTCTTCTCCATTGTAAAGCCACATATCATCATCATCCGGTGGAAGGTCCAAACCCACAAAATTGGATGAGGAATGGGGCAATGACAAAATTTCATCAATGCACTCAACTGGAGCATGCATTACTTTTCTGAAACAAAAGCAAAATATCATATCTGACTAACAAGGAAGTCTAATGCTTGATACCTTGCGAAGCTAAATTTGACTGTGGTTCCATTTATATCACCTTATTTTTGACAAGCACCTTCCTTTTGTTACATTAGTTTATATTTCACCTACATGGAAAAATTGTAAATTATGCCAAATCCATGATATTTTGAAAACATCGACCAACATGGGCCTTGCATTGCCAATCTCTAGCAGCTGTCAAAGAGATGAATCCAAGCTAAAAATATATGCTCTGCTTTCTCTGCCGGAAAATGTCAATTCTTCTACAACATCAAGGCAATATTTTTCTAGTTCATGAGAACATCCAAGGATCAATGCACATAAGGGCATGTGTTGTATAATACTGCTTTGATAAGGATACACAATTTTTATTCCTGTGTAAGAAAACCTCATATCCATAAATGGCAGCCCTGTCTAGAAGACATAAGTGCCCAAAGAATTGTGTTGAAACTATAGAGGTTGGCAGGATTACTGCTTTATGCATGTTTCTGCTTACATTGAATGATATTTAACAATAGAACAACCAAGCACATGTAAGAAACATATTAACTAGCACTCACCCATTTCCTGGAACTTCAGCGCCTTCATAACTCGACATTTTATCCACAAATTCCTGCATATTCTTGTCTACATCTACCACATTAAAATTTAAAATCATTTATAGTCTCTCTTGAGGTAGAGTAATTCCCTGTAGGATTCTTTGATTACTTCCGCTTAAGTCGATCTCTCTCATATGAATCTATTTCCTTTTGTCTCTCTAGCATGGAAACAATCATATCCTCTTCTCCATTGTAAAGCCACATATCATCATCATCCGGTGGAAGGTCCAAACCCACAAATCAGATGAGGAATGGGGCAAGGACAAAATTTCATCAATGCATTCTTAGTATGGTAAAAGCATATGTTGGTGTATGCATAATCCTTCCAGTTTTAAGAATTAAGGTTGCAAAACCCTCTTGAGAGGACAGTAATGATCTTCTCTTGAATTTTGTGTATCCTGCAATCTTGGCTAGTGCTTTTGCAATGATATCCACAGGTGAAAGATCAGATTTCTTCACCAGATCCTCAGTTGATTGCCAAAAAATGGGAAGCACATTGCCACTGACACTCGTAATACTTTCTGCATCAGTTGAACCAGTAGCTTTAGCAACCCTCTCCTGGCTGAGGAGCAGATACATGCTCAAATTTTACACCAGCCTCCCTTTCTATCTGAGAAATCATATATTGCTTTCTATCACGCATTGAAAAACCTTTTATCCTTAGTAATGTTACTGTCTTTTATTGCACTCGGAGAACTGGTAAATCTTGATCAAGTTCCTATTTTTCGTGTGCCGGAGATTATAAATAATGGAATTATAGGACTTCTTTCATTTCATTCTGATCAGAGAAAATAGTCACTACCTGGCTTCGGAAAATATGTTCTGGTGTCGACGGTGTTACGACACAATACAGACTCTCTTTGGCTTACGACACAGATCTGATGGGCTTATTTTTGCGCAAATGTAGCCTTATCCTTTTTTACATGCCATTTGGCTGGGGCAGACCATGGCCAGAATAGAATCTTGGCAGATGGCTTAACTCACCGATCGTTCTTTAGCAACGCCCCAAATTTCTTTGAAAAATAACTGGAGTTAAAGTTTTGGAAAATGTTAATTATGATCGTTCACATCTATTGCTCAGCAATTGGTTGGCATGACTTCTACCTTCTGCAAAAGTACAGTAAAACTGTCATCAAAGAGTAGACTGACCCTTAAATTGTGGAATTTTGGGCAAAGCAGATTCTCCCTCTCAGGTAGAACCCACATTTTATCATTCCTTGAGCTTGATGGTTGTACTGCTTAAAACCCAGTTCCTCTTGGTTCAGGTAATGGTCAAGTAATTCTTCCACCAAAATCTTCCTTAGATTGAGCTCAGCCTCAGCCTTTTTTGACATGCCATTCCTGGACCACAGCGAGAATGGAACAAGGGCAGATGGCCTGGTATTTACTAGTAACTAAAGAATTGTGGATAATAGTAACTAAAGATGGCCTGGTTCCAGCATGGATAATAGTAAATACATACACCATATACAGCTTATACAAACAATTTGTAGAAAGATCCAAACTTATTTATTTTCTTGAAATCCCACTAATAATGCCAAAAAAAAACAGTTACAAGTTTTATTACAGGCTCCATAATTTCAAAAAAAAAAATTCCATGATCCAAAACATTAGAAAACATCTTAAACTTCCACCCCATTTCAAGGGCTTCAAGCCACTTCTTACCATTTTTCTAAACTTCAAGTATCACAAAGCCATTTTTGGATATTACAAAGAGGGTTAACTGTTTGAAGCCCATAAAAACACAAAAAATTGTATTTTTCTCTATGGTATAATGTTCAGTGCAACAATGAATTTGAGAAGAGGAGCCTATCTCATTTGAATCCCTTTGAACTTTGTGGTACATCTGAAGAATGAACATGAAAAATAAGGAATGCTTGGTCTAGGTCTGCTAACTCTTATTCCAGTAGACAATTTAAGAAATCAGAATGAACATATGCATACACACATCCATATATTTTATTATGTAGTAACATACAGTTTTAACTACTAACATTAGCCTAAAAATAAATATAAGAAAAATATGCCACTTGATTGTGCCTCCAGTTACCCATAAGAATCACATGCAAGTTGAATTTGCCTCCAGTTTCCACTAGAAATGGAGGACCTGAAAGGTCATTGGAATAACTGGAATAACTAGACCATCTTATCAAATAATTTGCTAAAAACATCCATACAAACAAACTATATTTCTGACAATAAGTAGCTAGAACCATGGTTCAATGCTCTGAAACTCTTTAAAGCTATCTCTACATAAATCAACCCCGGAGCTAGAATAAAACAGTCAGATTTCATATCGTGCTTCCAATGTAATTTTCTACGTAGGGGTTCAAAGTGGCTAGGCAGTGAGGTTGACCTGGTGTTTCAAACAAGTTTTTCCACATTGTTATCAATAAATCAGTCTATCAATGGGTCTCCTAACTTCAATATAAAAAAATGGAGCATGGGCATGGGGGTGCACAGATTAAAACGCCAGCTGAAACCTACATTGAGCCTTCATTTCAAGTAAGGGAAGCCTTCTATAATCCACCACTTTCTGTTGATTTCTGCAGATCTGACATAAAAAATAATTCGTAGATATTATAAAAAGGAGTTATCACTGTATATCTATATATCCAAAAGTTAAAATTTTGTTCTGCATCCAGAGGCATTAACATTCAAACCCATGGCATGCCAATATCACATTCAAACTCCTTAGCTCTCTCTTTCATGATACATTTACTAACACTGAGATCTTCTACAAAATCAAGTGTGGATTCTACATGACAAAGGACATTACCTCGTTCATAGTACCCAATATGAATGATTTTAATGTGGAAGATGTAGCCAATAATATGCAGGAATTTGTGGATAAAATGTCAAGTTATGAAGGAGATGAAGGTCCAGGAAATGGGTGAGTGCTAGTTAATATGTTTCTTGCATGTGATTGGTTGTTCTATTGCTAAATATCATTCAATGTAAGCAGAAACATGCATAAAGCAGTAATCCTGCCAACCTCTATAGTTTCAACACAGTTCTTTGGGAACTTATGTCTTCTAGATAGGGCTGCCATTTATGGATAGGAGGTTTTCTTACGCAGGAATAAAAATTGTGTATCCTTATTAAAGCAGTGGTATAAAACACATGCCCTTATGTGCATTGGTCCTTGGATGTTCTCATGAACCAGAAAAATATTGCCTAGATGTTGTAGAAGAATTGAAATTTTCCAGCAGAGAAAGCAGAGCATATCTTTTAGCTTGGATTCATCTCTTTGACAGCTGCTAGAGATTGGCAATGCAAGGCCTGTGTTGGTCGATGTTTTCAACATATCATGGATCTAGGATAATTTACAATTTTTCCATGTAGGTGAAATATAAACTAATGTAACAACAGGAAGGTACTTGTCAAAAATAACTTGATACGAAGGGAACCATAGTCATATTTAGCATCACAAGGTATCAAGCATTAGACTTCCTTGTTAGTGTTCTGGTTCAAACAGGAATAACACTTTTGATCATTTTGACAATGTTTGCTGAAGATAACTGGCAGCTAAGTCACTAGTAACTTGGGAAAGGAGCATACAACTGCTAGAACAGACAAACATATTTAAATGTTTGGAATTAAATATGAGTGGACTGAGAACTAAAGAGACCTAGTTAGCTTAAATAGTCTCTATATGGAAAGGAGCAGAAAACAATATCCCTATTCCATAAGATAAACAGGCAAGAAATTTGCAAGCACTAGCAACTACTTCCAAACCTGGCACTCAAGGAACTTCCACAGTGAGACATGCTATTGATTCAACATAGTTAATTGAGTTGTATCTTGCGAGTAATGACTATTTGAGAGATGCGAGCAATACACATAACAAGTTCATATCAGGGTGAGCTAGCGCATACTCTTTAAGGAAGTAGCCAATTCACCTGTTAAGAATACACCCTAAAAATGTGTGCAGGATGGTCAACTTGGCCATTGTAAGTTACAACAAGCTCTAGCAAAGGGAGTGACCTTAAATAATGTGCTAAGGTGCCAACTAAAGGAGCACTCCTTCGATCTAGGTGATTCATCACTCATCCTAAATGCAAACCAATTACAATCTCAAAATAGAAATGCAGCTAAGGCTCTTTCTCCAATGACACAACTATCTCTCCAAGGATAGGAAACAATGTTTAAGCGTGCAATAAATAAACTTAGGTTACTATAACTACCCCCCATAAATGCATCAACCACAAAATAAAAAATAAAACAATTACATTTGTTAGGAAATGAAGCAACCTAGGATTGTGTGCCAAGTGGAATCCCCATTAAAACATACCTCTTGACCATGGCAAGGAGCTACACCCTACACAATGAGGCCCAACATCTTTTAGGCCATAAAATGCTTCCCTAGAACAGATCCCTCCTTGTACAAAGTTCAAACAAGTCAGATGAAGGTGAACACAAGGAATAATTGCTACTTGCTGGTTGTTTCTTTTTAAATCCACACTTAACTCTTTCTTAATTTGATGAGTATCACATTGGAGAAGTGGATATACCAACTAATGAAAATGACTTCCATTTTCTATTCTAGAATAGCAACAGTCTTATGCCAAATAGGCCTCAAAACCTTGCATCAGGTCGCCAGCTAAGACTGCCCATCATATAGCATAATATCTCTAAAGGAAAATTTTCCTATCATGAATAAACCACACCTGGAGGAAGTACTTATGTGCTGTTTTATATTCAAGCAGTATATATCATGTTTTGCTGTAAAATTGTATATATCATGTTTTGTTGTAAAAGGTGTTTGTTGACAGATAGTCAGGGTCACTATCATCATATTTTTCCTGAGGCTTGAATTCCAACCATAAAATGTTTGTTCTTTGGAAATTCCAAGATCCACCATGGTTGCTCATAAGATGGTTTAACAATATATTGGCAGACTTAATGCTACAATGTACAATTGGTGGTACAAACCCATAAAATAGTAAAATACTCAACCTCAGCTGATCAACTGCTACAGGCTAGCCAAGAAAACTTGACTTTGGACCCATTTCAGGAGTCATTCAGACCTGTAGATACAATTAACTGGCATGATAGGAACAAGTCTCAGAGTGCATGCTTGGCTGCTCCAACAAAGGCACTTCTATGGCTAATTAATTACTAAAAAAATAGCTAATTAATTACTGCAGGAGATAATGGTACAGAGAGGCCTTCTATGTACCTATGTACATAGAAGGCCTCTCTGTACCATTATCTCCTGGAATTGTTCTCAGCCCTTTTGGAAGGTGGAATCTGGTTACATTTATTTAATTTTCACTGGTATCTTTTCCAACAATTCACGTGTGCTAGGCATGCCTTTTAAACAAACATTGTCACAACAGTTGTTCCGAAGAAGAGTTGGATTTTGAAAACCTCACTTTCTACTTGACCTGTAGTGAATATAATATAATATAAATGATGCATCATAATGACTAAAAATTTCTAAACGCTCAAATATTTACATTATTATGGTTTAAATAAATCTAAATTGACATACTCTGGTGGAACAAGCTGACATACTGTAGTGGAACGAGCTGCCTATCTTTCGTGGCATTTTTGGGAAATTACATAATTCATAAAATAGTGTTTTGCAGCATCCATTCCCATGTTCTTTGTTCTTAGATATTCTCTTCTTTCTTTTCCTTTATCTATAATTTGTTCGTAAACCATGATTACTCAAAGTTGGATACAATTGAGGAAAAATATACTGCAGGAGATAATGGTACAGAGAGGCCTTCTATGTACCAAAAAATTGTTGCTGAACTGTACATTCCATTGACAAAGAACTGCTACTATACCATATTCTTTACTTCATAGTACAATATCCATGTTTTCTTAGACCATTGTTTTATCCACTTTGTGTTCATTTCATAGGAACCAGGACAGTGCCGACTGGTTGCAAGCTCAAGGGGAAGAAAAGAGGTGAATTTCATAATCACATTCTACCTTGAGAATCAGTTCTATATCTTGATGACTTTCATATAATCTAAGACCTCGTAGAGATGGTTTTTTTTCACACCATTGATAGAACCTATATTTAATTTGCAAGTTTGTGTTTTAAACTTCTACAGAATCCCAGTGGTATTACTAGCTTTGGGGCCTCATCTATTTCTTCTCTCTGTTTTTTTCTTTTCAAAGCTTTGATTCTAGGAAATCTATCGAGCACTTGCTAAAAGAGAAAAATGATCTTGAACCAGATTCTCTCTTAAACAAGAGAATGATACAAGTGCATTATGCTTATAAAATTTTCTTTGATTCTAGTTTAACAGATTATCATTAAGGTTGTCAATCCTACATCCCAAGACTGTTTCTGCGTTAGGGTTGTGAGATTTTGTGGATCAGGTGCACCAAATGTTCTCTAGGAAATGGTGCATCAAGGACCATGGTCATTTATTTCTTCACTTTGCTGGTAAAGACAACAGTCATGATTCATCATTAAATGTTATGTAAAGGTAATGAGGAAGGGATCACCATAATGTTCTTTTCTATTATGGTTTTTTTAATCTCATTTATTGTATTTTTGTTTATAGGGTTTAGAATTGTTAGTGAATGGATGACTGTCAAGGCACTCTTTTTATCATGGTCATAGGAACGAAATCCTATAAGTATCTTACTTACCTAAATTTATAAGTATAGGTCAGTGTTCTTGGAGCCTTCAGTATCTTCTGCTAAAGTATAACCCTCACTTTCCATGCCAAAAAATTTGAGGCAACATCTAGTTTGTCCTCAAATATGAGGAAAACTAAGCCCATCTCTAAGATCTAATGCACAAACTTCCAAATAAGAAAATTATTTAAGAAATATTGTTGAAACCCTCTGATTGCTGGCACTTGTTTTTTGCATTTAAGTTACTGTTGTAAATCATTTATAGTATCACTATGAGAGATCGCTTTGGTACCATGTAAGCTTTTCAAGCCTAAGTGATTGTTGTCATTGTGTTAAATAACTCAAACAAAATTTAATTAATAGCAGAAAAATAAATTTCATAACATCCTACTAATCACACAAATAGTTGAAAAATGTGGAAAAATAAAATACATACCCATGGATTTCTCCTCCAAATCAAATTTTCAATCTTTTGACCCAAGCTTACAAGGTGAGCTTTACAACCTGCTTTGAACAAGTAGTTTTACAGTCAATAAAATCACCTCAAACAATAGTTTATGCCCTGTGAAAATAAGCTACGATTACAACAATACAACCTGATCTATTTCTTCCTTTCCTGAATAGCTAATCGCTATGTACAACTACAGTAGTACAACCTGATCTATTTCTTCCTTTCTTGGGCCGAAAATCACTGTTTTTGCCTCTCAATAACTGAAGCACACTCTAGAAATACACTCTATGTTAATACCTGAAGGTGTATGTCCATATCTGATGTATGGCTTATGCATGAAGAAAAGATAGTTGTACCAGTTGTATGGTTTGTTGTACATGCTGGACTCTAACATATTTTCTTTTATTTTCTTCTGGATGGCTCTTCCTTCCTCCAACTCTCTTTCTTTGTTCTCATGTGCATGGGATCTCTTTTATATTATCTTATATGAAATCCTGTAAGTATCTTACTGAAATGGGCAAAAGACTGGCACTGACACTGTGGGATCATTAGTAAAAAGAAGCATGGAATATAGTTGTTATGGATATAATGATCAGTGGCAAAACTATCTTCTTGCTAATTATCCTTTTTACAGCTCTCTTGTTGTTCACTTTCTTGTATTTTTCCACAAGTTTGTGCACATCGATACCAAGGCAGTTCTTCAGATGACTCACAAGGTGCATTGCTCTTTCCTTCATTCTATTATGTCTTATTGATAGTATCAAGTAATAGATGAATAAACATTTACTCTTCAAGAAAGATCCCATGGTTATTTAAAGCAAGATCCCATGGTGGATTAAAGGGACTTATTTTAAGGTAGGATCCACAATTAGGATTATTACACCTAGGTTTTGTATCTCAAAAATTAGGACATGAGAAATTTACTTGTGGAACTGTGAAAATAAATTAATTGGAACTTCCTCTTGCATGGAAATAATGACATTGCAGGGAATATGTAGATTGCTACCTTTCAAATATTGAATTTGCCTATCCAGTCAGTGCTATATAAATAAAAAAATCAACATTAACAAAAAATGATCCATTCTTGATAGATTAATTTATGAACAACCTTCATGCATGTAAATGTAGGCTTGAACTTGATATAATTGTTTATTAGGTTAACTATCCTTCTATTTTGCACTCAAATGCTTTGTATGTGAAAAGTACCTTGTGTTATTGAAACTTAATATGGTTGTTAATTCAACAAGCAAAGTATTGTTTTTGGTTTAAATTAGAGACATTTAGATTAGCGTCTATGTTTTGGATCTCAAATGCTTTGTCTTAAAAATACTTTCCAACTTATCATTTTATGTTGACAAATTCATTGTAGTTTAAATAGTTGTAGACAAGATTTCCAATCAAATAGCTAAGCACACCATCTATTTATAGTCTTTTGTGGAGGGTCATTTCCATAAATGATTGTTGTTAGTGAGAATAATGTCTTGCTCAAGAGACAATGGGTAAATTCAGCCTGAAGTCATCGTACTTAAGTTACTTCTATTTGATAATTCAGCGTGCAATTTATATGCTTCCTGTTTTGGACGACTTCTGAAAATAAGGATTGAGTTTTGCTTTTTACATCAGATAGGTACTTTGCTAACTTTGTATAAGTGGCAGAGATTTTGAATGGATATGGAAAAACTTGTGATCCCAACCCAAACCTATTTTGAGGAATTTTTTTTTTGGTATATTCTTATACACTGTCAAGGGTTCCGACACAAATTGGGACTGATCATGGAAAATTGGAACAAGGATATAGTTAGTTTAATATTTTTCACATGTTTGCTGTCTTTATATTATAAAAAATCGTAATGATTTTCTTACCAAAAAAATTCCTAAACTTGTGTAGTAAGTCTATTGCCTTTATGAAAATTGAAGACCTATTTTTCTCAATTCATTCCCTATAACTGTCAGGATAATGTTGATATGCCAATAGTCGGACTTCGCAATCCATTCTCGAGTTACATAAGAAGTGAGTGCAACTCAGTGTTACTTAGGTGGATCATGGTTGGGTAGCAGTGGTCTTGCATGAAACCTTGTATTTCCTTCTAAGTTTGATGATTTTTTTTTGCTTTCTTATTGAAAATGTTCCCGGATTTCAATATTTCACTGTTTTAGCTTGATATTCTAATAGGTTCACCTTGATAATGGTAATAGTTGGTGGTTATTATTTCCAATTTGTTTCTTTTATCCAGATAGAAAAAATACTTGAAATCCAATTTACATTTGTGCATTTTCGTTGTATATTCATGGTCACCTTAATTTTCAATAGGTTTTTGTATTTGGATTAGATTGATCTCAATTTATACTGGTCTTCATAGAACCTGTATAATTCTGTTTGTTAATGTATTTTCTGACAAGTATATCAAATGATATTCAAAAGGGCGGACTATGATTATTCATAGTTGAATTTCCATGCGTATTTCATTGTATCATTCTAACTAAGATATGTATTGGCAATGGCATCTTTTTTCTAATGCGTCCTTTGTGTTATTACCTCTATTCTTTGCTTTTCCAGAAAATAGGTTTTATAATTTGTTAAAGTCTTTTGTATTCTAATATAATGTTATGTTTTCATTTGTAGGTATTAAGTGTTTTGGTATCTTCAAAAGAGATACTGTGTCTTATTCGAAGCATAGATTAGACATACAATGATGTGAAGTCGGGAAGTGCACCATGTTGTTTTGACAGTTTGCATAAGGTTGTGCTTGCCATTTGAGAGCAACTACAAGTCTTCCCTCTATGAGCTATATAGTGTTATGATGTAGGGTACCATTATCCAATGCACCATTTTTAACAAGGTTTTGTTTGGAAAATGTCTCATTATATTAAGAGGTTTCTTTGTGACAACTACAGGACTGAGAGGGTGATTTATCAAATTTTGAGAAAGGCAGTGACCTTACTCACTCTCCTTCGCAAAAAGAAACACAAATGTTGCAAATTTTCAGCACCAGTGATAGTGGAGGCCATCAAATTCTAAAGGTGAGTTTTGTGAATGGTTTCTTTCTCCGTTTTGCAAGAATTATTTGGTTGATGGGGTAGGTTTATAATTTATTTTGTCCATACATCAAATTTGGAACTTTACAAAGATAACTCCTTACAAACATTAATATAACACAATTATTATTTATGCCATTATAAGGAGGCAACTACATTAGTAATTGTTTATATTAATTTTTCCTAGGGAAATATGTTGCCATAACTTGCCCACATATTAAATGTTCCAAGTGAGGAAGTTGGTACCTTGTCAGAGTATGATGGAATCCCCATTTCTCCCTCATTTCCTTGTATCTTTTCCGTATGAGGAATGGAATTGACTTCTAGTTGAAATACCAGTTGGTAACTGGACATAACTACTTGGGAATAGATCTTGTAACCTCCCTGGGTATTATGCCTTCTGTAGAAAGCGTTGGGAAAACTGAGCTATACTATTGTGCTAACTATTTATTACATATGTACAAACATGAAATCTATATTTATTGGGATTTTATATAACTAAAATGGAAATGAATTATATAATTCTTCCATATAAAGAGCTAGAATGACTTTAAATATTAGGTAGTTGGACACTATTTTATTCAAGAGGAGAGCTATGCTGGAGTATATTCTTCCTCAATATTTTGACCATATTGCAGAGCTCATCTTCAGGGTATAATTGAAGTTTGATTAAACTTGGGATTTTAACTTATTTTATAAAATTTGAATTCTGCTAAAATTAGTTGGATAAGAATATAGTTTTAAAAAATTGATTTCTAATTAATGTTAGCTGGATAATAACATAGTTCTGATTTAATTTTGCTAGTTGGAAAATAATTGAGTTTCTGAACTTTATAGATGATATTTTTTTGGGAGGGAGATGGGAAGGTAATTTAAAGGCCTTTTATTAACAGATGATGATTACCTATGATTCAACCTTCTGTATGCCTCTGGTTTGCCACTAGGGAAACTAGGCCATTTGCAATACAGGAGGTCTGTTGTCCAAAAAATATACATTTTCCAAAAATATACTGAGTTCTAAAAAATACTACAGTGCCTTGGCTTAACAACCACAAAATCTAACAACATATAATCCTACTATAATTGTAAAGATATAAAACATAAATTTTCATGAAGAGATTAGGAGGTGGAAACTTCCACATCTATGGGTGCTTGATCACCTGGACTTTCTGGATGAGTTGGGCCTTTGCCATCCAGTAAGACCATTTTTATCCTTGCCAAATTCTTTCCCATAACTTTGTTCATCATCATCAAAATTTTGTTTTTAGTGTCATTTTTGTCAAGGAGCACCCTTCCCAGCAACTGTCTAGTTGTAATGCTCATCCAGGTGGCATGATCCAAGCATTGCATCGCCAGAGACCTTTGGTAAGTCTGACGAATGGGACTGGTACAACTACTCTTGATAGATGGGCTTTCAGCAATGAGGCTACGATACCACTCAAATTTCCATTGCCAAATTCCCACCCTCAAATGCTACTAGACAGTGTCAATTCACACGGAAAATGATGAGCTTTCGGGTTTTATGTATGCCCTCGGGTGGCCTTGCCGCAGATAGAATCCACCTCAGATATAAGTGCCCTGACCAACTGAGGAGTAAGGACTTGATGAGAGGAAAAAAAATAAAGAGACCCGAGAAGGAGTTGATCCCAAGAGGACGGTAGCACAAGATCGCTTGGTCCCTCTCTCAAACCACACCTCGACAAAGCCTTGCACCACCATAAACAAAACCAGAAAACCCATAAAGTAGCAAGAAATGACAGAGGATGCCCTGGATTCAACATAATTAGATAGAAATTTCCATTTTGAATAACAATTGCCATCATGAAACAAATGTTCTTTGCAAAGCTTCCCAAATCTGAACTGAGGCCTTGCAAAGATCGCTTCTCACATGGGAGTAGTTTGGTCGAGAGTAAAAGCATCATCTGAGATAATGAAGGGACTTCCAAGTTCCAACTGTGTACATGTTCTCATGAAGTGGTGTGGTGGGCACATCTACCTTGCCCACTGCTCAAGGTGACAGAGGCCCATCCAGTCCTACTATGTGTTCCCTCCCTCATCACCCTATTTGGGGTTAGATGACGTTAATTTGATGTAAAGCATCAAAGAGGAAACTTGACTTCAATGACTAGTTAAATGTATTGTTTATAAATTAGACAAGGTTAGTGAAGGTTGTATGGAAATTTCATATTGTTTTTGCCTATATCTTTATCCTTTTTTTGTTTTTTCTCTTTTTTCAGCTTTTATTTTTTATTTTTTATACCCAGAGGTGAAATTGCATGTTTGCAAAATGAGGCTTTTAGAAACATCTTCGTCCATATGACGAAGTTATAATTTCCATAAATATACAAAATGGTGATACAACCTTTAGGCATCCATATTTTCTTGATTATCTCTTCTATTTTTTCCTCCCTCGGATACTTCTAATTGATTTATTCCAATGGGTGTTTCCATCAATAGTGTCAATAGATTTTTGTATAGGGGCCCTTGCTAAAAAGATATTCCATTCTATTTCTTGTCCCTCGTGCTTATTTAATAAAATCTGCCCATTTCCAATGGAGTAGATGCCACTTGTTTTCATTTTTATCACTCCAAAGGATGTTTCTAATGATTCTTTCTAGATATTCTATAATTGCAGCAGGGACCATTAGAATGTTGCTTTGATAGAGGGATATCTGGTAGGATTGTGGATAAATATCCTTGAGTCTTGTACTTCAGTTTATGTTTCAGCTTATCATATAATAATAGTGTCCAGTCTCTTGCCTTATGTTTTGAACTTGACAAATAAATAGGATAGAACAATGGGATTGATAACTCTGTCAGTGTTGATACAGTAGGGATGTAAAGGTTTCTCTATCTAGTGTTTTTAAGAAAAACCATATCTCTTGTCTCTCATGCCTATTTAAGAAAAATCACCCATTTCCAGTGGAGTAGATGCCACTTATTTTCATTTTTATCTCTCCAAAGGATGTTTCTAATGATGCTTTCTAGCTATTGTATAATTGTAGCAGGGGCCATTACAATGTTGCTTTGATAGAGGGATATATGATAGGATTGGTAGAATTGGGTTCATCCTCCCCGACTAAAATTGGGTTGTGATATGAATCATAAAATGATTTTGAGATTTTGAGATGTTTCTAACTGATATTCATCTTGATACACAGCACATTGAGCTAATTTCTCCACCTGCCCCAAAGGCAAAAATTCAAACTTTTGATGTTGTTGGGCCTGGCTGCGAGTCTGCAGAATTTTTAGGAAAAGACAGGGAACTTCCAACTCCAGAAATGGTGGTTAGTTACAGGACAATAATTATCACACCTAATATACATGCATGATGAAAAGGAATTGATTTTCCAATATGATATTTAATTGTTTCTAGAATTATTTTGTGATGCTTCTTTGAAGGGATACAATTGTGGCTTAACTTTGCCTGGCCATCCTCTTTTAGTGGGCAGGAATGGTGGTCCATGACGCAGGAGCTTACTGCATGAGTATGGCATCAACTTACAACTTAAGAATGAGGCCAACAGAATACTGGGTAAGTTGAGTTGTGAATGCATATTTTTGTTTCTAGATTGGAGTGAATGCTATATTTTTAAAGATTGACAATGCTGATTTTGACGATTGAGAGAAAGCTAGACAGATTCAAGATGATGGATCAGTTAAAAAGATAAGACATGATGAAAAAATTGTAGGTGCTTGCTATAACTCATGACATTGTTGACCATCTTGTCTTATAGTGTACAAGAACAGTCAGGGTCTTCTTGTCAAGTTTGCTAGGCTGTTGGGTAGTTGGTGCTGAACTTAGGATCTTGAAAATTACAAAATTTTGGTTTGACGTTAATAGATTTTCATATGAATATTTTTTAGAGTAAAATGTAACTGCAGATAAACTTTTCATTTTCCTCTTCTGGGCTATTGGTGTGTTCTCTATATGGATTACTTCATAGAGTGTATTTGTATAGCAGTTTATTTACGGTGTTTGTATGACATCTTTTAAAGTTGTTAGAAGGTAGTTTTGGACCAGCTTTAAAACAGTCTTGTAGCAGCAATTGAAAGTTTTTTTAAAAAAACCTTTAAATACCCCTTTCTAGCACATTGAAAACCTTTTGATGATGGATTTAGAGTAGGTTTGAATATTTAGTTCCGACAGTTATTTGAATCATTTGAAGAGCTAGAGCAATCTCCTTGGAGCGACTATTGAAGGATTTTCGATACCATCATTACTATGCCATTATTATGGGACAATTATATTAGTGTTCCTTTATGTTAGTGTAACTTTATTTTAAATTTTAACCTCCTATTACATTCTTTGAAAGATATATAGGAACTAAAATTTCCATATATTTCACTTAATTATTGTTTTCCCCACTCCCCGGCATTACTTTGCACCTCTCGGTGCAAATGCTAGTTACATAGTCATTACAAGGAAGACCTACCTAGTTACACTCTTCAACATTATAACTATATATAATTTTGATGTTTCCAGGTTTGAGATTGTACTATTTTCATTGGAGGATGCTACTATTGATGCGCACAAGGCTCTTGAGTTACTTGGTAGGATTCTCGCAAAATTGGTTGTTGAAGGGATATTCTTTATTCAAGATATAACAAGGGAAATCAAGGATGGAGGTACATAGCCAGGAAGCTTATTAGAAACGAGGGGATTTTGAGGTATTTCTCAAGAAGAAAATTTCAAGGTAGTTTGCTCACAATTTTAATGCCTGATCAATTTTGTGGTTTATTTGTGATCTCTCATGTTGACTAGTGAATGGTTGGTTAGTTTTTAGCTCATGCTCACATTTGTTGGTTCCTGAAGCTTGAGCACTTTATAACAAAAATAGGCAAAGTCAAACAACACAAATGGTCCACTAGCTCTCTTTTCATTTGCTAATATTATAATGAAATTTTATTAGAGGCATTGTTTGTTTGTTTATTTTGGTTAGAAAAGGGTTTTCTCTTGGTTTTATGTGATTTTCAATTTATCGTATGTAGCATGTTGAGAAATGGGAAAGAATAACGTGACATTTATTTTGCAGAAATTAATGTTGAAGGAAAACTGCTTTGACATTGTTGATGTTAAGGTATATGTTGTTTAAACTATTTATAGTGTAATTTATGTTATATTCTAGTGTTTATTGTCTTTCATTTCTTACAGTGCATTGTATTTTCTTTTGTTTTCAGAAAATGAAATCAGTATTGATGGTAAGAAGCATGAATTGAAAAAAGAGAAGAGCAATAACATTGGAGCGACAAATGCAAAAAGAGAGAGGAGAACTGGTTTGGTGATACCTTTAGAACCAATATCTCGCATAAGACACACATATAAAGACTGATGATCAAGTCTTCAGAGTTGGTGAATTCACCTGTAATGCCTTGATAACACAACGATAATGTTTTGAAGTGATGAAACATCATTTCATGTGTAAATTGTAGTCCACCTAATATAAAGTTGGAAACTCATATTGTAATATTTTAACATTTCATATAATATAATTTATGTGGTTGAAATTATTTATGGTTGCACTTGATGTTGTTTAGTATTGTAATTAAAATATGCGACTTTCTGTTTTCATATTAGATGAACATGCACATTGTATGACATTTTTTAAATCATACAAATTAATTTATATTAATTAATAATGAACACAAATAAAATGAATATGCGACTAAATTAATCACTTAGAATGATTATTAATGAAATGACTATAAACTACTAAATTAGTCGTTTATATAATGAATAAATGGCTACTGCAAATAATAAATTTGTGACTACAAATGATGACTAAATTTTGCATATATACGACTATTAGTAGCTAATTTACAGTATCTTATAACATGACTAAAATTTAGTCACATTTCTTTGGTCATTAATTGGTTTCAAACAATGACTAAAATTTGCATATATATGACTATTAGTAGCTAATTTACAGTATCTTATAACATGACCAACATGTTGGTTATAGTTCTTTGGTCATTAATTGGTTTTTTCGGGTGATCATATAGTAATATATTTTGTTGTATATTTGGTCATTAATTGTGACATTTAATGACCAAATCAAAGACCAAATCAGTGACTAAATGAATGACTAAATTAGTGACCAAATGAATGAATAAATTAGTGACAAAATGAAAGACCAAATCAATGACTAAATTAGTGACCAAATCAATGACTAAATCAATGACCAAATCAATGACAAAATATACAACTAGATAAAAAAATTGAGATAACCAATTAATGACTAAGCTAAAAACGACCAAAAGTTGGTCGCGTTATAAGATACTGTAAATTAGCTACTATTGGTCACTGACCGAAAAATAGTCGTTTATATGCAAATTTTAGTCGTTTTTTTAGTAACAAATTAGCCATTTTGTACTAGTGACTCTTGGAAGTAATAAGAATAGAAGTAGATAGTTTTTTTTTACTTTCAAAATTAAAGAATGTCAAGGGTTTGCCAGTTCAAGTGCACCCAAGGAAGAAAAAATGTTAGGCAAGTAGGTTAGATAGGTAAATATGAAGTTAAGCTAATCATGTTTTTCAGATCATTGAGATCACAACTTCAAAGAAGCATCAACAAATGAAAGAAGTAAAAATCTGCCCAATGGATGAGGCACTGGTCTCCATAAAACCAAGAGATGTGAAGTTCTAAACACCTCCTGAAAAGGAGCTGCCCTCCCTAAGTGGAGCCACTATTAGTCATCAGTAAATTTTTCCTTTGTAGATGACTAAATTCTTATCCTAGATTTAGAGAAACAAAATTCATGAATATTGTGAGTTCTAGAAATCTCACTGTCTTCATTATCCCTAAGATAAATTTTTCACTATTCCATCATGTCATGCTCAGCTCACTAGTCCCAGAAAACCCATCATGGGCCCATACCACTCATTTTATCTATGTTTTGTCACCCTTGACCTTAGCACTATGTTTTTGGCTTGCCTATTTTCCTCCACCTGACACCTAGAATCACTAACCAAACTACTCACTCTTGTATTTCCTGGATATATCAAGAATTGATGGTCTCAAAGCTATCTCCGTGAGCTCTTTAGATAAATCAAGTACATTGGATTTTGGATCTTCAATGCATCAAAATATCAAAAACTCTATTTTTTATACTTGAAGACCCCAAAAGCAAGTTTTCAGTCAAAGGCCATGTCCAAAGAGACTCCCACTAGGTCACCTAGGGTTTCATAGGTCATAGGTTTGTTTTGGTATTCTAAAATATTCTTTTTTCCTAGGCCAAGAAGCTGCAATCAAAGGAAAATAAGGCCAAGTAAAATTTATCCAAATCTGATCAAAATCCTTCAAGGAAGACCTCCTCGGTCAAGCACAAATTCTACAAGGGAAAACTGCCCTTGTTCACATTTCTGCAAAAATGATTGAGATGGCCATCAACATAAAAATAAGGTGAAGTGAGAGGGTAAATCATCCCTAAGGACAACCATAGTAAATGAGAGGTAGTAGGCCTATGTACAAAGAGAATCAGGGTTTTGGGATTGATTGGCAAAAACAGTGTTGCCAAGCAAAGAACCAGTACAAAGGCTACAAGGACATAAGGCACAACAACACAACCAAGTACACATTGAAGATTTTTAGAAATTATAAATGAAAAAGGGAAAAAGGTGAGGTTAACTGAACAGAAATGAATGAACTTGAAAGGGCCATAGAGAACTTAGAAGACAACACTACTTATTCTTCTATAAACAACCCTAAAACCTAAAAGTTTGGGTAAGTAGGAAAAACAGGAGAAATAAAGATGATGGACCTCCATCATGACATCAGAAAGCATTCAAAGAATATTTAAGATGGCTTTTATGGTTTGTCAAAGCAACAATGCTTCCCTGCACCAAAGGGAGAAATTGTAAATAGTATCAGTGTGAGGAAACCTAAGCTTTCAAGTACAGTCAAAGGTCTTCAAAATGCTCAAGATAAAGAAAGCATGAGGTAAAATGTCAAAATGGAAAATCATGGTTGTTATAGCATCATTTTTCACCCTCTGGTGATTCATGATTGTCTTTATGGCTTTGGGCACCCATTCCTACAGACTTGAAAAAATTCACTAAAAAACAGTGTTAAAATTCCCATACGCGGGTATGCCCAGACTTTTCCGCGTGTATACGCGAGTCCACATGTACTTTTCCGCATATGCCATTAAAATCATTAAAAAATATAATAAATTCCCTATTTTCGGGCTGGGTTGATGGTTACTCTGGTAGTTCAACCACCCCAGCATGTGGCCAACTGTTTCCAACTGGTTGAAACTACTTTGAGGGAGTATAAAAGCCCCTCATGTGCATGGCCTAAGGGAGAGAGAAATTTTACTGACATTATACTCTATTGGAATCACAGTTCAAGTCTGAATCCCCGTGCCTCCTGCACTTTCCCGGATTTATAACAGGAAACCCTTGTTTCCTGGAGATGTTCATCCATTTATATGCCATCTCGAGTGCACAAGTCTAGAAAGGATCTTAGCGAGGCAAGGGCGGGACAAATCCGGATGACGGTCTGCTCGAAGATCGTGTAAGGATTCATGTGATTTCTCCACTCTTTACTTCTGTACATGCTGTTCGTAATAAGGAAGAACCATCCTGTTCCTGAACCTACGTGTTGATATCTATTTGTATATGTGAAAAGATTATCATTTAAACATTTATTATGGTTTATATAATGTTTCACATGGATTGCACTAGCGTTTAGAAGAAGTATATGCTGTACAACTAGGTTTTTGTGCATGTTCTTTCTTGTTTTTCAGGTTGAAGAAGGAAGGAAGATTGCTGGGGGTTTGAACCCTGCGGGATCTACATCGAACGTAGGACTACGAGTGAGTCCTGCTATCATTGTTATCTAGTTTTTTGCATTCAAGTATGGTTGTGTGTGAGTCCTTCTGAATGGCATGCCCCGATCTGTGGAGGTTTTGACCCAACAAACCTCTAGGGTGATTTTCCCCGAAACAGAACTGGCGACTCCGCTGGGGTTCACATTCTTGTGATTCCCCTGTTGGGTGGCTTCAGCTGTTTGATAGGTTTCCAACAGTTTTAACTTTTATTTTCAGTCCAGTTAACTCTTTCTCAGTCAGACTGAAGTCCTGGTTCCTTATCCAGGCTTAATCTTTTTTATTTTTGATTATTTACCCTTTCATACGCGGGTTTGTCTGCACACAGACGCGTATACACGTAGTTTTTGTTAAAGGGAGTCGTGTATACGCAGGTTTACTTTATCACAGTCGTGTATGCACGCTTGTTGCTAAACTGTCAAGTAGCGTATATTTGGGTCAATTTTGAAATTTTAGGTTTCTTGGCTTTTTAGTCCTGTCTGACTGTGGAGACCTATTCCTGCAGTGTCTTTGTATCCTCTGGATTGTGTTCAAAGTGGTCTTTGGTCTTTTCTCTCTCTGGTTTAGTTGAAAACTAGATTATTTAGCAAATCTTGTTTCTTGTGTTGGCATTTCTGGTTCGAGTACCAAGATCTCTTTCTGGGGATTCTTGGCTGTTCTGCATCATCAGAACAGAGAGATTCTGCTCATTTACTCTTTCCTACCTTTGTGTCTTGCTTCGTGCTTCGATTTTTTCCCATTTCTTGGTTGGTTTTCTTGAGTTCAGTTGATTAGGTCTTGTTGCAATTGTTGAAGAGCTTTTCTTGGTTCTTTGAAGTTTTTGTTTGCTGCAAGATTGTAATATTTTTCTAGGCTGAGTCATTGAGTTTCTTGTCTTCTTTTTGCCCATATAAATCTTGCTACTAGCTAGCCCTATAAGGTTTAGAGCATTTTTGAATTTTTTTCTTGAAATTCAGAGTTGTTTGGCTTGGGATTTGATAGTTTTTCTTGGTCTTTTCGAGCTCTTCCTTTTTATAAAACTCAAAAGCTCAAAAAACATTTTGTTTTGTCATTTGCTTTTGTTTTTGAATTTTTGTTTTTGTTTTTTTATATCTGTTGAAGCTTTGTTGAGGTTTCTTGCCTTTGGTTTTTGACTTGATTTTGGAAAGGAATTGTCATTTCTTTCTTCCTCTGGTTTCAAGCGTTTTTGGTGTCTTTATATTAAGAGTTTCTGACTTGGGGAACTAGGTTTCTGGACAACCAAAAAGAGATAAAACTGAAGGATCTTTGGGAAATTTCTCTCTGCTTTAGTAGATTCTGCATCTTAGAATTTGCATGCTCTTAGTGATTTGCATCAGGTGCACTTAAGCATTTAGTCATTTTCATAGTTTTTGTGAGTGTGAAGTTTGTTATCTGAAAAGAAAAAATTTTAGTCTCGTAGAACCTTTGTAGAAATTTCTTTTCATCGAAAGGAAATTACTGCATTTGCATGTAGTTTGGTTTTTATTAATTTCTTTTCTGCATCAAAACACCACAAGTTTCATTTCCGTATCCCTTTGACTTAACATAACGGCCAATTAAAATAAGCGATATAATTTAAAAGCAACTAGCAAGTTTTTTAAGTGTCATACACCAACTAGCTAGGTTGTAGGGCCTTGGATTAGGTGAGTGGAGAGTTAACTCTCCAAGGCCGCTCAAACAAAACATAGAAGTTGATTAATTGAGCGAAATCCAACTCTGTTAGGTGGACCGGGAAAGCTCTCCTCCAGAGAGTCAAGCGCGAGGGGAGGTGAAGGCTGAGAAGAGAGATACCCCCTCTCTGATTTGCTAAATCTGACCTCAAGACCGTTCCGCCCGGCTTCTGACACGGATTGGTGCACATAGTTGCCACTCCTAGGTTCCACATAGGTGACTGCGGGGGGGAATACCCGTGGTACCTGAGGCAGACGTCACATCACTTCCAGCAGTACTTCTGGGGGGTGCCCTTGCGAAGCTTGGGTACTTGAGCCGGCAAAGGCTGTTGTTAGGAGGTCGGCGTAACTATTTATGTTACCTTCGCTAGTAGGCCTGGGCCGTAATTATCCCAGACTACTTTCGGAAGGTCCTATATTTCGCTTTCCTGTATTTTGGTGTCCGGTCCTAATCACCCGGAGCGGAAATACTTGAAGGCTGTTTGCTTGATTGTATCTCAGGGATTTTTCTTGTAGTGAGTGCTCTTTGCTCCTAGCTTGCTTAGCTTTATATTTTTTTAGTCTAATTAAAATTTGTTAAAGTGGCTGATCAAGCACCTCGTCGATCGAGGAGAATCTGGGGGTTATCTCCCGCGAGTCCAGAGCCTTCTTCAAGAAGGAGTAGGAGTAGTTTAGCAGGTGAGTATTACCCTGTGACGTCTGACGCAGTGGAGAGAGATCCTCCACAAGGGTCTGAAGGTTTCGTAGCTGATTCTGGTATTGGTTCCAAGAGGAGCGTTCCGCTCACCTCGCGAGTTTTATTTCCGCAGGAAGAAGATTTTCAAATAGAGGAAGTACCTGAACCCTCTGTGTCACTTCCATCTCCTCTTCCTCCTGATTATCCGTTCGTTGTTGAATACATCGGACCTGAGTCAGAGAGACCAGAATATCCTCCGTATTATTCATACCTTTCGATGGCCACGACTGGGAACGCGGCTTCTGCTGTGAGTGCTGCAGGCATTCAGACTCCTACTTCTGTTGAAGGAGGAGGCACTATTGCTATATCTTCGATTGCCTCTAGTGCTGCTATGTTTGGATCTGGTTTCACCCAAGCACATGCTTCTCATTCTGGTCCCTTCTGTTTTGGAATGCCCACTACTGGGATTCCTTCTTTTTCCTTTTCCGGTGTTGCAGCTGGATCTACACCCATGTCTTCCATGGCTAGTGGATCAACTTCTTTTCAGGGGTTCCCCTTTGGAACTGGGCACATTCCTAGTTCCAATCCTTCTTTAGGGTCCTTTCCATTTACTTCTCAAACCCATAGTTTCAACCCTTGGTCTGGAGGTCAGAATTCGACCACTTTTACAGGTTGGAACCCTATATTCACTACAGTGGGGGTAGGGAATAATTTTTACGCTGGTCACCAAGGGAATACTCCTTTCCCTTCATCGAGTGCTTATCAGACCTTTTCTCCTCTTTCTAATGCCTGGAACCTCTATCAGGGGCTTTCCTCTTCATTTAATACTTCAAGGGGGGGAACTGGTCTGGGCTTTGGTAACTCGGCGTTGGGAGGAGGTCCTTCTCCTTTTTCTACGAGTTCTTTTTGGCAACCTGGTGCCTCATCAAATCCAGGGTATTCTTTTCAGAATGTATGGAATCCATCCCATCAAGGATGGAATCCTCAGGCTCCGCCTCGTTTACCTTTTCTGGCAACGTTAAACTTGCCAGATCTGTCGAAATTAACGAATGATCCGATCTGGTACAGTCCGGGGTGGCCTCCGGTCCCGACCAAAATTCCTTCAGACATTCCAAAGTTTGAGGGCAAGAATGGAGAGGATCCGGCGGACCATATCACCACTTTCCATTTATGGTGTTCTTCTAACTCCCTGATCGATGATTCGATTAGGTTGAGCTTGTTTCAACGCACCCTAACTGGAAACACTGCCAAATGGTATATTGAGCTAACTGGGGGCAGTTTTGCTACATTTGGAGAACTGGCTGTCACATTTCTAAACCATTTCCAGTTGCCAGTCCGTTATGATGCCGGGACTGAACTCCTAGCTAATTTTAAACAGGACGACGCAACCCACATTTCTGACCATATTCAGGAATGGCAGAGAAGGAAGAGGCTTATTAAAGCTCATATTCCAGGTGAATTCCTTTTGGAATGGTTTCTGAAATCTCTGCAGTCAGATATTTCGAAAGATGTATCCCTCTCAGGGGTATTTTCCGAGGAGAAGGCCATTTTTAGGGCCCAACAGCTAGAATTGATATATTCTCAGTCTGGGGTCCTTCATAAGTATTTGCCCAATCCTCCTTGCTCCAAATTAGATTTATCCAAAACTAAGCCTAGTCCTCATGGTGACGGACTGATTGGATCGATCAATAGTGGTGTAACCAGCCTGCTTACTCAATTGCAGCAGTTGTCTTTACAATCTGCTCCTTCTGGTCAGGCTGTGCCTGCTGAGTCATCACCTTCCCCCTCTTTGTCCATAAATGATGTCCAAGCTTCTGATCCCAAAAGAAATCAACAATCCGAAGGGAAGAAGAAGGGATGAAATAATAAGAAAAAGGGCAAGAATGGGAAGGGTAATGCGAATAAAACCAACGAGCATGTTGGTGAGGGGCCAAAGGATAAAAAGAAAGTAAAGTTTCCATGCAAGCTATGTGCTGGAGACCATCTTACGCACCTTTTCCCTAAAATTCAGGATGTGCAGCACTTGTTAGCTCAGCAGGGTTCTTCTAGTTCCCAGGCTGTGTTAACAAACCCTTTTCCCCAAGGGAAACAACTAGTTGTTGGCACGAACCAAAATCCTGGTGCTTCCTCTGGGGGCACCCAGGAAGGGGAAATTCCATCAAACATATTCATGATGAGTGCTCACGTGGATGTCGCTACGAGATCCCGTGATTATGGCGGAGAAGAGTCTTTGAAAGCTAAGGATGCTCTTGATGCTACTGAGCCGCTTCACATTACAAGGCCTACTATTGAGCCTATGCCTCGGATGCCCAAAGCATCTACCAAGCGTTCGACGATTAATCCAAACGCTAGGGCTGCCCAGAACTACTCTATTGTGGAAGATCTGGCGCAGAGTCCTTGTGCTATGTCAGCTTTAGAGGTGCTCCAGTCTTGTTCGGCTCAGCGCAGTGCTTTGCTCACTGCCATTGGGGCTATTGATCCAAAAAATTCTCTTCTGATTACATTTGATATGACTAATTGTAAGAAGAGACTCCCCCATAATATGGCTTTCCATATTAAATCATCATACCGGAAGTGCAATATAGTTCGAACGGTTGTTGATGAGGGTACTTCCACATGCGTGATGTCTCTCGCATGTTGGAAGATGATTGGATCTCCCAAAGCTGTTCCATCTACCACTCTTCTGACTACGTTTGATGGTCATTCTCACAGACCGCATGGTATTGTCCCAGCTTTGCCTATCTGTGTTGGGGGCAAAACTGTGAATATAGAGGTTGAGGTAGTTGATGCAAGCTTGGACTACAACCTTCTGTTGGGGAGAAACTGGATTTATGAGATGGATGCTATTGCATCCTCGTTATTTCGAATTATTTGTTTCCCTCACGAAGGGAGGATTGTTACAGTGGACCAACTTGACTGTCCTCCTGTGGACCCGAATGCGTCTACTGACTCATCTGTTCCAAAGTTGGATAATACTAAGGTGCCTGTTGAGAATTTAGGAGTTGGAATGTATTATTCCTTGATGGGTACTTTCGATATTCCTCCTCCTACGATTCATATCAATGCAATTTCATCCTCCAAGGCTCCTCTTCGAAGAGAGTTCTTCAGAACTCATTATTTTTCGGACCCTTGGAACTTACCTTCCCCTACTGCCACATTAGTGGAAGGTCAAGTGGGTGGAATGGCATTTCCAATGTCTGCAGCTGAGATTGCTTATCAATCTATTGTTGACTCTACAGAATCCATCCCAGCTCCTCTCTCATCGGAAGAGTTGGATGGAGATGTGGCTCCGGCTTGGGCACTTAGTTCTTCTTCTTCCCAGGATTGCCTTGATACCACTCTTCCATATGAAGAGGCCATCCTGGAAGCTATGACTGGTATAGATAGACCGTGGGATGATTTTCATCATCGGTCTTACTTTTTACCTGATTTGAGCGAAGTTGAAATGAGTTTTCCAAGTCCTTCGTCTCCTGGTCCTGTTCGCCTAGTCCTGAGCCCTTTAGCACCAACACAGGTTTATGTTGAAGGGAACATGGCTGTGATTTCTCCTACTATCCCGGTGAACATTTCCAGGGATCCTAATATTATTGAGAATGTCTTCATCGGAGCTGAATGTTCCCGTGAAGAGATTCATATTTACACTGAGCTCTTTAAAGAGTATAGGGATGTATTCACTTGGTCTTATGAGGAAATGCCTGGTATAGATCCATCTATTGTCCAGCATGAGATCAAGACTTATGAAAACACTAAGCCTGTAAGGCAAAAACTTCGTCCGGTCAATCCTAGGAAGGCAGCAACTATTAAAGCTGAGGTTGAGAAGCTGCTTAAGGCAGGATTCATTTTCCCTGTTCCTTTGACTGAATGGGTTTCAAACCCTATTCCCGTAGATAAAAATCAAGGAACGATTCGAGTTTGCATCGATTTCAGAGACCTAAATAAAGCATGTCCTAAAGATAATTACCCCACACCATTTATAGATCAGATCATTGATGAGTGTGCCGGTGATGAGATTTTCTCCTTCATGGACGGTTTCTCCGGATATAATCAGATTACTATCCGTCCTAAAGATCAGCATAAGACTGCCTTTATTTGTCCCTGGGGTACTTTTGCATACAAGAAGATTCCTTTTGGTCTTAAAAATGCTGGGGCTACCTTTCAGCGGGCCATGTCATATGCCTTCCACGACATCAAAAAGATTATCGAGGCATACTTGGATGATTTAGCTGCTCATTCTCGAAAGAGGATGGATCATCCTGCTCACCTCCGTCAAATATTTGAACGATGTCATTTCTATAAGATTAGATTGAATCCGAACAAGTGCGTTTTCGCGGTTACATCCGGTCGGTTATTGGGATTCATTGTGTCTAGAGAGGGGATAAGGATAGATCCCTTCAAGGTTGAGGCAATACTTCGGTTGCCTCCCCCGTCCTTTGTTCGTCAACTTCAAAGTCTACAAGGAAAGTCTAATTTTCTTCGGAGATTTATCGTAAATTATGTTGAAGTTACTAAGGGATTTATGATATTGCTGAAGAAGGGAGTTCCATTTCTGTGGGATGACTTCGCTCAACGTTCATTCGATGCTTTGAAAAAAGCATTGACCTCTGCTCCTTTATTGAGTCCACCTGATTATAGCAAGGATTTCCTTTTGTATCTGGCAGCAGCAGAATCTACTATTGGTATGGTTCTGGTTCAGGAAGATGATGCTCTTGCATAGCATGTTATATACTATCTTAGTCGAGGCTTGGTAGGACCTGAACTCTGGTACACTCCGATAGAAAAGTTAGCTTTGGCAGCTGTTCATGCTGTGCAGTGACTCCGGCATTACATTATTCTACGAAAAACTTATGTTTTGGCAGCAGCCAATCCATTTCAGTTTGTCCTCAGTAGGCGAGTGATTGGGGGCAAATACAATAGATGGATTGTGATTTTGCAGGAATTTGATCTTGAGTTTATGTCTGCCAAGTCCAAGAAATCATTGGTTTTCACGGAATTGATCTCCAAGTTTCCCTGTGGGGATGAGATAGTCTATGATAAATCCTTCCCGGATGAACATTTGTTTCTGATCTCTCCACAGGATCCTTGGTATGGAGATATAATTGTGTATCTTCAGACTGTGAAGTTTCCCTCTACTTTTTCAAAAGATGAGCGTCGTAAGTTGCGTCACTTGGCTAAGAGTTACTTGATTATTGGTGATGCTTTATACCGTCAAGGGATTGATTCAATCATGAGACGTTTCTTAACTCTCGAAGAAGCTGAGGCTGTGCTGAATGATTGCCACAGTGGAGCTTGTGGTGGTCATTTATCTGGGCTTGCTACAGCCCAAAAGATCTTACGTGCTGGGTACTTTTGGCCTTCGATTTTCAAGGATTATATGGAGTCGGTCAAAAAGTGTCATCCGTGTCAAGTTTATACTCGAAAAATGCGCGTTCATCCAACTCCACTTTTTCCAGTCATTACTGTCGGTCCCTTTACAAAGTGGGGTATTGATTATACTACTTGTAACTCACCTTCAGCTAAAGGTCACAAGTACATTATTGTAGCAGTAGACTACTTTACGAAGTGGGTTGAGGCCATGCCTACTTTTGGGAATGATGGTAAGACTGCAACTCTTTTTCTTTTCAACCAGGTTATTTCTCGTTTTGGTATTCCTAGAGAGATTGTCACTGATCATGGCAGTCATTTTCAGAATAGCATGATGGCTGAGTTGGCTCT